>OY992889.1:85860494-85942994 GCA_963921405.1 Cepaea hortensis | reverse complement strand
CTTTACAACTTACATCCACAATACAGTTCACAAGTCTGACTCGCAAGATGTCCAGACACTCGCCTTTCAATACAGAAACCATACAACGCCTTTCTCTCAATCACACGTCCGTCCTGTACCGTGTCCCCAGAGCTGTCTGGACCTGGTTCGCAACTTGCCTCCTGCCTGACGTGGCGTCACGTGGCAGGCGTGCGTCTTGCGTTGGCGGCCTGACCGCTGGTCAGCCAGCGATCTCGCAGGCCGGTAACTCCTATTCGCCTGGCGGCGCAACGAAGTTGTTGCATCCCTTACTGGGAGCTAAGTCGCCTGGCGGTCGTAACGATGTCCCTGCATCGCTGTCCCCTGTTAGACTCTGACACGCTCCCCCGGTAAAATCCATGAAAGATGTCGTCTTTCATGTATAATGTCTGTACCTGTTGGGTTAATAGTATACCCTTGTCAGAGTCTACCTTTCTATTGTTATACACAACGTTATCAAAAATACACACATGGCATAGAAATATATAAGCACTGGGAGTTGGGTACAAAGACATGTGGTGCTTCATGTTTAACACATATCAGGCTTCACCCTCTCGATGGCTGGTTACCTCAATTGTATTATCACCCAGTCAGATCAGTAGTTCCAGCTTCACGCATCTACCTCGCAGCAATTTGAAAAAAACAGAATAATATGGTTCTTGGAACAAAAACCATCTAGCCAGACTGAAATACGGCTTTATATAAGTCGTATAAAACACTCCAACCCTGTCCCTATTTGGCCAGGAGTTCTTGTGTTGGCATACAATGTTGGCAACACTCTGCCATGCCCAGTAGATGCCTGCCTGTGGTGTCAACACTTTAACAACAACATGTTATATTACACACAACACATTAGCATATACATTTCAACTTATAGCCCTTTGTGTGAAAATGTAATAACAATAAATGAAAGGGAAGTAATTTTAACATTATTGACACACAATAATTTACAATAACTATTTAATTTCTTAGTGTCATTGCTTGACGTTTCTTCATATTAACGAGAAAAAAGTCGGTAATATGAATACGTTAATCAAGATATGATTCTAAGACTACATTAGAGAAATAAATAAACACACAATTCGTGTATTCAATTTTATAGAATCCTAAACATTTTAGAATCGTCAAAACTTTTTCTTCTTTTATATGTTGTCTGCTATTTTTGTTCTAAATTTCTAATTAATCCGGAAGTACATACGAACACTAAAATCAGCTGATGGTAAAGCTTGTAGAACACACCTGTTCCGGTTTGATGTAGTTTAAGGAAGGTACAATGTTCTCAAAGTTCGTGTTAGATGTTGCTACACAATCTTCTGGATTAGGATCGAATGTTCATGTGTTAGATGTTTCAGTCGAACATTAAAGATTTCGGTTCACTGCAGCGGTGTAGAAAAGTCGTCACTGTTCAGTTGTTACTTTCACACTCGTAATTAAAATGTTCCTGGAAGATTCCACACGAAGTTGTCACTGTGAAGTTGGATAATTCGCTTCAGGTAAGTGCGAATGTGACACTGTTCTTGTACGTATTATCTACAATTAATATAGTTCGCTTTCTACCACATACTGCACATTTATACACGACAATCATTACATGAACTAGTAAAATAAGAACACTATATATAACGGGAGTAATACCTATCACAATATTGTAGACATTACACAGCTTTTTGTGAATGAAAAACCACTATTCACTGCTAAATGGCTGTGTCGGTCTGAGTGTATTTCTACATACTGCACTCAGACATTGGTGCTCACTGGGTCGGTCGGGCAACGTGACAAAAGATCGGCAATTGAATTGGTTTTGCCTGGGATGTGTCGAACCTCAAAGCTATAATCTTGGAGTTTCAAAGACCAACGCGCTACCATATGGTTCGACGGCACTCCTGAATTCATCCATCGTAAAGGGCTGCTGTCCGATTCTACGATGAAATGGCGTCCTAGAAGAAATCTAGACAATTTTGTAATACCTACTACTAAAGCTAGGGCTTCCAATTGAGGAATGGACCATGCCCGCTCTCGGGCCTTCAGCTTCCTGGATACAAAATAAACGGGGTGGAGAATGTTGTTATACTCCTGCAACAGGACTGCTCCAATCGCCACGGAGCTAGCATCTGTGCGTAATCTGAAAGGTAAACGGATATCGGGCAATTTAAGGATAAGATTGCGTTCATTCTTATCAGAAAAACATGATAGAACTTTATGAAATGCAATTTTTAGGCATTGATCGTGTACAATTTTCTCTGGTTTATCTTTTGTTAGTAGATTAGTAAATACCTCGGTCAGTTCAGAAAAATCAGGAATAAACTGCCGGTAGTAATTTATTAAGCCCAACAAACTTCTGACTTGTTTTTTAGTAGTCGGAAGTGAGAGTTTTAGTATCTTGGACACAATTTTATCGTCTGTCGTGACAAAGCCATTGGATATTTTGTAACCCAAGAATGTTATTTCCTGGTAGGCTATGTCTACTTTTGCAGGCTTCACTGTCAGTCCGTGCTGTCTGATCCGTTCAAATGTCTGGTCTAAAATCTTAATGTGCTCAGTCATTGTCTCTGTGTGAATACATATGTCGTCGATATAGCAGATTATGTTAGGAATGTCTACTAGAAGTAGTCGTGTCATCCGTACAAATGTGGCTGGGGCGTTAACAAGCCCAAATGGAAGTTTGCACCATTCGTACAGTCCCCAAGGTGTGGCAAATGCTGTCAGATGTCTGCTCTGTTCGTCTACCGCAATCTGCCAATAACCTTTCGTCATGTCTACCGTCGTAAAGAACCTAGCGTCTGTCAGTTCTGTCAAAAGATCGTCAGTGTTTGCCATTGGCTCAAGATCTAGAACAATTATTTTATTCAGTTTTCGGTAGTCGATGCAAAGTCTTATTGTATTGTCCTTTTTGCGGACTATGACCATGGGAGATGAGTAGTCTGATTGGGATCGTCTTATGATGTTATTTTTCTCTAAGTTGATGATTTCTAGATGTAACTGCTCTTTGTAATGTAATGGGATGGTGTATGGTCTGCATCTAATGGGTGTGTTTGATGTGAGTGTGATGTGATGCTGTACTAATTCTGTTTGTCCTGGGTTGTTGGAAAAGATGGTGTTGTACTGTTGTATAAGTTGTTTGCACCTGTCTGTCTCTGCTTGAGTTAACTTTGGGTTGATTTTGATCTCCTTCAAGCAGTCTGTCGTGTCTAATGCAGGTGTTGGAATTTCGTCACTAGCATCGTCGTCTTCGTGATCTATTATCACTGTACAAGCTGTCGTATCGTCCTGTTCGTTGTCTCTGTTGTGGTATGGTCTTAGCATATTTATGTAAAATATTTTGTGTTTGTCTTTTATAAGGATTTCGTAGTCTACAGGTGAAATCTGTCTCGTCACTTTAAAAGGTCCCTGCCAAGAATCAGTCAGTAGGTGTCTGTCACTAGGTAGTAGCAGAAGAATGTCCTGTCCAGGTGTCAATGTTATTGTCCGGTTACCTTTGTCAGCATACTGTCTATAAGTAGCACCAGATAGTTTTAGTGCATTCTTTGCAATAACACAAGATTTGATGATTCTTTCACGCAATGATGTAACATATAAGTATGATGATATGGGTTTAAGTATTGGTGTAGAGTTAGTTAACATTTGGTGGTAAATGGTCAATGGGCCACGTGGTTTGGCACCATAGATGAGTTCAAAAGGAGAGAAACCGGTGCTAGCATGTGGTACCTCGCGATAAGCAAAAAGAATAGCTGGTAGATATACATCCCAGTTGTTGGGGTGTTCTTGCGTTACTTTTGCAAGCATGTGCTTAAGATCCCCGTTAAACTTCTCTATTACTCCGCTACTGTGAGGATGGTAGGGTGAATTGAAACACTGCTTCACTCCCAACATTTTGGTGAAAGCTTGGGTGGATGCGGCAATAAACTGAGTGCCCCTATCAGATTGGATAGTATCTGGAAAACCTATCCTAGAAAAAATATGGAAGAACACTTCCATTATGTCATTGGCAGTTATGTTCTTTAACGGAATAGCTTCTGGCCAGCGACTACATGTATCAATAACAGTTAGAATAAATTTATTCCCTCTAGTTGTTGTATGACTAAGAGGGCCCACTATGTCAACCGATAACTTTTCAATAGGGCGACTGGCTAAGTCGGTAACCTGTAACTTTGCCTGTGGGTGTTTACCTTTTTTAACCAGTTTCTGGCAGGTGTCACAACTTCTGCAATATTCTTTAATGTCATTGCAAAATTTTGGCCAGTGAAATTGTGTCAATAACCTTGATCTGGTCTTAACGTATGCCATATGTCCTGCAAGAGGTATATCGTGTGCAAGATGTAAGGCTTGCTTGCGATAACTAGTTGGCAAAACAGTTTGCTCTGTGGTATTGTCACCTCTGGTGTAATACCTGGTGAGTATATCATTTTTCATAGCAAAATGCCATTTTGCATTCTTGGTTACTTTTGGCTTTCGGCCGATCAGGTCAAAGTATTTTGACAATGAAGGATCAGCTTTTTGGGCTGTTACAAATGCTTCCTTCATGGTGTTAGTAGGTAGTGAAACTGGGCTGAGCAATTGTATCGCCTCAGTTTGATTTATTTCACCTTGGACTCTAGCAGTAGCTCTCGTTACTGCGTTCACACACTCAATGATGTCAGATGATGATGGAACAACAGTTTCAATGATGTCATGAGAACTTAGTGCTACATTAGCTACTTTACAATCAATAGGTGGTGTGACATTTTCAATGATGACATTTGATGGTGATGTTATGGTATCATCAATAGATACAGATGTTATGTCATGAGGTTTATCATTTACCTCAGGTAAATTACCAATAATTATATCACAAACTGGACTGGTTAGTGCAGCGCACTTTACTTTCCCAGTGAGGAAAGGTGTTTCAATATATGCCCATGCTAATGGGTATTTCTCAATATTGCCTGAGAATGTTCTACATGTTACGTGCCTGCCTGTATAGTCTGTAGGCATTATGAACGTTCTCTTCAGGCCAATGAGTGAACTCCCCGTGTCGCGAAGGACTGTAGCAGATTTGCCATTTACATATCCGTGATGGATGTTTATTCTGCCTTTTGAGTCTACTACCAAATTAGCTTCTTCATTGGCAATAGGGATGGCATGACCGCATGTTAAAATACCATCTTCATAGAAGGTGTTACAAACAGAGCAATGGTTTGCGTTGAATATGTCAAACGCCTGTGCTGAGTTCACAGGATGTTTCTCTGGCTCTTCTTCATCAGAAGACGAACTATCAAACAAGGCGGCATTTGCTTTGTTGGTCATATGCCTGCCCTTACAATCTTTCCGATGGTGTCCCCATGCCTTGCAGAGGAAACATTTTCGTGAGTTTTTAAAGGATTTACGTTCCTTGTCTTGTCTGTTTACCATGTTTGATAAGTAAGTATGGTATCCTGGGTTCTGATCGCACATTTCACCCTGATGATGTGAATATTTACAATAAATGCAATGATTAAATTTCTCAGCGGTAGGCTTATGAGGTTTCTGCCAACTATAGGGTTGTTTGTCATAATTAGCCGCTGCTACAAAGTTAATGTTAGTATCTTCAGTAGCAAAGCAATGTTTGTTGGCTGTGTAGTAAGCCGACCCACGTCTTTCAATCTCATCCACACTAGAGCATTCATTCTCTAACAAAAATTTAGCAAAGGCTGAAGGAATAGATGATACAATTTTGTCTCTAATGATTAGATCTTCCAATCTCTGATAACTTTTTTCAATTTTGGCTGCTGACGTCCACTTGGTGAAAATATCTCGGACTAAGCAGAGGTAGTCAGAGAACGTTTGAGTCGGTTTTGGGCTCAATTTACTGAATTGTTCTCTGTAACCTGCCTCATCTAACATAAAATGTGCCATAATCTTAGATTTCAGATAATGGTAATCTTTTCTGAGGTCTTTGGGGATGGTTTCAAAAACTTTAAGAGGTTCCCCTGACAAACTCCTCATGTACACAATATTCCATTCAGACAGTGGAACTTGATAATGTTCCATTAAAGTTTCAAAATTTTGAGTAAAGGCTGCAATGCAGTCACCCGAGGTATAATTACGTACAATACCTTGATATTTCTTATACTGGTTTTCTTTCTCCAGTCTTTCAGATTTCTTAGACTCTTTGTTAATGGCAGTCTCAGTGTCAAGTTGTTTTATCTTCAACTGTAACTCCAGTTCTTCTCTCTTACTCTGCGCTGCTATTTCTGCCTTCTTCAGCTCTGTTTCATTCTCGATCTCGGCCTTTTTCAACTCATTATCTATCTCAGCTTGCTTTGTCTTTGCAGCCAGTTCTAATTCTGCTTGCTTTAAGGCTGTTTCTGCCTTCTTTAGTTCGCTATCCATCTCAGCTTGCTTGGCAGCCCTTTCTGCTGCTCTTTCACCGCGTTCGGTAGCTTTCTCCTGTACTAGTAGGTATTCAGCGTACTTCTGCTCACTCCACTGTGTTAGTTCATCACCATGTAACTGTAATTTTATGCCCTTATCAATGAAATCAAATAATGAAGACATGATGGAAAAATGTCAATGAAATACCAGCCACACACAATATGTAATAAGTGGTTAGTAATCAACAATTTACAATTTGTTTATATGGACGATATGTGCCTAAAATTGCATTTTTAAAGTATACGAAAAGAAAAAAATTATACTCAAGTGTCCTGGATGCGGTGAAGAACGGTTGGAGAATCGGACTAGGAAATGTAGGGTCGCTACTTCAGACTACAAATGACCTCTACGGCAAGGTTTCGGATGGTACGGACAAAAACCTGCTTTTATTTTGGAAGAAGATAAATTAGCGTCTATTTGTTGGTGTGTGCCTGCTTGTCACTAAGTGTTGATTAGGTTTGTATGGCGTTGAGTGTAATTGTATGTCGTAAGTTTGTCCGTCAACAGTTTTTTTTTTTTTTTTTACAATACACGTTACTTTCTTTCCAAACACTTTTTGCGTTCCACAAACTCAATGCACAAAGACAATCTACAAGTATCTTAACACTCTCCAACATTGATGACACATCACTTACATCAAGATGACATTCAGTAAGGACATAGACATCAAGTTTACAAGATGGCGACAAGGTCAAAATGGCGACAAGATCACAATGTCGACAAGGTCAAAACGGTGACAAGTTTCACAAATCACAAATGTTTTACACGCTTACAGGATCAAACAAAATGTATGCATTGTACGTTTACAAATGGTCTTACACATGTTTAAATAATGTAGTAACAATCAAAATGAGCCTTCCATGATCACATTTAGGTTTAAATCTAACTAAATTAAAGCTGGACGAGACCTTCACGTTCAAAAAGGACGAGCTACGTTCAACAAGGACGAGCTACCCAGGTTCAACAAGGACGAGCTACCCACGTTCAACAAGGACGAGCTACCCACGTTCACACATGTCAGAGTCTTAAACTTGGCTCGCTTTCCTAACAAGTGTGAGACAGTACAAATACAACGTGATTTGACGTAAGACTCAACGATACACCATTCAATGGATTTATTAACATATCAAATACAGAATGATGACCACAACAATATATAATGGATACTTTACAACTTACATCCACAATACAGTTCACAAGTCTGACTCGCAAGATGTCCAGACACTCGCCTTTCAATACAGAAACCATACAACGCCATTCTCTCAATCACACGTCCGTCCTGTACCGTTTCCCCAGAGCTGTCTGGACCTGGTTCGCAACTTGCCTCCTGCCTGACGTGGCGTCACGTGGCAGGCGTGCGTCTTGCGTTGGCGGCCTGACCGCTGGTCAGCCAGCGATCTCGCAGGCCGGTAACTCCTATTCGCCTGGCGGCGCAACGAAGTTGTTGCATCCCTTACTGGGAGCTAAGTCGCCTGGCGGTCGTAACGATGTCCCTGCATCGCTGTCCCCTGTTAGACTCTGACACCTATGATAACTGGTTTTATTAACTTATTTATTCATTTCCCATTCTAATGTTATATAATATACTGTGGTGTTATGTTTTCCATATATATAGCAATCGTCTTTGCGATGTATTTCCCTATATGACTGTCGCATTGCCATTTACCCATAGTGTCAAGTCTGTCTTGCTAAGTTCTGACGATGACATGTTTAATTATTGTGGAAGCACGTGTCACTTACGGTTTACATCTGTAACCAATGTGCTGACTTACCTAGGGGATCATCAACTTTAGCGTCCAGCATCTTGATCTCAGCTCCTGTGTGGTAGTAGAACAGGATGGCAGCCAGTAGCACACATGTACTGATCGTTGTGAACAACTTGAGAATTAACGACACCGACGTGTTCTTCTCTGTTCGCAGAAAGGTTATAATTAGTGGGCAAAGTATAAGTTAAACTATTAACATGTGGGTTATATATGAAATGTAATCACACTTTGGTGACAACTGGCATGTTTGAAGGGGAAAGAACAAGGGGAAGACAGAGATGTAAATATCTGGATGGCTTGACCACATGGCATGGTCTGGAAAATAATACAGAGCTGATCCACGACTCTGGTAATCCAACGCTTACTGGCATGATAATGATGAATCAGACTTTTGCGGTATGGGATCACGTGACATCGTGAAGTTAATTGAGTTGCACTGTTTGGTCAAGCCTGTGGCCCGGTGAATATGATTTTGACCAGGATTTTGTCGAGTTTGCTTCCTTAGTGTTTAAATGTCCAAAGTCTACTTTCAAGGTGGCAAGTGTGTGGCTCTACTCTTCTGATTCCTATCCATCAATCTGTCCAGATGGGAGACCCTACCAGTAGCTGCGCTACAGTCGGTGTTAAAAATGTTAGTTGCAAATTCTTTACAGGACGTCGCAGTCAAAACCAGCATTTTTTTGTTGTTGTGATGTCTTGGCTAGTTAACTTTCAGTAGACTGCCATTGCTTTCCCATACCATTTCGGGAAAAAAAAACATTGCAAGGCGGTCTGATGCAAATCGCTCGCAGCTGTGTTTTGAACGCGGGGATGCCAGATTAGGAACTGCGTCCGTAATCCTTCGTCACGGAGCGGGCTACAGTCGGTGTTGGAGTAACTTAAATTATGGAGAAACTGGAGTAAATTATGGAGAAATTGGAGTAAATTATGGAGAAACTGGAGTAAATTATGGGTTAAACAAGAACAAATTGTTATCGTATGTGGAGAAATTATGGACAAACTGGAGTAAATTATGGGTTAAACAAGAACAAACGGTTATCGTATGGGGATAAATTATGGAGAAATTGTAGTAAATTATGGGTTAAACAAGAACAAATGGTTATCGTTTGGGGAGAAATTATGGACAAATTGGAGTAAATATTGGGGTAAATAAGAAAATAAGTGGTGGTGGTATCAAAACAAAGTATGGCCAAATTAAGAAACAAATTATTCTGGTATGACAAACAATTATGGGGAAAATGCGAGAGCAGATGGTGGTGGTATCAAAATGATTGGACACAGAATGGAGGTTTCGATATATATATATATCGAATGAGAGACATGACCGTGTGGAAATCGGTCCAGTTGACACAATATATTCTAGTTGTTATCTTCTCACAATGTGGCTAAGCAATGACAAAAGCCTCCTTGTGATGTTTGTGAGAATCTGTTTGTTTTAGATCTACGTTTAGAATACTCATCTTGGCTAAAGAAGGAAGTTTCAGCATACTTCTACACAATCACACATCAAAATCTTCTATAGATTTTGTTACTTGTTTATATAATTACTTAAGTTTATGCTGTGAGATTTTTTGCAATATGTGCCAAATGAGATGCAGCGAACTATGTCAGATAATAAATCGTGCAATCTATTGTTAGTGTCTTCGTTAGTCACATATGTATTAATTGTCCAGGATTCGCAGCCATAACTTAACTTGTTCTCTGTAACATACAGAATTTCTTTTTCTAACTTCCCATGAGAGTGTGTGTGTATATGTGTGTGTTTGTAAGAGAGAGAGAAAGAGAGAGAGAGAGAGAGAGAGAGAGAGAGAGAGAGAGAGAGAGAGAGAGAGAGAGAGAGAGAGAGAGAGAGAGAGAGAGAGAGAGAAACATACTTTTATCAAGATGAAATACTTCAGACGGCTTGCAGCATAGTACGAGTAAACGATATGCTAACAGACTTTCAGCAAGATGGAGCACATCACATGGTATGCAGCATTCATTCATTCATTCAGTAGCATGTCCTTTGCAGAACCTCGCTCCCATAACAACCCTCCGGAAAACCTCCCGATCATAAGCAAGATGTCCCGCATCTAATACACCCATCTGGAGATCATCCGCCACATCCTGCACCCATCTTCTCTTTGGCCTTCCTCTTTCTCTCTTCCCAGGCATATACCCCTCCATTATTGTTCTCTCCAGACTTTCGTGACGTTTCAAGTGACCAAAATATTTCAATTTGCTTTGTTTTATCGTCTTTAATAGCCAGCCTTCTTCAATATTCAACTCTTGAAGTATGGATGCATTTGTTCTTTTCTTTACCCAAGATATTCTTAGAATGCAGCATAGTAATAGTAAATAATGTGCTAAAAGACTGGAGCACTTACCTGCTGCATCCATGTAGTACAGCTCGTTCTCGACCACCATGAGCGCGATGCCCGCTATAGCCACTGCCAGCATCAGGTCCACCAGGTACCTTCGGCGCTGTAAACCAGGGAAGGATACTGAGATTGTGATGGCCATATGTGTCTGTAACGTACTTCAACATGTAAGGGGCTGCTCAGACTAAATTTCATATTTAAACAGCTCATTCACACAACTGGCGCTATGTCTTTTCCAAAATACCCAGCATACCGAATCGAGGGTTCGAAATCAGCTTCAGACGAGTTTGAAGCGATTTTGAGTTGATTTCGATGGTATGAGCGTCGGTCGTTTTGAAATAAACACACATACACACACACACACACATAGAACATAGAACTTATGCATAGAACTGCTTGCTCTGTTTTCTAAACCACGTTTTCACTTCACATTCAACTTCGGCGTCATTCGCGCCCTTGATAAAACAATTTTACACAGCTATGCACCTCTTTACGGGACAAACATTTGTCATTTGTCAGCATAAACATGAAGCATTTCCTTATGAATGTCCTTTGCAGGCAGTCCTTTTGCCCACAAACAAAAAACGCACATCAGCACGCTGCTCTTTGGTTGTACACTGCATAAGTACAGTCGCCATTTTGTTTATGCTCTGAGCATGCGCATGAGACACCTAGCGCCACCCGACGAACGGGAATATAAAGTTCGATGTTACTGTCACCTAATGACACCTGTAGAAAACATCAACTACCTTTACCTGCCATCCCACAGAACTGCGCGTCTTACTTATTGACTCGGCCTTGTGTGTGTGCGTGTGTGTGTGTGTGTGTTTGTGTGTGTGTGTGTGTGTGTGTGTGTGTGTGTGTGTGTATACACAGTCTGTAACGTCTATCAGCGTTTAAGTGGCTGAACATGCTAAACTTCACATTTAGACAGCCTATCCACTAGTTTCTTTGGGAACAAATGCTAGAGAATGAGTACTGACACGTTGAAGAAATTCCGGACAGCGAAGTTGTAGTATTTGGAAAGAATGTTGACAATACTGTGTGCTGAGAAGTGGCGACCCGCCTTTTAATTTTATTAAAAACAGTAGCGGGCTCAACCCCTACACCGGTCAGTTGAACTAAACTTTTCACTTCTCTCCTTGAACGGTGGACATAGATTAAATGTGGCGCTGAAGTCGGAGAGGGTTCGCCTAATAACGCGGTACACTGATTAAAAAAATGGATGGTAATATGGAAAGCTAATTCACACGCAAGGATCAGTCTAATGCAAGAGAAGTAGTAGCAGGGGTACTACGCTTGAGTTTTAAGAGAGCGAACACATAAAAGAAAAATCGGGTTAAATTTGCTCGAATACAAGGTTACTGAAGTCACACCTACCAGCAGCAGTTTTTTCCTTTGGTTAATTCGGTCACCAAGTTTCTTAGAGGGTCTAGACTCTGGTGTATTTCCTGGCACCAATGTAATGTCTAGATATCGTGATGTCATAGGTCTCTTCTTGCCAGGTTCCAAGAGTGTTGTGTGCTCAGCCTTGACATCATCTCCTTGGGGGACCATCTTTCTGAAAGAGCGTAATAAACTGGCTTAAATTTAATAGAAAACAATGAATAGATAATCCAGCTATGCCCACTATAGCTTTAATGCCACAAAATGTTGTGTACGTACTGACAACATTATAAAGAGTGAAGAATCGGGTCGTACTCTTCCGATCAATAATTTCAAGAAAACTGTGTAAAGGTACTTATAATGTGATCCCCATTTACGCCACTTGACGTAATGAATCCCATCAGATGTCACATGAATTCAAGAAACCAACACCGACGGACTACAACCAGACATACTGAAAGAAGAAATTATAGAAGCCGTCAGATTAGCCCCATTGAACAAATCACAGGGAAAAGATGAAATACCAAATAAACTACTTAAAGCAGCAAGAGAAGTAGGAACAGCATGGCTATATAGGCTATTCAACCATGTTTGGGTAGAACAACAGATACCACGAGACTGGGGAAACGCCATAAGTATCCCAATATTGAAAAACAAAGGCAGAAAAAGAGGCTGCACACAATACAGAGGCATTTTTTTTGTGAGTAATACTGGGAACATATATTGTAAAATTCTTGAGAAAAGATTGCAAACTACTATAGAACCCGAGCTAAGCGAAACACAATTTGGATTTAGGAAAAACAAAGGATGCACAGATGTCGTTTTTGCCCTTAAACAAATTATAGAAAAAATAAATCGAATTCAGTGAAACACTCTACTTATCCTTTGTCGATCAAGAAAAGGCACTTGATAGAGTAGATAGAAATAAGCTTACGGAAATCCGTAAACAATATGGAGTGAGTACACATCTAACAAACTTATGTAGAAGCGTATACAACAACAATGAATGCATAGTGAGAGCAATTGAAGGCACTCAGAACCCTTCACCATAAGATCCTGAGTACAACAAGGTTGTGTCCTGTCCCCTCTCGTGTTCATAACATATATAGACAATACATGTAAATAAACCAGCCAAACAGAGGCACCGCATGACGAGAACACAGAAGAAGAACCATCTGCAAATTATACCATTAGAGAACTCCTGTTTGCGGACGATCAAACAGTAATAGCAAAATCAGAATCTGAATTACAAGACCGCATGAATAGTCTAAACGAAATGTGTAGGGAACATAACATGACAATTAGCACAAGCAAAACAGAGGTAATGACTGTAAATAAAGAAGAAGAAATAACAACAATTCACCTAAACGAACATCCCTTGAAACAGGTAAACATCATCAAATGGCAAATCAGAAGGCGAGATCGAAAATAGATGCATTAAGGCAAACCAACTCATTGGACAAATGGCACCGATACTAAAGAACAAACATGTATCCATAACTACTAAGAAAGTACTTTACAACACAATCTTCCTACCAACTCTACGTTACCAATGCCAAACTTGGACAATGACAGAAACAGAGAAAAGAAAAATCACAACAACAGAAATGAGATTCCTGAGAAGAATACTCAATGTATCAAGAAGAGATAAGATCAGGAATGAAGAAATCAGGACTAAAGTTGGAGTTACAGCTGCGCTAGATTTTATTAGCAGTCAGCAAGTCAAATGGTTTGGCCATGCAAGTATGTTACCAACTAACAGAATACCGCAACAAGCAATGATGTGTAGACCAGATGGAAGAGGCCGACCACGTAAATGATGGAGAAATAAATAACAGAGTCAATGGAATATCGATACATGAAGTTCATAAGCGGGTACTCTCCAGCTGCTTATACTTCACCTCGACACTACAAGGTACAAGAGGAACATGATGAGATGAGATGGGTTGAGACGTAATGGGTATATAGCACAGGAACGGTGCATTATGAGGTGGCCCATTGCCGTGATGTACAAACCGCTACAAACAACTAAATGTGTGTATTGTCTTATTCCTCTTATAGTAAATGCGCGGTGGCGCTGGTGATCATGTCTGTCCCTAGCCTTCTGTCACCTTTGCTGACAATAATTTCTTATACTGATGTTCCTCCATGCTATGTCAGAATGTTCGGCATCGTCTCTCTTGGTCTCCTTCTGTCTGTCCAGTATGTGTGGGTGAGAGATGTGTGGGTGAATGTGTGTGGGTTGGGGGAGGGGTGGGTTATGGGTGTGGGTGATGGATTTGGAGATGTGTGTGTGGGTGGGGGTTATGTCTGGCTGGGTGGGGGTGTGTGTGGCTGGATGGAGGATGTATGCGTGGGTAGTAAGGGTGATTGTAGTTGGGGGATGTGTGGATGGGTAGGAGATGTGTGGCTAGATGTGTGTGTGGGTGAGGGATGTGTCTTTGGGATGTGTGCGGGTGTGGTGTTGTGTGGGAGGGGAACTGGGTGTGGATAAATCATGTTTGTGTGGGTGGGTGAAGGTGTGGTTGGGTTTGCGGGTGTGTGAGTGATGTGTGTGAGGGTGGGGATGTGTGCTTAGATCGGTGGTTGGGGTGTGTGATTGTGGGTGGGTAGATAGGTGATGTATGTGTTGATGAGTGGGTAAGGAATGTGTGGGTGTTAGTGGTTGAGGGATAAGTACGTCTAGGGATGTGTGAGGGGATGTGTGTGTGGGTTGTGTGTGCGTGCATGGGAGGTGTTTGTTTGTGAATGGGGGATGTGTTGGTGGGTGGGGATGTTTGTATGGGTGTGGAGATTGTGCGTGGGTGGGGATGTGTGTGTATATGGGTAGGGGTGTGTGGTAAAGGGATGTGTGGCTGGGGGAATGGGTGGATGGAGGATGTGTGGTTGGGTAGAGGATGTGTGGGTGGGTGATTGTATATGAGTAAGTGTGTGTGGTTAAGGGATGTTTGGTTGGGGGACGGGTGGGTAGAGGATGTGTGGGTGGGTAGAGGATATGTGGGTGGGTGAGTGTGTGCAGGTTAGGAGATGGCGATGGATGTTTGTAGGTGTGGGCTCGGGATCTGTGAGTGGGCTGGGTGAGATGGGAGATTATGTGGGTGAGTGCGGAATTTGTGTGTTGGTAGGTGCGGAATATGTGAGTTGACGGGGAGATGTTTGTGTGGCTGAGGAATGTGTGTTTGGCTGGGTGGTTGGAGGTGTGTGGGTGGAGGAGGATATTGGGTGAGTGATTGTTGGTGGGAAATGGGACGGGTAGAGGATATGTGAGTTGGTGGGGAGATGTGTGTAGGTGGGGGATGTGTGGGTAATTGAATGTATGTGTGCTTGGGGTGTAGGTGGATGAGATGTGTGTGTGGGTGGGGAGATGTGTAGGTGTAGGGATGTGGTGGATGGGTGGGGGAATGTATTGTATGTGTGTGTGGTTGGGTGGGGGTGTTGGAGTGAATAGGGGATGTGTGGGTGGGTGGTGGATGTGTCTCATAACATAGTAATATGCATTGTTTATGTTTACAAAATTCATGTGACAATGTTTTTTCCTATGCACTGTTGACAAAAGAAAGATGAGTGATTGGAAGGGCCGAATGTAAGACTGGCCTGCGTGCCCAATTTGTTACCCTTTGAAAATAAAGTCTGTTCGTTTGTTCGTTCGTTTTGTCCTCCCCTCTAGCTTTCGCAGTGTGACGACATACTCCAGCTTTCCCCTTGTCATGACAAGCCCAAAGTATGTGGACTGTTTACTTCTGATGCGAGTTACCAATTCTCTTTTTGAGCTAACTTCTTTCTAGATAATGTAATTGTTCTTTCTATCTGTGCACGGTGTTCTCGTCATTCTTCTTAAAACCAAATAGCCACATCCCCAATATAATTCCTAAGTTGTGTGCTAATTGTCCATGTTTCGCTTCCATAGATCAGGATTGGCTCAATATAGCTCTTAATATCTCTTTTCCGCAAATCGATAGACAAAGATGAAACGCAGAAACTATTCTTCATCTTGTGAAATGCTGCCTTTTCTTTTAGCTATTCTCCGTGTAAGGTCAGTAATGAATCTTCCACCTGCTGTTATTAAAGTATCCAAAGACTTAAATACATTGACTTGTCCTTTGATGATGCACTAGGGTATACAATGTTTCTTTGTAATAACCATAACTTCTGCTTTTATGTTATTCAAACTAAGTCATTTGTTTTGACTTTCTGTTGTAATTATATCTATGGATATTCAATACAATGTTTTCCCGTAGTGAATGTGAATACCGAAGACACAAACCATAGAATGTACGATTTATTGACTGGCATATTTCGCTGCATCTCTTCAGGTACATACTGCAGAAGTCGCACAACGTAGAGTAAAATAACTAGATACGTCGTCCAAGCTGAAATATACACATGTTCTCACAGTAATATCAATTGTCTACCATGGTAATTTAAATTGACTACAATGTATTTCTGTCTGCACAAAATTGGCCTATGTAGAAGAATCATTAGGGCTTCTGCAAACTGTAACAAACGACTATTTTGTGTATGAAACAGCACGCGAAAAGCGCTGTCTCTATCAAATACATGACCGGATTCCAAGACATGACGTGCAATGGACGACGCCGGAAGTTTATAATTGTGGTGTGTCAGCCTTCCCATGATCGCATCGCCTGTGTGTAATATCTTGTCAACCCAGTTTGGTATGTGTTCAACAACCCTGCTGTGTAGCTGCCGCTCTATTCTGCCGATGTAGGTAGACTCGCACCAGTATATTAATTCGTAAATGCAATTTTATGTGGCGTACAGAGGGGTAGATTATTTTGCTTATTCCCACCCCATGTATCTAGTTATTTTACTCTATGTTGTGTGACTTCTGCAGTATGTACCTGACGAGATGCAGCGAAACATGCCAGGCAATAAATCGTACATTCTATGGTTTGTGTCTTCGTTATTCACAATCTATGGATATCTTGTGGTAATGTAAACTAAAGACCCTTTCACGGCGTCATTCTGTATGCGCTCTAGATTCGACATATCGCTCATCCACGACTCTGGTGATCGCCCACGCTTTTCGACATGACACATGATGATGATGGCCATATGCACAATTAGCCTTAAAGCGGGATAAAGGTTCCGTTACTTACTACTGCTACTTACTCTAGGGTGTGTGTGTGTGTCTTTCTCTCTTGATGTACAGCAATCTTAGATAACATAATCGTTACTTGCGCAGCTGGATACACAACTTAACATCTCGGGTTAAAGAATAAGATTATATTGATTAAAATGTTTTCTTATTGGCCTTTTCGCACACATACAACACACACCAGTCATCGTATTTTCTATAGGTGTTCATTGTATTTGATTACACTTGACACCTCCCGTATCATTGTTTCATATTGTCTAGTGCATGTGCCTAGAAACATGATTCTGGGTATGTTAGTCGTTAGTAGCGGTTCGAACCTCTTGGCAAAGGGTGACCTCATAATGCTCCGTTACTGTTTCAGTGAATTTCATACAAAATGTTCCTCACTGCCCCATGTGAAAAGTGGAACAGGCATCATTCCCGACAAACCAACAGCTTTTTCAGGCATTCATTCACAAGGCCTTGCTAACACAACAACTGCCACTAAAATTACAGTTCATCGTCAATGGAAGCGGTAGTCACTAGAAAATCAGCAGTTGAACACAAGTTACAGCATAAGGCAAAACCAACTATTTTCAGCATCCAATCATCCGTAATTTTTCTGAACATACACTTCACAATATAAACCACCACCGACAGATGCAAATGCATTCCACAACAAATCCACGGCTCACAGTGTCGTTCCACGCACTTAACTCAGTAACTGTGCAACGCAAACATGTACCATCAGTCCAGTATTAGGAAAATTCTACGACACAACAACACCCCCTAGACCTTAACAGCTGAAAAACCACAAATTATTTTGGACGAGAAATGTTCTTTGGATTTCCAGAGGATGCAAAATTTAAACGTGTGGTCACCGGTGCAGCCTTAAATTATCTCAGAATCATAACGTTATCACCACTTTGGCGTCGCGATGCCGAACACAGTATACCTCATATGTTGTTTGGTCACAGAAAATATGGGTTTAACATCATATCTTCCATAAATCTTGCAACTACATAATTGGCTTGCATGGATGAATAGGCAGGTATGCAGGCAGGCAAGCAGGCAGGCAGACAGACAGACAGACAGGCAGGCAGGCAGGCAGGCAGGAAGGCAGGCACACAGACAGACAGACAGACAGACAGACCGACCGACCGACCGACAGACAGACAGATAGACAGATGAGCGAATGGATGGATGGATGGTTGTGAAAAGACTTAAGCAATAACCGGCATCCACTATGCTATTATTTCAATGACATCGATTCACAACACTTCTATAGTGAGCTCTGTTGCAAATACTGTAACTGGGGCTTGTTGTTTAAAGCTTTCAAATACTGTAGGCTGTGGCATTATCAGATGGAATATCTAGTTCCCTTTATCTGAAAAAAAATTTATCAGCAATCAGTGCAAGAAGATGGTTCGTCTACTGGGCTGAGCTGGGTGAAAAAATAATCCTGATACTCTGTGAACCCGAATCACTGGCATTGTAATCAACGACCCTATCCACTATACACTTGTCCTTACGCTTTTACTTCAGTGATAACTATTTCATAAAGTGGCTTTATGTTTAAAATGCAATATGACATCTGCTTACTTGAGTTTGATGTGGCCAGCCGTGGATGTCGCTGCAGCACGAACGATTGATTTGTATCGAGTCATGGTTGATCTGTGTTACACAGCGCGGTTATTACAGTAAATACGGTAGTCCATGAATGTTGTCTTAATAACAAAGGTATCTAGGATGTCTCTACAATAAAATGCCTCATGCAGGTGTCTATGAGTTTATGGAAGTGATTTTCTGTACACGTGATTACAACCACACTTGTTATTGCTACGCTTATACTGAATATTACTTGGTGGGTTTAACAAACATCTTCATCACATCCTTTGATTTCATTATTCTTTTCAGACTTCGGTGGGTTCTTGATGACTTGATTTCACAATGCGATCACATGACCACAGTGTACACATAAAAATGTAGTTACATAAAGAAAACGTAGTAAATATGACTGTGCTTATTCCTATGTAGCAAGGTGCATGTTCTTTACATGGCGTCGCAATAAACCCAGCATATCTTGGCCTTTTGTGATTTTTTAGACAAATTTACGTTCAGTAGTTTGGCGTCGCTTTTTTGAACCACCGACGCTCATATGACTTTTAATATTTAACGCAAAGCATGACCGCTTCCACATCGATTGCATAAACAGTGATTATGGCTTGTTTTAATGTTTTTATGAGTGAAACTGTTGGAGAATAAAAAGGGGGAGAATTTAGAGACAGTGGAGATGTGGTTTTTATGAGGGATGTTGTGATCACTGAAGAGAAAACACACATTTTTTCATTAATTCTGCAGACATGTTACAAGTGTTTATTAACATCATAAGGAAATGTGAAAAAATAATAATAATACAAGTGACTTGGAAACAGATGACGTGGGATATAGAAATTAGCATTGTCATTGTGTAGTGAAACACTAGACAAGAGAAGCAGGGGAAGACCCAGGAAAACGTACTCAGAAAGATTAAACAAATGAACAAAAAAAAAAATAATATCAGCAACAACAACGTCATCAAATTTACATGTAAACAGATAGGGATGGAAAGTTCACCGTGCACCTTTAGTAGTAGAAGAAGAAGACTAATAAGAAGAAGAAGAAGAAGAAGAAGAAGAAGAAGAAGAAGAAGAAGAAGAAGAAGAAGAAGAAGAAGAAGAAGAAGAAGAAGAAGAAGAAGAAGAAGAAGAAGAAGAAGAAGAAGAAGAAGAAGAAGAAGAAGAAGAAGAAGTAGAAGAGAATTAGGAGGAGGAAAATTAGGAGGAGGAAGAGGATGAGGAGGAGAAGAAGAAGAAGAAGAAGAAGAAGAAGAAGAAGAAGAAGAAGAAGAAGAAGAAGAAGAAGAAGAAGAAGAAGAAGAAGAAGAAGAAGAAGAAGAAGAAGAAGAAGAAGAAGAAGAAGAAGAAGAAGAAGAAGAAGAAGAAGAAGAAGAAGAAGAAGAAGAAGAAGAAGAAGAAGAAGAAGAAGAAGAAGAAGAAGAAGAAGAAGAAGAAGAAGAAGAAGAAGAAGAAGAAGAAGAAGAAGAAGAAGAAGAAGAAGAAGAAGAAGAAGAAGAAGTACAACAACAACAACAACAACAACAACAACAACAACAACATTAACAACAACAAAAAGAAAGTTAATAAATTTACAATTGCTATAAGGTGATTTACAATAAATAATGCGAACATCTGGTAACTTGCAATACATAATGCGAACATCATCAAACGTTCAACGGTCCAGGGATTTCACCAATATAACAGTGTCCAGAAACATAATAATACGGCAATCAAGGACTCGAAGCCTGTATAGACAATTGTTGAGGCAATATTTATTTGCCTAGGTCCAACTTGTTACAGATTCACAATCCAAATAATCAATTCTGATTTATTATTACCGTGCCTGTTATGGCCAGGCGGGACGGTAAAGAAACATTATTAAATATAAATCGTAAACGGTTGAACATATTAAATAATTATAACTATCATGTCCCGGTACTTCTGTCCTTCACTATTTTGCCTATGTGTCAGCCTGTTTTGACTTGCTGAGTCCCATTCTAATATTGTCGCATTTGTCCGTGACTTTCTGGCCGATATACATCCTGCATTAATAGTCTCGTCCTTCTTTCCAATATTTGTTAGCCATCAGAGTAAGTGTCCAGCCAGTACATAAGTTCTCTTCTTGCTGAGAATCGAATCGTGCTGCCTCCTCGTTCAAGCTCTAAGATCTGACTGTTTGTTGTTGTTGACAATCTTTCTGACTTTTTCTCCTTTTTACGTCAGCCTCCTAGTTTCTCGTAAGATTTGGTTCGCGATTTTCTCACCACCTCTATTTTGCGTCATATCATCTGCGCTGCTACTTGTCAACAATATGTCTTCACAACTAAACACACACGGCACACATACTCTGGAACGTTTCGTAAAAACTCTTTGTCAATGTTGTAAGATCTGGAGGTCAGTATGTAGCGGGGATAGTTCCAATCGTGTATAGTGTTAGAAATTCTATTAAAGTATTGTTGTGCTGTATTCTGGCTTTTTGTTTGTTTGTTGTTGTTTTTTTTTTTAAGTTGCGTATCCTTTAACAGGACGTTGCAGTCAACACCAGCATTTTACCCCCGCTGTTGATATCTTGGCAAGTTTTTACGTTCAGTAGTTTGCCATTGCTTTCTGAACGACCGACTCCCATACTAATACTTTAAAATCATTATGCATATTAAATACCCGTTTATTACCATTTTTAACGTCAATATATATCTTAGAAAGCTATGGAAGTAATTAACTCTTAATCTGTAATAGTATATTACAACTCAAAGACAAAAAACAAGGTACAGAATCGTACACGTCCTTCACAAGTTAAGGAACAAAATAAAACTCAAAGAAAACATTAAACACTTAGGCTGCATACGTTGAAAAAATCCCGAAATAATTAACAAATTAGATAAGAATCGCATGTACATACCTATTGTTTATGTTTTTGGCATGAAACTAATGTTTATGAAATGATTTATCGCGAACACAGTTTCGAAGCAACATCTGCAATCTGGCTAGGATTCAGTTGTTACACCAACAATGTGTAAGTATAATGTGTCAACATTGAAAGTTCGATCTGAAACGCACAGATTAGCTCACAGTATTAGCCCAAAGTTCGGGGATATGCAAAGCTGCTCCATCTCAACGAAAACACAACAGTAAGTCAATAATATCTACGGATGGAGATCGCCATGGCCGAATGGATAACAGCGCTCGTTTTTAAATATTGTGAGTGCTGAAGCCGAGGTAGCGGGTTCAACAGCTACACCATTCAGTTGGATTACAAAATTGACTTCTCGTCCTTAACTTGGGACGTAAATTACAGGTATCTCTGAAGTCGGATTCTGTTCACTTGATAGCGGGGGAATCGGTAATAGGGAAAGCTAATCCACAAGCAAAAACAAATCCAGTGCTACTAGAAGTTGTTGCACATGTATCGGCTACACTTGAGTTCAGAGCGAACCAACACAAACACAAGTTACGAGGGGGCTTCAAATGAAAACCTCAAAAGTGTGATAGAAATTGCAATAACCATGGCATTGTCTTGCAACCTATCAATATTGTTGTTAAGGATGTCAAGAGTGTTCAGCACGTGACTTCACGGTGAAGACAAACATTGGGACGTCATTAGGACAGTTTAAAAGTGGTCACCCCACATTTTTGGGATTATAGTTATCGGTTTTATTTCTATATTGAAGGGGTGAAACCCATAGAAATTCATCGGCGAATGAAGGCCCAGTATGGTGATGCATGCCTGTTAGCCTAGCAAGTGTATGAGTGGAGTAGGGGGTTTCAGTACGGCGTGACGTTTGTTACAGAGTGTTCACGACCGGGTCAGGCAAACCGAATAGTGACGAAGTGAATTTTTTTTTTCTCTACAGGAATCCAAGCACTTTGCCAGCGTTGGAGGACTTGCATTGAACGCAGTGGTGACTACATCGAAAAATAATATATTTGCTGTTTGCTTTTTCAGAATAAATTCACACGTAAAAACATTTAAGGTTTTCATTTAAGACCTTATTGTATGTAAGGATGACATGCTAGTAATGATAAGTTCATTTCTCATGAGTATATTTCTACACATTATTACTTTAATCTTGTTTTTCTTGTTTACCTACTTCTTTTCGAGTTCATTCTATTTTAAACTCCAAAGTAGATACTTTAAAAGAAAGTTGCACGTGATTTGCAAGGCTTGCTATCAGCCTAAGGTCTGGGCAATTTTACTTTCAGTGGTTTCCACATTGACAAAAAAGATTCTCTGAGTTCGGATAAAAAATAAAATCCAGTGTTTATTAACATACATAATTTAAATTATTTTAGCCCATAACATACCATTTTATATGCTCATATACAGATCTGCTGACCTACCTACCTACCTACCTACCTGCCTGTCTGCCTGCCTGCCTGCCTGCCTGCCTACCTAACTACCTACCTACCTATCCGTCTGTTATCTACCTTTCTACCTATCAATCTATCTGCTTATCTGTCTATTTGTCTGTGCATCTTTCTTTCTATTTGTCTGACAGTTTGTCTGTACATCTATCTGCATGTTGATCGATCTACACACCAACAAAACTACCAAGTTGCTTATCTAAACTCCTACATACCTACCTGCATGTCTGTCTGCCTCTCAGTCCTTCTGCCTGTCTACCTGTCGGTTTATTTGTAAACCTACCAGTATGTCCTTCTGTCAGTCTGTTTACCTCTCCCTCTTTAAAAAAAAAAACAACACACACACACTCACATACAAATGGTATCCTGTATACGCATACTTATGCAAACAAAATCACTTGTGCCGCCACAAGACGAAATCCTCCAGGAGATTCCCCCTACATATCAACACCTGTCAATTGAAACGAGAAGAAGAGTGTTGAGGGGATACATAGAGCCTGTTCTTTTGTATGAATCTGACACTTGGACAATGTGCAGTAAAGCTGAAAAACATCTGATGGCTGCAGACATGTGGTTTCTGAGGAAAAAGCAAAGAATACCATGGACAGACAGAAAAACCAATGACCAAGTACTACAGGAGACAAATGAAAATCATAAATTGATTAGAGAAATTAGACGTAGACAGTCAAAATGTTTTGGACATGTTATGAGAAGAAATGGATTGGAGAACTTAGTGACAACTGGCAAGATCGAAGAGAACAGACCAAGAGGAAGACCGAGATGAAAATACCTGGATGGCTTGGGCACATGGCATGGACGAGACAGGAACACTGAGCTGATCCACGACGCTGGTGATCGAGTGAAATGGCGAGTCATGACCACCCACGAATTTCCGGCATGACACATGATTGATTGATTGATTGATATCAACACACAAAAACACCACGAACTAGTGCATAAGCCGACGTCTGTGGCCTAGGTTAGTTAACGTAGTTTCACTGTCCAAAATAATGGGTTCGGAGTAAGCTGCAGGCGATTTGGAAACTGACCACCATTCGTTGATTCCCACAATGGTATGAGCGGCGGTGGTTCAGAAAGCAATGGCAAACTGATGAACGTAACATTGACTAGAAATGCACGTAAATCCCAGAAGTATCAGGGTTGACTGAGACGTCGTATAAAGGACATGCCTTCATATTTAACTACTTTACAATCATGAATACAACGCATGCATTCAGATTTTTAACGTAAATATAATAATGCGAATACACATCTGCGATTTAAAAACAAATGAACAAAAATCTATAACTAGGAAGCTAGACATACGAAAAGACAAACAGATACATGACAGAGTTTCGATAAAAGCCTTCATTGAAACGTTCGTCTGTATCAGCATGTCTTTTCTGAAGTAGAGCTTTCTAGATTTATTTAGTGTCACTTTGTTTTCGGCACCATCTCACAGTAGGTAGTCCTATTATAAAACGGTCTACAAATTTAGTACACCACGAGTTTCATTCTAAACTTGTTTAAAGAAATAGCTAGGCTGTGTGTGGAGAAAATACTGGTATACTGGCGAAATGATGAGGCGTCAGCAACTCCTGGTGTCATGATTAATTAGATGCCGTGCTTGCTATTAATTAACTCTTGGTGTCCGGGACTGCAGGAATCTGTAGCGGCATAGCAGTTAGTACTCTCGCCTGTCAAGATAGCGATACTGATTCAATATTCAGTAGAGTTAGTTAGATAGTTAATTAGTTGGTTGGTTGGTTGGTTGGTTGATTGGTTGGTTGGTTGGTTGGTTGGCTGGATGGTTAGTTAGTTAGTTAGTTAGTTAGTTAGTTAGTTAGTTAGTTAGTTAGTTAGTTAGTTAGTTAGTTAGTTAGTAAGTTAGTTAGTTAGTTGCATATCCTTTACAAGATGTGTCAGTTAACTACAGCACATTTGGCTCTTTGTGATTCCTGGGAAAGTTTAAGTTCAGTAGTGTACCACTGCTTTCTGAACGACTGACACTCATACTATTGTATGGGAAATCAATGCATGGCGGTGGGCTACCAAATCGCCCGCAGCTGTGTTTCGAGCGTGGTTTGCGTTCCCTAAATGATTTTTACGGTGAGCTGGGCTGTGGTAAACGCTCCCTAGGCGGCCAGAGGAAACGCTTTAAAGACACTCTGACGTTCTCACTAAAAGGTTTTAGAATTCATCACGACATTTGGAAAACTGCTGCCAAAGACCGAAATTCGCGGAGTACGTCATTACACAAGGGTACAGTCAATTATGAAGCAAAGGGGACTGCAAGTCTGCGGAAGAAAAAGAGTGTACAAAACAACCAACTGCAGGAGATCCTACTCCCGGAACGTCAAGAATTCTCACATTATCAAAGAACATTTCGAGCCAAAACAAGCCTTATCAGCCATCTTAGACCTCACGGCTCCAAACTTTCAACGCCGCTGGATGAAATGATGGACAAACAACATGTGGCATAACGGATTGCATTTGTAACCCCTTCGACACAGAAGCGGCCTCAACAGAGGCAGGATTCTATTTTCATACCACTGCGGACCTGGGGTCATCAATGTTGTATAAGGCAATTTTTGGAATATTCTGGGACTTGGCTTGGAAAATAAGGCAACAAGAAAAAGGTGTAAGTGACAGCGGCTTATATGTCCTGATCTGGAATATGTGAAGGCCTAATACTTCACATTAAAACGGCAGTATATACTAGTGAACTACTTTTATCATAAACAACTTCACTATGAAGTGACTTGTATTACACGGAAATATCAATTGGGAACCCTTTGAAACACTACGAAAGTTGATAAACGAACACACATGTATTGTTTGGGGTTTAAAGAAGTAGAAGAAAGTAGTAGAGACCAGAGGACACACTGGACAAAATAACAATTGAAAGCTATAGTTACCGACCGGTATTCGAACCTTTCACCGCCAAATGAGGCAGATTTATTGAAATCCACTTAGAGTTGTTCTAGTAGCTGAGACTCGGCAAGTTCATACAAGTAGTATAGCTGGTCCATATTCCACTACACACTCGCATACAGAGAGAGAGAGAGAGAGAGAGAGAGAGAGAGAGAGAGAGAGAGAGAGAGAGAGAGAGAGAGAGAGAGAGAGAGAGGCAAAGGACAGTGATTTAGAATAAGATGCGGAAATTGTGTCAAACAGAACAAGAAGAGTTAACCAAGAAGCGGCATAATACGCAAGTTGTTAGATGACGTCACGGCGTACTACGTCACTAAAGTTAGTTAGGTTTTGGGATGATCATGGAGCCGGTCGGATAAATAACAACACTGAAATATGAACCCAAATATCCAGCATAAAGACATAGCGAACATGCCATCTAGTACTCTAGGAAGATAACGAAAAGGGGCATAGTCTGCATTACGGAGAACGATCGGAAGATGAAGATTTAACACAGAGAAAGTGAGGAAAGCATACTGCATCAGAACTTGCCGGTCGTTTGTCAAATAGAGGTCATGGCGTCAACACACACATAGCTCGGCGTAAGTAACACTGTTAGAATTATGGGCGTAATGTAGTTTGCAGAAGGATGGACCGTATGAAATTTACTCGTCATTGATGAAAGTAGAAGGATGGAATCGGACTCTACAGTTAACATTAAATATTTGCAAATGATTATTAATTATCTTTCACCGGCCCTCCCATTAACATGGGAACGGTGGCGTTGTTATATTGTACGGACGATTGCCACCAGTAAAGATATATTTGACGACGAACGCCAGCGTTGATGAACTCATTTCGTTAATATTTATTCTGGCTCCTGTTGAGCTGCAATGTTGTTTTACTAGACGACGAGCATAATATTAGAGGGAAACAGCATAGCAGAGATACAACGTACCAATGACATATCCATTATAACTGGTGTTGGAAATGTCCACCACGGGCAAAAAGACATGACTTTACACGTCTCTTCATATTGTTAAATAGTTCTGCAACTTGTCTGTTGTTATTTTTTGAACTGTAATTCTTATTCCTTCTTTCATATCCTCAAGCGTGTTACATTATTATGGTTCACGCTCCCTTTCAAGAAACCCCATAGGTAATATTCTAATTATTGAGGAGGTTTTTTATCAGGAAATCTTGCTATAAATCTTTGAACACCCAACCGTGTGTAACGACTGCCATTTCAAAACAATTGTTGAACCAAAAAATGCTTTCTTCCATTGATAACACAATTCTGTTGTGAGTGCAAAGAATTACTCCAGCAGACGACAGCCATTCGCTGCATATAGCTTTGCAATGGACTGTGAAGCACATTTTTTTTATGACGCCATATATTCCAATTTTCAAATTTGTTCTACATACAAAGTGTAGTGCGACTATACAAAAACCCGGTATTTTTGCCTAAGAAGTTCATAACTTCTTGAGAAACATGTTTGACGAAATTTGAATACAACGTTGGCTTTCCCTTGATTTGCTCCATTTGCGTATCGTTTGACTCCAATAGGGAAGTCTCCGTGGCGAAGTAGTTGCCGACTTGAAGTGGTTATGCTCAGAAAGTTATATGTTAAATTCCGGGCCAAGCCGTTTGGTTCACGAGTGCAGATTTTTTGGAGACTCCTAGGGGTCATCGCTGGAGCTACAGAGTTCGTGGTTTTGTGCAACGCTATCGAAAGAACGCCCAGCGGAAATAGACCGAGCAATATGGGACAACCCCGGTGCAATTAAGGCAATCTTCTTGCCGTTAAAACCTGTCTTTGGACTCCAACAGTCAATGTCGAAAAGACAGGAGGCGAACCGCGTTTACAGATATGGAATGTATGATTTATATTCTTTAGAAAACAACTTATCAACATACAGCTCTAACCCTCAATCATTGACATAATTTTATAACACTTGATCACTAATATAAAACTCTAAACTTGTATTACTAACACAGAATTCTCCTAGCATCATCATCATTATCACCATCATCATCATCACCATCATCATCACCATGTGTCTTGCTAGCTGAAATAGACGTTTACGTCTTTCCATAAATCTCTGCTCCTGATGCTCTGGATCAACTCTGCTGATATTCTCCTATGCCACTGCCTCCGTCCATCCAACATCATTATTCTTGGTCTTCCTTTGTCTATTTTCCCACTGATCTTCCCAGTTGTTAAGATATGCTACAGTGCCTCACTTCTCATCACATGACGAAATAATACCTTTAGTCTCTGTTTCATAGTTTTATATATTGTTCTAGTTATAAATAGCCATGCATTTCTACAAACATATTTCCATTGACATCAGAGATCTTATTTTAAAATAAACTACAACTCCATACAACAACAAAGGATATGTATAACAACTGTAACTGTGTATACGCACTTTCCTTTTGTGTTGGAGTTAAGTAGTTCGTGTTAAGATGCTCCATGTGTAATCCACATAAAGACATGAACAACTAGACATAAAATATGTTAATTTACAAACACAACCAGGAACAAAAATCACACATTCTCATAGTTTACAAAACAACTATTTCCAGCGGACCATTTTATAAAGAAACAAAGTACATACATCATAGTTCACAAAGCCACAGTAACATCCGAGCCTTCATAATTCAACTGTCATGTTTGAGAAGCAGATTGCCGTGACAAGACCCGGCTCTGACAATCTGTTACAGTAATCCATCTGAACTAACCACCAAAGCCATCTAGTGAGTACCGAGGTTTTGTAAAGGCATATACTGTTTTGAATACAACTAATCTAAATATGCCCGTGAAATGGTTACACAAGAGTGCCGTTAATAGCCTAGCTATGATTGAATCAATCAATGGTTTATTTACTAGTGATTTCAATGCGTGCGCCTCGGAGATTGAGTAGTAGGCTGTCTTGATACTGTAAAATATTATTTATGTTTTTATTTGGGCTTGCTCGCTTTGAACTCAAACGTAGTCCATAAAAACTACTTATAGAAGTGATGGACTGAATTTTGCGTGTCGATTAGCTTTCCCTGAAAATTGAAGAAGGTTGGCTATTATGACTCGGTAAAGCAAAAGAAAATTGAAATATTTTGGTCACTTGAAACGTCACGAAAGTTTGGAGAGAACAATAATGGTGTGGTATATGCCTGGGAAGAGAGGAAGAGGAAGGACAAAGAGAAGATAGGTGCAGGATGTGGCGGATGATCTCCAGATGGGTGTATCGGACGCGGGACATCTTGCTTACGATCTAGAGGTTTTCCGAAAGGTTGTTATGGGAGCCATGTTCTGCAAAGGACATGCCAATGAATGAATGAATGCATGAATGAACAGTGTCCCTCGCCATCACGCGAACCCACTCCGACTTCAGAAGTACTTGTAATTAACGTCCCAAAGTCAAGGGCGATAAGTCAACATTTTAGTCCAACTGTCCGATGCAGGGTTGAACCTCTTACCTCGGCATCAGCACACCGGATATTTAAGAGCACGCGTTCATATCCATTCGGCCATGCTGACCTGCATACTGTAAAATAATAATGATAGTAATAATTTGTACAATCAGTTTCCTGCTACGGGTCTGTGATGTAATAGGGCTTTCACACCGTGTAGGCCGAGAGCAAGGAGCAGGCCCAGACCTTGACCCCGCCTCCGACTGGGCTCTTCACATTACTAGAGCAGTTCAACTTCGCTAGCGCTACCTCCGTCTACATTATATACTTACATATTATTGTTCGATCCCACTTAACTCTTAAATATTTGGGACGCTAATTCGAAGCCAGGGATTAAGGTGGCGCAGTGGCAGGCACGCTTGCCTTCCTGTCGAGGGTTATGCGTTCTAATCCCCAGTGAAAGCGGATTTTATTTCTTAGGTCGACTCAGCCTGAATCCCAGAAAATGTTCTAGGAGGTAAAGGCGGCCGTTATGACATTTTTTTCCCCACATATCCTTTACAAGATATCGCTGTCAACATCATCATCTTTCAGCTGATTGTTGATTTCTTGGCAAGATTACGCTCAGTAGTTTGTTATGATATTTAATACATCATAATTGAGAGTACCGAATGGTTTATGAATAAAATAACATAAGAGCAGAGCCCAAATATATACTTTACGTTTGTCAAATGTCCAGGCTGATATAAAGTTAAACAGTGTTCTTACATGCACAGGATGTTCCACTGTTCTGGGCCTGCCAACTGGAGGAAAAACCACATTAACCAAAGGTTGTTCCTTCAGAAAGGGGCAGCACTAAAGAGCGAACAGGGCACGATAATTTGGTGATTCCTAGCGTAATCTTCCCAACACGTCTTAAAGAGTATGAAGGAGACCTTTCCTTTTTACTAGTTACCTGTATTCAATCAAGGTCTTTGGCATGCATCCATTCAGCGGGAATCATTTCTGCTGTAGATTTGATTGATTGATTGATTGATATAGGAACCGACATCACAGCATTCGGGACATTCCCATAAGCGCTCCGTCCCCATCCTCAGCAACCAGCGAAGAGTTCCAACACTAATTCTGCTGTAGATGTCACTGTGTAACTTTGCTGACTTCCCTCTATGTATTCATATCCAACAGTTTGCACACCCTCGACTTCACATTTTCTAATCTGGTACCTTTCACAACTGAACGAACTTCTGTGCAGCCTTTCTAGAAACGGAGCATGTGCAATGATCTAACAACATTTGACACCAATATTTGTTTCTGTTTGCGCTTTAATTTGTAATTAAATGTTCTAATTTCACGTTTTTCTTTGCCTCTGTTTGTGTTGCTCCTGATGAAGATCAATATGCTCGAAATGTCAATTCGTTGTATTGTGGTGTAACTTATTTGTATCTTATTTTTACGTTATTATTATCTTTGTTAATATTCCACAATGTGATTTTCTGTTTGCTTTGCTTTAAGATATGTACACTATGTCTGTGATTATTATCTCTCATTTTTTTTTCCGCAGAGGTCACACATGCCTTACTGTTTTAATTTTGCATTCATTGAAAGTTAGCTGCACCTCAAAGGATATAGAAGCGTTCTGTACTTACATCAATGTTACTAAAAGGGGGCTTCAAATAAAATCCGTAAATGGTTTTATTTTTTATATTGTGTGAATATTTTCTGAAAAAGTAAAGAACAAGAGTATCATTTTGTTTTTGATTTTGTCACCACGGCGTTCAATTTAAGTCCTCCAGCGCCGATAAAGTGCTTGGATTCCTGTAGAACAAAATTATTTTGGTCGCGTATGTAACCACTCATGCACCTTCTGCTGTATCTCTTCAACGGACCGAACAGTTTTGAAACTTTCTACTCCACTCATACACTTACTGGACTGACAGACATGCATCACCATACTGGACCTTCATTTGCTGAAGAATTTCTATAGGTTTCACACCCTCCCTGATTAAAAATAAAACGGTTAACAAATCGCTGCTCCATTTGGTGCATTTAAAAGTCGGACCGCGATCTTTAAAATCTCCTTATGACATCACCCTGTTTGCAATGTGATGTCACGTGCTTAACACTCTTGATATCCTTAACAACAATATTGAAAGGTTACGAGATAATGGCATGGTTATTGTAATTTATATCACACTTTTAGGGTTTTTTATGTGAAGCCATTTCCAAAATCCTCTTGTCTTTTTAACTGTTAGCAAGTAATTGGGTCTAGTAATCATAAACGCGCCGGTCTCCCTGACCTAGAAGTTAACATCTTTCTCCGTAATCCCGTAATTCTCGTGAGTAACGTAACCTGCGCGAGAATCGGTAGCGGTTCTCGCCGTGTTGGTAACTTACGGCGTATGTGAGCCGGTCGCTCAGAAAGCAATGGCAAACTACTGAGCGTAATCTTGCCTAGTACATCAACAGCAGCTGAAAAATGCTGGTATTGACTGCAACGTCATGTAAGGGATATGCAACATTTTTTTTTTAAAATCATAAACGTGTTTGTCCCCCCCCCCCCCACCCCCACCACCCAAAACAATGATATTCTTTATACATGTTTTTGTTATAATTAAGTATTAAATCACTATAGCTTCAGACAATAGTTAGTTAGTCGACAGATCACCATCATTGCACATGGAACCATTCAGTCCATAAGTGCTCGGATCCCCTCCTCAGCAAATCCCGCAGCGTGTAGCAGCTAACGATATCAGTTCTGTGTTGGTTTATCAATCTTCTTTGGCTTCCTGCATAGTGTTCTTGTTTGGAGACACCTCTTTTAATTTGCTGTTGTCGCAGTCTGACGATGGTTGTAGATTCACAGTCATCACTTGGTTCTCGTAAAAGTCTTACTTCTCGTAGAGCATTCAGAATGTCAGCCAGGTCCATGGCGCGTCCGCCCTCCACAGTAGCCTTACCTGGGAGCTTGTCAGCCCGCTCATTTCCTTGTACTCCCGCATGCCCTGGCACGAATATGAAACTAATCAGACAATAACATGGTAGAAATAACAAATTCTCAGTTTCAAATGTTATCACTCAAAAATTCAGTATCAAATATAAGTTTGGAAAATAATCTAATGGACAAACTAACTTTATATTCAGCTGTACAGGAAACCCAAATAAGACAGAACAAGTCAGTACCAACTATTGGAAAACCCAACAACCACCTTGAAGAGTCCAAACAGGTTACTGTGTATGGTTCTGTTGATGAACCCATTGTGGTTGTCCGATGTGTTTGGGCCATCACATTCTAATGACCCTAAGTTCACGGAAGAATAGTTGGTCAGTCCCTTCCTCGCATAGCGAACAATAAGAGCTGTCATCGAACTATTGTTCGACCAGATAGGACTTCAGTGCCTGGAGAGGATGGTGCTGCAGTGAGTTACCAAAAGATGCGGTCAACAATCTGGAATCTAACATAATCTGACAGCTATAGATAACATTAGTATTGGAACTCGTCGCTGTCTCTTGAAGACGAGATCGCAGAACGTATAGGAATGCTCCGAGTAGTGTGATGTGGGTTCTTGGTTCAACCCAACTCAACTCAACTCAACTCAACTCGGCAGGTGGCGATGGCAGCCTGCTACGTGATGATACTAAAGATAGCTATAGAGACGTGTAATTAAAAACCTGCCCCATGACAAAACCTGCAGTTGAAACGTGAAGTGACAGATTTTCACATACAGTAGTAGCAGGCCTTTTTCAGTCCTGAAGTACTATAGAGTTCTGCCGCTGGGGAGGCCCCTGACAGCACCGCTGATGACTGTATAGTTCAATGCGAGAGTGACAATGTCTGTCACAGTTGTGTCACCGCTGTTACGCTGTGCTGAAGTGACCTCTTCAGGGCACAAGCCTGGGCAATGGAATTCGGAGAACTAGCTGTTGCTCAGTAACAAGTTCTCCCTCTCCACGTCGCCGATCTTGACCAAGGGAAAGGCAGTAACCAATGCAACTTGGCATGGGTCCCGTCGCAGGAGTTGCCAGAACTATGTTGTTTACAACATGGAACTGCTTTAGAGACTCCATCTCCGGATTTGTCCTCAGGGTTTACTCCCAAAGCCTTTCCCATATGGAGGTTTAAGATTTAGAGTTTGCTCTCTTAGAGGAGATACCAACCAAGGCTGACGAGCCTCCTCTGCACAGGAATCAATAAGGAGGGAAATCTACAATTCTTCTTTCCTGGCAGTCACCATACTGATCAGATGACAGTAGTCATTGTCTGTATTGAGAGATCCTCTGCCCCACCGTCACTGACTTGAAACCATAACCAACAACTATCTGTCGGCTACTCCCTCGTCAAATCCACCACCTGTTAACGTGGCTTAACGTTACCCTGTTTGGGGGGAGGGGGGGGGGGGGTTAAACGGGTGCTCCACCTTGCCCAAGGGTGTCCCGTAGGCTAGCGGAGGGAAGGAGGAGCCTTACTTCTCCTTTGATAGGGGATACTCCTACCCCGCTACCCAATTCACATACACATACCTCTGTTGATGATGTAGTGTGACCAGCTTCCCTCCGTCGGCCTTAACTTTAGAGACAGTTCAAAGATGTTCATGAGAATCATCTGATAGCCATTGTATAAGGAAGGATCGGATAAATGGGCCTACCGATAAGAAAGAAAAGAAAAATTGAATTCATCTCCAGCAGGGAATTAAACTCAACCATTGTCTTAGCAGTCAAACAACACAATAACGTCAGCGCTCATGTGATATTATATGAAAAGAAAATATGTGTTCAATTAACCTATACGTCTATGCGTGGGCGTAAAGAGCTATATAAATCTATGTAATGGAGACATTAACCTAAGTGCATTCACGGCATAGCTACAGGTTGCTGGTGTTGTGGCGAAGGGGTCAGAAACGCAATCTCGCATACCGCGTTCGAAACACAATTTGGAAGCAGATCACTTTGCTCTGGCTTTCATACAATGATATGAGTGCCGGTTGGTTAGAAAACAATGGCAAACTACTGAAAGTAAACCTTGCCAAGAAATCACAAACATCCAAATAATACTGGGGTTAATTGCGACGTCCTGTAAGAATATGCAACTAAATAAACAAAAACAACTTGCAAAGCCATGTGGGCATGCGTTGCAGTTGATAATGAATTGCCTATGACAACTGAAGGAATTTTACCAGCCTTCCCCTAGTTCTAATCAGACCCTACCAGTGTTTGTGAACTGTCATCTGGTTGCGTCATAATGTCTCAGGGCAGATGTGAATTTCCAGTACCAGTCTAACACGCCGCCGTGTCTTCTAAGCTTGGAGAGGTTATGGAAAGCTCTGCAACATATTGCCCGCGGAGATGGTATTCTGTACCGAACCAGGAAAACAGTCTCAAGACTAAACTCATCCCGACTAATACACGCCCTTGTCAAGGCTATAAATCAGTGGTTTTCAACAGGCGGGGACTTCCCACCGGGGGTGGGGGGAGGGGGGGAAGGGTTAAGGGTTTCCATAGCGTGGGGGTGGGGGATTAAGATTATTTCAAGATCGCGTTAATACAAGAACCGATTACTTGATATTATTGTTCCCTCAATACTTTAAGGTTCTGTACTTCTCGCCCTTCTGAAATTCGTGTTATATACGTAGGTAGACCCGCAAATCACGTTTAATGTAGATGTCTAGACTTGTTATAGTATGGTATGTGTTGTTAAATTTAGCTTCCACTTTTACGTATACTGTGTTTACAAAAAAAGGGGGGGGGGATTTATAGCGAGGAAATACGAAAAGGGGGGGGGGGAATGACATTTTGAACACATGGTTAAGGGGTTGGCTAAAAAAGGTTGAGAACCACTGCTCTAAAGACGTATGTGACAATGAATCGGTCTAAAGAGGTAAAGCTCAAAAATCCGGAGGATTGACCACGCAACTAACTTGTTATCGCCAATCCAATAGATGTATGTTTGTTGTGGAAAAGGGTTGGGTGCGGGAACAATGCATGTTATTTCATAGAGAAAACCAGCTGCTTGAATACATAAAAGTGTCGAATATATGCCGAAAAGAAAAACGTATTTTGGACTACATCCGTTCCATTTGAGGAAAACTTTATGGAGATGTCAGCAAGCTTAAGTTAACTGCTGTTTTCTTTGAATCAATTCATGCTAAAGACTGAAGGTGTACCAAGAAGAAGAAGAAGAAGAAGAAGAAGAAGAAGAAGAAGAAGAAGAAGAAGAAGAAGAAGAAGAAGAAGAAGAAGAAGGAGCAGGAGGAATAAGAGGAGGAGGGAGAGGGAGGAGGAGGAGGAGGAACGTTATAACTAAGATTGTTGATCAGTATAAACTAATGGGAAGTAACGCAATATATACTACATACACTAATACATCAGGGGTTACAGGACCTTACGAGCAGAATATTTCGAGCAAAGTGCATATTGATCCTGGAGCTGCGCACGCGTAGTGACTGGTCAAAGGTTTGAAGCAGCATCGAGGCCAATTTTGTAAAAGTGGCCTGGAGTCCCAGGTGACCCCAACCTTACATGGCATTATGAAATATCTTGGGAGGTGAAGACGTCTGGTGTGATATAACCCAAACCATCCACCGAGTGTCGATTGGTATATACAATAATTGTGTCAATCACCGCCTGCACGATACGCCATAAGACGCGTAAAGGGGTAATTTATTTCTTCTTTACCACTTATTTAGGGGCAGTCGCAGTAGCATAGAAACTATCGCTCGCCGGGCAGTCGTGTAGTAATGGGTTCGAATCCTCATAGGGATGGATTTTTAAAAATAATTTCTCTTAGGTCGACCAAACATTCAATGCGTTTGTTAAAAGACTGTTGCATATCCCTTACAATACGTCGCAATCCACCCTATTATTTTTTTTTTGTTCTGTGTCATTTCTTGGCAAGTTTATGTTATTTTTCCATTGCATTCCGAACGACCGGCACTCATACCATTGTATGAAATCCAGCTCATGTGGTCTGCTTCCAAATTTACGTCAGCTGTGTTTCGAGTGCGGTATGCAACAGTAATAACATCTGATGGGAGATGCCTTGAAGAGATTAGAACAAGAATCGCCATGGCGAAAGTAGCCTTTAGCAAGATGAAAACCATACTGACCAATAAAAAGATGTCAATTGAAACGAGGAAAAGAGTGTTGAGGTGCTACATAGAACCTGTACTTTTATATGGATGTGAAGCTTGGACAATGAGCAGTCAAACTGAAAAACATCTGATGGCTGCAGAAATGTGGTTTCTGAGGAAAATGCAAAGAATACCATGGACAGACAGAAAAACCAATGAACAAGTACTTCAAGAAACAAATGAAGATCGTAAATTGATTAGAGACATTAGACGTAGACAGTCAATATCTTTTGGGCATGTTATGAGAAGAAATGAATTGGAGAACTTGGTGACAACTGATAAGATCGAGGGGAACAGAACAAGGGGAAGACCTAAAAGCAAATACCTGGATGGCTTGACCATGTGGCATGGTCAAGAAAAAACACGGAGCTGATGCACGACTATGGTGATCGAGTGAGATGGCAAAACATGACCGCCCACGCTTACCGGCATAGCACATGATGGATGGATGGATGCAGAATTGAGAATTGCCTTCATAAACCCTTCGCCACATTGCCGGCTTAAAATGGGTAGCGGGTAGTAAAGGTAGCCGGTGTAATACTGATCTCATCGCCTGTCAAGGTCTCACATAGAGTAGGTATAGACATAAAGCGAGAAGGGATTTATAGAAGGGATATAACACCAATATAAGGGAAGTAAACGTAACAACTCGAACGCCCGAACAATCTCGAGCCTTCGAGAATGATGGGTCAGTTTGCCTACGGCTCCGTGGACACAGGTGGAACCCGCCTACAGCGTGCCAGGACCACTTCCACGAGAAGCTCGAAGAGAGTTACACTCCGTGTCCGCCAGACGCACGTCGAAGGGCAGACGGCGACTGGACACCGAAAACGAAGCAGGGTTTAGCTTAAGGGGGACTTGATAGATAGGAACCAAGTTGTAGTTAAAGATTGTTGATTATAGGATAGTTGATAGAGTTTGCTGTGATGGTTATGTGTATGATTGCTTTGTTATGAACTCCTGTGATATTGTAACTATTGTAACTGGCTGCGAAACCCATTCTTCGCCAGATTACTGTGAATAAATTATATCAGAAAGTATCAGAATGGAGTTTGTTGCCTGTCTGAACCCGAGTTTCATTTCCCTAGATCTTTAGGACGTTGACAGGCTATTTGGGGGCTCAAGCCGGTTGTGGCAAGCTCAAGACGATTAAATTCTACTTCAATTTCTCGACAGCTCTTGGTTTTGCCAAGTAAAATATATTAACATTCATACACGACAAAGTCTCAAGTTTACAGTGACTATCTTCTCATCTTTCATAAACTATCGTAGTCCCTCTAGAAAAATTACTTAGAAACCATGCTTATAAAATTTAACATTGACATGACTGGACAATAACTGTGACAAGATACTAATCTTTTTCATTCCAACGACAGATTGTTCCGCGAAAAGTTGTGTGCATGTAAATTGTTCTCCAGCAGTAGCGAAAGAACCGGAGAACCAAACAACAACACTACAGCAAAGAAACCATTAAATCAGATAAGTCCCATAGGTTTCATGCTTATTGTATCTCTAAACGATACTCATTTTTTTTTCTCCTTTATGTAACATTTTTCTAGGTATTTCAATTTATTAGATGTACATGCAAATTTCATGTCCATGTGAATTTATTTTATAGAAAATGTATATGTAAACATTAAGGGACATAACCAATTGTTGTACGCCCAAACTTTTTCCAAAGGGATTTAATTTCTAAAAATTTAAATTTAGTTAAAATTACAAAATGTCAACATTGGAACAGTGTATTGAATTAGGGCTTAAATTAGGATATACTGCAGATAAACTGTCAGAATGGGCACAAAAAACGCATGCAGAAAACATAGCAAGAGATGACAGGGCAGCTGAAAGAGAACAAACATGACTGCAAATGGAGGCTGACGATAAAAAGATGCAAATGGAAGCGGAAAATAAAAAACTAGAAATCGAGGCGGCTAGCAAACAAGCTCAATTAAATGCAGAAACAAAGAAATTAGAGATAGAATCAACTCTAAAACAAAAGGAAATCGAAACGCAAACACAATTTACGGTCAAACAAATGGAGAGACTCCAACATGGAAATTTCAGTAAATAAATTAAGGAGTAAAGAAGAAGAGCAAAAATACAACAAATATAAAGGCTTAGTCAAACCTTTCTGTTCCGGAGATTCCATAAGTGCATATTTAGACAATTTCGAGTGTTTAATGTCATATCATGGTATTCCAAAAATCGATTGGGCATTTATCTTCATGAGAAATTTAGCATTAGAGCCCTTAAAAGTGATTGAAACAATTCCACAAGACATGAGGAAAGATTACGACTATCTAAAACATAGAATATTGCAACATTTTTCATTAGACACAGCAGGTTACCAAGTTCAGGTTTCAAAATTGTCACCATCACCCAACCAAACGTTCATAGACTACGTCTCGTCAGTTCAAGATATATTCACTAAATGGATTACCTCAGCGAAAACAAACAACAGCTATGATAAACTAAAAGATCTAATAATAATTGACAAGATTATGAACTCAATACCCACTCCTTTCTCTAAATTTCTAAGACAGAGTGATTGTAGGACTATTCAAGAAGTCGAGCAAAAAGGGAGTGCTTATTTCACAGCAAATCATGACATTTTTCAATTAAACACTAGTCAGAATGAAACAGCAGCTGTCACAAACACCAAATACTCTAAACCAAGTCATAACAAATTCAAACAACGCTCTAAATTCTCAAAGCCAGTCCTGTGTCAATATTGTCATTTAACTCATGAACAGTACGCTATATGTGACAAAGCACCAACCTACCAACACCACATCCAAATGATGGTGGAAAAACAAAGAAACAAAAGAAACGCCTATAGGAGAGCGGTTAAGTGCTACTTTTGTTCTGCTTACGGCCACTATAGCGGACGTTGTGACGGCCGCAAGATGATGAAACAGGCCAATGCAGCATTAGTAGATACATCTACGGATGAAGAAATCGAAGAGCTTAATCAGTGTGACATCAAGAATAAAAGTGAGAATGAATCAGTGAATGCGCTAGAAGTCTTCAATACCAACAAAGGTATTGTAAATAACAAACTTTGTACAGTCATGCGTGATAGCGGAGCGACTCTGGTTGGCATTAAAAAGACATTAATTAATGACAGAGACTACACACACGACTACATAACATGTCGCACATTCGCAGGTACCATCGAAAGATACCCCTTGACACTGGCCGAATTTCAAACACCTTTTGTGTCAGGACAAGTGCTGTCTGCGGTGTTAGAAAACCCGTGCGCGGACATTATTGTTGGGAATCTTCCCAACATAAAATCATGTTCTGAAAAAAGATATCCATGAATGGGAACGAAAAAAACTGCATTCAAACATCAAGCAGTGATCCCAGAACAAAAGAACACAATTTTATGTCTCCAACTGCCAAATGCATAAGGGAGACCACCGATGACGGAATTCCAAACGAATTTACAGAGGTGCACAACACAGGGACAGTTGAATCTTTCAATTACACCATCAGCATAAAACCTCGAATTGAGGATGCCATCAAAGAACAAAACTTTGAACCTGTAAATGTGCAACAACAGACAGAAGACGCCAACGTAGTGACCAGACAAATGACTCACAAAACCCATGACAAACAACTTGTCGAGTCATTACAAACCGATTCGACTCTGCCAAATTACTCCCAACTGAATCCATATTATGCCAGGAACAACATGGACATGAAAAACCAGACAATGACAATAGGGGACGTTAACCAGATTAACATGAACGACACTGCTACCAACAAAAATATAGACAAGTCTACGTTAGCGACAAAGGTTCTTTACGACAAAGACAACGAAGACAACTTCACATTACAGACAGTTTCTCGTGAAGACAAAAGTCCAATTACCAAACCATTGACTGAAACAACTCAGAAGTACCAACTACATAAGTCGAAACAATGTATTTCTCTTGCAACAATAAACAGTAACGGTATTATTTACAGGAAACATAACCAAGAAATACAAAGATATCCAAGGGACACTATTAGTGACAAAGAAGTATTATCAACAGACAAGTGTCATCATATGTGTTCATCGCAAATTAATTATCTATCAATGACACATAAAACAAAAACGGAAACAACACAGAAACCTGCAGAAAGTTATGCAGATACAGAAATAACATCATTAAACAGCAATCATGCAAGCAAGCAGTATGCAAATAAACACACACAAACAATTGACTTCACACAAAATCAAAGTCAGAAACGATTGCATACAAACAAACCGCTTTATTGCATGAACAGAAACAGCAAACGATGCTTGTCAAAATCCATCAGCACAAAAACTAGCAGTTTCAAATCACCATTTACAAGTTTAACAGACAAATACAGCAATTTCTGTGAAACATCCACCTAAACCAACAAGAGTAGACAATCATTTTCACCAAACATTAGAATGAACAGAGACAAACTACTGACACTCTTACTACTTTTACTGTCGACACAACTTGCAACAACACTACCTATCTTTCAAAATATATCTTTCACCACGATCTGGATAACAAACCAATTTTCCATCATAATTACCATCTCATTCATATATCAGTCAACATTGCGCCATATTTAAAAGAAAAAAATCATTATACAGTTCATTAACTCCTATGGGTGCAAAATTTTTGATATAACCCTGATATATGCCTATTGTAAATTCAGATTTACTCTTACATTGTTTAGATTTATTATTACATCAATACTCATACAATTATGTATTATTTGGAATTGTAAGAGTATCAGATTAGAGGATACAATTTGCAAATTGAAATCTATTTTTTCCAATCCACCCATACTCAGATTACCAAACATAGATTTACCATTTATATTAACCACAGATTCAAGTGCTATCGCGATCGGAGGATGTCTAATGCAAGAATGAGGGCGTGAAACATCCAATCCTGTATGTGAGCCGGAAGCTGAAAGCGGCGGAAACCAGATATTCCACAGCTGAGTTGGAAGCCTTAAGTTTGGTTTTCTGTGTTCTCCGACTACGTAAGTTCCTTCTTGGCACCCACTTCGTTGTCCTCACAGATAATTCGCCACTGCTGGTCATTAGAGAGGGTAAGCCCAAAAATCACAGATTGGCAAGACGGTGCCTTTTGCTGCAATATTTTGACTTCGAAATCCATCATACTAAAGGCACAGATAACTTAATTCCTGATATTTTATCAAGATTACCCAATGCACCAGCATATTGACACTATTTACGTTGATTAGTTGCCATATGACAAGCTGTGATATTTTATTCTGATGCATAAAATTCAGTGTACCTCTACACTTACTGTAGAACTGCAGAAATATCGACAGGCTAGTCAATACGTTAAGTATATCTGCCACAAACACTAAACGTTAAATGACTCAAAATTATAGAACCACTAAGGTTGTATCATACCACATTGGCAATTAACACTGCAGCATAAACAATCCGAACTGTGCAAATTAAGAGTTGTGAATTTATTTCATCAACCACAGAACATAACGATACTATGGGAAGATTGCGAACTTTGCATACGAGTGAATTTGATGAACTTCACCAACTAACGGAACAGAACATCGGACATAACCGCAACGATATATTATGAGTATTACGACATGTGCGAAACAACTACACGAAAATGTGACACCAATGCGTTACCTATGAACTGTAACAGCATTTGAAAAACGCACGGACAAAGAACGACAACACACGGATCGTCGATGGAGTTAATTAGGTTAATTTAATTAGTTAAATGTGTATTAAATTATTGTATTATTATATGCATAAAATATGTGAACATGTCAATTTTCCATTTTTCTATCATAATATGTCATAAACATTTTCATTCATGTTAAAAATTTTCTTTCTAAAACTATTCCAATTTAACTTATAAACCAGTTTGTTACCACCAGTACAAATAGTACTTGGCGCTTTCAATATAATATGTCGCCGAAGTTTTTTTTCTAAGGGCGACAACATTTACCTCAGCTTAATTTGTATTTTTTAACAAAATACTATGTTGAATGAAAGGTGTACGAATCAGAGAGTAAATGAATTAAATGAGGGAGCGATATACTGAGCGGACAGATTGTACGCAAAAAGTATTCATTTCAATTTGTCTGCGTTTTGATGTAAAATGTAAACACTTGTCTAAATTGTTTATACATGTTTAGTATTAAATAGAATTGGCTTATTCTAAGAATCACTGTTTGAATACCCTGGTCATGCGTTACACAAATGGCTTAATTCATGATAGAGGATATTCCAACTCGTGACGCTTAGAAGTATACTACACATCACATACACACACGTAGCACACACTTTATACATTAGGTAAAACATACACTCACAAAACTAAACACTAACAAGTAAATCACATACACTTTATTACAGCAAGTAAAGAGGGAGTAGACACACTAACAGGCAAACAAGAACATAAGTAGTTACTTGGGAGAAATCAAAAGTGATTATATATTGGGCACTATAAAACATACGGAAGTAAAAGTGTATCAAAATACATATTCAGGACAAGAATTGCAGGTGTTCCTAAATAAGCCAAGACAATTTGTCTTGATGAAACTCTCTAATACAGAGTTCGTTGTCCTGGTATCATATGGATACTTGAAAAGGGCGCGGTTGCAAATACAACAGTAAGCGTCAGGGAACTTCGGTCGGATAGCAGGTTTAGGAATATGGAAGAGATTGGAGCTCATCAGCAATCACCCTGAATTGTTGTACTGGGAAATACATGAGTTATTAGTGCAAGTATATGGATTACTAAGTTTCCATCCACAAAACTACAACCACCAACTGCATGTGATCCCATGACAGAATTAGTTCAGACTAATTAGCATATAGTAACCCACAAGAACGGTGGGAAGGGGAACCCTGTCAAGGTCTCACATAGAGTAGGTATAGACATAAAGCGAGAAGGGATTTATAGAAGGGATATAACACCAATATAAGGGAAGTAAACGTAACAACTCGAACGCCCGAACAATCTCGAGCCTTCGAGAATGATGGGTCATTTTGCCTACGGCTCCGTGGACACAGGTGGAACCCGCCTACAGCGTGCCAGGACCACTTCCACGAGAAGCTCGAAGAGAGTTACACTCCGTGTCCGCCCGACGCACGTCGAAGGGCAGACGGCGACTGGACACCGAAAACGAAGCAGGGTTTAGCTTAAGGGGGACTTGATAGATAGAAACCAAGTTGTAGTTAAAGATTGTTGATTATAAGATAGTTGATAGAGTTTGCTGTGATGGTTATGTGTATGATTGCTTTGTTATGAACTCCTGTGATATTGTAAATATTGTAACTAGCTGCGAAACCCATTCTTCGCCAGATTACTGTGAATAAATTATATCAGAAAGTATCAGAATGGAGTTTGTTGCCTGTCTGAACCCGAGTTTCATTTCCCTAGGTCTTTAGGACGTTGACATCGCCCACCCAGTGCAGGTTGGTCTATACATATATGTAGTAAAGGTAGCCGGTGTAATACTGATCTCATCGCCCAACCAGTGCAGGTTGGTCTATACATATATGTAGTAGACGTAGCCGGTGTAATACTGATCTCATCGCCCACCCAGTGGAGGTTGGTCTATACATATCTTATATATAAAACAGGATGTGTGTGGGTGTGTATGTCCTTTATGCATTCGCAAACGGTCCATCCGAATGAGATGAAATTTTCTACACGTCTTCCTCTCATTCCCGCCCTGCCAACTGTCATATTTTCTTTAGTGTCAAATCGGCTACTTACTTAATATTATTTAATATTTCATTTTTCATTATAATTTCAATATAGCGAGGGGACTTAACTCTAGAAAAGTCATTTCAAGGGGCATAACTTTTAATAACATTGCTATATACCTTACAGTCATATTGTTGCATGGTTTTCAAAGACTTATAAACTCTTTGTCTATAGTTATTTACCGGCATATGAGTTATAATAAATCATGATATAATCTTTAAGGCATTTTCAAAGTTTTCATAACAATAATGCATAATACATAACATTGTAACTCATCTTTTTATGCTTAAAAAAATAATGCATAATGCATAACATTATAACTCATCTTTTTATGCTTAAAGAAGTTATCTACAGTCATGCAGGTGATTAAAAACAGTTTTCATTAAAAAAATAATGGATGGTGTGTGGAAGGACATTCTTTTAAGTTACTTTTGTTGTTGTTGTATGAATTTAAGGAGCTGGGCGAAGCCACGCCGGGACATATAGATAGAAAGACAGACAGACAGATAGTCTGGAACGGGAGCTTATATGACTACTTATATGAATTAAATGAGATGCTCCCCACCAGGGACTGGGTGAAGCCGGGCCGGCTCAGAGAGACAGACAGTCAGATAGACAGACAGACAGAAAGTTAACTACAGGCATATGCGTTATAATCCTCCTCCCCTCCTCCTCCTCCTTCTACCCTCTTCCTCCTCCCCTCCCCTCCTCCCTCTCCCTCCTCCTCCTCCATCCTCTTCCTCTCCCTCCTCCTCTCTCTTCCTCCTCCTCCCTCCTCCTACCTCCTCCACCTCCTCCTCGCTCTCCTCCTCCCTCCTCCTCCTAATCACTCCTCCTCCCTCCTCCTCCTCCCTTCTCCTCCCCTCCCCTCCTCCCTCTCCCTCCTCCTACTCCATCCTCTTCCTCCTCCTGCCTCCTCCTCCCTCTTCCTCCTCCTCCCTCCTCCTACCTCCTCCCCCTCCTCCTCGCTCTCCTCCTCCCTCCTCCAACTAATAACTCCTCCTCCCTCCTCCATCCCCCCTCATCCTCCCTCCTCCTCCTCCCTCCTCCTCCTCCCTTCTACCCCTCCTCCTCCCTTCTCCCCTCTTCTCCCCCTCCTCCCTCTCCTCCTCCCTCCTTCTCCTCCCTCCTCCTCTTCTCTCCTCCTCCCTCTACCTCCTCCCTCCTCCTCCCTCCCTCCTCCTCCCTCCACCTCCTCCTCCCTCTTCTTCGTCCTCCCTCCTCCTCCTCCTTCCCTCCTCCCTCCTCCTTCCTCCTCCTTTTCCCTCTTCCTCCTCCCTCTTCCTCCGTCATCCTTCTCCCTCCGCCTCATTGCTCCTCCTTCCTCCTCCTCCTCTCTCCTCCTCCTCCCTCCTCCTCTTACTCCCTCTCCCTCCTCCTCCTCCCTCCTCCTCTTCCCTTACCCTCCTCCTCCCCTCCTCCCTCCTCCTCCCTCCTTCTCCCTCCTCCTCCTCCCTCTTCCTCCTCCTCCCTCCTCCCTCTTCCTCCTCCTCCTCCCTCCTCTTCCCTCTTCCTCCTCCTCCCTCCTCCTCCTCCTCCCCTGCCTCCTCCTCCCTCCTCCTATCTCCTCATCCTCCTCCCTCCTCCTCCTTCCTCTTCCCTCTTCATCCTCCTTCTCCCTCCTCCTCCTCCCTCCTCCTCTCTCCCCCTCCTACTCCCTCCTCCTCCTCCCTCCTCCTCCCTCCTCCTCCCTCCTCCTACCTCCTCCTCCCTCCTCCACCTCCCTCTTCTTCCTCCCTCCTCCTACTCCTCCTTTTTCTTCTTCTTCTACTGCTGCTGCTGCCGCCGCTCCATTTACCCAAGTTAATTGTTGGGGGAAGATGTAAAGATCTTTCAAGTGCTCTTTCTAATGCTTTTTGTAATTTGGTCTTCGTTTATCTAAGGTTGTTCTAACTGCAACCAATAAATGATTAGACAGACAGGCAGACAGACAGACAGACAGACAGACAGACAGACAGACAGAGAGGGACGGACGGACAGACAGACAGACAGACAGACAGACAGACAGACAGACAGACAGACAGATAGTCGGGAACGGGAACTTATATTACTACTTATATGAATTAAATGAGATGCTCCCCATCAGGGGCTGGGCGAAGCCGGGCCGGGTCAGACAGACAGACAGACAGATAGACAGACAGACAGACAGACAGACAGACAGACAGACAGACAGATAGATAGTCGGGAACGGGAGCTTATATGACTACTTATATGAATTAAATGAGATGCTCCACACCAGGAGCTGGGCGATGCCGGGCCGGGTCAGACAGACAGACAGACAGACAGATAGATAGTCGGGAATGGAACGGGAGCTTATATGACTACTTATATGAATTAAATGAGATGCTCCCCACCAGGGACTGGGCAAAGCCGGGCCGGGTCAGCTAGTATGTTATAAAGGTAGCCGGTGTAATACTTATCTCATCGCCCACCCAGTGCAGGTTGGTCTATACATATATGGGTGTAGCACCACATACTCAATGTGGAACAAGGCGTGTAGAAGGGCTCGTTGCTTTAAAACAAATATATTTAGAAGTGAACGCTTGCTTCAAGGCCTGGTGGTCATGTGTTCAAATCCTTTATGAGGCGGATTGTTTGTTTACTTTCGTTTGACTACTCCGCTGCTACTCCCTCTACATTGTGTGCTGCGTGCTAATGTATTAGTTCAAACAGACAAGACACGATGTGATAATTTTTAGAGATGAGTCACATCAAGCCACCGACATCACAGCACTCGAGACATAATCCATAGCGCCTAGTCTTAATCTTTAACAGCCAGCGTAGAGTCCCATTACTTATGGTATCAGCTTGTTCCGCCATGTTGAAAAAAACGTAAACACAGACTGCTGAGAACCACACACGCTGCTGAAAATTCACTCAAGGATGGCTTCGCTCGATGCACGAACTCCGTAGCACCCGCGCAGATCTTGAGTAGAAACTCCTGGTTTTACATCCTGGCACACCAATTACCCGCAAGAGATGAATAAATCCATCCCCTACGCGAAAAAGTTAACGAACACAAAACAACACGACCGTCCGTCGCCATCTTGAAACCGGAAGTCCGGTTGAAACCGGTGACTTCAACGCTAAAGGCAGATCATGGGGAAACACTTCCTCCAATACACAAGGGGAGGAGCTCGAGACTGCAAGCCGTCCAGGCGATGAGGACAGTGCTATTGATCTGGCGCTAGTTTCACCTTCACTCACTACAGTGTGTAGATGGGGTGTCCTAGGACACCATGGCAGCGACCACCACCCTTGCAGCATATTGGTGGAGAAAGGCAGAACCAGGCAGCACAAGCTAAAGGTAAAGACGTTCCAGTATGACAGTACAGGGCAAGATGTGGTGAGTAAAATAAGACGTGACAAGCGCAGAACGTTTCAGGGCAGGAAAAAAAGCTGGGAGCAGCCACCGTGGTGGAGTTTCGAGGTGGAGAAGGCTTGGATGGATAAGCGTAGTACTGTAAGGAGATGGCAAAATGCCAAGAAGAACAGAGCTGGTCATCCTAGTTACTGCTTGCACTTAGAAAGAGAGATGCACACAAAAGTAAGCTATTTCAAAAAACTGGTCAAGGTGGTTAAAAGCGAAAAATGGGCAGAGGTGTGTCAAAGAGTAAGCACAGACAAGTCACTGAAATTGTTCTGGCGACTACATAAAAGCATGAGTGGTGTAGTCAAGAATAAGAGCATTTCTGACTTCCAAGGTGCTGACCTCATCTGGCAGAGGACTGACGAGGACAAGGGCAAAGCCCTCTTTGAACGCTACCTTGAGCAGAGCAACCAGACAGACATGGGAGGCCGAAACCTGGCCAAGGAGGTCACCTCAGACAGATGCAAGGCCCAGAACACTTCGGATGAAGACACAGTGACAGTGAAAGAAATCAAGGCTGTGCTTCGACGATCAAAAAACAGTGCTCCAGGTCCTGATGGCATAAGATACGACGACATAAATAGGTGTACCGACAATAAGCTAGAGAAACTAGCAGACATGTACAACAACAGTATAGGGAGTGCTAGCATCAAGGAGGAATGGTTACACAGCTATCTGATTCCCTTGCCGAAGCCTGACAAAGACCACACAAAAAAATTCAGGGATATCGAATTATAACCATGCAGAATACAATAGGCAAGCTGCTGGAGAAGGTAATTGCCAGGAAAATATCAAGCCAACTAGAGAGGCAAGGTGTTTTCCCACCTACCCTGGGTGGGTACCGTCCAAAAAGAGAAACCTGGACCAATGCAGCAGTCTTTGCCCATGATGTCTATGAAGGTTTCCACTCAGGCACTGAAACCGTTGCTGCAGCGATTGATCTTGAGGACGCATACAACAGAGTACCACTGGATTTTTTAATGTTTCAGCTTCTTGAACTAAACGTAAGTCCATTCCTCCTTAGTTGGATCGCTGCAGCCCTCTTCCAACGGAAAGTAGTTTTTAAATGTGGCAGTTGGACTTCGGAACCAACAACAATATATCCTGGCCTACCACAGGAATCACCATTATCTCCGGTACTGTTCAACGCCTACACAATGAGAATCACCAGTGAGCAGATCACTGGACCTGGCAGGACATTGTCATATGCCGATGATGTTTTAGTGTATCGTCAGGGTAAGGATAGAGAGGAGTTTGCTGTGGAACTACAAACCGAACTCAATCGCATAAGTACTTGGTGTGATGAAATTGGGGCAATGGTCAACCCAACAAAGGCAACAGTGACTTGGTTCTCGTTGAATAATCATATTGTCAACAATCCAACACCAACTGTAATGCTGTGTTCAGAGACGGTGGAAAGAACGCAGGCAATGAATTACCTGGGGATACGGTTTGATCAAAGCCTTGCTTATAATGTGCACATAGACCAGGTGATAACAAAGGCCAAGCGGGGTTTGGCAGCGATGCGGGTGATGGCGGCAGCAAACTGTGAGCAGCGCCATCTATGTCTTCTGTACGAGGGGCTGGTCATGTCTGTTTTGGAGTATGCAATGGCAATCCTGACTCTCAGCCATAAGCAGATAGAAAGGATGGAAAGGATACAGAATGAAGCTATGCGCATTATTCTTGGATGTACAAGAGATACAGCATGCAGGGCGATGCGCTACCTTCTTGAATTTCCAACCATTGAAGAGAGAATACAAGTTTGCAGGGCACGCGCCTACCTCAGAATTAACGCAAACACACAACATCCATTGCATAGTGAAATTAGGAAGGTGAAGGGCAGCAGGTTAAAAAGAGGACGGTCGTGGATGGGTCAAGCCGAAGACATTCTTCAACAGGTGTGTTCACTTGAGGACTTAGAACCTGGCGAGGAGTGAGTGCAAGTGCCAACAGACTTCTGCACATCCTTTTCAGTTTGCATCCAACTAGATAGAAAATGCAGACAAGAAAATCCGGCTGTTGTTGAGGCTGAAGTACAAGCGTTGATTTTCGAGAATTCGCTAGACGGTGACGCGGTCATCTACACAGATGGGTCGGTCGTCCGACATGTGAGAAGCTCATGGGCCTTTACAGCTCGGGCCGGAGGGAGAATTGTGAAGGAGGACTCTGGTGCTTTCACTGAAACCACAAGTAGCCTGACCATGGAAGTCATGGCAGTAAGTAAAGCAATAACATGGCTCGAGACACAGACATTCACTAGGGCTTGTTTCCTTAGCGACTCATAGAACATGATCAAGAGGATAGAAGAGGGGTCGATCCGAAGAGAATGGTTGCTGCCTCTGAAGCGGTCTCGGCTGGCAAAGATTAGTTTCATCTTCGTGCCAGGGCATGCGGGAGTACAAGGAAATGAGCGGGCTGACAAGCTCGCAGGTGAGGCTACTGTGGAGGGCGGACGCGCCATGGACCAGGCTGACATTCTGAATGCTCTACGAGAAGTGAGACTTTTGCGAGAACCAAGTGATGACTGTGAATCTACAACAATAGCCAGACTGCGAGAGCAGCAAATTAAAAGAGGGGTGGCCAAACAAGAACTCTACGCAGGAAGCCAAAGAAGATTGATAAACCAACACAGAACTGGCGTCGTTAGCCGCTACACGCTGCGGGATTTGCTGAGGAGGGGATCCGAGCACTTATGGACTGAATGGTTCGATGTGCAACGAGGATGATCTGTCGACTAACTAACTAACTAATTATGGTATCAGCTGTAGTCTGATTCTCTTGCTGTCATTTCTTGGAGTGCGTTGTGTCGAGCTGATTCTCTGTGTATTACTTCCCGGGAGGTAACATATGCGGTGTGGCTTATTCGTGTATTGCATTCTAACAGGCAACATATGTTGTGCTGAATGTCAATGTATTTCTTCACAGAGGGAAACGATTGAAACAATAGTTGTAACCAAAGACCTGAGTTAACTCGTCACGCAAAAGCATTCACATGCAAGCATACTGAGCGACGTAATGAACGTGCTCAAGAAGGTCCAGGCTGGTCTCACATGACACGAAGAGCTTGACACACTGACAACATCAGCTAACATTCATCTATGTACATTCAGGCAGGAAGGCAACATATGAGCAGATCGAGGGGCGAACTTGCCTGTAATTGAGGAGGGAAGGACAATGGAAAGACCAGACATCATCAATGCCATAAGAGATTCAGGACACACAGCTTACTTAGATACGTGTGAGTATCTTGCTTCCGTTTCGAGAGTGAAGGAGCTGAGAGTGAAGAGAGGAGTCGCCAGACATGCACTGCTTCTCAAGGCAATAAGATCTTTAGTTAATCAACATTTAATTTGAAAAAATATATCGATATATGCTGCCGGAGATGTTAAAGGGGAGATCGTAACACTTACAGACCAGACCGGAGTGCAATGATTATCATCTTCAGTTTAGTCAAGTTTAGTTTAGTCGACGGATCAACATCACGGCACACGGGTGTAACTCATAAGTGCTCCGTTCTACTCGTAACTTAAGCTTGAGTCCGGAGAATCTCAGTTCAGCGTTCGAACCCCGTAGCACCGGCGAGGATCCTGAAATACTTTGGGTAGATTTTTAACTCGAAATTTTGTAGGTTATTTTTTTCGATTTCCAACTGCTAAGGGAATTTTTATGTGCGCAGCAATACACACGGGCGACCGATCTCACTACCCAAAGACCAGGGGAATGTTTGTTACTGGAAATCCACTTGAAAAAAATCCCGGCCCTCACCGGGGCTTGCACCCGCGACCTCCAGCACTCGACGCGGACACCATACCTCGAGACCATTCAGCCCCCTTATTATGATCTTCACTAATCACTACTTCAAAGATACAACATATGCCAGGCTGGTCTAGGCTGCCAGATCTACCCAGCCTAAAATGGGCAATGAAACAGTCATCGTCATTATCATCATGTGTCATACCGATAAGCGTGGGCGCTCATATTTCGCCATTTCACTCGATCACCAGAATCGTGAATCAGCTTTATGTTCCTGTCTCGACCATACTACGTGGCCAGGCCATCCAGGTATTCACTTCTCTGCCTTCCCTTTGTGTATTTTCCTCAATCTTGCCAGTTGTCACTGTCAAAGACTCGACCGCATCCCCTCCGCCAGGGAGAGCGGTCAACCCTGAAGAGACCAGGAGGAGATACGGTGCCCGAGGCAAGGGCAGGGGGAGATGAGGTAATAGGAGAGGGTTAGCCACTCCCTCATGAGACACGCAGGCGGTGTTCAGAGAGTTAGCACTCTAATCACGATAGTACCACACCTCGTGAAGCCATAGCACAGTTGAGTAGACACTCAACAGGCCACGTTTGCCAGCAGAGTGCGATGTGAGGTAACACGCACGAAGGTGAAGGTCACCCCGCGTGGTGGGTAACCACGGGAGAGAGGTTAGGCAGACGGGAGACTGGACTTGAGGCGTTCACATCGTTTAGAATAGCGTTAGGAGTTTTGTGTTCACTAATAGATAGAACTAGCATAGGGTTAGCAGTTTGTGTTAGATAATTCTGTGGCTGTATATTGTGTATTGCATTAGCGACTGTTTACCGCTTGTAAGCGAGCCAACGGCAATAAAATGGACCATGCATTTTGCCTCCCACACGACTTGCAAGTTGTCTTGTATGGGTGTGTGAGAAGTACCCGATGAGGCCTGTCAGTTGAGTCGTTGACAGGCCAGGGTAATTGTGGTGTCAGAAAGTGGTGCTTGGACGAAAGCGCCAAGCTAATACCCACAGTAAAAAGGTAATTGTGGTGTCAAGAAGTGAAGCTTGAACGAAAAGTTCAAGCTAATCCACTCATCCACGGGCTCCAGACTAGGGTTAATTTTTGTAGTAACGATAATTTGTGCAGACAGGAGAATTTGCGAGCTAGAAATATGCCTATCGTGACAAAATAGTGTTTAATTGTGTTTATGATATATTTATTGAATGAAATCATGTATTCTTCGAAGCTGTAAGTATTAATATTCTTATTTTCTTATATTTATTCATATATTTACCAATTTATTCTTGAATAAGCACCAAACATGATTCACGGCGCAGGAATACACAGGCAGCCGACAATATTGATTTTTGAGATCTAAAAATAGCGCTGCGCGATGACGTAGAGTGATTGACAGACAGTTGTTCTGCGTCATTAGCATAAAGCAGTCGAGTGTTTACAAGATCGCTTAGCGGCGGCCCGCCTGAATCTGTGCTGTATATTGTTTATTATTTACTTATTTAAGTTACTAAATGAATATATTTATTTATTGACACATTATTATGTTATTTTGATTTCTTTACAAGCATTTATTCATTTTTGGGTCTATTTTCTCTTTGCTTATCGTCACGATGGAACTATTTTCGGGCTAAGCATCTGATACTTAGCTGCACAACGTTTACAGAAATTAACTAGGTTAGTAACGAAAGGCAATTATTGTTTAAAACAAAGACAGGACATTGACATTAAAATTAATTAATCATATTCTAGGTGTTCGTAAGTCTGTCATTGTCTAAGTCATTGTCCTTAGTTGTCGAGTAAATCATATCGTTTAGTAGGCGTGTTTACTGCTGCCCTATATATCAGAGGGCAAACAACAGCTGTGCACATACACCTGTGGGCCAAATACCGTGTGCTACGTACGAAACGTGTCGCCACCCCAGTGTACCAAACAAGGTGACCTGTGTCAAAGGAGCTTCGTTCCCACATTAAGCTGAGTACACTTATATATTTTGTCATGCAATTTGATTAATAGTGCATCTCTTGTTCAGCTTGTAACACGTTGACATATTTGTATACTCTGTTTTTCTGCAAGATAAATCTGGGCAGGGTATAAACAGAAAGCACAACTGATAGTGATCAGATAAGAACAAACATAACATATCAAAGATAAATAACTGATTAAAGTCATCATTGCCTATCACTGTTAGCCAAGTACTAAAGTAAGATGGCAACTTTATCAGATTTCATAAAAGCAGGCAAAGAACTAGAATTAACAGGAAAAGAACTACAACAATATGCTGATCAGAAATTTAAAGAAACAAAAGAGGAACAAACACGAAAAGAGAATGCGGAGAGAGACGAACGCGCACGAGAAAGAGAACATGATAAGGAGATGAAACAAAAACAATTAGATCAAGAGAAAGAATTAAAACAAAAGGAATTAGATCTAAAGCAAAAAGAGATAGATGAAATGGCAAGAGTTAAAGAAAAACAAATTCAGGTAGAATCAGAGACACAATTAAAGATGAAAAGCATGGATGTAGACTCACACGCAGAGATCTCTGCCACTAAACTAAGAAGTCAACAAGAGGAAAATAAGTTCAACAAATACAAAAATATTATCAAACCATATTGTAAAGAGGACTCCATATCTGCCTGGACAGAGAATGTAGAGTATCAATTTAAATATCACCAAGTTCCTTTAGATATGTGGGCTCCGATTTACATGAAGAATCTAAGTGGTGAGCCCCTTAAAGTAATAGAGTCTATTCCTATTGAACTTAGATCTAGCTATCAATACATCCATGATAGGATTATGCAGCACTTTTTACTTGATGCCCCTGGGTATCAGGTTCAGTTCTCAAATTTAAAACCTAAACCTAGTGAAACTTTTATAGATTATTTTTCAAATGTGCAGAGTGTACTAAACAGGTGGCTTAAAGCAGCTAACATAGGAAAAGACTTTGATAGATTAAAAAACCTAATAGCTATGGACAAGTGTATATCTACTATACCTTCTCCTTTTGCTAAGTTTTTGCAGCAGTCAGACATTGAAAACATCGAGCAGTTCGAAAAAAAAGGCTCAGCATATTTTTCTTCTAACAGAGAGATTTTTAAGACCTCAAGTGACTCTGAGATAGTTTCCTTTGTCAAAGACCAATCAAAAAACTTTCAAGGTAACAGAAAACCTTTTCAGAAGTATGATAAGAAAGACAGAAAAGTTTCCAAATGCATGTACTGTCAACTAATGCACGACACTTATGCTATGTGCGACAAATCGCCGAATTATCCGGCGCATCTTGAAAATGTGATCAAGAAGCAGCAAAGCAAACGGTCTGCATACAGGCGTGCAATCAAATGTTTTTTTTGTTCCTCTTATGGCCATTATTCTAATAAGTGCCTTGGCCGCCAACGTTTGAAAGCTAACAACGCTATGTTGATTGACACCTCTTCAGATAGTGGTAGTGAGAATGAGTGTGAGATTGAAAGTGACTTACCAACTAACCAAGCAGAGGATGTGTGTGCTGCTAACGATATATTAAGCTTTGACAGCTGTGAACGATGTCACTAATTCCATGCAGACGGAAGACTAGAATGTGGACATACAGTACCATGCTCATCTGTGAGTGTGAATGCAGCATTAGCCTCCAGAGGCAAGTTAGTGTTCCACAATGCAATGGTCAATGATGTACCATGTCAATGTTTGCTGGACAGCGGCAGCACCCTTATCGGTCTTCGGAAAGAACTAGTGAGCCCGGGTGATTACACAGGTGACACTGTCAGATGCCGAACCTTTTCGGGTAACATTGAGACTTACCCTTTGGCAAAAGCCCGTATTGATTCTCCGTTTCTTTCTGGTACCTTTACTTGTGCAATACTTAACAACCCTTGTACTGATTTAATTTTGGGGTGTTTACCTCAACTGAAACAATGTACTAATGAGGAAATAGTTGCATGGGAGAAATTAAATGCAGCTAATGCAACAACAAGAGCAGACAGTGTGAAACATCAAGACACACTACAAGATGAGAGACTACTGTTGCTTTCCCCAACTGGCACAGATGACACCAGCAGACAGAAATTTATAGAACAGCAAAAAGCTGATACTAGTGTGTCTCCATACTTAAAATTGTTAAAAGATAAAGCCAAAGTGACCAAAAATGCATCTTGGGTTTTTAGACTTAACAATGGTATTTTAACTAGATATTATACTACTGGTAACCATGAGATTCAGCAAACGGTGTTACCTGAACAACATCGTCTAACTGTGCTAAAGATTGCACATGAGTCACCGTTTGCTGGTCATCTTGCATATGATAAGACCAGGGCCAGAATTCAGGCTCATTTCTATTGGCCAGGTTTTTGCAATGACATAAAATTATTTTGTCGTTCGTGTAATGTCTGTCAACAATTGGTACGTAAAGGTAAACATCCTACAGCTGAAGTACAGCCTTCTACACTGGCTTCTAGGCCATTTGAAAGTGTGGCGGTAGATATTGTTGGACCCCTAAACCAGGTGTCCAGCAAAGGAAATCGCTTCATATTGACAATGGTCGACCTATGTACAAGGTGGGTTGAGGCAGTAGCTTTGAAATACATCACCTCCAAAGACGTTGCCAATGTATTTCTACACCTGTTCTCACGATTCGGATTCCCACGGACCATTTTATCCGATCGTGGAACTCAGTTCATATCGGCTGCAACGCAAGCCCTTACAAAAATGTTAGGCATTAAGCAACATTTTACGACAGCTTACCATCCAGCCAGCAATGGAATAGTAGAGAAAATTAATGGGGACCTAAAGCACATGCTGGCTAAGGTTACAGCAGAAAACCCAGCTGATTGGGATACACTGTTACCAACAGTGCTGTTCGCCTATCGGGAGATTCCCCATTCTAGCACGGGTTTCTCACCCTTTGAATTAGTTTACGGGGCTAACCCACGTGGACCCCTAACTATTTACCATCAGGTACTAACAAATTCGATAGAAATTCCTACCCCAAAAACACCTTATGAAATGGTGACAGAGACACGAGACAAGATCATGAAATCGTGTGTTATAGCTAAGGCAGCTTTGGAGAGGAAGGGTCAAATCTACCGCCAATATGCCAACAAAGGGACAAGAACAATTGAACTTGAACCAGATCAAGACATACTCTTGCTACTTCCAGACAAAAGAAATTTACTATTAACCTCATGGCAAGGGCCATTCAAGGTGGTACGCAGAATTTCAGATGTTGACTATGAAATATCGATAAACGGACACTTAAAGATATTCCATGTCAACATGTTGAAACCTTACTATACAAGACAAGAAACAGAAGTAGTGACAGACGAACAGAGTGCACCAACACCCAGTGATCAGACGACAGACATACACAACGCAACTACACTAGTTAGCGAGACTGGCAGTTCCGACAATGGCAATACACCCAGTGAGTTAACAGAATACACACTTAGCACCACCACGGTACTGAATCAGGTAGACGACGACGGAATGGAACTACCTGTTCCCATTGTAGACAAAACTGCGACAGTGGACAGCATACATATAGATCAGGGACTAACAGACATTCAACGACGACAATTAGTGGAGTTAGTTACTGAATACAAAGACTTATTCTCTGACATCCCAGGTAGGACGGACAGAATCGAACACTCCATTCTTCTTTCGGATTCTAAGCCTATTAAATGTAGGCCGTACTCTATCCCACTCAGCTATAGGGAAAATCTAAATAAGGAAATTCTTAATTTAGAAGCTAGCGGGATTATCCAAAAGTCTACATCAGAGTACTCTTTTCCAATCGTCCTAATTAAGAAGAAGGATTCCACAATTCGTCTGTGCGTGGACTATCGGAAACTCAATAACATCACTAAGATCGACGCAGAACCTATTCCTTCCTGCGAAGATCTTATCTTGGACATGTCTACTTCTAAAATCTTTTCAAAACTAGATCTTACTAAAGGATACTGGCAGGTCCCGATGAAAGCTCAATCTATGCATCTTACTGCGTTTTCAACACCTTTAGGACTATACGAGTGGCGGTTTCTTCCTTTCGGACTTCGAAATGCTCCTGCCACTTTCGTACGCTTAACTAGAGATCTGTTACATGGAGTGACGAATACTGTGACCTATATAGATGATATATGTGTCCATACTGAAGACTGGACTACACACTTACTGAAACTGAGACATGTCTTTGATAGGTTGCGACTCTTCGGTCTCACTGTCAAACCGAGCAAAGTCGAATTAGGCCTAAGAGAAATTGAATTTTTGGGTCATGTCATCTCTCAAGGTCAACTGAAGACTGACAATAGGATTATTACAAAAATTATGAATCTAACCATGCCTACTACGAAAAAGCAGGTTAGAAGTCTTTTAGGATTAGTTAATTACTACAGTAAATTTATTCCAAACCTAGCTGAAATTACAAGTGTATTTTCTAATGTGCTAAAAGCATCAGTAAAATTGGATGTGAAAGATGCATTATTAATTTCTGCATTGTCAAAATTGAAAATTCTTTTTAGTAATGTTCCCATCCTCCGCTTGCCTAACCCTGGGCTCGTTTATTATCTTAGGACAGATGCCAGCAGGATCTCCATCTCTGCAGTCCTAGGCCAATTTTATGAGGGCATCTTCCATCCGATTTGCTACGTGAGCCGTAAGATCACACCTACCGAGTCCAGATATTCGATAGCAGAACTGGAGGCCCTGAGCGTCATCTACTCAGTGAGAAAGCTCCACCGCTTTCTGGCGGGTGTGCACTTCATTATCCAGACCGACAATTCTCCCATTACGGTCATTCAGACTGGTGTGCACCGAAACGACAGGATATACAGGTGGTCTCTTATCCTTCAAAACTATACGTTCAGTATAGAGCATATTAAGGGGAAAGACAACACCCTAGCTGATACCCTTAGTAGACCATCTGGGGTAGAAATACCTGAAATCCAACAGTTAAATGTAGAGTGATGGTTGGTACATGAATATCTGATAATATAAGATGTAAAATAGCTTACATACATATCCACATTGTTGGTGTAGTCATGTACCAAAACAATGAACTATCATGTGTCCGTGGACATCAGATTAAGAACTGTGCTGCTATACTTAGATACCACCGTGTGAACTAGGACAGCTCATTTCCAACTAAGCTCCATTCCGGTGTATCATATATATGAACCGCAGAAAACAGTGTCAGAACAGTGCTTAATTACAGACACGAAAAGACAGAGCTACAACACCAGCGAACTCTACACGTGCACTACCGAGAGAACATTAAGATGACTGTGTAATGTATTTCAGATACCCAGGCAAAGTGTGTGGTTATATTATGCCTATACAACCATTGCACATACATGAAGGCAACTACTAACCTGTGTAAACCAAATACTATGTATATAAACTTATTGTGATATGTAATATAATATTTTAAGATAGTGATAAATTAGATGTAGGTTAGGAACTATAACAGTTCTCATTTATTTTAATAATGTAGTTAGTACAGTAATTAACCCATTAAAATTAGATTAGAATATTAGTTTAGACATAAGAATAGTTTATTACAAGTTAAATTAAATTTATGATATGAATAGTACCATTTAGATTGTTATATTTCACTTAGTTTCATTGTAGTTAGTTTATTCCATCTTAATGAAACCATACCATCTTTCAAATATTACCATTTATTAGTATCATCATTTTACATCATAATAGATTAAAAAGAGTAGATAAGGTAACATACAGCATTTACACCAGTTAGATTAAGAACATCACTCATATAATTCCTTTGTGCATTTAAAAACATTATTTAGCATAGTATTTAGAAAAGTACATAAATTGTGGTCACATAATCCATTTAATTAAGGTACATAACTCACATCACAACAATTGCATTTAAATAGTTAGATTACATCACTTAGATTAGGAAAAAATAAGAAGTAATATAATCATATCATATAATTAACATAACAAATTTAATAAATTTAGGTAACACATTAAATACTTAGTTATAGAATTAGAATGGTATGTTAGAATGTAAAGTTTTCGTTAGTGAAATTGTGTTAGTGTGAATGTGTTGTCTGTAATATAGTTTAGAACTTAGATTACAGTATTTTGGGTTTCATAACAAGTGAATGTAGTCACGAATTAGTGTTATACACCTGTTTGTGGCCACATTGAACCAAATTATGACACTCAAAAAACTAACATACATACACATAGAATTTATAAATAGAGGATAGAAATTAGATTAGTAGATTTATTACATCCAAACACACAAACAAACAGAAAAACAAACATATAAATTGCATACACTATTTGTAAATCAAAGACAGATAACTATGGGGCCAGGGGACATAATAGACAACGAAGAACTAAATTAACAGTGAAATAAAGTCTTACGCGCGGAAGCGAAGGAGGTAAAGCCTGTCGCACACACTCTTGTAGAATGGTTGTTAAATATTATATGGGGGACATGAAATAATTCATGTGTTGACCCTAAGAAAGTCAACTTTGTATGGGTAGTAAGTTAATTTACTATGTGAGGGCAGGTCTTATAAGACAACGGTCCGGTTCAGACATACCTCTGATAAATATAATATAGCATGTGAGAAGGGGCTCACGCCAACCAGTCAAGTTTGTGGCGATTGCCAGTAGCCAAGTAAGGCTTTGCTACATTGTGACAATAGTTATTAATAGTCTATTGGAATGCCCAAAGCCAGGTTATCTAGAGTCTTTGACAAAAATTAGAGACACTAATTTTTTGTTTAGGAACCTCTTGCGTCACAACCAATGAGTGAAAGTTGATGACGCAACACAAGAGGGGTGGGTGTGTGTCAAAGACTCGACCGCATCCCCTCCGCCAGGGAGAGCGGTCAACCCTGAAGAGACCAGGAGGAGATACGGTGCCCGAGGCAAGGGCAGGGGGAGATGAGGTAATAGGAGAGGGTTAGCCACTCCCTCATGAGACACGCAGGCGGTGTTCAGAGAGTTAGCACTCTAATCACGATAGTACCACACCTCGTGAAGCCATAGCACAGTTGAGTAGACACTCAACAGGCCACGTTTGCCAGCAGAGTGCGATGTGAGGTAACACGCACGAAGGTGAAGGTCACCCCGCGTGGTGGGTAACCACGGGAGAGAGGTTAGGCAGACGGGAGACTGGACTTGAGGCGTTCACATCGTTTAGAATAGCGTTAGGAGTTTTGTGTTCACTAATAGATAGAACTAGCATAGGGTTAGCAGTTTGTGTTAGATAATTCTGTGGCTGTATATTGTGTATTGCATTAGCGACTGTTTACCGCTTGTAAGCGAGCCAACGGCAATAAAATGGACCATGCATTTTGCCTCCCACACGACTTGCAAGTTGTCTTGTATGGGTGTGTGAGAAGTACCCGATGAGGCCTGTCAGTTGAGTCGTTGACAGTCACCAAGTTCTCTAGCTTATTTCTTCTCATAACGTGTCCAAAAAGTTGTGACTGTCTACATCTAATTTCTCTAATCAGTTAACGGTTTTCATGTGTTTCTTGTAGGACTTAAACATTGGTTTTCCTGCCTGCCCATGGCATTCTTTGCATTTTCCTCAGAAAGCACATTTTCACAGCTATCAGATGTTTTTAAGCTTGTCTGTTCATTGTCCACGCTTCACATCCATACAAAAGTACAGGTTCTAGGTAGCAGATCAACACTCTTTTTTCACATTTTATTGGTCAGCATATTTTCCATCTTGCAAAGGCCACCTAAGCCATGGCGATTCTTGTTCTAATCTCTTCAAAGCATCTCCCATCATATGTTATGACTAATGAAATATTAGGAAATATAATAAATGAAATACACATCCGTATATTAATTAGACTGAGTGGTTCTGGCAGCCCAAACCAGTTTCAAAACTCCGACTCGATGCTATTTCTAACCAATGACCATCTGACCGCCTCGCAAGAGTCTAGCCACTGCCCTACCGCGGCTATGAGACTAAACATATCTAAAACTGCCAACAATGTAATAAACTTGTAACCAGGTCTGTCATAAATGTTAAGTCGTCCCAGCGCCAGTAATCACTTTGCCCAGATAACCATGACATTTATAGCTCTGCGTTAAGTCGTTACGTCTGATATAGGTGATTTATATTTTACAATAAAGTACTCACCATTATCGTCATAGGTAGATAACACGTTAAAGGACATCTTGTCACACTATGATACGTATAGGGTATATGGTGCTAGACCTCAATCTGTCCACTAATGGTACGATATGTGATTCACCGAAGTCACGTTATGTGATTCACCAATAGTACGCTAAATGATTCACAAATAGAACGTTCTGTGATTCACCAATGGTTCTTTATGTGATTCACTAATGGTAAGTTAAGAGATTCACCAATGGTATGTTAAGTGATTCCTTAATGGCACGTTATGTGATTCATTAAAACTCCTTTATGTTATTCACCAATGGTACGTTAAATGATTCACCATTGGTACAATACGTGATCGCTAATACCACACAGGTCTCCTTTAATGCAGTAAGTAAACAATCTTTTAACACGCCTCCTGCGTTATTTGACATGTGGTGCCAGCTCCGCCCTGTTACACCACTCGGCAGTAGATGGGTGATGTAAATATTACACTGGCAGCCTATACTTCCCGAGACATTTTCTGGTGTTTATGTAGGCTGTACAAACTCCGGAGAACCGGTCAATAATAATTTCAAACGAAAAAACACCGCCTCGATGTTCGTTCGAACTCTTGACCACTCGGATGGCGGACTAACATGCTAGCCACTATGATACCGTGGCTCAAAGTGGCATCTACTTAACAGGCAATTTCGCTGTACCCATTTTAGGTTTATTCCTACATGGGGTTCTGGCTTACTGAAACATGTCTACACCTGGAAGGGTTTGCTTGCTTGATTGTGTTCGCTGGCTGTGAACTCCTACGCGAAGTCCTGTATGTCGGATGAAGACATCCTGTTGTCCAACATCAGTATGATATCATACCGGACTGAGGTTTGCGTGAGTATCCTTTGTCCCATGTCTGGCTTATTGGTGTGCAGACTAGTGGTTTCTCGCCGTGCAGGCAGATACTCTCCGACTTCAGAAGAATCAGCGATCCTACTACGTTAGCCAGGACCCCGAAGGGACCTGTTGCCCAGGACGCACGGCTAGGACGTGTTAGTAGGTCTTGGCCAGTATAGAACCTGGCCCTGGTGCCGTGGAAACACCTCTGCGTCCCACCTAGAAGGGGATTTTGACACGTGACCACTGACTCGCAAAAGGGGGATTCGTGATATATACACTAAAATGTGAAGGTCCCTTCTACAAGCCTCAAGATGTATTGGGCATATAGTGCTAGCCCTATATTTGTTATTGATCGATCAGTACTCGATGGGAGATGTGATCAATATCACACCAACAGTCTTTTCTGTGAGAGGCACCAGTTCTGCTCCCGGCAGCTTTACCTGAGGTCAAGTTGGCAAATGGATAAGAGCGCTCGTTCTTAAACATCCTGTGTGATGATGCTGAGTTAGGGAGTTCAACCCTTACACGGTCAATTGGACTAAAATTTTGACATCTCGCCCTTAAATCACAAGTACAGGAAAACTTCGATTAACCGTCACCGTCCGGGCAAGGCTGTGACGGATAACCGAATAGACGGATAACATAAATCTCTTAGTACATAGGTACAGAAACGTGATTTCATTGCGGGTTTTGGACGAAAATGAAAAACAATTCTTTAAACGTTAATAATATATACTTATTGTATTTAATTTTACAAAACTATCAACAAAAACGTCAATATAAGAGTAATAATGTACATAAATGTATTGTAATACTATAAACCTACGTTACTTTAAAATAATCTGCCATCTCCTTCTGTGTCTTTGAGGTTCGAGCTTTCTGTGCGGCGATGTTCCGTATTTTATGCAGACGTAGCATCTGTGTTGCATTTTCCTCCTCTGGCATTTCAAACCAGTCGATGCACTTTGATAGCATTGTTTCTGCTTCCTTGTGGCTAGTTGTAGGCTTTTGGTTAAGAACTGACCCTTCATCGTCGTCAATTTCTTCTCCTTCAATGGTATACACGCTAGAAACAATTTCATCATCGTTCAAAATTTCAAAGCCTCCATCCATTTTGTCACATTCCAACCAATCTGTTACTTCTTCTGGCGTAATGTTTAGTTCTACATCCTTGCACAATTTCGTCATCACTAAGAATCTCAGTTCTTTCAATTTCGTCCAAAGGTTCAGGCAAGAGTTTATTCCACCCATTCTTTAGGGTAGCCATTGTAAGGTCAGCCCAACAAAACATTCATTCGAACACACAGGCTACTGTGTCCTGACTGAGACAAGTATTTAACACAAACAGAAGCGACTGGTTAGTGATGGGTTTGTGGCGCGCCAGATCAAGCTAAACTCCCCCCGGCACCGATAATTAGCCACTTCAGCCATCGTACAGTACAGTCATTTCCAGCTTTATACAGTAGGTTGCAAAAGTAATCCGTGGACAATTTTAAAGTTTCTGTTTGTTGATACTCACGCAATGTTTCTTTTTGTTGGTTAAACAAACGCGGTGGATAACAGAAACTGAGGGTTAAACGCGTGACTGTTAATCGGAGTTTTAGAGCGCCTCTAAAGTCGGAGTGGATTGGCCTGAGGCTAGAGAAACTGGTCATAGGGAAAGCTAGTCCACACGCAAAATTTAGTCCCGTGCTATTAGAAGAAGCGGGTATATACAACTCTTGAGTTCCTAGCCAGCGATCTCCCCCAAAATTACCCCTTTACTTCCCAGTACATGTTGTGGTGTCCATTGCAAGATAAATCGACCTGGGAACCAAAGATATAATAAAACAATTTTGCCTGGATTGGGATTTGAATACTTTATCAGCTTACCAGACAGCAAAAGTGCTGCCAATGTGCTGCCGCGGCTTCCAGTCTAATAATGTGCTGAAGGGTAATTTACCCCTGGTGCACAACACAACATTGTACCAAAACATCATAGGACATTGTGGATTCAGATTAACTAAGTTTATTTTGTCTATAACAATAGTTACCGTCTAAAGATAAAACGTCTATGGCGTATAGCGTTTGAGAACCCCTATCAGTAGATGTGAGGTGGTATATAATAAATGTCTTCCAAACTGCTTCATACATCATCACCTACAGATATGGAAATCGACAAACAGCTTTAATATTGATCAGACGTTAGGTATCAACTACAAAACGTCATATCGTGTGAAATATATACTCAAAGTTGAAGCCTGTCAAGTTAATAAACTTATTGGTGAGCATTGATAACAAGTACAAGGTGGGTGCCACCTTAGTGGGAATTATTTGAAAGTGTTATTAATTAGATGTAAGAATATACAATGACAGCTGTCAGAGCAGTAGATCGTAACTGTAGGATTTTGGTTAGACCTGACGTGTAGTACTCATTCGCATATTGATAACCATTCAAGAATAACAGTTCAGAGAGTATAATTAAATAGATAAGTCGCTATACGACTCTCAATACGAATGGAAACAACCTTTCCGATCTCATCTGATCTAGTGTTTGTGTAATATATTTCGATATGTTACTTTCTACAGCATAGTACAATCAGAACAGGAGTTTTTACTTAAGTGGCTATACGACACTGGTGTAACACCAGGTTTGCTAAAGTATAAATAAAGCAACCCCTACATTTTTGGCGGTTCAAGATTTCATGGCAAGTTTACGTTCAGTAGTTAGCCATTGCTTTCTGATCGATCGGCACCCATACCTTTGTATAGGAAACCAACGCAAGGCGGTCTGCTTCAAAATCTCCCGCAGCTGTGTTTCGAACGCGGTATGCGCGATTACGAATTGCATTCGTAACCCTTTACCCATAGAGTCGGCTTAAGTTTAGTTTAACCATTCGCGTATTGATCACCTTTCAAAAATAACAGATCAGAATGGAAACGCCCTCACCCCGTATCAACTTACCGGGTTTATTTCCACGAATCCACTCCTATTTCTAAGGTACTTGTAGTTTACTGTCACAGGTCAAGGACGAGAATTTAGCATTTTAGTCCAGCTGACCGGCGTAGGGGTTGAACCAGCTAAGGCATGAATTGATGACAACTGTGACGAGGAGAGTGCAGTTATCTAATATATACACGAACGGATCAATTGTTTGACATCAGAAGGTGTGCATGGGCATTCTCGGCATGGTGACACGCAGGAATTGTTGATGTTGTCATTAATGATTTCCCTACAACCACAAGTAGTGTGAGGATTTTGCTACAACCACAAGTAGTGTGATGATTTTGCTACAACCACAAATAGTGCGAGGATTTTGCTACAACCACAAGTAGTGTGAGGAGTTCGCTACAACCACAAATAGTGTCAGGATTTTAAAAATTGACCCGACCTCCCAGATCAACGCACCTTAAGACGGGTACAAGGAAATATCTTGGAATGTAAAGCCGTCCGGCGCCATATTGAGCATATCAATCACCGATTGCCGTGTGGTCTATACAAATATGAGTCCAGCACAATTTTGCCAGTGCTCCTTAATCCGGTTACATGGGTCCTTTTCTTACAAGTTTAGTTTAGATTAGTCGACGGATCAACATAACGACACACGGGTATAACACATAAGTGCTCCGTTCTACTCCTAATTTAAGCCTGAGTCCGGTTAATCTCAGCTCAGTGCACGAACTTCGTAGCACCGGTGAGGATCCTGAAATACTTTGGGTAGATTTTAAACTCGAAATGTTTGTCGGGCAGCGCCTTTAGGCTACTCTTAAACGATTTCCTACTGCCAAGGGAGGTTTTACGTGTGCAACAATACACAAGTGCGTCCGATCTCACTACCCAGAGACCAGGACCCACTTTTTAACTAGAAGTCCAAGTGGACAAATCCCGGCCCTCACCTGGGCTTGAACCCGGGACCTCCAGCACTCGAAGCGGGTACCATACCTCTCAGCCCCACTCCCTCTTTTCTTCCAAACCATGCCATATGCAGGGGATAACAAAATATAAGACGGCTTACCGTATATTCATTGAGGAACTCTGTCCCAATGGAGGATTAAGGGTAAAACTAAAATACAGTATATGATTCTATTTAAAAGTAATGTAGGCGTGTTTCAATTATTATGTTTAGTGTTGCCCAATGGGCATCATCACCGACATCACCTGGGACATAATGGGACAATGGTAGTGAGGATTGTCCTCATTCTGGGTACAGTTTTAGTTTACACATACTGTTAAAATGTAAGGACCGACAATTTCCATCATTTGACATATAGATGGATCAATGGCTATAAAGGGATGTGAAGCTGTTGAGTGCACAGTGGACTGCATACCACACTTGTATAGACGGGTACGCGTTTGCATATTGTGGTATGCTCTTGCATATTGGAGTATGCTCTTGCATGGTGAGGCATGAGTTTGCATAATGGGGTATGCGCTTGCATGCCAATATGAACCAAGAACAAGTCAAGGACGAGAAGTCATCATTTCAGACCAGCTGACCGGTGTAGGGATTGAACCCGCTACCTTGATATCAACACACCGGACATTTAAGAACGAGTGCTGGTATTCATTCGGCCATGCAGTCTTCCGTCCGTCTTTAACCACGGGAAGAGGTACGGTGATATTTCCGACTATTAAGGCTTTGCTTTGGGCCCAGCTGCTTAAATGTGGGTTTAAAAACATGTGCAGGGGGTTGCGATTCCACACATTCTATATGACATCCATCCATCCATCATGTGCCATGCCGATAAGCGTGGGCGGTCATGTTTTGCCATCGCACTCGATCACCGGAGTTGTGGATCAGCTGTCTCGACCATGCCATGTGGCCAAGCCATCCAGGTATTTACTTCTCGGTCTTCCCCTTTGTCTCTTCCCTTCGATCTTGCCAGTTGTCACCAATTTCTCCAAGTCATTTCTTCTCATATTATCCATCCATCCATCATGTGCCATGCCGGTAAGCGTGGGCGGTCATGTTCTGCCATCTCACTCGATCAACAGAGTCGTGGATCAGTTCCGTGTTTCTGTCTCGACCATGCCACAAGGCCAAGCCATCCAGATACTTGTTTCTAGGTCTTCCCCTTGGTCTGTTCCCCTCGATCTTACAGTTGTCACCAAGTTCTCCAAATCATTTCTTCTCATAACATGCCCAAAAAATTGTGACTGTCTACGTCTAATGTCTCTGATCAGTTTACGATCTTCATTTGTTTCTTGAAGGACTTGTTCATTGGTCTTTCTGGCTGTCCATGGTATTCTTTGCATTTTCCTCAGAAACCACATTTCTACAGCCATCAGATGTTTTTCAGCCTGGCTGCTCATTGTCCAAGCTTCACATCCATATAAAAGTACGGGTTCTATGTAGCATCTCAACGCTCTTTTTCTCGTTTCAATTGACATCTTTTTATTGGTCAGTATGTTTTTCATCTTGCTAAAGGCTACTTTTGCCATGGCGATTCTTGTTCTAATCTCTTCAAGGCATCTCCCATCAGATGTTATTACTGTTCCGAGGTAATTGTACCTATTCACTTGTTGAAGAATATTCCCATTTACTTGTATATTACACTGTGGTAGTTCGTTCTTCTTAGTGACGACCATAATCTGTGTCTTTTTACAATTTAATTCTAACCCTTGTTGTTCACTGTGTGTAACAACCGCATCTACTAAATTTTGCAGGTCCTGTTCATTGTCTGCAATCAAGACTGTATCATCTGCATATCTAATGTTATTGATGCATCGTCCCCCAATGTTGATTCCTTCCATATTTTCAATATTTCTGAAAATATTTTCACTGTACAGGGAAAACAGATCTGGAGACATTACACATCCCTGTCTCACACCTCTCTTAATAGGCTGATATTGGCTTACTTCATTATCAACTCTTATGGCAGCTTGTTGTTTCCAATATATGTTTTTTATAAGTCTAAAGTCTTTCCCATCAATTTGTAGATCTTCAAGCATCCTTATCATGTTGACATGTCTCACTTTATCAAAAGCCTTTGTGTAGTCAATGAAGCAAAGGTGTAGATCTTTGTTTACTTCTATAGAACGTTCGATTACGGTTCTCAGTATATACACAGCATTTACTGTACAAACCCACATTGTTCTTCTCCTATTTCATATTATGCCCAAATAATTTTGACTGTCTACGTCTAATGACTCTGGTCAGTTTATGGTCTTCATTGGTTTCTTGAAGAACTTGTTCATTTGTTTTTTCTTTCTGTCCGTGGTATTCATTGCATTTTCATCAGAAACCACATTCCCACAGCAAATAAATAGATAAACGATAACAGTTACAAACCGAAAGTTGCAAATTCCCTGGACTTTCAGAGTAACTAACAACGATTACCTGAAAGAGGCTAATGAAACTAGAACACTATATGCAACAACAATAATAAAAAAGACAAACAGCTTTCTTTGGTCATGTGATGAGAAGAGAGGTATTGGAGAACATCTTGACAACTGGAAAGATCGAGGGGAAGAGAGGCAGAGGCACACCAAGAGAAATGATGCTTGACGAATTGAGACGGTGGCATGGAGGAATATCATCAATAGAGTTGATCCAGAACACCAAAGACCGAGATCTGTGGAGAGTCATGAACGCCTTCGCCAGCTGGCAAGGTAGTTGTTGATGCTGAATCAATCGTCATGAATGCTTGGAAACACTGAATCAAGATACCTTAAGTCTGGATTTGACTATATGTACGAACTGATTCCTCTTGTTTTATTTGCATTTGTTTTGCAGATCTGGCAACTGGCTTAAGAGAATGTTTGCAGTAATAAATATCACCAACAGAGTTACCTTAAGCATCAAATTGCTAATGATATTCTAAAGACAGAAGAGCAATACAAACAGCGTTCTCTCAATGCAGCGGTTAAGAAAGTGCAAAAACAGAAAACTGAATTGTACAATACTGTACTTTGGTGTATTATCGCTTGCATTCATTGTGTCTTCAGTACTTACCATTTGGAGAAATGATCTTGCGAGAAGGATCGCATTTCAGTTACCCTCCCTCAACTATGCATCTCGCATTAGGAATACTGAACGTGTGAAGACAGATGAATTCAATGAACAGATCGAAGAAGAACAGCAAACAGCTGTTACGGAAAGTAACTTCAGGTTTTCAGCGCAGGTCCAAAGCCCTGTTGGTAAAGTAAAGAGTAATAATATTAACGATAACAAAATTAGCACACCGGGTATCGGTGATAGGACTAAAGTCTCGAAATCATTGTTGCACAAACATTTTTTAAATGTGCGTAGAAGGAACCATTCGTCATCTCCAGACTTGAAAAATAAAAGAACCGAATCTTCTTCTAAGGAGTACTGGAAATCAGATGGAGATAAATATAGACCTGATTTAAAAGATTACAACATCTACGATGACAATAATACACATGACAAAACCGAACATAATGATGTTATATTACCAGAAGGTATCCTTAATAACACATCACAAGTTATAATTAACAAGGACTGGGTCGTCGCATTACGAGCCCGAACTTCAAAGATGGGCATCCTCAGAAAGAGTAATCTACACTGGACAATTGCAAAGGCGGGAAAGTATAGCAGCCATCTCTTCACGCCTCCTTTTGGAGAAATCCCAAGACAAAGACTGCCGCAAGTATGTATAAGTGTGTATGTGTGTGTGAATGTGTATGCATGTATATATATATAAATACACGTGTGTACGTGTGTATGAATATGTATGTATAAGTGTGTATGAATGAGTATGTATGTATGTATGTATGTATGTATGTATGTATGTATGTATGTATGTATGTATGTATGTATGTATACAGTGGCGGACTGGGTCTAACAGAAATGATTGTCAGAAATAAAATCTAAACAATACTTTTAACATATTGTATACTGTTTAATGTGGGACCAATTTATTAGGGACCTATACGGTCCGCTTGCCCTCGGACAAACTGACACCCTATCTAGCCTGCCAATCTATGTATATTTAACTTATCCTAGCACAGCATTTGCCGGCTCCCTGGCCCAGGGGTTAAACGACTTTCTCCGTAATCCCCTTTATCAACGTAGCTCGCGAGAATTGGATGCGGTTCTCACCGCGTTGGTAACTTACGGGATAAGTGAGCTGGCCGCTCAGAAATCAATGGCAAACTACTGAGCGTAATCTTGCCAAGAAATCAATGACAGTGGTAAAATGCTGGTGTTGCTTGCTTGCTTGCTTGCTTGTGTTCGTTGGCTTGAGCTCCAACGTGAAGTCCTGTATGTCGGATGAAGGCATCCTGTTGTCCAACATCAGTGTGATGTCATACAGGACCTGAGTTTTGCGTGAGTATCCGTTGTCCCATGTCTGGCTTATTGGTGTGCAGACTGGTGGTTCCTCGCCGTACAGGCAGACACTCTCCGACTTCGGAGGAATCGGCGATCCTACTGACTTTAGCCAGGACCCCGAAGGGACCTGTTGCCCAGGACGCTCGACGAGGACGCGTCAATAGGTCTTGGCCAGTATATAACCCGGCCCTGGTGCCTTGGAAACACCTCTGCGTCCCAATGCTGGTGTTGACAGCTATGTCCTGTAAAGGATATGCAAAAAAAAAAAAGCATAGCGTTTGCCTGAAGCTGTACTGTTCTCCCTGCATCTATGATCACTGCAGATTTTAATGTTTCAATCTCTAAGCCTTTCATGGAAATGTTATGCTTCCTCTGATAAAAATCAATGTCCAATGCAGGACGTTGCGATCAACCGTGTTTTTTTTTATCACTCACTCGCTTTGAACTCAAGCGTAGTCCACACAGTCTATTACATCTAGTACATTGGACTGATTTTAGCTTGTGGATTAGCTTTCCATATTACCAGACACCCTCGCTGTTGAACACACAATTGAAACCTCTCAGGTTCTAGGAAGTTGGCGCACTGTACTGAGATTATCACTGTGTGATCTGTGGTTACACACTGAGACATTCTTCGAGGTATGTACGTGCAGTGAAAGCGATGCATTTGCCTGGTGGTAATGGGGCCATTAGGGGATGTAATGAATAATAGTATTGTAACCTCCCTTGTATGCCGTAAGAAACGATTATTGAGTACTGGTGTAAGACTGGCTGTAGCACCCGGTAGAAATTCTTAGGTGTAAAATCTAATAAATCTTGCTGCATTGGGAGATGAAAGGCACCAGAGAGAAGATAAAGAAGGTGATCTATTGCAAAGCAATGCATCTAAATAGCCGGGGCTGTGGCGAAGGAATTTAGAAAGCAATGCAAAATCCTCCATACCGCTTTCGAAATACAGCTGCGGGGGATTTGAAAGGAAACTGCCTTGCTTTGGTTTGCATATAAAGATATGAGAGTCGGTCGTTCAGGTAGCAATGGCAAAATATTGAAAGCAAATTTGCCAAGAAATCACAAACAGTCAAACAATTCTAGAATTGCCTGCGACGTCCTGTAAAGGATATTAAACTAACTTTTGGTTGTGTAAACAGGGGTTAACATGCAAGAGGATCCACTTCATTACTCCAGGTTTTATCCCATCGTGTTTGGTCTCTAACCGCCTGCCGAAACCGTCACACAGAGACATAAAGACACAGAAGACACAGAAACTCCGTAACTCTGGCGACGACTCCCATAAGTCTTCGTAAAAATCTGCACTGGAAACCCAAAAAGGCAGCACTGCATGAACTATATTAAAAATCCAAAAAGGATTGTCATCATCATCATCATCTTCCACTTCTGCCGTCAAGCGTCGGGGGAGGAATAATTTGCGTTCCAGCGCCCGGTGGGCGGCACTGGATAGTGTCATTCCGTGTGATTGTACAATGTCTTTGATGTCGTCAATCCATTGCCTTCTTGGATGTCCTCTTGGTCTTGTCGCAGATTATCTTAGATGTAAGGCCAGTGATGGTAGTTGTTGGTGTTGCAGTCTAACGACATGGCCAAAACCACTTGATCTTCTGTCTTTCAATAAATGTGGCACAAGGTGTTGATCACACAGTCTGTCTGATAACAACATTTCTTACTCGATCTCGGGTTGTTAGGTTGGCAACTCTCCTCAGACATCTCATCTCGCAGGTGTTGATTTTACGAAGGTGTGTTTTGGATAAAGTCCAGGTTTGAGACTGGTAGCATAAGGTTGGTGTGAATATGCTGTTTATTATCTGTCGTTTTGCGGACATGGGTATATTTGGAAGTTTAAGTAAGGGCGATAGTTGATATGTAAGTGCATTAGCTTTTTGAATGTAAGTGCACTAGCTTTTTGACATCTGATTTCGATTTCTCTGTTCAATCTGCCATCATCTATGATCATACTTCTAAGATATTTGAATTTTTTAACTTGTTTCAGGGTTGTGCTATTTATCTGTATACTTAGTGGGCCTGGCGATCTGCTAACTTGCATTACTTCGGTTTTGGCTGTGTTTATACTCATATTGTATCTGCTGCATGTTGAACTCAGATTATTACTATAATTTTGTAGTCTGCCCTCATCGCTGTAAAACAGGCACTGATCGTCTGCAAATAGAGTTCATTTATTTCCTGCGGATTAGTTAAAAGAATTGTAATACAACATATTCCTTCACATTGCACCATAGTTGGAAATAAAGAGGCCGACATATTAGCAAAGGAAGGTGGAAGACTACCTCAGTCTTCTATAGACATAACATAAGATAAGGCCAAAAGATTAATAAGAAGAAGTTATAAGATCAAGTGAAAATTAGAGCATCAAGACCGCAAGAATGGTTATGCATTTTACCAACTCAACCGAAAAGAACAAGTTACAAATTGCAGACTACGGACAGGCCGCAACAGGCTGAAATACCACATGTTTAATAAACTACAGATAGGAGATACTGATGACAGAAACTGTGTAACTGGTAAAATGACAACTAAACATTTGTTGCAGGAGTGTCCAACATATATAGACAAGAACAAATTATTTTGGGTTACACCCCTTCATTTGAGGGCAGTCTATATCACTTAAGATCACTGCTGCAGTCTTAAACAAGAAAGTACTTTTTTTTTTTCTAAAGAGATTGCTGTGTCTTCTTCCTACAGGCAATCATTATAGGAGTGGGTCACTGTTGCACAAGAGCTCTGATTAATTTCCTGACCATGCACCCCTACATCGTCAGTTCCGAAATAGAGATTCACTTCTTCGACAGAGATGAGAACTTCTCCAAGGGCTACAGTTGGTACAAGGCACAAATGCCCTTATCTTACAGCAACCAGGTGCAGAGGCTTTTGTACACTCAGTTCATTCATTTCTTCATTCAATACAAGCCACGTGCAAAATTTAGTAATATATATATATATATATATATATATATATATATATATATATATATATATATATATATATATATATATATATTACGGACGCAATTTGTAATCCCTCGTTCTAAATACAGCTGCTGCGATTTGCAGCAGACCGTCTTGCGTTGGTTTTCATGAAATGGTACGAGTGCCGGTAGTTCAGAAAGCAATGGCAAACTACTGAACGTAAACTTGCCAAGAAATAACGTACAACCAACACAAGCTGGGTTTGGCTGGGACGTCCTGTAAAGGATATGCAGCTAACATTGTTTGCGTAGCTGATAGGAAACTACGCTGATAACGCCAGGCCTAATTACAGCCAGTCAGTATGTGCTGTCCAACATTATGACCCGGTTGAATCCTAATATGGATCTCCTCAGATGGGATATTCCAGTACCGCTATTGCACATCCCGTTTGTTTCTGTGCTCCGGATAGAGGAATGAAATACCTACACCAAAGTGTCCTTGGAAACTGTATTTTGGTTACGGGTTGAGAGTAAATACTAGCCCAATCTCAGTCTTACAGATGCAGCCCAATTTCAGTGCCCAAGCATAATCAGGGATAAATATATTGGCCTAAATAGTTACAATTCTGTCTCTCAGGGCCTGCTCATCCAACCAACCAACTACGGGACCAACCATATCAAGTCATTAATAAACAAAAGCTTCTGAATTCTGTGAGTTCGCCTGATGACAAGGGACTAATGGTGAAAGCTAATCCACATGCATAAATCAGTCCAGTGCACTAGAAGTAGTAGCATGTTTATGGACTACGCTTGAGTTCAAAGAGAGTGAATAAACAAAGTCGCTTAAAAGTCGACAGGGTCGACTTCATTGCACCGGATTTTTATCCCATATGGCTATGTCGGTCTTAATTGACAGACATTTAAACTGGAGCCCTCATGTTCACGTCCTTACAAAGAGAATAGCACAAAAAGTTTACCAACTTGCTAAAATTCAGCAATTTTTGGATGAAAGCACACGAAAAATATTCTATGCATCCTATATCCAATCACCCCTCGATTATTGTTCCACAGTCTGGGATGGTTGCCCTGAATCTAATATGAAACGATTGTGTCCTCTTCAAAACCGCGCTATACGTCTAGTTTCTAGCATAAAGCACGTTGAAAGTAATAAATTATACAGCCATCTAAGACTTCTACCACTTCAAAAGCGCTTCCTTTTTAACAAAGCCAAATTAGTGAATAAAATTATATCTGAAAATACCCCAGAGTATCTTCTACCGTTAATTCAATCTAATGCAATGAACAGTAAGCGCTTAAATTTATTACAGCTTCCTAAGCCTAGATTGGACTTATACAAAACTTGTTTCGCATATTCTGGTGCTCACTTGTGGAATAGCCTTCCACCAGAACTGAAAATACCAATGAGTTCCTACACATTCAACCGAAAACTCTTTCAATACTTTATACCGACTATATGCCTCCATAAGTCACCTACTAGTATCATTTTCCACTATCATTCTTCACTGTATGTGTGTGAGCGAGACAGTGGGTGAGAGAGTGAGTGAGAAAGAATGTGAGTGGAAGAATTAGTATGAGTGAGATTGAGAGAGTATGCATGCGCGTGTGCCTGAGTGAGTGTAAAAGTGAGTGAGTGTGTGTGGACGTATGTGTGAGAGATTTAGTTAGAGAATGAGTGAATCTGAGAGAGTGGGTGTGTTGTGTGTCTGCCTGTCTGTGTGATATAGTGTGAAAGTTAGTGAGTGAGTGTGAGTTAGAGAGTCAGCGAGTAAATGAGTTAGTAAGGGGGTGTGAGTGAGTGAGAGAGAAGTTGTGGGTATGCGTGTATGTGCGCGAATGATTGAGTGTGAGAGCGAGTGAGTGTGTAAAAGAGAGAGCGTGGGTGAATGAGAGAGTGCTTGAGAAAGTGTGATGTATGTGTGTGCATGTCTGGATGTGTGTATGGGTGTATATGTGTGTGTACATGTGTGAATCTGTGTGTGCCACTGTGTGTATGTCTGTACGTGTGTTAAGGTGTGCGTTCATGTGTTTATATGCGTTTATATGCATGTGCATGTGTATATGTGTGTATGGATGAGTGTGTGTGCTCGTGTATGTATTGTATATCTTTGTGTGTGTAAGTGTGCATGCATGCAGTGTATGCGAGGGAGTGTATATTCGGGTGTTATGTGAGTACGAGTGCGTAAGTATATGGATGTGTGCAGGTGTGTGTATGTGCGTGGGTATATGTGTGTATTTGCGTGTGTATGTTGTGTGTGGGCGTGTGTATGTTCATGTGTGTGAGAGAGAAGAGAGAGAGAGAGAGAGAGAGAGAGAGAGAGAGAGAGAGAGAGAGAGAGAGAGAGAGAGAGAGAGAGAGAGAGAGAGAGAGAGAGAGAGAGAGAGTTGAGCCCAAGCAAGTGATGTAACATACTATTCCATATTTTTTTATGTATTCTCATCTTTCATATTACGAGGTATCGTTTTGTATGCCACTTGATTGTCCTGTAACATGCCATTCCATCGTTTTTTTTTTAATTTTTTTTTTTTTTGTTTTTTTTTTTATTTTGGGGGGGGGGGGGGTGTTCTCATCTGTGGGAGAGAGAGAGGGAGACAGAGAGAGAGAGAGAGAGAGAGAGAGAGAGAGAGAGAGAGAGAGAGAGAGAGAGAGAGAGAGAGAGAGAGAGAGAGAGAGAAAAGAGAGTTGAATTGCATCACTAATTTTTACGCTACATAATGTATATGTACAATTTTTTCTCCACTTCTTGCAATTGCGAGAATTCTCACGACAATCGTCAGTGTCTCAATTGTGTGTAAAGTGTGGGAGTTTGTTCTTATTAGTTTCAGTGATCATGTGAGGCATCATGTATGTGTCTAGATGTGAGGATGTGTGTATGGGTGTGTATGTGAGGGATATATGTGTGTGGGGGTGTGGGGAATGTATGTGTGGAGGGGTTGTGTGTGGAGGATGTGTATGGGTTAATGGGTGATGTGTAGATGTGTGAAGGGATGTGTAGTCGGTGGTGGATGTATGTGTATGTGAGGGATATGTGTGTGTGTGGGGGGGGGGGGGATATTTGAGAGGATAGTTGGAAGTGTGTTGGTGGGTTGGGAGGGGATGTGGGTAGGGAGTGTGTGTTTGCATGGGTGAATGGGTGTGTAGGATATTGCGTGGGCTGGGTGATGGGTGTGTAATGGGTATTGGGGATGAGTGTGGGGGTGTCTGTGAATGGGATATGTCTGTGTTGGTGGGAGTGTGTGAGTGTGGATGGGGTAAATGTGAGTGGGTGGAGGATGTATGTGTGGGTGGTGAGGATGTTTGTAGGTGGAGGATGTGTGAGTGGGTGGGGAGATGTGTTTATGGGTGGAGTTTTGTGTGGGAGGGGAGATGTGTGAGAGGTGGGGGGGGGGATGTGCAGGTGATTGAAGGATGTATGCGAGGATGGGGGATGTGTGTTTGGCTGGGTGGTTGGGGTGTGTTTGGGTGGGAGGGTAGATGAGAGATGCATGTGTTGATGAGCACGTGGGTGATGTGTCTGTGTGAGTGGTCTATGGATGAGTACGTGAGTGGGTGGATGTGTGTGTGAGATGTGTGTATGGGTGGGGGGAGGTGTGTAGTTGTGAGAAGATGTGTGTGAGCGGCGGATGTGGTGGGTGGGGTATATGTGGGTGGCGGGGTGTGTGTGGGTAGTAGTTGTGTGTTTTTTGGTTATGGGTGGGGGATATGTGTGGGCAGGTAGGGAGATGTGTTTATGGGTGGGGATGTGTGTATAGGTAAGGATGTGTAGTTGAGAGGTGGCGAATATTGGGTGAGTGAGTGGATGTAGGTTGGCTGATGTGTGTGTGTGTGGGTGGGGAAAATTGTGAGAGTGCGGGATATGTGTGTGGAAAGGTGCGGGAGGTGTGGGTTGGCGGGGGTATGTGTGTGTAGTTCTTCTTCTTCTTCTTCTTCTTCTTCTTCTTCTTCTTCTTCTTCTTCTTCTTCTTCTTCTTCTTCTTCTTCTTCTTCTTCTTCTTCTTCTTCTTCTTCTTCTTCTTCTTCTTCTTCTGCTGCTGCTGCTGCTGCTGCTGCTGCTGCTGCTGCTGCTGCTGCTGCTGCTGCTGCTGCTGCTGCTGCTGCTGCTGCTGCTGCTGCTGCTGCTGCTGCTGCTGCTGCTGCTGCTGCTGCTGCTGCTGCTGCTGCTGCTTCTTCTTCTTCTTCTTCTTCTTCTTCTTCTTCTTGGGGAAATGTGTGTGAGTGGGGGATCAGTGGGTGTGTGGCGGCATGTATGTTCGCCTGGTCTGTGTGAGTGCGTGGAGGTATGTGTGGGTGGATGGGGGAGATATGGTGGGTGGGGGATGTTTTGGTGGCTGCGGGATATGAGGGTGGATGGGGGAATGTGTCTCACAACATTGCAATATGCACTGTTTATGTTTACAACTTTCATTTGATAATGTTTATTTTTTGTTTTCTCATGTGAATGTATCATGCGTAATATGCATCCCCGGGAAGGTTAACCCGGTCAACAAATGCCCGCAGAAGTCGGATGTGTCGGCCTAACGGCGCAAGAACGCAGCTCTGCTGTAAACAGGCACAACACAATCACAACCGAAAAAAAACAAACTCCGGATGAACGCAGAAGAAGAAGAAGAAGTAATATGCATTGTTTATGCTTACAAAATCCATTTGACAACATTTTTCCCCTTGCGTGCCCAATTTGTTACCCTTTTAAAATAAAGTTTGTTCGTTCGTTCGTTCGTTCTTTCCCCAACGCGGAAAGCGTCGCACAAAGCACGAAATCCGTAGCTCTAGCCACGACCCACGGGAGTCTCCGAAAAATTTCACTCGTGAACCGAAGGACGCGGCCCGGAATGGAACCCACAACCTTCGGAGCCCGAGTCAAACGGCTTGATCACTTCGCCACGGAGACTCCTAGAGAGAGTGAAAGTTAGAGTGAAAGAGAGAGTTAATAAAAAAAAATAAACAAATCTAACCGCGCAGACATAATAGTTATTGTTGTTGCCTTTAAAAAAATGGTACGGGGGTAGTGACAAATGTTGTATCTAAGTGGGAAATGAGGTCCGTTTATGAGGTCCATGGCTAGTAAATCCTTCTATATTCAATGGTCAATATAAAGAGACCTCATAGTATTCCGCCCTCATGAAGGGTGAAACTTAGGTCAGAAATCTAGGTCATAGTCTAATTAACTCATGTCTATTATGATATAAAAATCCCGATTGGTGTGTGTGTATGTGTGTGTGTTTGGCAACCCTGCCTGCTCACCCTGCCCCTCAGTGGGGAGATCAAACCCGCACGAGTGACCGCCTTGTCCATCAGTGTGGAGATTGCAACCGTACTCATGCCCTGCTCTGCGGTGTGGAAATAGAACCCATTATTGTCCTTTACTTGGGGACTTAATAACAAGTACCTCTAAAGTCGGTGTGGGTTCGCCTGATTGGCAAGGAACACAGGTAAAAGGGAAAGCAAACCCACACGCAAAATTCAGTCCATTACTGCGTTAAACAGTGTGTAAGAACAACGCTTGAGTTTGAGCTAGCGAACAATAAGAAGAAAAGAAGAAGAAGAACCCTTTAAATCGGACAACGAGCCGCGGCTGTTTCTAACCCCACTAGCATGGTGTAGGAAAAATGTTCCATGTACACATTCTGCTACAAAACAGAGAAATTATACTAACAAACAACGAGAGTTAATATTCACACATGTTTGTCAGCTGTCAATCACCAGCGCCGGTGAAGCAATCTCACGGGAGATAAGCTACACTCACGGCCTGTGTTTGAAGACAAACTGGATGGCGGTTCTTGTGAAATGTCTCTATAATGTCTAATGATGTTTATACTGTGTGTGCGTGAATGTGCGCACGTGTATGTGCATGCGTGATTCTATCTGCCTAGCTGCAAATATGTCTGGGGATCTCTCTCTCTCTCTATTCATCTGTGTGTGATATCAGTATCTGTCTGAGTTTTGACCGTAACTGTATGTCTATATATATATAATTTTACACACACACACACACACACACACACACACATATATATATATATATATATATATATATATATATATATATATATATATATATATATATATATATATATATATCTTTTGTGTGTGTGTGTGCGCGCGCGCCTGTAAGCTTAACACTACTGAAAGTATGTATGCCGCTCCAAAACCAAATAATTATGTCACAAACTTTAAAAGGGAATTAACTCATGTGGTGTCTACTGAGGTGTGTTTATAAAAACACGTGTGTGTGTGTGTGTGTGTGTGTGTGTGTGTGTGTCTGCGTGTGTGTGTGTGTTCGCTAAAACATGCTAATAAAGATTCTTCTTTCACCTTCTACCCCGAGACATAGGCTCTCAACCACCTCACTCCGAGTCCTCTTATCTATACCTGTCCCATGCAGCTCTGTCAGCGTCCTTCAGTATTGTTTATTTCTCTTTCTACTTCTCTTCTCCAATATTTTTAGGTCCTTCTCTATTTCTTTTGCCCTGTGAGTTTAACACTATAGCGTTTCTTGTGATACTGTTCCAAGGTTTTCTCGATGTATGGCCAATGCAACGCCAGCGTCCATTCTTCATGTCTTGGTTCAATGGTAATTGTCTAGTTCTCTCCATTATCTTCACTTGGGTGACTCTATTTTATTTCTTCTATTTTGCAGAGGCACCAGTTAGTGAATGTTTATGGTTTATTTATAATCTTTATACTCTATGTTTCTGCTAACACAGATAACCATGGAGAAAACACCATGCTATGTCTATAACGAAAGAGCGTTGAACGAAATCTACAAAATGAACAGAAAGACAAAGTTGATAGTTATCTTGAAGGACCCCGTTGCTCGCTTCATCTCCATGCTTTTTACCGTAAGATGTAATGTTGATACGTGATTGCAAACAAAATGTATGATTGTTGTACGGTTGTGTGGCTTATGTAAAATAGGTTACCGTTATCAGCTATCTGCAAATGGAACTTAAAGGTACATTTGTTATATTGCGTGGCGCATTGCCGTCTTGATTGATGATAGATGGAAAATAGCACAAAGCCTGGGATGAAGTTAGACACCATGTGTTGCTCATGCAGCATGGCTCCTTTTTGGCTCCATAATTTACACCAAAGAAAACGTAACACCCATACATGTGAAACAAGACAAGCTGCAGAAGCAGCTGGATCAGTAAAGTAATCCTTTAACTGTTCGCCTGTCGGAGCTTCCATCCTAGACGAGTTGCTGACCAAGGCTTAAGGCCTGGTCTGCCCTGCCATGATATTTAGTCTTTAGGTTGCATTTCGTCGCACTAGGGTAAGGTTTATGCCTTCCCAATTGAGATCCTCCGCCCGAAGTAGCTGGCACAATGTGGGGTATCAGGTTTGGTGAGCGCCGCCCAACATTCGGCGCTAACAGAATTTAAAAGTTCGCTAAGTATAAAATAACTCCAATGTTAAATTGATGCTACAGTTTGTGTCATAAACATAGTGAATAGCTAAAAGAAGTTGTACTCTTCCAACATAAACAGTATAATCTCTTAACATTTATACTCTCCCTGTTAGTACAGTATGCATTTCAACCAGTTGTACTCTTCCAGCATAAACAGTATAACCGCTAAACAGATATTCTCTCCCAGTAAGTACAGTATACATTCTAACCAGATGTACGCTCCCAATTAGTACAGTATAATCTCAATTCAGTCTTACTCTCCAAACTAGTTCAAGATAAGCTTAAACCAATTGTACTCTCCCAGCTTCTTCCCTATAATCTTTAACCAGCTGTATAATCTGAAATACCAGCATTATAATCTGAAATATGTTGTACTCTGCCAACTAGAAGAGTATAATCTAAAACCATTTGTGATTTCTCAGCTGTTGCAGAATAGTATTTAACCTCTTGTACTTTCCCAAATATTAGTGAATAAGCTTTAATCATATCTACTCTCTCAACCAGAACATTATAAGCATTAACCAGATATGTGCTTTCTCATCCAGTAGAGTACACGCTTTAATCATTTACCTGATCTCTCAACCAGAACAGTATCAGCTTAAAAATAATGTATCTACTATCTCAACCAATACAGTATAAGCTGTAACTATTTATCTACTCTCACAACTAATACAGTATAAGCTGTAACCATTTATCTATTCTCACATCCAATACATTATAAGCTGTAATCATTTATCTACTGTGACAACCAATACAGTATAGCTGTAACCATTTATCTACTCTGACAACCTATACAGTATAAACTGAATTAAACTGTAACCATCCATTTATCCACTCTCTCAACCAGTACAGTATAAGCTGTAACCATTTATTTACTATCTCAACAAATAAGTATAAGCTGTAACCATTTATCTACTCTCTCAACCAATACAGTATAAGCTGTAACCATTTATCTACTCTCTCAACCAGTACAGTATAAGCTGTAACCATATATTTACTATCTCAACAAAAAAGTATAAGCTGTAACGATTTATCTACCCTCTCAACCAATACAGTATAAGCTATAACTATTTATCTACTCTCACAATCAATACAGTATAAGCTATAACCATTTATCTGCTCTCACAACCAATACAGTATCAGCTATAACCATTTATCTACTCTCACAACCAATACAGTATAAGCTATAACCATTTATAAGCTCTATCATCCAATACATCATACGCTTTAAACACTTATCTACTCTCACAACCAGTACATCATACGCTTTAAACACATATCTACTCTCTCAACCAGTACAGTATAAGACAGAACTATCAAGGTCGCTGATACACTCACTGGCGAGGTCCTACATACTATCTACAACTCCAAGATACTCACCAGCGGAGCCTATGTTAAGTTCCTGAAGCCTTGGTTTAACAAGTACCCTATTTCTCAGGTAAAGTTTAGATTGCTGGTTAACATCTTTCAGATGCTGATGTTGTATTTTCTTATAGCGTATAATCTTCAATCTTCCTACCAACTCTATGTTACCGATGCCAAACCCG
>OY992889.1:85835494-85855494 GCA_963921405.1 Cepaea hortensis | reverse complement strand
TGATATTCAAGGAGATTCCTTTCATTGCAACTTTCTGTTATTAGAATGTCCAACAATTGTTGTAGATATTTAGCATTTCCCGCCATAAAAACTGTGTCATCTGCATAGCGGAGATTGTTTATATTATAACCTCCGATTAGTATTCCTGCCTTCTCTTTCATCTCTGTCAATATTACTTTGCTATAGAGGGAGAAGAGATGTGACAAAACACATTCCTGTCGTACTCCGAGCCTTATTTGTTCATAATTGCCATCTTTATTTCCACATTTCACATGCTGCCATCTGATTCCAGTAAAATCCTTTCTTATGAGATCGTTACATTCAACGTTGATATCTTCTAACAAATTAAGCAGTTCATCATGTTTTACTTTATCAAATACCTTTGTATAATCTATGAAGCACAAATATGTATCTGTCTGTGTCTCTATTGAATTTTCTGTTAATGTTCTTAATGTGTATATTGCATTGTTTGTACCGTTTCTTTCAATAAATCCATACTGTTCTTCACCAATTTCTATTTTTATTTTCTTTCTGGTTCTTTTCATTATACGTCTGAGTAGAAGCTTAGTGGCATAGTTTATGAGGTTAATTGTACGAAAATTTTCTCATTAAATTGTTCCTGGTCTTTTTGGTATAGCTATAAATACAGATTTCAGCATATCACCAGGTAAATATGCACTGTTCTAAATGTCATTAAACTATTTGATTAAATTATGCCAATACTTATAATTCTTCTGTTGCACAAGCAAAATAAAACATACAAATTTACTTATTTGCATGTGTTTTGTTTTCAGTTTTTTAGTAAGTTAGCGAAGTAAATACAATGGTTTTAAAACTTGAGAGGATCTTCTTCATTGCACCTGATGTTATCCCATATGGCTTGGCTTCTTTCCACATGGCACACGCCGAAAGCGTTGCACAAAGCAAGAATTCCGTGACTCCAGCGACGATCCCCGGGAGTCTTCGAGAAAATTGCACTCATGAACTGAATGACATAGCCCGGAATCGAACTCACGGCATTCGGAGCTGAGGTAGGCGGTGTAACCAATTCGGCGAAGAGTCTCCTAGCAAACGAGTAAACAACCCCTGTATAAGCTCGAATGCGCACAATGCATATGCAACTAGACCACATCGCAATCGGTGGGTTCTGTGGTTAATATCAAGCCGAACGACTTTACTTCCCAAAGCAATTCCTGGTACCGGTTTTATGTTGGGTCGAACTGCGAGCACAGGTCAGTTGTGCTGATTCGAGGCCATGATCACAGTGTCCGCAAGCAAGAGCATAGCCACTGAACCAGAATACGATTTGTGTTGATTCGTGACATTCCTGCACTTTGTCAGTTGTGATATAGAGACGAGAATTACAGAGTCAGATGAATAAATTGGGAGGACATGGAGAGAGTTACTGGAAATAGCAAAAGACAGTGCGGATTGGGTTGGTTTCATTGAGGGCATATGCCCCAATGTGGGATTAAAGGTCAGAAGAAGACAAGAAGAAGAGGCAGACAGTAAATGTACCTTTTACACGATGTGAAGCATATTGGGTACATGATTTTATCCCCATATACAGGGTGTACTTTTGATGACTGTAGGGTTTTTGAAAAAATTGCCTTTCCAAGTTTTGTATTTACCTTTTATGTTGCATGAGTTAACAGAAAGTGAATACACAACTTGGAAAGGCAATATTTTCAAAAACCCAACAGTCATTACAAATACATCCAATATTTTCAGCAATCGGATCTTAACGGCGGTGTGGTCAATATCACACTGGCCATCTTTATTTCCAAGACATTTCCTGATGTCCAGTTAACCGAGTAGGCCATTTAAAAAAGAGCATATACTACCACCAGGAAGAGAGGAAGCGGGTTAGCCGACGCATTTCAACGGCTCACGCATATTTGCAGTAAATTAAGCAGTTCTAGAGGTAAAAGGGAAATAACCAGCGTTGAAAAGTAATGTTTATTTCCTATAAAGTTAAGTCCCTTAATATAATTCAATGGTTGAAATAGCAAGCTGCGAGGGAGTTTGTGTAGTTCAGAATGGGTTACGCTGATGGCCATAGGCGCGGTCGTAGGAAGGTTTGCCGCCGGTGTTTGCCGTCTCGCTAAGTGAGAGAAACAATGGCCGCCTATTCCTGCGTGTATTCAGATCTGCAAAATGTGATGACCCTATCGCATCACGGACCCATGGTAGGATTTTGTTTCGGAACGCTGTAGTTCATGACAGATACAGATTGTATTTTTAATATCTGTGCAGTGTTTCAAAATATTGCCGTTTTAAGTTTTGCATGAACTTTACAGAGGTGGATACAAAACATGGACCGGCAATATCTTCTAACACTGAATAGTCATTAAAAATACATCCTATATTATCATTGGGGTGCGAAGCTCAACAATCTTCGCATATTCTAAGCCACAGCTAATAAAGTTTGAAAGATGTTAAAGTCGAGATAATCGATTCAGTTGCATCGGACTGTATCCTATATGGCTCGGGCTCTTGTTGCAAGGTGGCCTGTGGAAGAATGTTGCACAACAAAACACAAACTCCGTAGCTCCTGTGACGACCTTAAAGAGTCTCCGTGAAAATTGCATTCGTGAACCGAATGACGGAGAGCGGATTCGAACCCGGAATCTTCGGAGCGCGAGGCAAGCAGTTTAACTACTCCGCCACCGAGACCTCTGTAGCTGATAAGTTGAGGTGACCAGGTGTCTTTCCAGCTGTCTTTTCCGTCTTAATATTTCCCATAGCATTCAGAAAAGTATTCGCCACTCATTTTAATAATGCTGAATATACCACAATCATCATCACGTACCATGCCATCTCACTCGATCACCAGAGTCGTGGATCAGCTCAATGTTATTGTCACGACCATACAACGTGGCTAAGCCATTCAGGTATTTACTTCTTTGCCCTCCCCTTGTTCTCTCCTCAATCTTGCCAGTTGTCACCAAGTTCAATTTATTGCATCTCATAACGTGACCAAAAATTCTGTCTACGTTTAATTTCTCTAATCAGTTTACGGTTTTCATTTGTTTTTTGTAGGACCTGGTCATTAGTTTTTCTGTGAATATACCATAGAGAGGTACTGTGGTAGGGAAACTGAAAAAAATTGTCTCTTTTGGGGATCGATCCTGTACCATTGTCTTCGTAAACAAAGGCACTAACAAATATAAAGAGTTCTCACGATGTTCTTACGATGATAAGTGCGTGAGATGGTCGTTGTCTAGATAACGATACTCCTGGTGTGTCAATTGAGCTATCTAACTGTCTCACAATGCAACTCACCCCAGTAATACACATCCATCAGTCAGTAAACAAGATTGAGTTGGCGCACATAATCCTTTAATACAGAAAGAACACGGACAAACGGAACATCCTTATATATCCAGACACAATATAATCCATAGAATATAAATATCCTCCTCACAATTTAACACGTACATATCACTGTCTTCTCACGACCTGCTTAATCTCAAATCCATAAGACACGTAATCCAGCTCCTATCCACAGCTGGACCTCACACAATGCACCCACACACATGGGTCTAGTCTAAACTAACTATAAACCCACTCTGGGTTCAGGCCTCCATTAACTATCCAATCCCCACTGGGTTTCAAGCCTGTATTCACAACTGGGAGAACAACACAACAAAAGATCTGCCCGCAGTCAGTCTAAACTCCCACGTATTAGCCCACCGATCCGCTCGGCGCTAAAACATCAACTGTCCTGAAGTCCTCTGACTTCACCCAGAACTAACCTCTCTCTCCCCATCCACCCTGGGAGTTTCCACTCACACCCGCCGCATTATTTCTCAGGGTTGATTGTTTTTCTCGTAGCCAGGTCACTCACCTTACTGTCAATGACCCAGGCATATGTCATTATCCCCCCCTTAAAAGAAAACATCGTTTTCAAATGTTGGGAGACTGATACTTATCAAATATGTGACCCAGACATATTGCCTGGGTAGTCGTAAGTATAAATCCAACTTACTCTAGCTACCACACTAAATAATACATCAAATACTCATAGAACACTCCCCTATTCCCCACACATCAATACATCCAACTTTCTATCTTGTGTACCAATGCATGAACTCATACATCACATAATAATAATACATCATATCATAGGGAACATAATATCTGTGTACCTGCAAGTTTACTAACACCCTCAAGAAGACACAACCTATTTGTGTACCGACTCCGTATCAGGTGGTTCTTTTCTTGCATCAAACCTCCATCTATTTCTGTCGATGATGTATCTACCTTTCTTGTATCCATTACTCATAGTGCCCATATATTTACAACACCTGTATGCTATCCCTAACCCTGGGTCAGTGATGTCGCGAACACTCTTTTGACCTGACTCAACTTTCCTATCTGCATATTGTACCGTTACACTGGAGTCTCTGTTTAGTCTGACCTCTTTATTAAATCCTGGCCAATATACCTGGCATCCTGCTCTAAGCTGCTTCCGCCTTACTTCTATGTGCCCTGCACATGCCCTATCCTGCGGTGTTCTAGTATATCGGTCACTACGTGCTACGGGTACTACTACTTGCCCACGTGCAGTTCCACCCTCTGAAAACCGGCGAGTGAGAACATTGTTCTTACTCTCGAAGCACCATTTACCCTTCTTTGATTGTCTATGTCTCACGTTACTACACCCTTGGAAACATTTGTCGAGAGTAGTCTCTTGTCTCTGGGATTCCCTACAGCTATATTTGAGATCCATTCTCACCTGCTCAGTTGTCCTATCTCTGTCCTCTGTGTCTACTTCAAGTGCCTCTTTTTCTTCAGCTATACTCTCTAATTTAGGTTTTCTTTTGGTACCTACCTCGCTACTACTTACACTATGTTTCTGGTCCCAATAAACTACTTCTTATTCTGTACAATCTTTAACTCCTGGCACGTTTCCGATGATCAAATCTGCCACTGGTGAGTCTAGAACACACGCTACCACTCTTCCTGTGATATATGGTGGTTTTACTGCTATCACGGCTACTGGGTAGAATTCTACTGTGTCGTTGAATGTTATGCATCTAATCTTTTCCCTGTATAATCCGAGGGATGCACTAAACTCTTTCTAACTCCGATGGACGTACATCCGGAATCCCTAATTGTTAACGCTGGCCTATCATTAACAAATCCATGGTGCATCTTCAGACTTTCTCCTTCATGCACTGCGGATCCTGCTTTCACTGTATGACCACATATTAAGACTGGCTGACCGTCTTTTTCAAACAAAGGTTTGCATCCACTACAATTCTCATTGTTCAGCGTCTCAATTACTTTTGCTGCATTAGAGTGCTCTGTTTTTCCCATCATACACTCATGGCTAACATGCCCTGCCCCGCCACATTTGAAGCAAATAATGTCCTTCTTCCTATTACTTGTTGGCCCACTGGCTGGTTGCCCGTCACACTGTGCTGCCTTGTGTCTCCAGCTCCCACAATTCCAGCATCCGGAATAACTATTTGGACGTCTCTGGAAATTCCCCCTTTTGTATGGGTAACGTCCTACTCTACCAACATTGTTTCCTCGAAAAGCATTGTCTTGAGGTTCTTGTTGTTCATATCTATGTGTTGAATCCACACTTTTCGCCCTTGGTCTAATAACTGGATTCTGGTCCTGTTTAGTGTAAGCTGCACGGACTATTTCCTCACTCATTAGTCTACCAATATAACTGTTTGGATGTGCAGTCATGTAGTTTTGCCCTAACTGTGACATTGTGTCTATGTCCTTTGGCTTACCTTCCTCAAAGAAAGCTACTAAGTTTGTATTGCATGCAGATACTACCTTGTCTCTTAACATTAAATCCACTAATTTATTAAAATCTTTCCCTACTTCTGCAAGCTCCATCCATTTGTTAAATTTGTTCTTTACTGTATTAACAAAATCTGTGAAATCTTGATTTGTCTCTGGTCCTAAGTGTCTAAACTTTGTTCTATAGCCATGCTCAGTTAGTTGGAACTTTGTTAACAAACGTTGCCGCGAAATAGTGTAGTTGTTTCTTTCTTCCACAGGTAAATTAAACATTGTATCTAGGGCCTTACCAGTTAAATACTCGCCCAGTCTAATCGCATACTCGCCTTCTGGGATGCCTAACACTTTCACTGATGCTTCGAATTTCGACAAATAAGATTCCAAGTATTCTCGGTCCGTAAAGTATGGCAATTTCAATCGTTGTGACGACTGCGAAGGTCTTCTGCTTTCCCCACTTTGACCCTTAGATGATAGTTCTAGTTTTCGAAGTGCAATTTCCGCTTCCATCTTAATCTTCTCTTTCTCAATTTCCATTTTCATATGTGTCTCTCTCTCTTCCTGTAGACGCTTGGCTTCCATTTCAGCCTGCCTTTGTTCTCTCTCAGCTAACTTTTCTTCCTGTAGACACTTGTTTTCAATTTCAGCTAACTTTACTTGTGTCTCTCTCTCTTCCTGTAGACGCTTGGTTTCAGCTACCTTTTCTTCCTGTAGACGTTTTGCCTCGCGCTCATTATGCCTCTCCTCTCTTTCCGTCTGTTTTTGTTCTTTTGCTTCTGCATACTTCTGTAACTCTTTACCCTTCAGGCCTAACCTTTCACCCGCTTCAATATATTCCATTAAAGTAGGCATATTGTACTTGTGGACACGTTGCTGTCTGTCAGCCAACTATAAATGTAAATACTCTGCTGCTAGTCTTTGTGTGGCTTCCCTAAGTAAAGTACACCACCACTCACTGTGTAAGTAAATCCATAGTACTAATAATATCACTCTGTACGCACCCATTCACTCTACAAGCACTAGGTAGTGAGGGGGAAATATCATCTATACTCCCTCGCATATATCTATAACAAATAGTTGTATAAAATTTCTGGAAATATTGTCAAACATACATATAAATACATATACAAACGAATGGATGATCCACACTAAGTGTTTTCTATAAAACGCTAGACGCACAAGCCAAGTACACGGAGACGGTGATCACAAAGAAATAAACCACAGTAGCATTCACAAGCTTGTGTAGGGACACCCACAGTGCGCGTAATATATAAACTGAAAAAGACCACTAGACAGCAGAAATGACGAAAGATCACAATAATAACATATATCCAAACACAACCAATATCATATGTAAATATTATGAAAAGAGAAGGAAAGAAGAAAAAAAAATTATAACACCAAAATATACACAGATCTGACGTCAGACAACACGTCTCTAGATATTAGTTAGGACCCCAATGCCAATACACGACACGCTAACTTTTTAGCGTTTTCCTTACAAAAAATATCTTAAGCACCAGAAATACCCATGTTTTGCAAGGCCTATGATAGATAGAAATTGCATAAAATGCCTACCCAACAACTACATGTAATAACATATCCATATATATAAGTACACAAACGATAACGCCAGTTAAAACGATGAGAGCAAACAAAATGTCCAAATGGCTGGCCGACACTAATGTGCCTAATAATCCGTCGCTACAAGTTCGTTTTTAATAATTTTTCACAATATGCTGGGAATGTATATTGGTAAATGTTCCGAAATGTCTACAACGCTAGATTCCAAGCGACTTGCTGTTTTGTCGAGTGGTCACTGAATTTCACGTGGTGATCACAAGTTTCAACTGTCGACAAAAGTTGAAGATGATAGTGAGTATCCAAAATGTTCTGTCTCGACACAGTCCGTATCGTTATTGTACTTTCTCTGGACGTGGTGACACCAAAGTAATAATCCAAACGTCTTTATACTATCGTTGTGGAGATGGCGCTTTGCTGTATCATTTATGTGATAGACTCACGTTTAAAGGCAAAGTTCAGCAACAACCAACAAAAAAATGACAGCAAATGTCCAGCGCTTTTAAACTCTGTACAGTCAGTTCTTTTTGGCAACTGTATGCAACCTTGTTTGCGGTGATGACACTTCGTTGTTAAAATGTTTGCTCATAACAGAGTAATGATAACGATAGTAAAATAGTTCAACAAAGACGAAACATAAAGTCTGGTTTTCGTTGAAAAACACCTTGTTTATCCAGTTCTCCTCTGGAAAATTTTAGTAAATTTCCAACGAATCAGCCTTGACATTGCCGGACACCTCAAGTCAGTACCTCAGTACTCTTTGTCACAAAAATACACACTTAATCTGGCCGCGACCAAAGTAATGTCCGGAAATTTTCCGTTATCCACAAAGACACCTGTCCTTCCACCAACATGGCTGTAGTAGGGGTATTGTTCCTACCCCCGTCGTTCACCCTTCCCGGTGAATTAGCGACTGTCAATTTTCTCTGTTTTACAATTCTCGTACCTCTCCCTTCCCCGAGAGAGTTCACTGGCCTCAGTACTTTACCTGTACTGTCTATTAGCGCCGCCCCGCCTCGTCTTTTAACGGCGTCGACAAATCTTGACCAGTCAACCTGCGACCACACAGTGCGTTCCCTCGCCACACACACATGTCAATATCTTTGGTTCAATCCCGTCCTGTCACACACACACCTAGGACTGACCTCTTCTTGTCGCAAACAACTCACTGTCCACACGACATTTCATCTGTGCTGTCTGCTGGCGCTTCCGTCTCTTGACCTATAAACACAGGCGCCTGTCTGCGTTAATTCTCTGGCGTCCCCGCTAGCTTCAGCAATAACGTGTGCTGACTGTCCGGTAATTTACCTATAGTGTGACCTTCACGTAAACCGTCTGCTAGCTTGAGTCTTGACTCTCGTCTGTTTTTTGTGGACAAACTTGGTCCCGTAATCACCTGTCTTGCTTGTGATTTCTGCCGCGTATTTTTTTCCGCGCGCTGACTAGTTTGATGGAACGAAGTCATAGATAACTCCTCTCTCAGCGAAGAGCCCACAGATATCTCAGAATGACAACAATGTCTATAATGTAATGGGTTTCTTGATCGGACGAGCTCTCAGATATCTCACGATGTTCTTACGATGATAAGTGCGTGAGATGGTCGTTGTCTAGGTAACGATACTCCTGGTGTGTCAATTGAGCTATCTAACTGTCTCACAATGCAACTCACCCCAGTAATACACATCCATCAGTCATTAAACAAGATTGAGTTGGCGCACATAATCCTTTAATACAGAAAGAACACGGACAAACGGAACATCCTTATATATCCAGACACAATATAATCCATAGAATATAAATATCCTCCTCACAATTTAACACGTACACATCACTGTCTTCTCACGGCCTGCTTCATCTCAAATCCATAAGACAGGTAATCCAGCTCCTATCCACAGCTGGACCTCACACAATACACCCACACACATGGGTCTAGTCTCCACTAACTATAAACCCACTCTGGGTTCAGGCCTCCATTAACTATCCAACCCCCACTGGGTTTCAAGCCTGTAGTCACAACTGGGAGAACAACACAACAAAAGATCTGCCCGCAGTCAGTCTAAACTCCCACGTATTAGCCCACCGATCCGCTCGGCGCTAAAACATCAACTGTCCTGAAGTCCTCTGACTTCACCCAGAACTAACCTCTCTCTCCCCATCCACCCTGGGGGTTTCCACTCACACCCGCCCCATTATTTCTCAGGGTTGATTGTTTTTCTCGTAGCCAGGTCACCCACCTTACTGTCAATGACCCAGGCATATGTCAAGAGTGTATGTTTATTATTTGACCTATACTTGGTTTACATATAATTCTGAGAACTATGCTGCTGTATAAATGGTTAGACACGAATTTTGATCATATTCTATACCTGTGGCTTCGGGTGTTTGACAGACCTTGTTGCTAATGACATTATTTTAAGAGTGTCGAGTTTGAAGTACACTTAACCTAGCAACGCCGAGTTGTAGTCATTTGGAAGCAACATGTTTGACTCCAAGTTTGGTAGCTAATGCTTTCAATTTCTATGATGTCTATTGTGATGTGAGTTTTTGGATGATAAAATAATGGATATAATTCTTAAACTGACAAAATGCTGATATAATTCTTGGACTGATAATAACGATATAATTCTTGGATTGACAAAATACTGATATTTATTCTTGTTCTTATAAAATAATGATCTGATTACTAGATTGACAACGTACTAATATGAATTTTAGACTGACAGTATAATGATTTGAACCATTCGAGTGACAAAATACTGATATAATTCTTGTACTGATACCATAATAATACGATTGTTTGTCTGACAAATGTATGATCTTTACACAACGTTTAATATGTCATGTCACGTTTTCTAGTCTAGACACAGTTATGACAAATACAGATAATTATGTAACAACAGAAAGTAAGTTTGGACCAAATAAAATTGGATGGCTGAAAATGGGAAGTACGGGTGTATCAAGTTATGACTAAAATTGTTATTATTTTAGCAGGCATGTTGTATTATAACGCAGAGTCAATAATTCGACGATATATAAGCCAAAGACACGTACTGTTGTCACTTAAGACGATTAATAATTCCATGGCATTTAATCAGTTCATCAGGACAGGGCTCCACGGGTAAAGCTCCAAATTCTTGGTCTATATTGGAAACTATGGGACAGTATCTATACATAGCTTAGAGTTACTTAGTGGCGCCTACACGCCTGCATGACGGTAAAATAAATAAATAGAAAATTGTCATTTTGCGGACATGCGATCATTACTTAATGCGAGGGCCATTATGGCCAATAGATAAGAGCTCTCACTCTTAATTAAAATGACGATGCGCTGATGCCGAGTAGCAGATTTAGACCGTACACCGGTTAGTTGGGCAAAAATGTTGACTTCTCGTCCTTGACTTGGTGATGAAATTACAAGTACCTCAGAAGTCTGAGTGGGTTCGCCTGATTGCGACCGATACTGGTAATAGGGAAAGCTACTCCGAACGTAAAGATCAGTCCAGTTCCACTAGAAGTAGTAGCACGTATGTGTACTTCACAAACAACAAAAATAATGATCAAATGCCTGCCGATACCACGGGTTTTTCCTACACCAGTCAACATAATTGTGGGCATAAAATGCGCCCGTTTTGACGTGCGCTGTAGACTTCACGTGATGGTCATATTAGGATGCCTTTTATCTTTCTTCACACCTCAAATAGATACACATATCCTGTCTAACAATGCTTCAAACGGGCTAATTTGATGCATAATAGCATTACCATAACCACTCGTTCAATTGCTGAACCTTGGACTCGCACGATAATGATCTGAGTTCTTGGGCTGACAAAATAATGATCTGAATTCGTGACCTGACAAAATAATGATGTGGATTTTTGAACTGACAAATTATGTATTCTGATTTTAAACTATGGTGTCACTTTTTCGCGTTCACTAGTCTATTTGACAAATCCAGATAATTATGTCTCGTTGAAGAGATGAACAATTAGCAAAAAGAAGACACAAATTATGTCACAATGTGCACATGGGGTACCATCAATCTTTATTGACAACGCCGAACTAGAGATGGTAGACCATTTTACATATCTAGGATCAGTGGTAAACAGCAAATTATCCCTAAATCAGGAAATCAACATCCGGATTGGTAAGGCAGCAACAACAATGAACAGGTTAAGAAAAAGAGTTTGGGAGAACAGGAAGCTTACTGCCAAAACAAAAGTCCTTTTCTATCAAGCCTGTGTCCTTAGTACTCTTCTTTATGGCAGTGAAACCTGGACAACTTACTCACACCAAGAGAAACGTTTAAACAGCTTTCATATGCGGTGTCTGCGAAGAATTCTTGGTATTAAGTGGCAAGACAAAATCACAAATACTGAAGTATTGGAAAGATCAGGTTGTGTGACGGTTTATTCCATGCTCAGTCTTCGTAGACTTAGATTCATAGGACATCTTAGCAGGATGGATGACGGTAGAATACCAAAGGACATCTTTTTTGGTGAATTACAGATGGATAAGAGATCTCAGGGTCGGCCTCTGCTACGATACAAAGATATGTGTAAGCGGGACATGATTGATACAGGCATTGATAATGCACATTGGGAGCAAGTCGACGCTGAACGTGTTGCATGGAGGCAACATCAGAAATGGAATAAAGACAAAGGAGAAAATTATTGCAGATAAGTCACACACCGAGCGTGTGAGACGTAAGATCTTGCATGATGGTGGAAATGACCACGTGTTCACATGCACCCACTGTGAACGAACATTTACAGCGCGAATTGGCCTTATCAGTTACATTTGCTACCGCCAAGGGTAAAAGTTATGCCTTTTTGAAACACACACTATTGTCTGTTAAGACGGCAAGGTGCCAATGTTGAAGAGATCAGTAGTCATTTAAATCTCCGTATACTTGGCCTAAGTTATAAGAGGCGGCGATATCAATCATGTCCCACTTACAACATCTTTGTATCGTAGTAGAGGCCGACCCTGAGATCTCCTACCCGTCTGTAATTCACTAAAAAAGATGTCCTTTAGTATTATACCATCATCCATCCTCCTAATGTGTCCTATCCATCTAAGTCTACGAAGACTGAGCATGGAATACACCGTCACACAACCTGATCTTTCCAATACTTCAGTATGAATTAAGTAATCTTGTAGTAACTCTTATATGACGCTAAGATTTGGTGCAGGACTGGATTCATACCATTCCATTGTAAGTTACTAATAAAGATAAAAAATTAAAGATTAAAAATTAAAGATTAAGAATAATCGATATCAATAGTTTTCAAAACTGTGCAAACCTTGCACATGGTAATAAAGGGTATTTTAAAATGTATAAATAACCAGGGAACACTAAGCCAAAAATAAAGTACTTGCTATCTCTCAAAGAAAGTTTGGAAATATCGGTTGCAAATAATGGCATCTTAAATTTGGATTTGATGATATTTGTTATTGCTTAGTACTAGTCGCAGTAGACTTCCGGATGCCAGCATGGCGGTTAGGCGTTGAGCCATTAAAGCCAGTGGCGTGTTTATGCTTGTGGTTACGGTTTGCAATCGCATTTTCCTCATGTTGGACTGGTAGTACATGGTTCTGTCGCTCTGCTACTGAGTGAGTGCGTGGGAGACACAGTGAGCTGTGAAATTCGCGTGGAATGCTTTTACATCTGTCCTGTACAGTGAACTGCATGTTCGGAAAAATGGCTACAGGCAGATGCTGAATTGACTGTTTTGCCCGTTCAGTTCACGAGTGCATTTTTCAGGAGACGGCACTGAACCTGCGGAGTTCGTGCTTTGTGCGGTAAGAGACCGAGCCATGTGAGAAAACCCGGGTAGAAGTGGTAGAAGTAGTAATAGTAGTAGTCGTAGAAGTAGTAGTAGTAGTAGTAGTAGTAGTAGTAGTAGTAGTAGTAGTAGTAGTAGTAGTAGTAGTATCAGCAGCAGCAGCATCAGTAGTAGTAGTAGTAGTAGTAGTAGTAGTAGTAGTAGTAGTAGTAGTAGTAGTAGTAGTAGTAGTAGTAGTATCAGCAGCAGCATTAGCAGTAGTAGTAGTAGTAGTAGCAGTAGCAGCAGCAGCAGCAGTAGTAGTAGTAGTAGTAGTAGTAGTAGTAGTAGTAGTAGTAGTAGTAGTAGTAGTAGTAGTAGTAGTAGTAGTAGTAGTAGTAGTAGTAGTAGTAGTAGTAGTAGTAGTAGTAGTAGTAGTAGTAGTAGTAGTAGTAGTTATTGTGCAAGAAGAAGATGAAGAAGAAGCAGTAGAAGAAGAAAAAGAAACAACTATTTCGTCCCCTTTATTATATCTGATTCTCGTTTGGGTTCCCATTGAAACCTTCGCCCCAATAAACGAAAGAGCTCCTCGTTATAACCACGGAAGAAATCGTATAGTGTCTTTTCCACTTCAGGAAGCAGAGGTGGATGTTTAATTCCCTTCCCTTCCGCTAAACAGGCAATCTTCTTGGCATGAAGCGGTCTCACGCAGTAAAAGCCTTTTGTTTTGTTGAAATAAAAGTTCTCTTCTGTAATCATGGGCGGCACCGCCAGAAATGTTTCAAGCTTTTGTATTTCCTTGGCTGGATTTTTGACAAATTCATCTGTTTCCGAAACATGAATCTGAAGGGAAAACGTATAAAGAATAGGTAGGTAAAATAATTCAGGAAAACATTAACAAGTCTAAATTCGTATTAGTCATGGGCTAGATCCATATGTGCGGTTCTCAGTGACTAAGGGCTTACGGAAGCGATTCGTGAGCCCGCTTGCCCGAGTTCGAAACACAGCTGCGATCGATTTGGCAGCCGACCGCGTCGCGCTTGGTTTTAAAGTGTTGGTATGGGACCCGATCGTTTAGAAATCAATAGCAAGCTACTGAACGTAAACTTGCCAAGACATCAACAACAGCAGTAAAATTCTGGTGTTAACATCGATGTCATGTAAATAGGATGTGAAAAAAAAGACCCATATGTGTTTCATAGACTTGTTTGCTTACGATTGGTAATGTGGTAAGCATCAAGTCGGCCCCGTTTACTTACCAATACATTTCATGGTACAAATTTAATGCTGGGTTAAACTAAAAGCTTATGTCAATTTCCTCTTCTTCTAGGTTCATCCGGAATATGTTTTGGACGTAATTGCGTTGTGCCTGTTTACAGCAGAGCTGCGATATTTGCACCTTTCGGCCGACACATCTGAATTCAGCAGGAATTTGTTGACCAGGTTAACCTTCCCGGGTATGCCGATTTAAAACATCCGCACTGATGGGATACGAACACATATACATCGGAACAGTCGGTGAGCTTTTGACCACTACACTACCGCTGCTTCCGATCAATTGCTCGGTGGCACATAATATTATACATTGTGTTGGTCATTGCTCTATTTCTGTCAACATAAACGAACAGAAAAACGCCAATTCTATTACAAGGTTTGGCCTATTGCACACGTTAACGAAGACATATGACATGCACATTTGTATGTTCGTTGTTATTACTATATATATATATATATATATATATATATATATATATATATATATATATATATATATATATATATATATATAAGAATTTAATAGATCCTTTGCAGAAGCTTTGGCGAAGAGGAACTAACACGGTTCGCAATCTCGCAAATCATGTTCGAAACACAGCTGAGGGCGGTTTGGAAACAGACCGCTTTGCGTTGGTTTTCGTAAAAGGTATGAGTGCTGGTCGTTCAGAAAACAATGGCAAGCTACTGAACATAAAATTGCAACACACACACACACACACACACACACACACACACACACACACACACACACAACACAAATGGCCAAAAAATTCTGGTATTGACTGCGAAGTCCTGTAAAGGATGTGCTGCTAACTTTGTTTAAATTTATGAACGTGCCCGCTTGTTACCAAGGCCCAGAAGGAAAGTAAAGCATAGTAACATTGTAATTGACCATGCATGTCGTAACAGACGGCTAAACGGCATTACTCCACACCTAAATCATTCCATGGAAAATTAGCTGCCACATACAGCCACACATAACCAAAAACAAAAACAAAAACAGGATGTCACAGTACACCCCATCATGTTTGGATACTATTGATTTCTTAGCACGTTTATGTTCAGTAGTTTGTCATTGCTTTCTAAACGACCGGTGCTCATACCATTAAAACCAGCGCAAGGCGGTCTACTTCCAAATGTAAAACATAAGAATAATGTATGCATGTGTTATAGTACCATTTTCAGTTATTACCTGAGATTTGGGGAACTTCTCCATCCACATTGTTAAATACTTGACGTATATGCTCCACTGAACAGTCCTGGATTCATTGTTCACGTGTAGTTGTCCATCTCTCTCAAGAAGACACATGCTCTCAAGATCTGGATTGGACTGAAATTATCAGAACTCAGATTGTGGAGAGCAAACACACGCAGACATAGCATGGATACTATGACATACATAAACACAGAAGTCATAGTTAGATCCAACTGTTGTTAAGGAAGCTCTGTGCTGGACCTTCCTCGCGTTACCAAGGTTAATTGCTGTTTCCGGATCCCTTCATTTGATTAACGAGTGCCACTTTTTTCGGAGACTCCTGGGGGTCGTTGCTGGAGTTAGGGAGTCCGTACTCTGTGCGACGCTTTCGACATACCTCTCTGCGTGCAGACGCCTGAGCCATATCCCAAAACTGTTGCAAATGAAGTCGATCCTGTTGCTCTTAACAACTTTAACTCAAAATGGTATTTTCAGAGGACACGTGAAAGGAAAATAACACGTCAAGAATAAAAAATACTCACATACACATACGCACGTACGCACGCACGCACGCACGCACGCAAGAACGTACTCACGCGTGCACACACATCTTTTTATTGTCCATGGCTTGTGGAGTTGATTATCATGTCTATCCAGAGTCTTCTGCCTTGCAAATTGCCAGTCATTTCTGTAACCGATGTTCCTCCATGTACGCACGCACGCACGCACACACGCACGCACAGACGCACATATCTTCTTATTGTTCATGCCCTGTGGCGTTGATGATCATGTAAGTCCAGAGTCTTCTGTCTCGCCAACTGCAAGTACTTTATATAACCGATTTTCCGCCATGCCACAATGTCACACAGTCCAGCATCTTCTCTCTCAGTATATAAAAACAAAAAAAAAATTGTTTGCATTATCCTTTACAGGACATTGCTGTCAACATCAGCATCATACAGCTGATTGTTGATTTCTTGGCAAGATTACGCTCAGTAGTTTGTCATTACTTTCTGAGCGGTCGGCTCACATACCCTGTAAGTTACCGACGCGATTCGAACCACTGCTGATTTTCACCGTCGTCACGTTACTAACAAGAGTATACGAGATTACGGAGAGAAGACGCTAACCTCTAGGCCAGGAAGCCGACTCTCACTATATATATATATATATATAATACCTGGTTGGTAGGTTAAATACAGCCACGGGGACGTGGATTATTTGGCTACTATTTACAGATCATGTTACAAAAGACTGCGAGAGAGAGAGAGAGAGAGAGAGAGAGAGAGAGAGAGAGAGAGAGAGAGAGAGAGAGAGAGAGAGAGAGAGAGAGAGAGAGAGAGAGAGTAAGAAAATGAGAAAGAAAGGTAGAAAGAGAGAGAGAGTAAGAAAATAAGAAAGAGACTGAGAGAAAGTAAGAAAATGAGAGATAAAGTAAGAAAGGGATAACGAATAAATGAACGAACGCATTAACTTTATTTTTAAAGGCATGCAGACTTGGGCATGCAGGCCCGTCTGACATTCTGCCCTTCTTCTCTATTGCCTCTCATACATTATTTTATTCAACATCACTTATGAAGCTAATCTTAGACAACAACAAAAAAACAAAAAACAATAAGCATTAAAACGCATGAAAAATAATCAATAATACATGACTCAGTGAGGCAATGTTTAACATGGGCATTATAAACACCTAAGGAAGAGTTAACGTCCCATACCTACGGGAATATTTATTGGCTAGTCGTCGTTTGAGATAATTTTCCATTATTATTATTATTATTATTTTTTTTTTAGTGTGGAATGTTGTCTGTACGTAGGTAGTGTTCAAAGAGGTTGTGACTGTATGCATAACGATTGTTTGTGTCTTTAATTTCTTGTGGAAGATTGTTCCAAACCGCAGCAGAGTATGCTAAGTTTGTTTTATATAAGTCTATCATAGGTTTAGGGACATGAAGTATATTTAGTCGTTCGCTGTCTTGCGGTATATGTGAACAATGGCCAAAGGTAGCTTAGAGCATTTTTGAAATAGGATTTTGTGAATTAGTTTAGCCTTATTAAAAAGTAGGCGTTGTGGAGTAGCAGTAACTGAAGACGTTAATGTAGGTTAGAATTGTCGGTAAAATTTTCACCATTAATTAAACGCTCTGCCCTTTTCTGGAGTGCATAAAGTCGTTTTGTTATTGATTTGTATCATCCATCCCAGATTGTGGAGCAATAATCAATACATGTTTGTATGTGGGAAGTATAGAATATCTTTCTTGCGTTGTCATCAAGGAAAGTTTTAATTTTGGCAAGTTGGTATACTATTATGGCTATTTGTTTAACGAGAGTATGAACATGGGAATTAAAGGTTAGATTTTGATCAATGATAAGACCCAGTGCCTTTTGCTCTGTTACACTTCCTATAGGCATGCTAGCAATGTGCAGCTGAAGAGTTCTCTGTGAGTTTAGAGCGTAAAGTCTTTGCCTGGTTGCTATTAATATAGATTTTGTTTAGAAATTTTAATTTGCATGCGGTTTGCATGACTCCAGTAAACTATTTATTTCCTGTTGTAAGGATGATTCTAACACATTACAATCAATAGCGTTTGTATATACTGTGCAGTCGTCTGCTAATAGACGGCAGGACGACGACAGATATAGAGGAAGATCATTTATATAAATAGCAAATAACAGATTGCCAAGTATAGGGCCATGAGGTATTCCAATATTAATGGTAATGGCTTGAGATAACAGATTTATTGTGTGATACTACTTGTTTTCTGTCTAATAAAATTGATTTTTATTAACGTCACTGTATTAAAGCTTACTTTCTTTGTTTCTAGTTGTTTTTTATTTTTTTTTTTTTATTTTATTTTTTTTTAAATTTTATTAATTAGAATCTGTTATATCGAATGCTTTTCTAAAGTCTATAAACTCGTATTTTGATGCCAGCTTTCTATCGTGTTTGTTAAGGCCGTATGACAAAAATATTCTGGCCGAAACCTGACTGTCAATTATTAGTTTGTTTCGAACTAAGTGTTCTAGTGTAGTTTTGTGAATGTGCTTTTCTAGCGGTTTGGATAGTGAGGATAATATAGAAATCGGTCTATAGTTACTCATGAGACGATGGTCTTCTTCTTCTTCTTCTTCTGCGTTCATCCGGAGTTTTTTTTCCGGATGTGATTGCGTTGTGCCTGTTTACAGCAGAGCTGCGTTCTTGCGCCGTTAGGCCGGCACATCCGACTTCTGCGGGCATTTGTTGACCGGGTTAACCTTTCCGAGACGATGGTCTAATGAACCAGCTTGTAAATGAGGATACACTTTAGCGATTTTAATGGCTGACATGAAGTGACCTTTGGTGAGACATTAATTATATATAAAAGTTAGTGATTCGCAGATCGCAGGAGCAGCGCATCAAAGGATCCGATTACTGCTTCCATCTAGTCCTGATGAGTTATTGATTTTTGTTAGGTTACTGAGATGATTAACTACTTCATTTGTCGTCATTAGCGGTATGTTGGAGGAATGTCTTTATAGCATTTGTTCTCGAATAATGATGACAATAAAGATATGTCGTGAAGAGATTCTGGTATTGCAGCCTTCAATTAGTTTATGTCGGATTGAAAGAAACTACTGAATTTAATACATGTGACCTGATTTGATGGTGATGATTGTGATGACTTGTGTTTGTTTGTCAAGGTATTAATTGCTGTCATATATCTCTAGTGTTGGTTTTATCCATTAATAAGTTCTTAAAATAGTTTTGCTTTTCCATTCGAATAACATATTGATCTTCGTTTTTCAGACTACGATACGTGGTTAGATCTTTATTCATAATTTCAACTACCTCCTGGGTGATCCACGGGGGCTTAGTGTCAAGTTTTACTCGAACTTCCTTAAATGGAACATGCTTATCAAATACACTTAGAAAAGTCTTCAGCCAGTGGTCCAGGGCGTCATCTGGGCCAGGAAACTGGTAAACATAGACAAAACATGAATTGAGGAAGTCTTGTAAAAAGACATCTTGGTTGAAATTTGTATAATTTCTATATTTTATACTTATGTGCTTGGGAAAGATACAGTAAGAAGAGAGAGAGAGAGAGAGAGAGAGAGAGAGAGAGAGAGAGAGAGAGAGAGAGAGAGAGAGAGAGAGATAGAGAGAGAAATTAAGGAAAGAGAAAGAAAGATAGAGCGAGAGCGATAGAGTCAGACAGAGAGAGAGAGAGAGAGAGAGAGAGAGAGAGAGAGAGACCGTAAGAAAGAGAGAGAAAGAATGTAAGAAAGAGAGAGAGAAAGTAACAAATAGAGAGAAAGTAACACAGGGAGAGAAAGTAAGAAACGGATAGATATAGAGAGAAAGTAAGGAAAAGAGAAAAATTAATAAAGAGAGAGTGAGAAGTAAGAAAAAATAGATAGAAAGAGAGAAACAGTACGAAAGA
>OY992889.1:85682146-85835294 GCA_963921405.1 Cepaea hortensis | reverse complement strand
ATTATTTTTACCTACTTTTGTCCAATTATTTTACAAATTATATATTATTTTTATTTTATTTACAACCTAAAGCAAACATTCTCCTACCAACATATTCCTTGTGCAATCCCCTTTATTTTGATATATAATACAACATTTCTGCTACAATTGTAACATTTTCATAACTTTACTGTGACAGACCCCACCTTCAAGATTTCAGCCATTATTTTTTGTCATTATTTGTGAAAAATACATGGTTCAGAATATGCACCAAAACTTCTTTTTGGGTTACTTTAATGCGCAATACTGTTTATATTCTTGAAGACAAGTGGTGTTTGTTTGATTATTCAGTAAATTAAACATGATTAGCAGTATAGGAGTGTAGAAAACACCTTATATGTGCAGTTTTGTAAATAATTTTTACCTCTTTAATTTCATTTGTTATTATTAAACCTCTCATTATTGTCATAATATTTGTAACCTATCAATTAATTATTAACACTGTCATGTTCCTTGTGCAATCCTCTTTAATTTGATATGTAATACAATAGGTCTTCTACCACCTTAACCATTTTAAAAGCATTATTGTAACACACCCCTAGTTCCAATTTTCTGCCATTAAATATAAGTACACAAACGATAACGCCAGTTAAAACGATGAGAGCAAACAAAATGTCCAAATGGCTGGCCGACACTAATGTGCCTAATAATCCGTCGCTACAAGTTCGTTTTTAATAATTTTTCACAATATGCTGGGAATGTATATTGGTAAATGTTCCGAAATGTCTACAACGCTAGATTCCAAGCGACTTGCTGTTTTGTCGAGTGGTCACTGAATTTCACGTGGTGATCACAAGTTTCAACTGTCGACAAAAGTTGAAGATGATAGTGAGTATCCAAAATGTTCTGTCTCGACACAGTCCGTATCGTTATTGTACTTTCTCTGGACGTGGTGACACCAAAGTAATAATCCAAACGTCTTTATACTATCGTTGTGGAGATGGCGCTTTGCTGTATCATTTATGTGATAGACTCACGTTTAAAGGCAAAGTTCAGCAACAACCAACAAAAAAATGACAGCAAATGTCCAGCGCTTTTAAACTCTGTACAGTCAGTTCTTTTTGGCAACTGTATGCAACCTTGTTTGCGGTGATGACACTTCGTTGTTAAAATGTTTGCTCATAACAGAGTAATGATAACGATAGTAAAATAGTTCAACAAAGACGAAACATAAAGTCTGGTTTTCGTTGAAAAACACCTTGTTTATCCAGTTCTCCTCTGGAAAATTTTAGTAAATTTCCAACGAATCAGCCTTGACATTGCCGGACACCTCAAGTCAGTACCTCAGTACTCTTTGTCACAAAAATACACACTTAATCTGGCCGCGACCAAAGTAATGTCCGGAAATTTTCCGTTATCCACAAAGACACCTGTCCTTCCACCAACATGGCTGTAGTAGGGGTATTGTTCCTACCCCCGTCGTTCACCCTTCCCGGTGAATTAGCGACTGTCAATTTTCTCTGTTTTACAATTCTCGTACCTCTCCCTTCCCCGAGAGAGTTCACTGGCCTCAGTACTTTACCTGTACTGTCTATTAGCGCCGCCCCGCCTCGTCTTTTAACGGCGTCGACAAATCTTGACCAGTCAACCTGCGACCACACAGTGCGTTCCCTCGCCACACACACATGTCAATATCTTTGGTTCAATCCCGTCCTGTCACACACACACCTAGGACTGACCTCTTCTTGTCGCAAACAACTCACTGTCCACACGACATTTCATCTGTGCTGTCTGCTGGCGCTTCCGTCTCTTGACCTATAAACACAGGCGCCTGTCTGCGTTAATTCTCTGGCGTCCCCGCTAGCTTCAGCAATAACGTGTGCTGACTGTCCGGTAATTTACCTATAGTGTGACCTTCACGTAAACCGTCTGCTAGCTTGAGTCTTGACTCTCGTCTGTTTTTTGTGGACAAACTTGGTCCCGTAATCACCTGTCTTGCTTGTGATTTCTGCCGCGTATTTTTTTCCGCGCGCTGACTAGTTTGATGGAACGAAGTCATAGATAACTCCTCTCTCAGCGAAGAGCCCACAGATATCTCAGAATGACAACAATGTCTATAATGTAATGGGTTTCTTGATCGGACGAGCTCTCAGATATCTCACGATGTTCTTACGATGATAAGTGCGTGAGATGGTCGTTGTCTAGGTAACGATACTCCTGGTGTGTCAATTGAGCTATCTAACTGTCTCACAATGCAACTCACCCCAGTAATACACATCCATCAGTCATTAAACAAGATTGAGTTGGCGCACATAATCCTTTAATACAGAAAGAACACGGACAAACGGAACATCCTTATATATCCAGACACAATATAATCCATAGAATATAAATATCCTCCTCACAATTTAACACGTACACATCACTGTCTTCTCACGGCCTGCTTCATCTCAAATCCATAAGACAGGTAATCCAGCTCCTATCCACAGCTGGACCTCACACAATACACCCACACACATGGGTCTAGTCTCCACTAACTATAAACCCACTCTGGGTTCAGGCCTCCATTAACTATCCAACCCCCACTGGGTTTCAAGCCTGTAGTCACAACTGGGAGAACAACACAACAAAAGATCTGCCCGCAGTCAGTCTAAACTCCCACGTATTAGCCCACCGATCCGCTCGGCGCTAAAACATCAACTGTCCTGAAGTCCTCTGACTTCACCCAGAACTAACCTCTCTCTCCCCATCCACCCTGGGGGTTTCCACTCACACCCGCCCCATTATTTCTCAGGGTTGATTGTTTTTCTCGTAGCCAGGTCACCCACCTTACTGTCAATGACCCAGGCATATGTCAAGAGTGTATGTTTATTATTTGACCTATACTTGGTTTACATATAATTCTGAGAACTATGCTGCTGTATAAATGGTTAGACACGAATTTTGATCATATTCTATACCTGTGGCTTCGGGTGTTTGACAGACCTTGTTGCTAATGACATTATTTTAAGAGTGTCGAGTTTGAAGTACACTTAACCTAGCAACGCCGAGTTGTAGTCATTTGGAAGCAACATGTTTGACTCCAAGTTTGGTAGCTAATGCTTTCAATTTCTATGATGTCTATTGTGATGTGAGTTTTTGGATGATAAAATAATGGATATAATTCTTAAACTGACAAAATGCTGATATAATTCTTGGACTGATAATAACGATATAATTCTTGGATTGACAAAATACTGATATTTATTCTTGTTCTTATAAAATAATGATCTGATTACTAGATTGACAACGTACTAATATGAATTTTAGACTGACAGTATAATGATTTGAACCATTCGAGTGACAAAATACTGATATAATTCTTGTACTGATACCATAATAATACGATTGTTTGTCTGACAAATGTATGATCTTTACACAACGTTTAATATGTCATGTCACGTTTTCTAGTCTAGACACAGTTATGACAAATACAGATAATTATGTAACAACAGAAAGTAAGTTTGGACCAAATAAAATTGGATGGCTGAAAATGGGAAGTACGGGTGTATCAAGTTATGACTAAAATTGTTATTATTTTAGCAGGCATGTTGTATTATAACGCAGAGTCAATAATTCGACGATATATAAGCCAAAGACACGTACTGTTGTCACTTAAGACGATTAATAATTCCATGGCATTTAATCAGTTCATCAGGACAGGGCTCCACGGGTAAAGCTCCAAATTCTTGGTCTATATTGGAAACTATGGGACAGTATCTATACATAGCTTAGAGTTACTTAGTGGCGCCTACACGCCTGCATGACGGTAAAATAAATAAATAGAAAATTGTCATTTTGCGGACATGCGATCATTACTTAATGCGAGGGCCATTATGGCCAATAGATAAGAGCTCTCACTCTTAATTAAAATGACGATGCGCTGATGCCGAGTAGCAGATTTAGACCGTACACCGGTTAGTTGGGCAAAAATGTTGACTTCTCGTCCTTGACTTGGTGATGAAATTACAAGTACCTCAGAAGTCTGAGTGGGTTCGCCTGATTGCGACCGATACTGGTAATAGGGAAAGCTACTCCGAACGTAAAGATCAGTCCAGTTCCACTAGAAGTAGTAGCACGTATGTGTACTTCACAAACAACAAAAATAATGATCAAATGCCTGCCGATACCACGGGTTTTTCCTACACCAGTCAACATAATTGTGGGCATAAAATGCGCCCGTTTTGACGTGCGCTGTAGACTTCACGTGATGGTCATATTAGGATGCCTTTTATCTTTCTTCACACCTCAAATAGATACACATATCCTGTCTAACAATGCTTCAAACGGGCTAATTTGATGCATAATAGCATTACCATAACCACTCGTTCAATTGCTGAACCTTGGACTCGCACGATAATGATCTGAGTTCTTGGGCTGACAAAATAATGATCTGAATTCGTGACCTGACAAAATAATGATGTGGATTTTTGAACTGACAAATTATGTATTCTGATTTTAAACTATGGTGTCACTTTTTCGCGTTCACTAGTCTATTTGACAAATCCAGATAATTATGTCTCGTTGAAGAGATGAACAATTAGCAAAAAGAAGACACAAATTATGTCACAATGTGCACATGGGGTACCATCAATCTTTATTGACAACGCCGAACTAGAGATGGTAGACCATTTTACATATCTAGGATCAGTGGTAAACAGCAAATTATCCCTAAATCAGGAAATCAACATCCGGATTGGTAAGGCAGCAACAACAATGAACAGGTTAAGAAAAAGAGTTTGGGAGAACAGGAAGCTTACTGCCAAAACAAAAGTCCTTTTCTATCAAGCCTGTGTCCTTAGTACTCTTCTTTATGGCAGTGAAACCTGGACAACTTACTCACACCAAGAGAAACGTTTAAACAGCTTTCATATGCGGTGTCTGCGAAGAATTCTTGGTATTAAGTGGCAAGACAAAATCACAAATACTGAAGTATTGGAAAGATCAGGTTGTGTGACGGTTTATTCCATGCTCAGTCTTCGTAGACTTAGATTCATAGGACATCTTAGCAGGATGGATGACGGTAGAATACCAAAGGACATCTTTTTTGGTGAATTACAGATGGATAAGAGATCTCAGGGTCGGCCTCTGCTACGATACAAAGATATGTGTAAGCGGGACATGATTGATACAGGCATTGATAATGCACATTGGGAGCAAGTCGACGCTGAACGTGTTGCATGGAGGCAACATCAGAAATGGAATAAAGACAAAGGAGAAAATTATTGCAGATAAGTCACACACCGAGCGTGTGAGACGTAAGATCTTGCATGATGGTGGAAATGACCACGTGTTCACATGCACCCACTGTGAACGAACATTTACAGCGCGAATTGGCCTTATCAGTTACATTTGCTACCGCCAAGGGTAAAAGTTATGCCTTTTTGAAACACACACTATTGTCTGTTAAGACGGCAAGGTGCCAATGTTGAAGAGATCAGTAGTCATTTAAATCTCCGTATACTTGGCCTAAGTTATAAGAGGCGGCGATATCAATCATGTCCCACTTACAACATCTTTGTATCGTAGTAGAGGCCGACCCTGAGATCTCCTACCCGTCTGTAATTCACTAAAAAAGATGTCCTTTAGTATTATACCATCATCCATCCTCCTAATGTGTCCTATCCATCTAAGTCTACGAAGACTGAGCATGGAATACACCGTCACACAACCTGATCTTTCCAATACTTCAGTATGAATTAAGTAATCTTGTAGTAACTCTTATATGACGCTAAGATTTGGTGCAGGACTGGATTCATACCATTCCATTGTAAGTTACTAATAAAGATAAAAAATTAAAGATTAAAAATTAAAGATTAAGAATAATCGATATCAATAGTTTTCAAAACTGTGCAAACCTTGCACATGGTAATAAAGGGTATTTTAAAATGTATAAATAACCAGGGAACACTAAGCCAAAAATAAAGTACTTGCTATCTCTCAAAGAAAGTTTGGAAATATCGGTTGCAAATAATGGCATCTTAAATTTGGATTTGATGATATTTGTTATTGCTTAGTACTAGTCGCAGTAGACTTCCGGATGCCAGCATGGCGGTTAGGCGTTGAGCCATTAAAGCCAGTGGCGTGTTTATGCTTGTGGTTACGGTTTGCAATCGCATTTTCCTCATGTTGGACTGGTAGTACATGGTTCTGTCGCTCTGCTACTGAGTGAGTGCGTGGGAGACACAGTGAGCTGTGAAATTCGCGTGGAATGCTTTTACATCTGTCCTGTACAGTGAACTGCATGTTCGGAAAAATGGCTACAGGCAGATGCTGAATTGACTGTTTTGCCCGTTCAGTTCACGAGTGCATTTTTCAGGAGACGGCACTGAACCTGCGGAGTTCGTGCTTTGTGCGGTAAGAGACCGAGCCATGTGAGAAAACCCGGGTAGAAGTGGTAGAAGTAGTAATAGTAGTAGTCGTAGAAGTAGTAGTAGTAGTAGTAGTAGTAGTAGTAGTAGTAGTAGTAGTAGTAGTAGTAGTAGTAGTATCAGCAGCAGCAGCATCAGTAGTAGTAGTAGTAGTAGTAGTAGTAGTAGTAGTAGTAGTAGTAGTAGTAGTAGTAGTAGTAGTAGTAGTATCAGCAGCAGCATTAGCAGTAGTAGTAGTAGTAGTAGCAGTAGCAGCAGCAGCAGCAGTAGTAGTAGTAGTAGTAGTAGTAGTAGTAGTAGTAGTAGTAGTAGTAGTAGTAGTAGTAGTAGTAGTAGTAGTAGTAGTAGTAGTAGTAGTAGTAGTAGTAGTAGTAGTAGTAGTAGTAGTAGTAGTAGTAGTAGTAGTAGTTATTGTGCAAGAAGAAGATGAAGAAGAAGCAGTAGAAGAAGAAAAAGAAACAACTATTTCGTCCCCTTTATTATATCTGATTCTCGTTTGGGTTCCCATTGAAACCTTCGCCCCAATAAACGAAAGAGCTCCTCGTTATAACCACGGAAGAAATCGTATAGTGTCTTTTCCACTTCAGGAAGCAGAGGTGGATGTTTAATTCCCTTCCCTTCCGCTAAACAGGCAATCTTCTTGGCATGAAGCGGTCTCACGCAGTAAAAGCCTTTTGTTTTGTTGAAATAAAAGTTCTCTTCTGTAATCATGGGCGGCACCGCCAGAAATGTTTCAAGCTTTTGTATTTCCTTGGCTGGATTTTTGACAAATTCATCTGTTTCCGAAACATGAATCTGAAGGGAAAACGTATAAAGAATAGGTAGGTAAAATAATTCAGGAAAACATTAACAAGTCTAAATTCGTATTAGTCATGGGCTAGATCCATATGTGCGGTTCTCAGTGACTAAGGGCTTACGGAAGCGATTCGTGAGCCCGCTTGCCCGAGTTCGAAACACAGCTGCGATCGATTTGGCAGCCGACCGCGTCGCGCTTGGTTTTAAAGTGTTGGTATGGGACCCGATCGTTTAGAAATCAATAGCAAGCTACTGAACGTAAACTTGCCAAGACATCAACAACAGCAGTAAAATTCTGGTGTTAACATCGATGTCATGTAAATAGGATGTGAAAAAAAAGACCCATATGTGTTTCATAGACTTGTTTGCTTACGATTGGTAATGTGGTAAGCATCAAGTCGGCCCCGTTTACTTACCAATACATTTCATGGTACAAATTTAATGCTGGGTTAAACTAAAAGCTTATGTCAATTTCCTCTTCTTCTAGGTTCATCCGGAATATGTTTTGGACGTAATTGCGTTGTGCCTGTTTACAGCAGAGCTGCGATATTTGCACCTTTCGGCCGACACATCTGAATTCAGCAGGAATTTGTTGACCAGGTTAACCTTCCCGGGTATGCCGATTTAAAACATCCGCACTGATGGGATACGAACACATATACATCGGAACAGTCGGTGAGCTTTTGACCACTACACTACCGCTGCTTCCGATCAATTGCTCGGTGGCACATAATATTATACATTGTGTTGGTCATTGCTCTATTTCTGTCAACATAAACGAACAGAAAAACGCCAATTCTATTACAAGGTTTGGCCTATTGCACACGTTAACGAAGACATATGACATGCACATTTGTATGTTCGTTGTTATTACTATATATATATATATATATATATATATATATATATATATATATATATATATATATATATATATATATATATAAGAATTTAATAGATCCTTTGCAGAAGCTTTGGCGAAGAGGAACTAACACGGTTCGCAATCTCGCAAATCATGTTCGAAACACAGCTGAGGGCGGTTTGGAAACAGACCGCTTTGCGTTGGTTTTCGTAAAAGGTATGAGTGCTGGTCGTTCAGAAAACAATGGCAAGCTACTGAACATAAAATTGCAACACACACACACACACACACACACACACACACACACACACACACACACACAACACAAATGGCCAAAAAATTCTGGTATTGACTGCGAAGTCCTGTAAAGGATGTGCTGCTAACTTTGTTTAAATTTATGAACGTGCCCGCTTGTTACCAAGGCCCAGAAGGAAAGTAAAGCATAGTAACATTGTAATTGACCATGCATGTCGTAACAGACGGCTAAACGGCATTACTCCACACCTAAATCATTCCATGGAAAATTAGCTGCCACATACAGCCACACATAACCAAAAACAAAAACAAAAACAGGATGTCACAGTACACCCCATCATGTTTGGATACTATTGATTTCTTAGCACGTTTATGTTCAGTAGTTTGTCATTGCTTTCTAAACGACCGGTGCTCATACCATTAAAACCAGCGCAAGGCGGTCTACTTCCAAATGTAAAACATAAGAATAATGTATGCATGTGTTATAGTACCATTTTCAGTTATTACCTGAGATTTGGGGAACTTCTCCATCCACATTGTTAAATACTTGACGTATATGCTCCACTGAACAGTCCTGGATTCATTGTTCACGTGTAGTTGTCCATCTCTCTCAAGAAGACACATGCTCTCAAGATCTGGATTGGACTGAAATTATCAGAACTCAGATTGTGGAGAGCAAACACACGCAGACATAGCATGGATACTATGACATACATAAACACAGAAGTCATAGTTAGATCCAACTGTTGTTAAGGAAGCTCTGTGCTGGACCTTCCTCGCGTTACCAAGGTTAATTGCTGTTTCCGGATCCCTTCATTTGATTAACGAGTGCCACTTTTTTCGGAGACTCCTGGGGGTCGTTGCTGGAGTTAGGGAGTCCGTACTCTGTGCGACGCTTTCGACATACCTCTCTGCGTGCAGACGCCTGAGCCATATCCCAAAACTGTTGCAAATGAAGTCGATCCTGTTGCTCTTAACAACTTTAACTCAAAATGGTATTTTCAGAGGACACGTGAAAGGAAAATAACACGTCAAGAATAAAAAATACTCACATACACATACGCACGTACGCACGCACGCACGCACGCACGCAAGAACGTACTCACGCGTGCACACACATCTTTTTATTGTCCATGGCTTGTGGAGTTGATTATCATGTCTATCCAGAGTCTTCTGCCTTGCAAATTGCCAGTCATTTCTGTAACCGATGTTCCTCCATGTACGCACGCACGCACGCACACACGCACGCACAGACGCACATATCTTCTTATTGTTCATGCCCTGTGGCGTTGATGATCATGTAAGTCCAGAGTCTTCTGTCTCGCCAACTGCAAGTACTTTATATAACCGATTTTCCGCCATGCCACAATGTCACACAGTCCAGCATCTTCTCTCTCAGTATATAAAAACAAAAAAAAAATTGTTTGCATTATCCTTTACAGGACATTGCTGTCAACATCAGCATCATACAGCTGATTGTTGATTTCTTGGCAAGATTACGCTCAGTAGTTTGTCATTACTTTCTGAGCGGTCGGCTCACATACCCTGTAAGTTACCGACGCGATTCGAACCACTGCTGATTTTCACCGTCGTCACGTTACTAACAAGAGTATACGAGATTACGGAGAGAAGACGCTAACCTCTAGGCCAGGAAGCCGACTCTCACTATATATATATATATATATAATACCTGGTTGGTAGGTTAAATACAGCCACGGGGACGTGGATTATTTGGCTACTATTTACAGATCATGTTACAAAAGACTGCGAGAGAGAGAGAGAGAGAGAGAGAGAGAGAGAGAGAGAGAGAGAGAGAGAGAGAGAGAGAGAGAGAGAGAGAGAGAGAGAGAGAGAGAGTAAGAAAATGAGAAAGAAAGGTAGAAAGAGAGAGAGAGTAAGAAAATAAGAAAGAGACTGAGAGAAAGTAAGAAAATGAGAGATAAAGTAAGAAAGGGATAACGAATAAATGAACGAACGCATTAACTTTATTTTTAAAGGCATGCAGACTTGGGCATGCAGGCCCGTCTGACATTCTGCCCTTCTTCTCTATTGCCTCTCATACATTATTTTATTCAACATCACTTATGAAGCTAATCTTAGACAACAACAAAAAAACAAAAAACAATAAGCATTAAAACGCATGAAAAATAATCAATAATACATGACTCAGTGAGGCAATGTTTAACATGGGCATTATAAACACCTAAGGAAGAGTTAACGTCCCATACCTACGGGAATATTTATTGGCTAGTCGTCGTTTGAGATAATTTTCCATTATTATTATTATTATTATTTTTTTTTTAGTGTGGAATGTTGTCTGTACGTAGGTAGTGTTCAAAGAGGTTGTGACTGTATGCATAACGATTGTTTGTGTCTTTAATTTCTTGTGGAAGATTGTTCCAAACCGCAGCAGAGTATGCTAAGTTTGTTTTATATAAGTCTATCATAGGTTTAGGGACATGAAGTATATTTAGTCGTTCGCTGTCTTGCGGTATATGTGAACAATGGCCAAAGGTAGCTTAGAGCATTTTTGAAATAGGATTTTGTGAATTAGTTTAGCCTTATTAAAAAGTAGGCGTTTGTGGAGTAGCAGTAACTGAAGACGTTAATGTAGGTTAGAATTGTCGGTAAAATTTTCACCATTAATTAAACGCTCTGCCCTTTTCTGGAGTGCATAAAGTCGTTTTGTTATTGATTTGTATCATCCATCCCAGATTGTGGAGCAATAATCAATACATGTTTGTATGTGGGAAGTATAGAATATCTTTCTTGCGTTGTCATCAAGGAAAGTTTTAATTTTGGCAAGTTGGTATACTATTATGGCTATTTGTTTAACGAGAGTATGAACATGGGAATTAAAGGTTAGATTTTGATCAATGATAAGACCCAGTGCCTTTTGCTCTGTTACACTTCCTATAGGCATGCTAGCAATGTGCAGCTGAAGAGTTCTCTGTGAGTTTAGAGCGTAAAGTCTTTGCCTGGTTGCTATTAATATAGATTTTGTTTTAGAAATTTTAATTTGCATGCGGTTTGCATGACTCCAGTAAACTATTTATTTCCTGTTGTAAGGATGATTCTAACACATTACAATCAATAGCGTTTGTATATACTGTGCAGTCGTCTGCTAATAGACGGCAGGACGACGACAGATATAGAGGAAGATCATTTATATAAATAGCAAATAACAGATTGCCAAGTATAGGGCCATGAGGTATTCCAATATTAATGGTAATGGCTTGAGATAACAGATTTATTGTGTGATACTACTTGTTTTCTGTCTAATAAAATTGATTTTTATTAACGTCACTGTATTAAAGCTTACTTTCTTTGTTTCTAGTTGTTTTTTATTTTTTTTTTTTTTATTTTATTTTTTTTTTAAATTTTATTAATTAGAATCTGTTATATCGAATGCTTTTCTAAAGTCTATAAACTCGTATTTTGATGCCAGCTTTCTATCGTGTTTGTTAAGGCCGTATGACAAAAATATTCTGGCCGAAACCTGACTGTCAATTATTAGTTTGTTTCGAACTAAGTGTTCTAGTGTAGTTTTGTGAATGTGCTTTTCTAGCGGTTTGGATAGTGAGGATAATATAGAAATCGGTCTATAGTTACTCATGAGACGATGGTCTTCTTCTTCTTCTTCTTCTGCGTTCATCCGGAGTTTTTTTTCCGGATGTGATTGCGTTGTGCCTGTTTACAGCAGAGCTGCGTTCTTGCGCCGTTAGGCCGGCACATCCGACTTCTGCGGGCATTTGTTGACCGGGTTAACCTTTCCGGAGACGATGGTCTAATGAACCAGCTTGTAAATGAGGATACACTTTAGCGATTTTAATGGCTGACATGAAGTGACCTTTGGTGAGACATTAATTATATATAAAAGTTAGTGATTCGCAGATCGCAGGAGCAGCGCATCAAAGGATCCGATTACTGCTTCCATCTAGTCCTGATGAGTTATTGATTTTTGTTAGGTTACTGAGATGATTAACTACTTCATTTGTCGTCATTAGCGGTATGTTGGAGGGAATGTCTTTATAGCATTTGTTCTCGAATAATGATGACAATAAAGATATGTCGTGAAGAGATTCTGGTATTGCAGCCTTCAATTAGTTTATGTCGGATTGAAAGAAACTACTGAATTTAATACATGTGACCTGATTTGATGGTGATGATTGTGATGACTTGTGTTTGTTTGTCAAGGTATTAATTGCTGTCCATATATCTCTAGTGTTGGTTTTATCCATTAATAAGTTCTTAAATAGTTTTGCTTTTCCATTCGAATAACATATTGATCTTCGTTTTTCAGACTACGATACGTGGTTAGATCTTTATTCATAATCTTCAACTACCTCCTGGGTGATCCACGGGGGGCTTAGTGTCAAGTTTTACTCGAACTTCCTTAAATGGAACATGCTTATCAAATACACTTAGAAAAGTCTTCAGCAGTGGTCCAGGGCGTCATCTGGGCCAGGAAACTGGTAAACATAGACAAAACATGAATTGAGGAGTCTTGTAAAAAGGACATCTTGGTTGATATTTGTATATTTCTATATTTTCTTTATGTTGCTTGGGAAAGATAGTAAGAAGAGAGAGAGAGAGAGTGAGAGAGAGAGAGAGAGAGAGAGAGAGAGAGAGAGAGTAGAGAGAGATAGAGAGAGTAATTATTAGGAAAGAGATAGATAGTGAGCGATAGAGTCAGACTAGACTGAGAGAGAGTAGAGAGTGAGAGAGAGAGAGAGAGACCGTAGAAAGAGAGAGAAGAATGTAAGAGAGAGAGAGAAAGTAAGTAAATAGAGAGAAAGTAACACAGGGGAGAGAGAAAGTAAGAAACGGATAGATATAGTAGAGAAGATAGAGAAGAGAATTAAGTTTGAGAGAGTGTATGTATAGAATTATAGATTAGTAGTGTTAGTATTTATTTTTGGTTAGGTGTTTGTTTGTTTGTAGTGAAAGATTGTAGTGAGAGAAGTGAGGAAGGGAGAGAGAGAAAGTACGAAAGCGAGAGAAAAGAAGAGAGAGAGAGATGAGAGTGAGAGAGAGAGAGAAGAGAGAGAGACGAGAGAGAGTAGAGAGAGAGAGAAGAGAAGAGCGAGAGATGAGTGAGGTTGAAGAATTCATTAAAGAAGAGTGAAAGTGAAAAGGAGAGGATTTATAGAGTACGATAGAGATAGGATTTTTGATTAGTTTTGTGGGTGTGTTTAGAGACATGAATGATGGCGGTAGAAAGAGAGAGGGTTATAGAGAAATGATAAGGACAGACAGAGAGAGAAAGGGTGATATTGGGTTTGGAGGCAAGAGGTCAGAGAGAGAGAGGGGGGGGGAGGAGGGAGAGAGAGAGACCGAGAGAGAAGAGAGTGGAGATATAGAGTCAGTTAATGAGTTGAGATACACATACAAAGAATAGAGGGGTGTAAATGTCACAAGAGGAAGATGTCTCCTATTAAGCACTATTGCATGGACTGCAGACAGAAGAAAGCAATATCACACGACAGAAGAAAGCAATATCACACGTGACATCATTTGAAGACAGTATTACGAGTATCAACATGAAAAGACAGTATTGCATCCGACAACATCTGCGGACAGTATTATAGGTGACATATGACGACAGTAATGCTTGTGACATCTGAAGACATTATTACACCTGACATAATCTACAGACAGTATCACAAGTGACAATATCATATGTCAGTATTACAGTTGACAACATCTGATCTCAGTATTACACATGACAACAGATGAAAGCAATATTACACTTACCAACAAATGAAGGCAGGTGTATATATGGCAACAGCTGATGGCAATATTACATGGGCCTTCAAATAAAGGCAGATGTATGTATGACAAGAGTTGACGGCAATATTACACGTACCAACAAACGGAAGAAGATTTACACACGACAACAACTAAAGGCAATAGTATTACAGGTATTACCCTAATAGATTGTGAAACAATCCGAGAAACAGGATCCTTAACGAGGACAATCAATTTCATTCTCTTATTGAGTTTGTAAATCTGGTCTCTTGCTCTTTCGCTTGTGACGTAAGATGGTGTCTTTTCTACGGTGATCTGTTACAAATACAGACGTGAATAATTAATACTTTATTATATCATCATCATCATGTGCCATGCCTATAAGCGTGGGCAGTCATGTTTCGCCATCTTAAACCAGAGTCGTAAATCAGCTATGTATACTTGTCTCGACCATACCACGTGGTAAAGCCATCCAGATATTAACTACTCTGCCTTCCCCTTTTTTTCTTTTCAACTAAATCGTGCCAGTTGTCACGAAGGTCACACGTTTATTTCTTCTTACAACGCCCCCAAAATATATTGACTGTTTACGTCTAATTTCTCTAATTAATTTACGGTTTTCGTTTGCTATTTGTGGGACTTGCTCATTGGTTTTTCTATAGCATTCCATAGTATTCTTTGCATTGTCCTCAGAAATCACATTACCACTCCCATTAGATATTTTTCAGCTTGTCTGCTCATTGTGCACATCTCACATGCATACAAAAGTGCTTCACTACTCTTCTTCTCGTTGCAATTGACATCTTTTTATTGGTCAGTATGTTTTCCCTCTTGCAAAAGGCTACTTTTGCCATGGCGATTCTTGTTTTCATCTCTTAAAGGCATCTCCCCATCAGATGTTATGACTATTCCGAGATAGTTGTACTGATTCACTTGTTTGAAAATATCCTCATTTACCAGAATTTTTACATTGCGTTTTTTCCTTCTACCGAGAGACGACCATAATTTATATATTCTTAAAATTTAATTATATCCCCAATTGTTGACTGTGTACAATACCCACATCTACTAAATGTTGCAATTCCTCTTCATTTTCTGCAATCAATACTGTATCATCTGCATGTCTAAGGTTATTGATGTTATGTCCTCCAATGATGATTCCTTTCATATCTTCTAAATTTCTACACATATGTTCACTGTACTGGGAAAAAAAATCTGGAGACATTACACATCCCTGTCGCACACCTCTCTTAAAAGGCTGATAGTGACATACTTCATAATAAATCCTTATAGTAGCTTGTTGTTTATATATAAGTAGACACCTTGCAGTCTTGACAGACTAAAGTATGTGAGTGGAATATGGCCAATATTCCATCACAATGTCTGGGCAGAGCTTCAGAGATCATGTGATGCCCAAACGACATGACCCCTCCCTCGGCCTAGTCTTGTGTATTCCAGAGGAATGGGTAACCAATACGTCTGGCACAAGGTAGGCTGCAGACGCTGGCGGCTCAGCGTCAATCCACCGAGACCTCACCACCACGAGCCGGTGGCGAGTTATGGCCAGACCCTGACACCCAAGGGACACGGCTTAGAGACGTTCAGCCATGTCCCACAGGTGAGGGCCTTGTACGAGCCCGGACCATGAGGGCGCGCACATCTGTCAATCACAAGTGTCCGGACCTGTGTAAAGCGTGCACTATCGTCAGACTCCCCACCTGACTTATAGCGGTCCCCGCGACCAGCGGGAATAGGTCCGCCATAGCTACCGCAGGAGATATTGCCTGTCTATTTGCAAGCAAATCTCCCATACTTCCACTGTGCGGCGCTCCCACCTATGCTACACCCTTCATGTGTCTTCACAAAGTCGGACTAGAGTCAAGCTCAACAGGGTCTTCTTTCCCCGCTGATTCTACCAAGCCTGTTTATATATACTTCTTTAATAATTATACGTTGAGATGACATCTCTAGTACTGACCTAATTACAGCTACTTTCCTAATTAGATAATCATTATAGGAACAGTTGAATGTCTAGTAATGAAGCAGACACAATATACATGTATAATTGGCATTTCTGGTAATGAAATAATTATAATACGCATGTAAAACCATACTATGTATTACCTAGCTTCGGGTGTACAACGTGTTGTCTTTGTTGCTTTATATAATCTTTGATTAGTGTACTTTTACTGTCTGTCAGTATCATTCTTGGCCTTCTGCTGGAGATATCAAGTTTATTTCTGCCGTATGCTCTGTCCATATCAATTTATTTGTTAGGTTCCGTTGAATATCATTTATTGTGTATTCATTATTGTTTAGTTCCTTGATAATTGGACTCTCTCGTTTCTATCAACAGACATCGGTCCTTTGTGTTCTGTATCAATTATATTGATGATATTCATTTTTGCGCTTGTGTTCATTTAACGTAGTCCACACTAGAATTAATTGTGCGTGTGTACAAGCTTACCCTATTACCAGTGTCTTTTTCCCTCGGGCGAACCCATCTGAGGTACTTGCAATTTACGTCCCCATGTCAAGAACATTATAATCCAACTGACGGCTGTAGGGGTTGAGCCCCTTACCTCGGCATTACCACACCTGACATTAAAGAACACGCGTTCTTAACCATTCGGCCATGATGACCTTCATGACGTTATTTGAATATATCACCATGGTGCAGTGCGGCTGATTCAGCTGTGAAAGGTGTGCGAGAAAGGTAACATAGGTAACATGGTGACAATGACCTCCAGTTGGGAATGCCAACCGCCAATTGGAGGCGTTGACAGGGATTGACCGGCAGAGGGAAGGAAAGTGGCTTCCTCAAGGTCGAATGCAAGGTACCGTGATAATTTAGTCAGCTAACGATGCTCAGGGTGTGCAATGTGCCACTCCCATAAGGCAGGATCTCTTGTTGGTATATATGTATAGGATTACTGCGAAAACCTGCTTTTATGCCTCCAAGATATAAAGGCTCGATTCCATGACAGGATAAAGACTGCCAGTAGTCATGACTCAGTTGAGTCTATGTCCAGAGAGTGTCATAAAGTTAAAAAGTCTGACAACATTCGCTGAAATTGGACCCTTTCTGATAATATGAAGCATTTTGCCGCACTTGTTCACGAACCTTTGCAATTTGGCGGTGCCAATCATTGTTGTGACGAAAGAAGGAGTTTTCTGTAAATTTTAGAGTATTGTGGGGATAAAAAAATGCTTCTCATTTTAACAATTTCGATGACTATGTGTTGTTTTTTTAATATTTCAGCTTAAGTATAATTCATTTATTCACTTCATGTAAAATATAACTTTGCAGTACGTACCTGGCGATATTCAGCGAAATATACCAGGCACTAATGTGATAATGACAAGAAGAAGGTATTTGTAAAAACATAATATAAAAAACACTGGGCAACCTGATTGCTGTAGGAGACTGGCATCTGCTGTCCATACCACTCTAGCCCCTTGTGAAAGTTCTCGTCGATGTCAAAGAAGTGCATCTCAGGTCCAGCTGAGACTATGTACGGGTGCATGCTGAGGAAGTTGAGGAGAGCCCTGGTTCCACACTTACCGAACCCTATGATGATTGCCTGAAAGCAAACAGTTTTGTTGTCTAAAATTAAATAGTGGTTAATAGTCTCCATTCAAATACGACTGAATTGTCTAAGGTTAAATAGTGCTTTATTGTCTCCATTCAAATACGACTTAATTGTCTTAATTAAGATATGACTGACTTGTCTCAAAGTAAATAGTGTTTAATTGTCTCAACTCAAATACGATTGAATTGTCTAAAATTAAATAGGGTTTAATTTATTAACATCAAATTGGGTTTACTTGTCTAAAGTCAAATTGGTGTTAGTTGTTCAAAATTAAACATTGGTTAACAGCGGTAAAGCGGCAAGAAAGCAACGAATAACAGAAACAGCAAGTCTAGAGAGAGTCTAATTGCTGTAACGCATTCATTTTATTATTTTAAAAAAAAAACGGTTCCGTCCCTGCTCCTGTCCTCTGTAGTTTCTCTGTGAATACTATTAGTATACCAATACGATCTAATAATCTGCACATTCTCGATTAATGATAATGGATGTATAGTCAGCTATCCCGTTTCTGCACTTTCCACTTAATATCTATAGTAAAGAAGGGCTGATGGAGGTTATACTCCCTGGACGGAAATCCATCTAAGTTAAGGACAGATCAAATACCAGACTACCACTCTCTTGTGGGTAAGCAGAGCCAGATTGACCGGAAAGGCAATCTGCCTATGGAAGAAAGAATTCATAAAAGAAACCCCAGCCGTCTAAGTCGGAATAGTTTAACCTAAATGACACGAAGTTAGAAAGTGGACATCTACGTACTACTAGAAGAAGTGAATGCAAAACTCTCCAAGGCTAGCGCGGCCTTTGGCAGACTGTACAAGAATGTATGGGGCTGAAATGGAATAAGTATGCAAACAAAGCTGAAAGTCTACAGAGCAGTTGTATTATCCACACTGCTTTATGCTTGTGAAACCTGGACTGTTTATCAGCGACACGGTAGGAAATTAAATCACTTCCACACAGTCTGCCTTAGGAAGCTATTGAAGATTAAATGGCAAGACAAGATCCCAGACACTGAAGTTCTAGAATGAGCACCCATGCCAGTATCCACACTCTCTTGATGAAGAACCAGATTCGCTGGGCTAGTCAATTAACTCGCATGCCAGATCACAGGCTCCCTAAACGATTTTTTTTTACGGCGAGCTGCGTTGTGGAAAACGCCCCTAAGCCGGCCAGAGGAAACGCTTTAAAGACACTGTGAAAATCTCACTGAAAGCTTCTGGAATTCATCTTTACACCTGGGAGACTGCTGCCAAAGACCGAAATTCGTGGCGTAAATCATTACGCAATGGTACAGTCACTTGTGAGGCAACCAGGACTGCAAGAGCTGTGAAGAAAAGGCTGGACAGAAAAACCACTGCAGGAGATCCTCCTTATGGAACGTCAAGCATTTTTTGTCCACATTGTCAAAGAACATTTTCAGCCAAAATAGACCTTATCATCCATCTTAGAACTCAGGGTTCCATACTTTCAAACCCACGGCCCATTTGTCGTGTGTTTGAATGCCTTTCTAGATGGATGTTCTTGTGTTTACCTGGACTCCAGCTTGACACAGGCTAAACTGAACACCGCCAAATCTTTTTGGAAGTAAAGGCCTTAGGAATAGTATTGATTGCATCATGCGAGCACATCAAGACATGCAACAGGGTCCTGCAATCAGTATATAATAAGTGGCCGCGGACGAAATCAGATGGAGCTCATGGCTAAGAGATGCGTTAGAGGAGATTCTCCGGACAGCTAACTCTTTAAAACACCCGAAAACTGGAATATGAGCATCGATGGGTAAACTACCTAATGCACGATCTTAAACTTCCGGTGCGCTGATGCTGAGGTAGCGGGTCCATCTCCTACACTAGTCAGTTGGGTTACAATGTTGACCACTCGTCTTTGACTTTGGGAAGTAAATTACAAGTACCCCAGAAGTCGGAGTGGTTTCGCCTGATGACGAGGGACACTAGAACTAGGAAAGCTAATCCACACGCAAACATCAGTCCAGCGCACTCCCCACTAGAGGACACTTCTAGCAGTAGTTGAAAGTGCGTGGATTACGCTCGACTTCAAAGAGAACGAACGCAACACACACACACACACACACACACACACACACACACACACACACACATACACACACACACATACACACACACACACTCACACACACATACACAATATGACCTCTCCGTCATTTTGCCGATCAGGGTTCCTTTCTTTGGACGCAGTCTGTTTTATTTACACAGTAGAAACACCGATAAAAGGCAAGGGGAAACCACCGTTGTACATGCATGAAATATGATTTGTCAAGTCTTACAATTAATTGTACACGTATTGCCTACCTGCGGTAATCTCTGTTTGGGTATGTCTTTTGGCGGTGGTGAGTACAACTGGTCACTGTATGTGCCAGCTAGTGCAATAGTCCAGTGCAGCCGATGAGCGTTCAAGACGTAGCCATTGGCAATATGTTCTCGTAAACTAGAAACTGTAAGATCTCCTTGGGTGGACGTTACTCGTGTATCTTCATTACTTTCACCATTGCCTTGTTGATTTCTGACATCTTTGCTTCCGTTATCAAACTGATGATTGCTATCGTCAGGGAGGTTATTTCGAGATTCTGAAAATTCAGAGTCACCAGTAAATTGTTGTCTGTTATTGCTACGTAGCTTATTTGTTGCCATAGATTCTGGTAATCGTTCGTCAAGTAGCACATCATTTGCAATTTCACTGTAATCAATACTGTTATTTCCGATGTCAAATTTATTTATATGTGTAAAATAATTTCCAGTAATGTGTTCAGATGTTTCACTGTCATTCTCATTATTCACATCTCCATCAAAAGATGCAACTCTTAATATTGAATTTCTTTCCTCTTCTGGTGCATTCGGTGCTTTAATTCTGGCCTCAATAATTCTTTCTAACCTACCGTATTTCCTTGCGAGCGGTCTCTTGCGATCATTGATGCCGTACCAATAGACAGCAAAAGATAAAAGGCACCACAGGATGATAATTCTAATATATCGCCAGTTTCTATTCATGTATATTTTCATGATATAGTATTGTCACACAAAGTTAGTTTTGGGTCCAGAATAAGTATAGCTCATATATCAAACTGCTTCAGTTGTTAAGATATGAATCCACATATTTCACTGAAAGTATAGATGAGTTTTATAGTTTATTAGTTTGATTGAATGCAAGTTTATAAATGTTACGGGTAGTTGCAGTTTTGCGACCAGAGCTTAAAGTATCCACATGTATTGTGCCCGTTACTGAGTTATAACTATGCATTAATTCTGTTCATTATAAAGTTTGTTCGTTCGTTCGTTCTCTCTCCCTTTCTATATCCCCCCTCTCAATCTCTCACACTTTGTCTCTATCTATCACTCTCCTCCTCTTTCTATCTTTCTCCCTCTCTCTTTCTTCCCCTCCCCCCTACTATATATCTCCCTCTCTTTCTCTTTCTATCTATCAATCTCTCTCCCCATCTCTCTCCCTCCTTCTATCTATCCCTTCCTTCTCTTCCCCTACCCCCTCGCTCTATTTATCTCTCTCCCTCTCTCTCCTTCTCAACCTCTCTCTCTCCAAATCTCTCCCCCGCCCCTCTTTCTCTCTTCTCTCTCTCAGAAAGCAGCGGGTTGTGCAAGACCGGTCCTGGAACTTTTCATCAGCGGAGAGACACTTTAGGATGTGCGAAGGGTCATAATTCAGCAAGGTACTTACTGACTGGCCGGGACTAGGACAAGCTTGGTCATGACAACGATTCTTCAACAAGATTTAGTCAGTACATTGTCCACAGACTTCAAATCAACGCCCAGATAAATGACTGCTAACTTTTACACATATACTCATTTTACACATGTTAACATCTTTGCGGATGAAATCAATACACATTTTCGATACGCCACCATGTACAATGGACATCGGTAGCGCAGTGCTTAGAAACTTATCCTGCAAGTCTGATGCTCATGTGTTTAACTCCCAGTTGAGGCAGGAGTTAATTTTGTAATTGACCTGCACTTCCACGTTAACCTAGCCTAAAATTCTTTTTCGTTTAGTTGCAAATCCTTTACAGGAGGTCGCATTCAACACAAGCATTTTTTGCAAGTGTTTGTTCAGAGCCTAAAATGTTTAACAGAAAATATTCTTGGAAGAAAAGGAGGCGGGCGTAATACTAATCACATTACCTGTCGGCAGCCGAGTGGGTCTTCTTTAAATATAGGGCTAGCGCCAAATATATGATCTGGTTCAAGACAAGAACAAGGGGCATTTTTCACTTTACTTATTACTATATTCGAACTTATTAGAAACACTTATTTAAGTGGGCCTGTGGACTTTAAATTCGAAATATTGATATGTATCGTCTGCGTGTGTATATTTTATAATATTAATCTAAAACCAACCACGATATAATACTCCCGTATTAATTCTATCTTCACACGTGCGAGGCTTTCGGGTATAAATATTTCATGAGTCCGTATACTCCTGTGAATTCTTCTGTTTTCAATCTCAATTCTGTACATATGTTATGTTATGTAAATTAATAATATGTGGAAAGGGAATTCTAATTATACACGCTCACCGCATACACTGACCCACAGACACACGGTAGATGCTATAGTTAGTACGTCTGTCCTCTAGTCCGGTCGTCATATGTGTTAAATCAGATCTAGGGAGATTTGTTCGAGGGGGCTTCACATGAAAACTGTAAATTTTTAATTTTTTTTTGTGTGAATTTATTTTGAAAACAAAAGCGTAAAGAACAAATGTATCATGTTTTTATATAGTTACCGTTTCGTTCAATGCAAATCCTCAATAACGTGCTTGGATTCCAGTAGAAAATAATTCGCTGGTGTCAGTACTCGGTGGGCCTGATAGTGTCGTGAACAGTCTGCCACAGAATTCAGGCCGTTTTGAAACTTCCTACTCCACTTATCCTAATACAATTGCTAGGCTGACAGGCACGCATCACCATACTGGACTCTCATTCACCGATGGATTTCTATAAATTTCACACTTTCACTGATCAATAACGGATAACGTAACGCTTTTGCTCTTTGGTGTATGTCAAATGTGGAGCGGCCATCTTTAAACTGTCCTTATGACGTCACAGTGTTCCTCTGCACCGTGATATCACGTGCTTAACACTCTTGACATCTTTAAAAACAATATTGACTGGTACAAGACAACGGCATGCTTACTGTAATTTCTATCACACTTTGGAGGTTTTAATTTGAAGCCCTCTCGTATAAATCGCCCACTTATGTCTGCGACTATATTTTTGTTATCGCAAAACCTCCAGTACACGAGAATTCATTACTGCTAGTGTCATCAAGCATGCTAGATGAATCTCTATAAGTTTAGATAACCCTATTATATTTTGGTAACTGCTATTGTAAAGCACAGATCTATACGAGTATACCAAGTGTATATATAACTCAGGAATCTGCAGAGTTGATACACTGTGTTGAAATTAACAGTTCAAAATACCAACAGTACTGATCACAAGTTATATCCTTTTCTTCCATTTCAAATAGTTCTGAAAATTCAGACCTCTGCCTTGTCATAACGTACTTATGAAGACATATACTATTAACTTCGCCTTAAGGTACTTGACTGCCTTGCTGTGACTTCTGTGTGTATTCTTATATTTGTCGATTACATAAAACTAGAGGTCGCATGAAGGTTGTGGGAATTTAAAATGGAGAATGCATATATGCAAAATAAGTTTCGAGTTATTAATGTCTCTTATTTGTGACGAGACTAGTGTTAAACTCGTCTACAGAGCTAACATTAATATCAAAGAGAGTTGCGTCGTTCATATATAACCTGTTTATTGCGTTGTACAAACAGCTGTATTATTAGAGGCATATCGATTTTCATAATCGAGTAAGGATAATTATCACACGAGAGTAACTATAAAAATTACTGAACTTGAGACGCCGAATTTAGTTCAGTTAAAGTAGCTGTCAAATTATAGACTATAAGGTGATATACATTCATACGTATTGATTGACATTTCTAGCGATCTTTGGAGGATGTTAATGATTAACTGGATGCATCAGCCGTGTTCATCGCGCTGTGACAATAGCATTAAGTGATGTTATCTCTCCCTTCTTAACTGTGAGATATTCAGTTCTGTGTACTTTGCAGATCTGACTGGTATGTCAACATTTTTCACCAGAATCCACAAGATAAAAGAACTAATATGTTGTATATCACCATCATCATCACCATTGCCACAATCACCATCATTATCATCATCATCATCATGTTTCATGTTTATAGTCATTAGCGGTTATGGTTCACCTTCTCACAGATCACCAATCATTGATAAAGTCTGTGTTCTTTTCCCGATTATGTCATTTGGGCAAGCTATCCATGTATTTATCTCTATGTCTGCTTCTTGCTCTTTAATCATCAACTTTGCAAATTGTCACTGTTTTCAAATGTATGTCTCCTCATAAAGTGCTCCAAAGATTCTATTGTCAACGTCAAATTTTTCTAATCAATTAACGGTTTCCATTTGTTTCCTGTCATTTCTATTGGCAGTGAAAATGTGGTTCCTCGGGATTATGCAAAGATACCATGGACAGACAGAAAAACCAATGTGCAAGTCATACAAGAAGCAGATGAACAACATAAACTAATTTAGAACGAACAAAACTAACGAACGAACAAACTTTATTTTCAAAGGGTTAAGAATTGGGCGAGGAGCGGCTGGCCGAGTGGCTAGAACGCCGGACACTCCTTCGGAGAAACCAGGGCTCGATCCCTCGGTAAGTTGTGGGATTTTTTTTTCTGCCGGGGGCAAAAAGAAAATCCTAACCTGCACAGCTCACGGCGACAGCACCTAGCCAGGCGGCCTTAATTCCTCAGGCTCAACGCCCTCTGCCATACACCAGAAGGTACTATATTGGCAGTAAATGACTGTGCTTTTTTTTTTTTTAAGAATTAGGCACGAAGGCTCATCTAACATTCTGCCCTTCTATCACGCTCTTTCAAACATTATTTCATCCACACACTATTCGAGGAGGCTAACTGAGAACAACAACAATATAAAAGATATGCATTATAAGGCATGTGAAAAATACAAAAAAAAAAAAAAAAAAAAAAATCACTACTACATGTTTTGCATATCCTTTACAGGACATCGCTGTCAACAGCAGCATCTTTCAGCTGTCTGTTGATTTCTTGGAAAGATTACGCTCAGTAGTTTGCCATTGCTTTCTGAGCGGCCGGCTCAGTTATCCCGCAAGTCACCAGCCGGGGTCGAACCGCTCCCAGCTCTCGCCCTGCTACGAGACTCTGCGTGATAAACGGGATTACGGAGAAAGTGTTTGTAACCCCTCGGCCAGAGAGACCGGCACTACTACAAGACTCACTAAATTTAATGAATGATGTGGCAGTTGTTAATAGCTAAGGGGAACATATTTGTTTACCAAAAGAGGATTAGCCGTCTCCGTGGCCAAAGTCTTGTGAACGCGGTTTGTGAGCCGCTTACCAGGCGACCGATTTGTGCAGCAGTCCGTGTCGCCTTGCGTTATAACGTGTTGACATGGGATCCGGTGGTTCAGAAAGCAATGGCAAACTACTGAACGCAAAAACTTACCTATAGTCTGTCCCGAAAAGAATGCCTTCATTCATGATAAATTATTTTGAAAACTGTCTGTTGCATCATTATGAAATTGTTCCTGCCGTCTTATATTTACCCCCCACCCAAGGAATATGTCTTTGATAGGTACAAAAGCAACTTAAATAATGGAAAGCGGCAAAATTTCTTTGATGTACTGGTGAAAAACTAGTGATTTCTCGCTAACAAAGTTGTTTTACAGTAATGCAAATCCTCCCGATAGTTCGGATGACAAACACAAGGCGTATCCAGATTTGTATGGGAGTGGGTGCAATGTCTACTCTGCTGAGACGGAACATGATTACCTGTTGTGCACGACGAATATAGCTGTGAATCTCTCTGTAATGGGCTTCCTTCTTAACGATCAAGATGTTTGTCCTCTTTTCATTGAAGTTTATAGAATGATTCGTATGTTCGTGTGTTGTCCCCTCATTTGACAACGTGTTTCTTCTCACGTTTCTTGTTATGCCACAATATGTCAGTTCCCACCGCAATATTACTCTTCGGTTGGTATTCAGTGCGTCTAGAGCTTTTTGTTTTTTTCAATGTTAGTTGTTTGTCGCCGTTGAGGGCTTACGGAATTGAAAATTCATCACTATGAAATACAAACTGTTGCCATTAACAAGTTGTATTGTTTGTGCCGATGCTGTCATGTTTAGGGCCTGCAATTACTTCTGAATATGTGGAGCAAAATATCCAAGTAGATGTGCATGTGGATTAATGTCTGCTACCTGCCCAGACCTTATCTGTGTCGCACGATTCCAGTAGGTTGATGACTGCTATCGGTTGCATAAAATTCAATCCATCCTTTCTCCAATAGTTATCTTCCTCTTTCAACACATGGTCCTTGTGGCATATTAAAACGTCCTTACCCTTTCCTAGCATTGACTCCCTTAAAAATAACAATCCCTTACAACTACTGTTTAAGTATCTTACTTAATGTAGGAGAAAGGAAAAGTAGTACAGCCAAATTTAATTGACATAAATTAAATTGTGGTCTTATTTTGGTTCACACACTTGGCCAAGACCGGCTAGATTGTAAAACAAAGGCTCTTTGTAGCCATTTTAGTTCAGACAAACAAAGGAAACAGACGTGCTTTCCCCATGTGGAGGTGCTTTCCCCGTGTGGGGAAAAAGGCATTTTTGCCCTTAAAAATACATCATTCACTGCAAGCCAATGGTACGTTAAATCTACATTATTAAGATGTATTCACGTATTTATGTATTACATATACCAGTAAGTTTAATTAAGAATTATTTAGAATGATAATTCAACAGTTCTTGTAAACTAGAGTCTGATTTTATTTTTAGTACTGAAGCACATGTGGGTGCCACGCTGTAATTTTTTCTATGTGTTACAATTTCAAATCCCTATGTTAAAACCTTTTATAGGCATTATGAACTTATATCTAACTAATAGTGCTTATAACCTATAAATATTATGTGTACTGTAGAGTATCAACTCTCATGTCAGAAACTCTTCTAAATTTAGGAACAGACACCTGTTTCATACTTCAAAGAAGAAAACTCGTTTCTGTCAATTTCATATTCCTATGAATAATAACTTCTATGCATGGTGAACTATATCTCACTATTTATGCTTAGAAATCTGCAAAAAATCTATGCACTGTAGAGATTGAACTCTAAAGAACATTTTCAAAGAAACAATTTCTCAGTGTGGGACCAGACTCTTGATTACATATTTCATAGTAGAGAACTGGTGTCTGCCACTTTCAAATATCCTATGTAGTGTATATTCACTGTTAAGGATATTTCTGAACTTGTTTTATCCATGCGGGGACATACAAATGATTACGCATATTCCTGACTCTTAGTCAGGAGATAAAATGCTTTGCCACATTCTAATCTGTAATTTAGTACTATAGTGCTAAATTTTAGTACAATCCTTTTGTTAACAGATTAGTAACCACTCCACATGAGTGATGAACATATAATCATTTCATAAAATAGTGCTAGGGAATTGCCATGTTTGAGAATATAAATTCAAGAACAAAAGACAGTAAACGCTTGATATAACTGAATGTTCGGATAGGATGTGCCTTCAATCCGCATCACCTCCCTGTAGTAGGAACAGAAGCGAAGATTGATGTGAATAAATTGCTTGTAATATTCGGAAGACTGGATCATGCGGCATAAGTTATTCTAATAAATACACTCCGAATAATAGCAGTAATTGGCAAAATATATCACAGCGGTCACTATACTTATACTGTTGTAAGCAGCATGGGGGAAAACAATGTATGTTTTAGTTATGGATTAACCTCTGAGAAAATCCAAAAACATAGGCTCCTTGCATCATCATTATGATTAATTATTATGTATGATTATCATGTACTTAATATCAGAGAAATGTATGTTTGTTTTCTCCGTTATGAGAACTTTTCTATGTCCTGATTGTTACTCCTTACTGTGGAAACTTGAGATGAAGTATGAAACCTGTGTATGTCAGTAATTAAGAAGACAATGTTGAAAAGCCTATGCCTAATGCTGATTATAGTGCCGGAAGGAAGACGCGGCATTAGAAACCACAGAAATTAAGTATAGGCTATTCTCTTCAAGAATGAGAGATACAATATCAACATGTTGGATGGTCAGAATGGCTTCACTCATAAAAAAAGTTCCCATTAACAATCGCAGAACAAAACATGGAGTGAAAAGATGTCTCAATCACTATCAGAGCTAGAAAAGCTCTACAACAAACGACGAGGGACAGGGAACTGGGAAACCCACTCCTATCTCCTTCCCCCTTTTTATTTGTAATTGTGTGTGAAATGTAAACACATCACAGTAGGTTAATGCTCGGTTGTATTCTTTGTCATCCCTTTTCTATAGCGAGTGGTGGACTTGGTGGGACTGTGTTGCCAACTTATCAACTGGAAACTGGGTCATCAGCCAGTCAATAATAAAGGACACCCTGTCCTAAAGCAAAGTCTGGGCCAACACAACCATGTTTACTGCTGCACTCATTAGCTCAATAGCGAGCAACAGACAAATTCGAAGATAACTGACTGGGTGAGTGATTAAGTCCTATTGTAGTAGGAATATCCAGAATGGACTTCTGAATCTAATAATCTACAAAGACGAAGATCAAGAAAGTAACTGACAACAGTGTATCGTCTGCTTTACTTCTGAGAAATACCACCTGAAACCTCGCCACTCAGCAAAATCAGTTAAACTATGGGACAATCGTACTACAAGTTTAATAAAACTAACAACAGTGAGTAACCTTCAACTGTTGGTTGGATTACCAAGTTAATATCCAACAATGGATAAGTCTTCGAAAGAACGTCTCACAGCTGCAACAGTCAAACATAAAGGTTCAGCCACTCAACACCAAGTTCTAGCTATGAACACCAACTCAAACAAATAGGAAGAGACACTGAAATCAAATAAGCCAATGCAACTAAGGTACCAACTGAAAACCATAACTACACCAGATTACCTCAAGGATCCAAAACCTAAACACCATTAAAAGACCATATGAAATCAACTAAATGACTCTACATCTGCAAAACAAGAGGAATCATCTAATTGTTTGCCACCCTGTTACTGTGCTGGATTTATTCATCTTTGGATATATGTAGGTATAGATAAATTGTGGCCCTAGTCACAGATACTACCAGGAGATGCCTCTCAGTCATATAAGTTTCTACACTGGACTAGATAACAACGACTAATTCCTTGCTGGTCCAATGTCAACCTAAATGCCATTGGTTATAGACTCGCGACTTGGTGGGTGTAACATCTTTGTGAACATTGTTTTTTTTTTTTTTATATTAGAAGCAGAGCAGCTGAATGGCAGTCTACTTGGCACCGTGTATGGTGAGATGGGAAAGTACCTTCTGCAGAGCTTAAGTGGAAATTCCGGAAAGTGAGACCAACCAAGGCCCCAAATTTCACAAAAAGACACCGAACCTACTGCAACAGAGTAATCGAAAATTCTAGCCCTGGGAGGGATACGTGATTGTGTGTAATTTCTTTTCTTGGATTATAGAGTATGATTTGCACCAGCCAATTACCAGTGGATAAATATTAGGAACATAACTGAGTACATTATTTCGGTACCCAGATAATGGGAAAAGGATCTAATCTACAGTAGAGATGAACACATAACCGCACACGAGGAGATAAAGGACTCTATTAATTAGTTTAATTGAGTACCCATTGCTTTTTATATGTGTTGTCTTTTTCTATGCCAGGTATAAGGTAATTAGTATAATGGTGGTTATGTTATGGTTATGATATATATAGTATTTTGACACCATCTCATTATTTTTAAATACAAGAATTGTTTTGTCAGAAACAACTGTTTTATATGTTGGGTCCTATGTACTTATATCATGATTTGCCTTAATTATGTAAGGTGGGTCCAGGAATAGACCCAATTTGTGGTTGTTGTGTTGTTTGTAATAACCTTGTTTTTTTTTCTTGGGACACTGGGTACTATGTTGTGATAATGCAAATCATTCCCATGCCTGTCTGAAAATGCATAGTGTTCATTACACATATATATGTAACTGCAGATCTTGATTTAATACTTGAACTGTTTGTCCAAAATTTGTTGTGTACATCCAGTAAATGTGGTGTTCAACAGTGGTTGTTTATATGTTGTTAGCAATCAATACCCTTCTAGCACTATAGTAACTTTAAAGGGTGATGAAGTGGGAAGGGAAACCTACACACAGATGCCATTGTTTCAAGGATTGAATTGTTTTCTCCTGGGGTTTGTGGTAAATATCCCTGATCACCCTGCATTCCAACAAGTGACCAGAGAATCAATAAAATCCCCTAGACAGCTTAACATAATATTCTCATAAAGTAAAATCCACACCCCCACAAGTGGGTTGCTCGCCCGGTACGGACTTCACCTAGTATTGAAGTAGTCCGTGAATTAAAACTCATGGCAAACATCACAATTGGTGTATTATTGTGGGTATATGAATTCAGGGTAAACCTCTCGCAGGTAAACCAAGTCACTTCAGAATGTTATAGTGTTAGTAACAGACCTAATCACTCATAAGAATGAGCTGAGTCAAGGGCTATGTGAACCCATAATGGCTCAGATAAATATACTTTGTTTTTTTTTGGTACAAAACTGTTCACAGGTAATATCTTGATTCTGGTAGATTCAACATGTAGTTGATTGTTGGGTATGAGATTTTTTTTAAAAACTCATATTTTATATCTTATTGATGGGAAACTAAGTCCAGTAATGAACCTCCAGTGGTAAGGTCTCTGGGATGGTAAACTCACATAAGATAGGTAATTCAGTGAATGTTTAGAATTCATAGTCATTCCCATTTGATGTTTTGTGTAGGGTTCTGCTACTCTGGGATTCTCTTTAAATAGTTTAAAAGTGGTGTAGTCATGAACACAATACTATATTATGTATCCATAAGGTTTATGTTCCTACATATGAATCATGTGTTAATTAACTATTTTGTCATTGATTATCATTGTATTTTCATGCATGATCTGCTTGTATAATTCATGTAATATTGAAAAATTACCAAGGCAGCAGAGAGTGATAGACAATTTTATAGATAAATAGGACAGAAAAGTAAAAAAGTAATAAAAAATTTTTAAGGGAAAAATTTAATCAACAAATGATGATTCATTGGAGTAGTAAATAATACCTGGGAGAAGAATTAAACCAGGTGAAAATAGCAGTAACTAAATAAAATGGACTAATGGTAAGGCCAAAACCACCACTTGCAAAAATGTAGACATGGTTAATGGAAGGGAAGGAATATTGTAAGAATTTGCAGTATTTAGGGGCACCCCAATTTAATCCTCTTTCCTATAACATAACATGTTCTACAACACCGGTAGTAAAGTAAAGTGAATAAATTATGGATACTTAGGAAGAAAAGCCATACCGACACTTATTCTACCCCACAGGTGATATGAGTAGTATTAATAACTAACTAAGATGGCCCATGTGTTAATGAGGGTCAAAACCAAAATATTCATCTGGTGATTTAAGTGAAACTTATCAACTCACTTAAAGACCCAAAAGAATATAAGGTATTTCTTTAAATTATCCACCCCGATTCCATTATTAATGGTAGCGGAAACAGACCGTATAGGTATGTAAAAGGTATAATTAAAGAATTAACTAATAAATTGGAATTTCCAGTTTAATCCTCATTAAGTGAAATGTTCACTATGAGAAGTCCTCATCTAAAAAAGGAGTGAAACAGCTTTTTAGTTAGCGATTAGCTTACGTAAAGTTTTTTTTTTCATAAATTGCCTAACTAACATTAATCTTCTCACAAGGGAAGAATGAAAAAGGGCAAAATAAGTAGTACAAAAGAGGCGCGAGACTCAATTGTATTTTCTTTAATCTCACCAAGTAACTGAATTCTAGATAATGCTCGAAGCCTACTAATAGGTAGATGAATCAGAAATCAATCGCAAGACGAAACAGATTTCTACATCTCATTTCTGATTTGGATGATATGCCAGCATTAAATATGTGAAAGCAGATCCAGACTGACAGAGATGAGCTTAAATAGCTGATACGACTCAGTAGAAGCAACAATTAAATAAACAACTCTTGAAATAGATGCTGTTTATAAATAGAACGAACCTCTTGACGGTGAAGAGAGAGGAAACGCCTAAGAATTATACAGCTACCCATGCTAGGAGAATGGAATATAGCTGTGTAAAAGCCAAGCAAATTGGAGCATATAGCTGAAGAATTGCTTGATGTCTACTAGATTAGGAATTTCAATCAGGAAGCCAGCTAGTAGAATTAATATAACAGTTCATAACTGTTTATATCAAGTAGGAAACAGTATGTCTGAACCTACATAACAATGTATGTTGCCAAGTTGAAAATAGTCTGAAACCTGGAGGGAGGCAGACGACGATCAATTTACGCCAAGCGACGCAAAATTGCTCGCAATTCAACCCCAAAGCAACCAATACAGAGTGAAACTCAAACAACATCAGGTTAGAATTACTAATAAGGATTCTAGCGTAAAATAGATCTCGATTAGAAGGAAAAGCAGAGAGAGTAAGCTAAGAATTAACTCAGTCTGACAGATTCATGTTTCCCGTACAATTCGGTTCAGAACGGAAATCTGGAAAAGTGGGACCTCCTTTGTGTTTACATGTTAGACGAGATACTCCGGGAAAACCCGCAAGAGAAAGGGACACAACTGTAATCAGTAGTTAATAAAACTGATCGGGAAAATCTCATAACTCGACTAATAAACCCAAAACACGTAATGTGTTGGGGGAAATATAAAAACATGAATAATCTTTAGCTTCCTTTAAATATAAGATCTATAGTTAAAACAAATGTCAAATTTACAAGGAGACGGGCGAGTTTAATGTGCTATCAGTAGACGTATAATTAACCGTTGGTTTTAACATAATCTCAAGATTAATAATCTAATGAGAGAGAAATCAAGCTGTTATATATCCCAACTAGTCCTACTTACGTTAGCAGTGATTACACGTAGACCATAATGAACTACAAGGAGAGAAGAGACTTTCTGCTGGGAAAAGAATCTGAGGGGAGTGGACGCACAAAACCCAGAGTCAGCAAAATACAGATGTTAGATTTCCTAATAACCCATGTAGGAGTACTCAGGACTTCTCCAGTTCCTAACGCCAGACTAAATATATTTGGGAAAAGAAATTCAGCAAATGATCTCATATGAAGAGTATCATCTGGCTATTGCAAGCTTAATGATGATATTTCAATTGCTTTAAAAAGTCGGTTTGATGCAGACAAACCAGTACTTGAAAGTAGCAAATTATGAGAAAACAACACATACTTCAGACAATAGCAGACGACAATGGAAAAGATAAATAAACTCTTCCAAGAAAGGAAATAAGAGGTTATGTCCAGTTGTCGGGACTATAAGAAAATGGGCGTAGCTCTGATAGATTTTAACATAGAGGAGAATGGTAGTAAAACGTAATGGGATAATAGGTGCGTCAATGTAAAGACGGAAATTGTAGAGTACTACTAGACCATTTTTTTCTGAAACAAATAAATGGCTTAAATGGGGGAGGCATGTGGCATATTAAAACGTCCTTACCCTTTCCTAGCATTGACACCCTTAAAAATAACAATCCCTTACAACTACTGTTTAAGTATCTTACGTAATGTAGGAGAAAGGAAAAGTAGCACAGCCAAATTTAATTGACATTAATTAAATGTTGGTCTTATTTTGGTTCACGCACCTGGCCAAGACCGGCTGGATTGTAAAACAAAGGCTCTTTGTCGCTATTTTAGTTCAGACAAACAAAGGAAACAGACGTGCTTTCCCCATGTGGGGGTGCTTTCCCCGTGTGGGGAAAAGGGCATATTTGCCTTTAAAAATACATCATTCTCTGCAATCCAATGGTACGTTAAATCTACATTATTAAGATGTATTCACGTATTTATGTATTACATATAACAGTATGTTTAATTAAGAATTAGTTAGAATGATAATTCAACAGTTCTTGTAAACTAGAGTCTGATTTGATTTTTAGTACTGAAGCACATGTGGGTGCCACGCTGTAATTTTTCCTATGTGTTACAATTTCAAATCCCTATGTTACAACCTTTTATAGGCATTATGAACTTATATCTAACTAATAGTGCTTATAACCTATAAATATTATGTGTACTGTAGAGTATCAACTCTCATGTCAGAAACTCTTCTCAATTGAGGAACAGACTCCTGATTCATACTTCAAAGAAGAAAACTCGTTTCTGTCAATTTCATATTCCTATGAAAAATAACTCAATGCATGGTGAACTATATCTCACTATCTATGCTTAGAAATCTGCAAATAATCTATGTACTGTAGAGATTGAACTCTAAAGAACATTTTCAAAGAAACAATTTCTCAATGTGGGAACAGACTCCTGATTACATACTTCATAGTAGAGAACTGGTGTCTGCCACTTTCAATTATCCTATGTAGTGTAAACTCACTGTTAAGGATATTTCTGAAGTTGTTTTATCCATGCGGGGACATACAAATGATTACGCATATTCCTAACTCTTAGACAGGGGATAAAATGCTTTGCCACTTTCTAATCTGTAACTTAGTACTATAGTGCTAAATTTTAGTACAATCCTTTTGTTAACAGATTAGTAACCACTCCACATGAGTGATGAACATATAATCATTTTATAAAATAGTGCTAGGGAATTGCCATGTTTGAGAATATACATTCAAGAACAAAAGACAGTAAACGCTTGATATAACTGAATGTTCGGATAGGATGTGCCTTCAATCCGCATCACCTCCTTGTAGTAGGAACAGAAGCGAAGATTGATGTGAATAAATTGCTTGCAATATTCAGAAGACTGGACCAGGCGGCATAAGTTATTCTAATAAATACACTCCGAATAATAGCCGTAATTGGCAAAATATATAACAGCGGTCACTATCCTTATACTGTTGTAAGCAGCGTGGGGGTAAACAATGTATGATTTAGTTATGGATTAACCCCTGAGAAAATCCAAAAACATAGGCTCCTTGCATCATCATTATGATTAATTATTATGTATGATTATCGTGTACTTAATATCAGAGAAATGTATGTTTGTTTTCTCTGTTATGAGAACTTTTCTATGTCCTGATTGTTACTCCTTACTGTGGAAACTTGAGATGAAGTATGAAACCTGTGTATGTCAGTAATTAAGAAGACAATGTTGAAAAGCCTTGGCCTAATGCTGATTATAGTGCCGGAAGGAAGACGCGGCATTAGAAACCACAGAAATTAAGTATAGGCAATTCTCTTCAAGAATGAGAGATACAATATCAACATGTTGGATTGACAGAATGGCTTCACTCATAAAAAAAAGTTCCCATTAACAATCGCAGAACAAAACATAGAGTGAAAAGATGTCTCAATCACTATCAGAGCTAGAAAAGCTCTACAACAAACGACGAGGGACAGGGAACTGGGAAACCCACTCCTATCTCCTTCCCCTTTTTTGTTTGTAATTGTGTGTGAAATGTAAACACATCACAGTAGGTTAATGCTCGGTTGTATTCTTTGTCATCCCTTTTCTATAGCGAGTGGTGGACTTGGTGGGACTGCGTTGCCACCTTATCAACTGGAAACTGGGTCATCAGCCAGTCAATAATAAAGGACACCCTGTCCTAAAGCAAAGTCTGGGCCAACACAACCATGTTTACTGCTGCACCCATTAGCTCCATAGCGAGCAACAGACAAATTCGATGACAACTGACTGGGTGAGTTATTAAGTCCTATTTTAGTAGGGATATCCAGGATGGACTTCTGAATCTAATAATCTACAAAGATGAAGATCAAGAGAGTAACTGACAACAGTGTATCGTCTGCTTTACTTCTGAGAAGTACCACATGAAGCCTCGTCACTTAGCAAAATCAGTGAAATTATGGGACAATCCTACTACAAGTTTAATAAAACTAACAACAGTGAGTAACCTTCAACTGTTGGTTGGATTACCAAGTTAATATCCAACAATGGATAAGTCTTCGAAAGAACGTCTCACAGCTGCAACAGTCAAACATAAAGGTTCAGCCACTCAACACTAAGTTCTAGCTATGAACACTAACTCAAACAAATGAGAAGAGGCACTGAAATCAAATAAGCCAATGCAACTAAGGTACCAACTGAACACCATAACTACACAAGATTACCTCAAGGATCTTAAACCTAAACACCATTAAAAGACCATATGAAAGCAACTAAATGCCTCTACATCTGCAAAACAAGAGGAATCATCTAATTGTTTGCAACCCTGTTACTGTGCTGGATTTATTCATCTTTGGATATATGTAGGTATAGATCAATTGTGGCCCTAGTCACAGATACTACCAGGAGATGCCTCTCAGTCATATAAGTTTCAATACTGGACTAGATAACACCGACTAATTCCTTGCTGGTCCAATGTCAACGTAAATGACATGGGTTATAGACTCGCGACTTGGTGGATGTAACATCTTTGTGAACATTGCGATTCTGATATTAGAAGCAGAGCAACTGAATGGCCGTCTACTTGGCACCGTGTATGGTGAGATGGGAAAGTACCTTCTGCAGAGCTTAAGTGGAAATTCCGGAAAGTGAGACCAACCAAGGCCCCAAATTTCACAAAAAGACACCGAACCTACTGCAACAGAGTAGTCGAAAATTCTAGCCCTCGGAGGGATACGTGATTGTGTGTAATTTCTATTCTTGGATTATAGAGTATGATATGCACCAGCCAATTACCAGTGGATATATATTAGGAGCATAACTGAGTACATTTTTTCGGTACCCAGATAATGGGAAAAGGATCTAATCTACAGTAGAGATGAACACTTAACCGCACACCAGGAGGTAAAGGACTCTATTAATTAGTTTATGTGAGTACCCATTGCTTTTTATATGTGTTGTCTTTTTCTATGCCAGGTATAAGGTAATTAGTATAATGGTGGTTATGTTATGGTTATGATATATATATATAGTATTTTGACACCATCTCATTATTTTTAAATACGAGAATTGTTTTGTCAGAAACAACTGTTTTATATGTTGGGTCCTATTACTTATATCATGATTTGCCTTAATTATGTAAGGCGGGTCCAGGAATAGACCCAATTTGTGATTGTTGTGTTGTTTGTAATAACCTTGTTTTTTTTCCCTGGGACACTGGGTACTATGTTGTGATAATGCAAATCATTCCCATGCCTGTCTGAAAATGCATAGTGTTCATTACACATATATATGTAACTGCAGATCTTGATTTAATACTTGAACTGTTTGTCCAAAATTTGTTGTGTACATCCAGTAAATGTGGTGTTCAACAGTGGTTGTTTATATTTTGTGAGCAATCAATACCCTTCTAGCACTATAGTAACTTTAAAGGGTGATGAAGTGGGAAGGGAAACCTACACACAGATGCCATTGTTTCAAGGATTGAATTGTTTTCTCCTGGGGTTTGTGGTAAATATCCCTGATCACCCTGCATTCCAACAAGTGACCAGAGAATCAATAAAATCCCCTAGACAGCTTAACATAATATTCTCATAAATTAAAATCCACACCCCACAGTCCTCACATTTTTTCTAGCAACTTTTATCAATTTTTAATAGCACGGTCTGAGTTAGTATCTTGACGTCAGACAATTTGAATAGATTGATTGATTGATTGATGTAGAAACCGACATCACAGCATTCTGGTCATTCCCATAAGAGATCCATCCCTATCCTCAGCAGCCAGCGAAGAGTTCCAACACCAATAATTCCAGTAGCAACCTGATTATACGTCCGTCTCGCCTTTCCTCTGAGCGTCGAGCCTCGGCCAGATCCCCTCGTCACTCCTCGCTGCCTCATTCTTGCCAGACTATGGTGATCCATTTGCTCCTCCGAGGTGTACACGTGCTCCCACAAGGCCGTAACCACGTCTGCCTTGTCATGCATCAATGATGTAGGTATTTTTTCCTCTTGGGCAACTATATTGTGACATGATGCATTGTCCATAATTAGACAAGACGGTCTATCTAGGGATAGAAGCACTGTATTCTCGAGCCAATCGCTAAATACATTGCCATTCATCTCATTATGATAATCCCTATTGTCTGTATGCTTTGATACAAACACGAGTCCAGCATTCTGTAGTAAACCATTTTGAGTACTACCAGCATGGGCTATGAAGAAACGCTGTCCTTTACTACTGGGCACATATCGCGTTATCTTTCCGTCCACTGATTGCCATTCCTTTTCACTTGTGTGGTGCGCATTGATCCAGGTTTCATCCAAATACACTATGTCATAATTTTATTTACGCATTTCCCTTATTTCATGTAGGTATCTGCGTCTCGTGGCTCCTAAATTCGGTTGCTCACAAATGATATTTCTACCTCCCTTGTACTTTCTAACCGTGAAGCCTTATATGAAGGGACCCTCATTAATGACACACCTCTGAAGATACTGCGACACCACTGAACACTCCCCGTTTCACTTCTCAAGGCTCTTTTCGTAAGGCCAATACCATGAACAACGTGAAAATTTACTATTGAACGCTCATGTTTCCTCGTGAAGATGTAATACTTCTAATATTGTGCACTTCATCTCTGTCCCGTAAATTATATACCGCATATAAACAAACTGTGAAATATGCTGTACAATCTCCAGAACAAAAAATTTTTTGTTGGGTGGACATCATGATAAGGTTATACGCTAAATCTCATCATTTTCTCTCAGCTGGTTACTTAGATATGGAATTTTATATTGGGGCAGAGAAAAGTAAATGGACTATAGTACACCAACAGCAGCTGACAAATGCTGGTGTTGATTGCAACGTCCTCCAAGGAATACGCAATATTTAAAAAGGGGATTGGCTGTTATACTAATGTTTATTATTATTATTATTATTATTATTATTATTATTATTATTATTATAAAAATTATTATTAAGCGGGAAGGTAATCTGTTCTGAGACGGTGTTCGAATAATTTGCTATTATATGTATGGGGAGTGGTGATGTCTTTGACATTTTATGGAAGATTGTTCCACAGCTGAGCTGCGGAGTACGCTAAGCTTGTTTTGTATAAGTATATCCTAGGCTTCGGTATCTGTAATACATTAAGTTGTTTACTGTGTCTTTTTTTTTTTACTTTACTTTTATATTTAAACAATAGCCAAAGGTAATGTGGCCAATTCTTTAGTATTTTGTGAATTAGTTTGGCCTTGTTGAAAAGTAGGCGTTTGCGGTGTGGTAATAACTGAAGGCGTTCATGTAGGCTAGGATTATCAGTTACGTGTTGACTATAAATTAAACTCATTACCCGTTTCCGGAGTGAGTAAAGTCGCTTGGTGATTGAATTCCGTCCCAGATTGTAGAGCAGTAGTCAAAATGTGTCTGTATGTGAGAAGTATAGAATATCTTCCTTGTGTCTTCATCAAGGAGATATTTAATGGTGGCCAGTTGGTAGACTTTTTTCGATGTTTGTTTAACGAGCGCTTGAACATGGGAATTGAAGGTTAGGTGTCTATCAGTGATGAAACCTAATTCTTTGTGCACAATTACACTTCCTAGTGGTATGTTATCGATGTGAAGCTTCTTTCAGATGATAACACTGTTTCAAAGGGGTTGTTCCTCTTCACTTTCCATAAGTACGCTTTCCAAATGTGCCATTTTCCAGCGCGAAGACCCGTGTGCAATACAAGTTATCCAGTCACCAAATGTCGTGGAACAGACAAGAGGGTCATACATAACTGTTACAGTTTATCCCGTCTTTCACTATCTCCCCATAAGGGTGTGAATCCTCCAGCACCCCCAAAATTAAGACATCAACAACATAAAACTTTGAACTCTGTTGGGCATCCTTATTTTAGGTTATGACGGTTTATTTTAATTTTTTTTTAAATTTCAGAACATCAATCTCATCACCGCCCACTTGATGTCAGCATGGCCGAATCCTAAACTTCCGGTGACCTGAAGTCGAGTTGAACTCCTACACCGGCCTGATGGACTAAAATGTTGACTTCCCGTCCTTGACTTGGTTTGACATTGATTTCTTAACGGCCGCCACTTATACTAATGTATGAAAACCAAAGCAAAGCTGTCTGCTTCCAATTTGCCCGCAGCTGTGTTTCAAACGCAGTATGCGGGATTACGAATTGTGTCCGCAACCCGGTAGCCACACCTCCTGCTAAGCTGAACGATAATATCAGTTAATTCATAATAAAATCAAGTAGATACCAGAACTATCCATCCAGGTATACACATGCCGGCAGTGGAGAATTAAAAAGCCCTAATTGTTGTGTGCCTGTCTCCGTAGCGGAGGCGTTATGGATCCCGCTTACCTGCTTTCGAAACACAACGGCGCGCGATTTGGCAGCAGAGCGAGTTACTATGAGTTTTAACGAATTGGTATGGGAGCTGGTCGTTCAGAAAGCAATGTCAAACTACTGAACGTAAACTTGCCAAGATATCAACAACAGCAGTAAAATGCCGGTGTTGACAGCGATGTTCTGTAAAAAGGATACGCACAAAAAAAGAAAATTGTTGTGTTGTTTGCTGTCCGCCATGTTATTGCCAACCGTTGAAGAACATTTAGCATGTAGCATTGAGCTTGTAGGTTTTAATGATTTGATCATCTCCCTTTACTGCATGTAAAGATGTAGAGATGCACACAAAAGTAAGCTATTTCAAAAAACTGGTCACGGTGGTTAAAAGCGAAAAATGGGCAGAGGTGTGTCAAAGAGTAAGCACAGACAAGTCACTGAAATTGTTCTGGCGACTACATAAAAGCATGAGTGGTGTAGTCAAAAATAAGAGCATTTCTGACTTCCAAGGTGCTGACCTCATCTGGCAGAGGACTGACGAGGACAAGGACAAAGCCCTCTTTGAACGCTACCTTGAGCAGAGCAACCAGACAGACATGGGAGGCCGAAATCTGGCCAAGGAGGTCACCTCACACAGATGCAAGGCCCAGAACACTTCGGATGAAGACACAGTGACAGTGAAAGAAATCAAGTCTGTGTTTCGACGATCAAAAAACAGTGCTCCAGGTCCTGATGGCATAAGATACGACGACATAAATAGGTGTACCGACAATGAGCTAGAGAAACTAGCAGACATATTCAACAACAGTATAGGGAGTGCTAGCATCAAGGAGGAATGGTTACACAGCTATCTGATTCCCTTGCCGAAGCCTGACAAAGACCACAAAAAAAAATTCAGGGATATCGAATTATAACCATGCAGAATACAATAGGCAAGCTGCTGGAGAAGGTAATTGCCAGGAAAATATCAAACCAACTAGAGAGGCAAGGTGTTTTCCCACCTACCCTGGGTGGGTACCGTCCAAAAAGAGAAACCTGGACCAATGCAGCAGTCTTTGCCCATGATGTCTATGAAGGTTTCCACTCAGGCACTGAAACCGTTGCTGCAGCGATTGATCTTGAGGACGCATACAACAGAGTACCACTGGATTTTTTAATGTTTCAGCTTCTTGAACTAAACGTAAGTCCATTCCTCCTTAGTTGGATCGCTGCAGCCCTCTTCCAACGGAAAGTAGTTTTTAGATGTGGCAGTTGGACTTCGGAACCAACAACAATATATCCTGGCCTACCACAGGGATCACCATTATCTCCGGTACTGTTCAACGCCTACACAGTGAGAATCACCAGTGAGCAGATCACTGGACCTGGCAGAACATTGTCATATGCCGATGATGTTTTAGTGTATCGTCAGGGTAAGGATAGAGAGGAGGTTGCTGTGGAACTACAAACCGAACTCAATCGCATAAGTACTTGGTGTGATGAAGCTGGGGCAATGGCCAACCCAACAAAGGCAACAGTGACTTGGTTCTCGTTGAATAATCATATTGTAAACAATCCAACACCAACTGTAATGCTGTGTTCAGAGACGGTGGAAAGAACGCAGGCAATGAATTACCTGGGGATACGGTTTGATCGAAGCCTTGCTTATAATGTGCACATAGACCAGGTGATAACAAAAGCCAAGCTGGGTTTGGCAGCGATGCGGGTGATGGCGGCAGCAAACTGTGAGCAGCGCCATCTATGTCTTCTGTACGAGGGGCTGGTCATGTCTGTTTTGGAGTATGCAATGGCAATCTTGACTCTCAGACATAAGCAGATAGAAAGGATGGAAAGGATACAGAATGAAGCTATGCGCATTATTCTTGGATGTACAAAAGATACAGCATGCAGGGCGATGCGCTACCTTCTTGATTTTCCAACCATTGAAGAGAGAATACAAGTTTGCAGGGCACGCGCCTACCTCAGAATTAACGCAAACACACATCATCCACTGCATAGTGAAATTAGGAAGGTGAAGGGCAGCAGGTTAAAAAGAGGACGGTCGTGGATGGGTTAAGCCGAAGACATTCTTCAACAGGTGTGTTCACTTGAGGACTTAGAACCTGGCGAGGAGTGGGTGCAAGTGCCAACAGACTTCTGCACATCCTTTTCAGTTTGCATCCAACTAGATAGAAAATGCAGACAAGAAAATCCGGCTGCTGTTGAGGCTGAAGTACAAGCGTTGATTTTCGAGAATTCGCTAGACGGTGACGCGGTCATCTACACAGATGGGTCGGTCGTCCGACAATTGAGAAGCTCATGGGCCTTTACAGCTCGGGCCGGAGGGAGAATTGTGAAGGAGGACTCTGGTGCTTTCACTGAAACCACAAGTAGCCTGACCATGGAAGTCATGGCAGTAAGTAAATCAATAACATGGCTCGAGACACAGACATTCACTAGGGCTTGTTTCCTTAGCGACTCAATGAACATGATCAAGAGGATAGAGGAGGGGTCGATCCGAAGAGAATGGTTGCTGCCTCTGAAGCGGTCTCGGCTGGCAAAGATTAGTTTCATCTTCGTGCCAGGGCATGCGGGAGTACAAGGAAATGAGCGGGCTGACAAGCTCGTAGGTGAGGCTACTGTGGAGGGCGGACGCGCCATGGACCAGGCTGACATTCTGAATGCTCTACGAGAAGTGAGGCTTTTGCGAGAACCAAGTGATGACTGTGAATCTACAACAATGGCCAGACTGCGAGAGCAGCAAATTAAAAGAGGGGTGGCCAAACAAGAACACTACACAGGAAGCCAAAGAAGATTGATAAACTAACTTTACTGCATGTAAGTCAGAAAAGTAAAGGATCCCTTCAGACGCTGTATGGCGCATTGGGTTTATTGTGCCAAATAAATATATATAGACCAATCGGCACTAGGTGGGCAATGTGGTCATTATCGCGCCGGGTGACATCACTTTCAAAGACAGCCCCAATATCTGTTTATGGTGGGTCGACCTGGAAGCCTAGGTGGATTTTAAAATTCCACCGCCATAAGAATTCAAACCCGTGACCTCTGAGCCGATAGTCAAGAGTCTAGCCACTTCCTTAACGGAACTTTTTTTTGTCTCGAGGCTTTTGATGATGGAACTACTTCTCGGATGAGGGGATGAGTATTTATTGGTGTTGTATTGTTTTCCATTTCTTCTTCTTTGATAAAGACTTTGGTCGAAACATTTGTGTGTATCTGTGTGTCTTATTTGTTTCCATTTGTTGAGCTTCTTAGTCATAGTTTGTGTCTTCTTTCTCCATTTCATAAAACGAATTGTATCTTACGTTATAAGACAATGTATTACATGTCAAAAACAGAGCCCTTTAAAGTATAGAGAACATGTTAGTTGCATAGCAGTGAATCTTGGTATGTGTAAAAACGGATTACGATGAGCTGGGACTTGTGATTTCTCAGACCAATGTTGATTATACCTTGAACTGTCATAGTAATCAACAGAGAGTGCTTCGAACAGATTATAACAGAAGAACAATATTTAGAGTTATAATAAAGAAACAGACACAGTTCTTTGGGGTCATGTAATGAAAAGAGTAAGTTGCATATACTTTACAGAACGTCTCAGTCAACCCCATAATATTTTTGGCTGTTTGTGATTTCTTGGCAAGTTTACGTTCAGTAGTTTGTCATTGCTTTCTGAAAGACTGCAACTCATACCATTGTATGAAAAACAACACAAGGCTGGCAGCTTCGAAACCGTAACAGTGCTCATGTGGAAAATACTACGAGACAAAGTCAAAAGAAAACAATGGATAGAGAATATCACAGAAAATCTAATAAATTATGGATAAGACTCAACAAAGGGCAACACGTTTAGCCGTTTAGTCTTGGAATTCAAGCTTTGCCTTCGCGATTCTCTGGCTTAAATACAGGTGTGGATTAGAATATGAGACATGATCCATATAGAGCTTGACAATAGATAGTTTGAAAATGCTAGCCAAGAGAGGAAAACAGATAGAGATTATGTTGAAAGCTTAAACAGCTGGGCAACAAGCAATAAATAATCACAAGCTTCATAATTGAATCGGAAGGCAGACAGGATTAAAGAGTCATGGGAGTCTGTTCAGTACCAGACGTCTGAAGGATAAGAAATAGTTTCGTTGAGTTGAATGAAATCAAGACCAACACTCCGGACAGTCCCATAGTGCTATGTCAACATATTCAACGGCCAGCGAAGAGTCTCAATACTGATGGTACGATTTGCAATCTGATTATGTGTGCAATCTCGCCTTTCCTCGGAGTCCGGAGTGTCGGCTAAATCTTCTTTTCACTCCCTGCAGCATCATTCTTTCTAAGCTTTGATGCTAGCCGATCTCCGATGGCATGGGTCAGTTCATGTGTTGACTCAATTCCTTGCCGTGATACCAGAATGTCAACGATTTTCTCACGCTGTCTTCATCTAGTTCTCTTTCCGCACATCTGTCGGGTTGTCACAACCCATGCTTCAAGACAACATTACAAATACATCATTCAAACATAATAACACCAATAGTTGCAGATTTCATCTGACTACGTTTATTGACAACAGGAAGTAGATATAATGTATGGAATTCAGGTAATCCAAATATTTGTTGATATTATCTCTTAAGGTTTTATACATACCACATAAATAGCTGTCTGAAATTATCATAGACATTCAGAAAGAATACATAGGTGAAAATACGTCTAAAAATGATCAAAGCGTGAGCATAATTTTCATATAAATATTAGGGTGAACAGAAGTCTAAAATAAACATAGCATCATCAAATTGTGCCATGCCATAAGCTTGGGTGGTCTTGTTACACGTCATCTGACACGATCGCTAGAGTCGTGGATCAGCTCTGTGATTTTGTCTCGATTATGCCATGTCGCCAGGCCATCCAGATGTTTACCTGTCTGCCTTCCCTTTGTTCTTTGTCCCTCTCTTACCAGTTGTCACCAAGTTCATCAGTTTATTTCTTCTCTTTTGTAGAAAATGAACATACGGGCGAATACAATCCTTTAATATGAACATAAGGGAGAAAAGGACGAAGGTGAACGTAATGGTGAAAATATTGATTAATATGAACATGATAATGAACTGAAGTTTCAAGCACACATCTGCGTTAACAGAAGATTAGAACACATATGAATATAATTTTACTTTAAATCACATAAGTGTGAAACATTGTCTAAAGAACATAATTATGAACGTGTCATTGAAAAGAACAAAGGTAATAAAATCACTGTGTTAAAATTATCATACAGTTATTAGATATTTCTTCTAAGCGTATAACCAACTTCTTATTGCATAGTGATCGAAACGAGATGTGTCACGCTCTCATACAATACACTTTTCCAATCACCTGATATGCCATTGAATTGAACCCCCTGGAAATGTGGTTATGGCCCTTGACAATGGCAACAAAGGAAAGTTGAGTTATTCAGTTTATGGTCCCCACTGGTACCTCTGACCAAGGAGTTTAAACAGCTCCTCGTTATGCTTGCTATAAAATTTGTAAATCAGGGCTTCTTCCTGAGGCGATAACTTTGGTATCTTGCCTCGTTTCTCAGATAAACACGTCCTGATTTTTGTATGCAGCGGACGAATACAGTAAACTCGTCTAGCCTCATCTCTGAAGAAATTATCCGCTTTCAACTTGTATGGGACACCAAGGAATCCTTCAATTATGTGAACTGTCAAGGAGGGACGCTGCATGATATCACTCCATTCCACGATGTGAATCTATGGGGAAAAATAATACAAATCAGACAGACATTTCAAGAAGCATCTAATTTGTTCTTTTGGACTGGAATTTTATCTCAGTAGTTTATACGGATTATATTCCTTCGGTTTTGTCCGTCGGTTGTCTAGCGTGTGATGCGATTCAACAAACATTCAGTCAAAACGTGCATGTTTAAGCGTCAGAGGGCATTGAAGAGAAACACAAATTAGAAATGGTGTTTTATACATGTGTAATTTTCAATGCGAGATTCCCGTCAGATGTTGTAATATCTAGAGATAGCGGTTAAAGACAATAAAGAAAGTAATGAATCCTTTATAAAATCAACGCATGCAAGCTTTTAGAATCGATCTGTCTTCTTCATATTGTTCTTCGTGTTCTTCTTGTTCTTGTTCCTCCTCCCTTTCTTCGTTTTTTTTTCTTCCTCCTCCTCCTCTTCTTTTTCTTCTTCCTCATCATGATCATGATCATGATCATCATCATCATCATCATCATCATCATCATCATCATCATCATCAACATCATCATCATCATCATCATCATCATCATCATCATCATCATCATCATCATCATCATCATCATCATCATCATCATCATCATCATCATCTTCTTCTTCTTCTTCTTCTTCTTCTTCTTCTTCTTCCAATGTAGCATCTTTACGAGGGAACTGTGTCGCAGAGCTCTTCTGCTCCTATCCAAGCTAAAATCCCAATAAGGTGTGCAAGTCCGGTACTCAAAATTCACATTATGGCATACTAGGATGTAACCATGTAATGATCCTAAATAGGAGAAATACTCAGCATAACAGAGATCATAGAGTAATATTGGCTAGTGCAAAGAATTGCCAAAAGAAAATTTTCACTTTCCTTACAAAAACAATCTTAACAAAGTTAAACCTTCATTATAAGTACAACGTATGTCTCAAATATGTGCAGATCATATGCGACTAATAGTATTGAAGAAATCAAAAGAACTCAGCGGATGAGTAACGCCCTTTCTTATTATGCATTTGTGGTTTGGAACGTTAGCAGCGTCGAAGACAGGCGGGAAAACTAGATAGACTCATCTGCACAGTGTGCACATTTCTAGACAGTTGTAAATAGAAAAGAGTAGGCCGAATTGAGATCACCGTTAATTTGCTTATCAATGGCTCGTTTCTAAAGCAGTAGATATGATCAAACTGAAGATAACTGAAATAAGCATCTTCCTGTAAAGAATTTTCACATTAATGTGAAAAGTGACAGAGAAACTTCACAGACGAAACACAACATATACAAAAACGAATGTTTCAAAAAAATTCTTTACCAAAGTACAAAACACGGAAACAGAGAATAATTGACTGAGAACAGAAGTGTCCTAATCATGGACGTAAGGATAACCCAACATTTTCAGGTTACCTGCGACCTGGGGAAACACTGTGTCCACATCTTCAAGTACTCCGCATAGCGTCCCCACTCAAGAGTTTCTGTATTGTTATTGATTTTCAGGGTCTCTCCATACTGTGCTACAACTAGCTGCCCTGTTCTGCCTGCATTGCCCTGATGAATAAACACTAAAAAGGTGAAGGACCTCACATCCATGCTTTAGTATCCATATGCTACAAAGAGTATATTAACTAAGCTAAACTAAACGACACTGGAAAGATGATGTAGTCAGTAACAGGCCGGTTCTGTGCCAACCAAAATATATTTTAAGTTATCTATTTTAGGGGAGCGAATGGAAGTCGGAGTGCTCTGGTCAAAAGTTCTCTTCAAAGATGATCTGAAATCAGGATAAACTGGACGGGCACGCTAGACCCTTAGCATAACACTGCATCATCATACGATTAGAAAGTCTTAAGACACAATCAGACTACAACTCGCATCATTAGTATTGGTACTCTTCGCTTGCTATTGAAGATGACAGAGAAAGTATGGGAAGATTCTAAGTGTTGTTATGTTGGTTCTTGACTCATCGCAACTCAAAACTGGTGTTAAAGCCACCTGATCATCCCCCGCCACTGTCTCAGTTCGCAGCAACTCTTTCAACTGGGGTCCAACCAGGAGCCGCCGTAGCATAGAGGCTTAACGCTTACCTGCCAGGTCTGTGGTTATGGGTTCAAATTTGTATCAAGGGGATTTGTTTACGTGGGAACTGCGCATCCCATGTCGACTGACACTAAATGGAATACCGGAACATGTCTAGAGAAGACCACACTCAATAGAGTGTGATTGTAGCGAAACGCCAGTAGCCCATGTCCTTATGCATTCTTTGATTTTGGGAAAACAGGGGGAAATGGCTTTCGAGAACTCTCAGTTCTCTTGTCCGATCAATTCCCCTGAAGGATAGTTCTCTGGGTTACCTCGACAACCCGATCTTCTTAATAGAATGATTGGAAGTCTGGCGTGTCTTGGGGAAAACCCGATGGCGCGCCTTGCACCAAATATGTACTAGTGTAATTTCTTGGGACATGAATGTACATTGAAAACCTTATCGGTTGTCGGCACAATGTATTGAAGTTTTACAAGTCAAGTGCCGTCTCCTACTGGAGGAATGAAAAGGTAAACTTGGGTTTTCTTTAGTCCAGCCAAAACTTGGCCTATAAATCTCTGCTGTCTCAACTGGTGAAACGAACTGGCGAAAAGCCGGTCATGCCCATATTGTGAGTGGGTTGGCCGTTGGCCAATCTAGTTAGGCGTTCTGTTCTTGACATCGCCTGGGAACGAATCTGAGCAATATCTCTCCCTGGATGATTTCGCTTGTTCTTGGCGGCAGATGGGAAGGTGTTATCTTTCTTCATACAGCCTGAACTCTGCCTAGTGTCATCTTTAGTTTAAATATAAACACAACCTATATACAGTATGCCGGAAAAGGGGGGGGGGGAGTGCTCCGTGGGGATGGATTCCCACCATCTATATTCTGTCTTCTTGATGCGGAAGAGGGTTTACAATGGGCTATCGCTTTTGTCTTTTGGCCGATAGGGTAGCCATTGGATCGAATGATTGCTAGTCTTCGGGATGAAGCCAGAGAATAAAGAGAGGTCTTTATAGAACTGGAAAGAGACAGGTCTCATCTACACCTATGGCTTGTGCAGGGCAATGCCGGTGCATTGGGGCGACAGCTCAGTCGAGAGCGGCGGCCGGAGGGGGTGGTATCTTCTTTCTTATTCTTGCTGGGAATGGGGAACGACACTTCTTTACATACAGAAATGTACCCACACAACGCCACAAGAGCTTTGTCGTGAGAAAGGCAGGGTTTGCAAGTGAGAGGGAAGCATGGACGTGAATGTGCCCAATAATAATAAAAGCTTGGTATGAGTGTGGAGAGTGAGTCTTATATGCAAAAAGTTCCTAGGGTCAAACAACAGGACCTCGTCAAGCTGAAGGCCTAGTCTAGGAAAGACGCCGCCAATCCAGGACCTCTTGTCAGGTCAGGCCAAGTCAATCAGGGCTCTTGATTAGTATTATTATGTATATATTTTGTTATGGCAACTGATGTGCTGAGACCATTAGGAGTCTCCATGTCGGCTGTACCAGAAGTTTAGGCTGGAGACTCTCACAAATGTTTGTCCTTTCCAGGGTCCTTCTTTTGGAAGTATGAACAGAGCTGAAGGTCTCGACAGGGCTCTACACAGAAAGTATGTTTAGGACGATGCCATGTCAAGTTTTGGGCCATACCAGGTCTAAGGGAATGATCTCTACGAGATAGAGCCACTGCTGACCTTGAAAGAATGACCATCAGCTGTACTGACACATCACCAGTCATCTCGATACGCTAGGATCGAGTCCTTTTGTATTATTGGCTGGACCCCGCCAATCACTCAGACACACCGATTATTATATAAGAACTGTTCTCCATGATATTATGTCCTACCCGACATTATGCCAAGTGATTCCATGGCACTTCCTTAGAACATTTGATTACTATAGACTGTGGTCCATGGAAACTTGGAAGCTTGATTCTACAGCGGCCTGTTGTTCCTACAACCGATCGGGAAGGAGAATACTACCGAAGGACCTAATCGGTGAGGCAGATGTCGACTGACGGGACTTTGTATTTCTCTTCGGTCTATGAGGAAAATCCATGAGGCTCTGTGCCTGAACTTTAAACTTGTTTTGTCTGTTTAGAACTATCTGTTTAACTGCCTTGATGTTTTCCTGTGCTGTTCTTTATTAGGTTAATAAAATTACTTTCAAGTTATTCTGACGATCGCCATGTTATTTATGCGTCAGCCAGAAAGACACCTTAGGGAATAGGTTTAAAGGTCGAAAGAGAGAGAGAGTGACAGTGAGTCCATTGAACGGAGGAGGGTTGGCAATCAAAGACCTATCCCAGCCAGGGCTATAGAAGATTATTTGAATATTGTGACGGGACATTATGGGACCCTCCCCATAGCTTGTTACAATTTCTGGGGGCTCGTCAGGGATATTTGAAATCCTGGTGGAGTTCTGGCTGATATAGTGATAAGGGACAGATATCCTTGTCTACTATCAATAGGTTCTGCCTACCGTGCCTGGCTATTGTCTGTACTCTGCCTGACACAGACTTATCGACATGTGACGTGTTGTGGTCGTATAAAATATCCAATTGTATATTTGAGGGATAAATTTTGATATAGAATTGTATACATTTACCCGCTGAGTTTAAGATGGCATCAGCTAAATTTCATGTTGCAAAAGTACAAGCGAAAAGCCAGTGGCCCATGTCCTTATGCATTCTTTGATTTTGGGAAAACAGGGGGAAATGGCTTTCGGGAACTCTCAGTTCTCTTGTCCGATCAATTCCCCTGAAGGATAGTTGTCTGGGTTACCTCTACAACCCGATCTTCTTAATAGAATGATTGGAAGTCTGGCGTGTCTTGGGGAAAACCCGATGGCGCGCCTTGCACCAAATATGTACTAGTATAATTTCTTGGGACATGAATGTACATTGAAAACCTTATCGGTTGTCGGCACAATGTATTGAAGTTTTAAAGAATTTTACAAGTCAAGTGCCGTCTCCTACTGGAGGAATGAAAAGGTAAACTTGGGTTTTCTTTAGTCCAGCCAAAACTTGGCCTATAAATCTCTGCTGTCTCAACTGGTGAAACGAACTGGCGAAAAGCCGGTCATGCCCATATTGTGAGTGGGTTGGCCGTTGGCCAATCTAGTTAGGCGTTCTGTTCTTGACATCGCCTGGGAACGAATCTGAGCAATATCTCTCCCTGGATGATTTCGCTTGTTCTTGGCGGCAGATGGGAAGGTGTTATCTTTCTTCATACAGCCTGAACTCTGCCTAGTGTCATCTTTAGTTTAAATATAAACACAACCTATATACAGTATGCCGGAAAGGGGGGGGGGGAGGGAGTGCTCCGTGGGGATGGATTCCCACCATCTATATTCTGTCTTCTTTATGCGGAAGAGGGTTTACAATGGGCTATCGCTTTTGTCTTTTGGCCGATAGGGTAGCCATTGGATCGAATGATTGCTAGTCTTCGGGATGAAGCCAGAGAATAAAGAGAGGTCTTTATAGCACTGGAAAGAGACAGGGCTCATCTACACCTATGGCTTGTGCAGGGCAATGCCGGTGCATTGGGGCGACAGCTCAGTCGAGAGCGGCGGCCGGAGGGGGTGGTATCTTCTTTCTTATTCTTGCTGGGAATGGGGAACGACACTTCTTTACATACAGAAATGTACCCATACAACACCACAAGAGCTTTGTCGTGAGAAAGGCAGGGTTTGCAAGTGAGAGGGAAGCATGGACATGAATGTGCCCAATAATAATAAAAGCTTGGTATGAGTGTGGAGAGTGAGTCTTATATGCAAAAAGTTCCTAGGGTCAAACAACAGGACCTCGTCAAGCTGAAGGACTAGTCTAGGAAAGACGCCGCCAATCCAGGACCTCTTGTCAGGTCAGGCCAAGTCAATCAGGGCTCTTGATTAGTATTATTATGTATATATATTGTTATGGCAACTGATGTGCTGAGACCATTAGGAGTCTCCATGTCGGCTGTACCAGACGTTTAGGCTGGAGACTCTCACAAATGTTTGTCCTTTCCAGGGTCCTTCTTTTGGAAGGATGAACAGAGCTGAAGGTCTCGACAGGGCTCTACACAGAAAGTATGTTTAGGACGATGCCATGTCAAGTTTTGGGCCATGCCAGGTCTAAGGGAATGATCTCTACGAGATAGAGCCACTGCTAACCTTGAAAGAATGACCATCAGCTGTACTGACACATCACCAGTCATCTCGATACGCTAGGATCGAGTCCTTTTGTATTATTGGCTGGACCCCGCCAATCACTCAGACACACGCATTATTATATAAGAACTGTTCTCCATGATATTATGTCCTACCCGACATTATGCCAAGTGATTCCATGGCACTTCCTTAGAACATTTGATTACTATAGACTGTGGTCCATGGAAACTTGGAAGCTTGATTCTACAGCGGCCTGTTGTTCCTACAACCGATCGGGAAGGAGGATACTACCGAAGGACCTAATCGGTGAGGCAGATGTCGACTGACGGGACTTTGTATTTCTCTTCGGTCTATGAGGAAAATTAATGAGGCTCTGTGCCTGAACTTTATACTTGTTTTGTCTGTTTAGAACTATCTGTTTAACTGCCTTGATGTTTTCCTGTGCTGTTCTTTATTAGGTTAATAAAATTACTTTCAAGTTATTCTGACGATCGCCATGTTATTTATGCGTCAGCCAGAAAGACATCTTAGGGAATAGGTCCCGAGGTCGAAAGAGAGAGTGACAGTGAGTCCAGGGAACGGAGGAGGGTTGGCAATCAAAGACCTATCCCAGCCAGGGCTATAGAAGATTATTTGAATATTGTGACGGGACATTATGGGACCCTCCCCATAGCTTGTTACAGTGATATTGACCACATCACCTTCGAGTGCTGAAGAGTCAATGAAATCCGGATGCAGCACTGGATGCTCAATACACCCACGGAGTGTGAAAGGGTTCTTTACTTTGTTGAATTTTCACAACTTGCCCTTATATACCGTGGTCCTGGAGGGGAAACATTGTAACACTGCAATTTCATGTCCAAATCGCAAATAGAGTTCAGTTCAGTTCATTCGTGGTTCCAACATCACATCAACGGGTCATCCCCATTATGCTCCGTTCTTGTGCCAGAGAATATCACATAAAATGTTTTTCACTGCCCCATGTGAAAAGTGGAAAAGACATGAGTCTCGACAAACAGCAGCCCGCTCCTCTGGCACACTGTGCATAATACCGCCACCAGAATGTCATCACAAAAGTCCTCCACGAAACATTCATCCTTGATGGAAGTGGCAGTCACTTTCCAACCAGATGTTCACCTACAAAGTCTCGATGTTTCTAGATGTTCGTGTTCCGTTTCTAGATGTTTTCTAGCCAGCCACGCCATTTTTTTCTCCGAAATGTAGTTCACGCAACAAAACAACATCGAACACATGTAAAAAAAAAAAAAACTTTCACTGTACATAATGCCGTTGCCAAAATGCAAATAGAGTTGTCGTGAAAATATGGCACAAGCACCATATGACTAAAACGACTAAAGATCCAAAAAGAAGTCAAGAATAGTAACACTGTAATTTCATGCACAGTTCGTAAAGAGGGCTGGTGTCAAAACATGTGAACATAGAACATTATGTGATTATGTGTGGTATACATACAGTTGTCACTTGTGAAATGATCCTGGACACCGGGTCCCTCAACACAACAATCACTTTCAACAACTTGTACCGCATGTACAGGTCACAGATGGACTTTTTAGTCCAGTGGGAGAAGCGGGTCCTCACCACAGTCACCTAGAGTTGTGAGACACAATTATAACTGTGAAATAAATTTATAACTATGAAATACATTTATAATTGTACAGATACAATTTCAACATTAGACGAGATATATATATATATATATATATATATGCCGGCTCCATGGCCGAGGAGTTAGCAGCTTTCTCCGCTTACCCCGAATACTCTCGTCACGTGACGCGACGAGAATTAGCAGTGGTTCGAATCGCAAAAGTGACTTATGAGAGTATGGAGCCGGTCGCTCAGAAAGTCGTGGCGTGCTGATGAGCGTAATCTAGCCTAGGAATCAACATACAGCTGAAAGATGCTGGTGTTGACCGCAATATCCTGAAACAGGATGGAAACGCGAAAAAAAAAAAAAAAAATATTATATATATATATATAACTTACAATGCAGAAAAGAATAGTTCGAGCATACAACAGTATTGTGTAAAATCAAGAACATAGTAAGTCACAAGTCAGTGTACTAAAGAAAATGTTGTTGTAAACCCATTACACTACAAAGCAACCAGTTATTTGGCTGTTTGTGTTTTAATATGCATCTTTACGTTAAGCAGCTTGCCATTGCTTTGTGAACCACCGACGCTCATACGACTGTTACAAATCAACACAAAACGGTGTGTTTCCAAATCGCTCGTAGCTGATTCCGAAAGATATATACGGGATTGCGGATCGCCTTCGTTTCGCCTTCGCTACAGATGCCGGCAGTTCCTGATCTACTTCTTCTTTATCAGTTGTCTTATCTTGAGCAGCAATGGCAGTTGTGACTCTCCAATACACTGTGTCATATTATATGTTGATTATTTTCTCTTGTTATTTTATTAGAGCCGGTCTCTCTGGCCGAGGGGTTACAACACTTTCTCCGTAATCCCGTTTATCAAGCATAGTCTCGTAAGCCGGCGAGAGCTGGCAGCGGTTCGACCCCCGCTGGTGACTTGCGGGATAACAGAGCCGGCCGCTCAGAAAGCAATGGCAAACTACTGAGCGTAATCTTGCCAAGGGATCAACAGACAGCTGAAAGATGCTGCTGTTGATAGCTAAGTCCTGTAAAGGATACGCAAAACATTTTTTTTATTTTATTAGAAGTGAATACAACGCATGTATGTGCACTACATAAAATAAGTTATAACGTATTTCTGTCAGTTTTAGGCAATTAATAAATAATGTAGCAAGGGAACCCGTTTAAGTCACTGAAATGTAGTGACCATTTTCACAATACAAGGCAAGAAAATATTGGCAATTTATGCATTTGGAACTAAGATAAAACGTTTCTCTTCTCTCTCTCTCTCTCTCTCTCTCTCTCTCTCTCTCTCTCTCTCTCTCTCTCTCTCTCTCTCTCTCTCTCTCACACACACACACACACACACACACACACACACATACACCATAAGAGAAAATAGCAGCGGGTGGTATTAACGAGAAAGCAGAAAACGTTAGCGAGTGAAATAGAGAGAGAGAGAGAGAGAGAGAGAGAGAGAGAGAGAGAGAGAGAGAGAGAGAGACAGACAGACAGACAGACAGACAGACAGACAGACAGAGAGGGGGGGGGGGTCGGAGGCAGACAGGGTGAGTTAAGAAGTGACGGAGGGAGGGAGAACGAACGAACGAATGAACGAACTTTATTTTCAATGAGGGAAGAAGAAAGAAGAAGTGAACGCGTGGGAAGTAGGGTGTGGGGGTAGAGATAGTGTATAGGAGTGAGAGATAGGGAAGAAAGGAGAGAGATTGAGGAATGGAGGAAGGCATAGAGTAGAAGATGGCGAGAAGAAGAAACGGATATTAAGAGGTTATTGATCGCATTAAATAATGGTATGGACCGATATCAGCTCATGTACTTATCATCCAAACTAGGTAAATTAGGCAGCTGTTAGAAAGCAAGTCACCAATATATATATATATATATATATATATATATATATATATATATATATATATATATATATATATATATATATATATATTGACAGAAACACAGAGCTGATCCACGACTCTGGTGATCGAGTGAGATGGCAGAACATGACCGCCCACGCTTACCGGCATGGCACATAATGGATGATATATATATATATATATATATATATATATATATATATATATATATATATATATATATATATATATATATAAGCCTGTCAACTCTCTCTCGCCTATCTCTCCATGTCCTTATCTGTCTTAGTATTCATCGACGATTCATCTCTCAGTCCGTCCGTCCCTCTGTCAGTCCGCCAGTCAATCAGTCTGACAGTCTACCCGTCTATCTATCTGTCTGTGTGTCTGTCTGTCTGTATATCCATCTATGCGTTATTTCATTCTCGTCGATCTGTCTGGTCATCTATCTATCTCTATATCCATCATCTATCCATCTATCTGTCCATCTGTATAACCATCTGCCTATCCATCTATCTATCCATCCATCTATCCATCTTCTATCCAAGTTTCCATCTGTCTATCCATCCATCTACCCACCTGACTATCCATCTGTCTACCCATTTATTTATCCATCTATTTATCCATCTATCTATTCATCTATCTGTCAATCTATACATCTATCAATCCATCTACAGTGCGCCAATCCATACGTTCACCCTTCAATCAGTCAGTCAGTCAGTCAGTCGGTCATTTTATCGCTCTGCCTTAAGTCGTATGTCTACACACGTAACATAAAAGACATAATGAGGATATGCAACTAGATCTAAATATTTATGGTCCAGTGTAAATCTTAGATGATACCTCTTATGTAGTAATGGTATCACTGATACCATCGTGTCTCAGGCCGATGACAGATACCTCAGCACTACATCACAATGTGAAACAGGATTGGTGAATTACGGAATTAATCATCCATTGTAATAAGTGGACAATTTCATCTTGGCATAGAAGTTCACTCACTTCTAGTGACAAGTGGAACTTCCTCCCCAGGCTGTGGTCTCACATAAGCAATATAAATATGGAAGGAAATGGAAAACCACCACATTATCTTTAAACAATGCGTTTATAAGTGGGTAAAGAAAATCAGGAATGGCGTTATATGTTGAGAAATCGCTTACCTGTCAGGGGATGAGTCATTTGGGATGTCACGCCAACATTCATGCATACATACACACGCACACACAAACATACGCAATACAGAAATGCAGACAAGCATGCAGGTAGACAGGCAGACAAACAAACAGACAGACAGTTGGACCGAAGGAAAAGGACGATAGAGAGGCAGACAGACAGTCAGACAAGCAGGCAGACAGTTCTGCAACCAGGGGCAAACACACACACACACACGCACACACACACACACACATGTGCACACATGCATGCATACATAGTTGTAGAATACCTGGTTGCTGTAAGACAATGGCATCTGAGATAAAAAGTCCTTTGAAAAGAACTGGAGCCTGTTCTGGCTGTCAAAGAAGGCGATCTCCTTCTTCACAGGAACAATCTGTGGGTGTATTTCTAGAAAGTCTACTAGTGGTCTGATGCCAGAGTTTGGTGACCCAATAACAATTGCCTGGAGATGCATTTGGAAAATTAAAGCAATCAACCTCAAATACAAAATGAAAAGGCATCTTTATAGGCGACACGGTGGCCACACTTTAAAGTACAGCAAAGGATCATATGGTATGCAATTTTTTTTTAGGGCGAGCTTAAGTCTATTACTCTGTTGTGATTAGAGGTACTGAGTGCAAGGATCAAGCATTGATTGATAGAATGGGAATTAATCTTAACACACGTGACCGGGCGAATCAAGAAAATTAATGCTAATGTATGTAACTGATACGGGAACATTCAGGGGAACAGCATCTGGAAAGTGTCTTGATGAGGATTCTAGATTGCTTGCACGTTCTCGTTGTGACTTTATTATTACGCTACCAGATTGTAATTGCCTTTCGCTTACCCAAGGTATTGTATACATGCCACTGTAATTAACTCCCGTTTTGTAGAAACAGCTGACAACATGACTCAGTCTGCAATTTATTTGTGTCTTCCGAGCATAGGGAAACTTATGTAGCTCTATATTCTAGTTTCCAAAGTGGACTATCATCTTGGCGTCCGTCCTGAAATAAAATGAAGAACTCAGCAAAACTGAATTGAGTTGAGTCAAGAACCGCTAGCACAGCCCTTGAGACATTCCCATTTGACGCTCCGTCCCCATCCATAACAACCCGCTAAGCGTCCTAATAATTATTCCATTTGCTATCTGATTATGTGCCGGTCTCTCTGGCCGAGGGGTTACAACACTTTCTCCGTAATCCCGTTTATCATGCAGAGTCTCGTAGCGGGCGAGAACTGGGAGCGGTTCGACCCCCGCTGGTGACTCGCGGGATACTGAGCCGGCCGCTCAGAAAGCAATGGCAAACTACTGAGCGTAATCTTGCCAAGAAATCAACAGACAGCTGAAAGATGCTGCTGTTGACAGCAATGTCATGTAAAGGATATGCAAAAAAAAAAAAATCTGATTATGTGGCCAGCTGGTCTTTCCTCTGTGTACTGTGTTTTGGACAGATGCTGTTGTCACTCTCTACCGCACAATTATCTCCTGGCCATGTTGATTTGTCCGTTCTACCACACTATTCACATGATCCCAAAGGGCCCCGATAACATCTACCCTATCGTGCACCAACAAATCTACCCAGCGGTGTAGACCCAGCCAATCTGTCAGCTTACACGTTTCCCACCATATCGGCATGTTCTGGGGGAAATGATACAGAGGGTGCTCCCTATCTTTGATGTTTGAATTCAAGTATGCCACTCTGCGCGAAGCAGCTCTGTCTTCACTCTTCTCAAAATGCTATGTGAGCATTCTTTACAATCGCGATGCATGTGTGTGTAATATTTAATGTTTGTCTTCCAAACATAAGACAACTTATGTAGCTGTTGTAATTAGTTTCTTACTTCATTCTTAGTTTTCGTCCTGAAATAGAATAGTTAGTTGCATATCCATTACAGGACGTCACAGTCAACCCCAGCATATTGTGGCTGTTTGTGATTTCTTGGCAAGTCTACGTTCAGTAGTTTGTCATTGCTTTCTGAACGACCGGCACTTATTCCATTGTATGAAATACCAACGCAAGGCGGACAGCTGCCAGATCACCCACAGCTGTGTTGCGAATGCGGTATTCGTAATTACGAACTGTATTCGTAACCCCTTAGCCACAAAGCTGACAGTCTTAAGCTGCAGATGGTTTCCCTCATAGTGTTTCATGAAGCCGGACTTACAGGTCTCCTCTGGTCCTCTGCTGACACGTACTACCCCAGTCTCTTATGTGACAAGACAAGTGCTGATTGTAGAGCTATATTTGCAAGCCTCATCTTCCGTGGAGTTGGTGGAGGTTTAGAAATGCGCTAACAATAGCAAAAACAGCTCCCAGTGCTGATTGTTATATTGACCACATATTACTTACAGGAACTTTGAGGATAAAGTTACAGAAAGTCAAGTATAAAACAGGAAACACTAAATATGATTTGTGTACATTAAGTAACGACAAGGAAATACCAACAAATTCAACATAGAAGGACAGAACAGATTTGATATATTGTCTGATCTAGAGATCCTATTCCAGGATGTGGATGATCAATGGGAAATTTTAACAATTCAATCAGTTTGGCAGCAGAAACAACTATTCCAAAATTAAAGAAGGTGGGTCGTAAGAAATGGATGACTGAAGAAATTTTACAACTAATGGAAACAAGAAGACTCAACAAAAATAATTCTGTCAAATATGAAGAAATTCACAGACATGTCATAATATTATGTAAGGAGGCAAAAGAAGCATGGCTTGAGAAAAATTGCTTAGAAATTGAAAAACAACACAACAGTCAAAATACCAAATTAGTGCACAAAAGAATTCAAGAACTTACTAATAAAAGAACACGTACATCAGCAGGCTGTCTAAAAACTAAAGATGGCAAAATCATAAAAGAAAAAGATCAGATTCTACATGTATTATCAGACTATGTGATAAACCTTTATGATAATAACAGAGATGAACAGTATGATATTCGATTTAATAATGAATGACCACCAATTTAGAAGATGGAAGTTCGAAAAGTTCTTAAACATATGAAAGCTGGCTAGGCACCGGTTCAGATAACATCACAACAAAAATGATTAAAACTTTAGAAGAATATGAAATATATCAAGTCACCAGACTGCTGAACTCATTATATGATACCGGACATATACCTTCTGAATTTTGTAATTCTGAATTTATTGCAATTCCAAAGAAATCAGGAGCCTTGGAATGTGATTAACATAGAACAATTAGTATAATGAGTCACATCACAAAGATTTTGCTTCGAATTATCATGCAAAGAGTGAGGAAGAAAATACAACCTGAAATAGGGGAAGAACAATGTGGGTTTGTAGAAGGAAAGGGTACAGTAAATGCTGTGTATATGCTAGTAGTAAGGACCTTACTACTTACGCTGCATTCAGTTATTGAACGTGCTATAGAAGTAAACAAGGATATATATCTTTGCTTTATTGACTACACAAAGGCTTTCGATAGAGTTAGACATGTTAACATGGTGGATATGCTTGCAGATCTACAAATTGATGGGAAAGACTTTAGACTTATAAAAATATATACTGGAAACAACAAGCTGTCATAAGGATTGATAATGAAGTGGGACAATATCAGCCTATTAAGAGAGCTGTTAGGAAGGGATGTGTAATGTCTCCAGATCTTTTTTTTCCCTAAACAGTGAAAATATTTTCAGAAATGTAGAAGATATAAATGGATTAAGCTTTGGAGGACGAAACATCAATAACATTAGATATGCAGATGATACAGTATTGATTGCAGACAATGAGCAGGATCTGCAATAATGAGTAGACGCGGTTGTTGCACACAGTGAACAACTGGGATTAGAATTAAATTGTAAAAAGACACAGATTATGGTCGTCACTAGGAAGAACGAAATACCACAATGTAATATACAAGTAAATGGGAATATTCTTCAACAAGTGAATCGGTACAATTATCTCGGAACAGTCATAACATCTGATGGGAGATGCCTTGTAGAGATTAGACCAAGAATAGCCATGGCGAAAGTAGCCTTTAGCAAGATGAAAAACATACTGGCCAATAAAAGATGTCAATTGAAACGAGAAAAAGAGTGTTGAGGTGCTACATAAAGCCTGTTCTTTTGTATGGATGTGAAACTTGGACAGTGAGCTGTCAAGCTGAAAAACATCTGATATCTAAAGAAATGTGGTTTCTGAGGAAAATGCAATGAATACCATGGACAGACAGAAAAACCAATGACCAAGTACTATAGGAGACACATGAAAATCGTAAACTGATTAGAGAAATTAGACGTAGACAGTCAAAATGTTTTGGAAATGTTATGAGAAGAAATGGATTGGAGAACTTAGTGACAACTGGCAAGATTGAAGGAAACAGATCAAGGGGAAGACCGTGAAGTAAATACCTGGATGGCTTGACCACATGGCATGCTCGAGACAGGAACACTGAGCTGATCCACGACTCTGGTGATCGAGTGAAATGGCGAGTCATGACCGCCAACGCTTTCCGGCATGGCACATGATTGATTGATTGATACTTGTATAATAATTACACTGACATAGTATATCCAACAATAAGAATAAGGGAAACAGCTTTCTTTGGTTGTGTGATGAGAAGAGAGGTCTTGGAGAATATCGTGACGACTGGAAATATCAGTGGACTGAGACGGTGACATGGAGAAATATCATCAGCAGAGCTGATTCAGAACACCAAAGACCGGGATATGTGAAGAGACATGGACACCTACACCAGCTGGCAAGACATTTGACCATGATGATATTTGTAGAAAAATGTATACATTTTATACATACCAATGACTAATGTCTAACAGTTGTCTAGAGATATCTTCTCCAGCCTTGAATATTTCAGAATCGCTATCAATTGTTTTAAATTGACCAAATATATATTTCTTGGAGAATAAATTTAAATTAACAAAATATACTTGGTTTACTTGTGATTGAATCATAAGTTGAACTAATGAATATGTTTTATTGGAGAATGAATCTAAATTGTCTGCCCATGATTAACAGTGAGATATAATGCTGAGGCTTGTATGGTGGTATCTCGTGTCGACACAGCCTAAATGGGTAACAGGAAATGTATTGGTAAGTACAGGCGGCTGGAGTGATACTGACCAACGACTGCAAAATATGAGTCTATCACAACATGCTTCATACGCCTAAGACACGTAAAAAGGGATATTTATAAGGCAATTTCTCCATACCAGTATTGATTCGTTAGTCGTGTGTCCCATTACCTCTACCCCATTCAATCTCAGAAGAGAAGTTATATTTAAGGCCCATCCTAGCCCCAGATTAATAATCCTGTGGCGATATCTGTCCGTTTTATCCTGTGTCATGCCATTGTAACTCTTATATCGTCCTCGTGATTTACTTGTGTCTCCTGTATGAACCGTGTGCAACATCTCTCTTCTCACGGGTCGCTTAAAAGCAACTTAAGTTGTGCAAGGTTATAAATAATGCCGTCTCCTTGTATTTATCGATGTATGCTAAGTATTGATCATGTTTGGATCATGTCAGGGAGTAAGTACACTTTGCAAGTCCCGAAGGAGAGAACAAACATACTACTTTAGATATTGGGGTTTTGGTTTAGATATGTTTGTGACCATGTATGTTTGATTATGCTTTAGTCCTCTTCTGTAGTACATTTAAGTGTTCATACTCTTCCACCGCTTCTCAGACAAGAGGAGCATGTATGGGTGTCTCTCGAGAATATGGGATTGTGTCCCCATGTATTAGTCACCTAAACAAGAATTTCAGTCTATATCTCATTGTTTTCGAATTTTGGGAACGGTGTTTCCGTGCAATATCTCCTTGTTTTTGTGTTTTGAAAACAGTATTTGTGTGCAATATCTCCTTGTTTTTGTTTGTTTTGAGACCAGTAATTGTGTTTTCATGTCTTCAGACAAGCGTTTGTTGACGTTATCTCGATACATTTGTATCTTGAAAACATGATTTTGACATAATATCACCTTGTTTTCGTGTCTTCAGACCTGCTTAAGTGTGATAAGCTCCATGTTTTCAAGAAATAAGACCTTTCTGGTCAATATTTCAATGTTTTTGTGTCTTAAATTGGCATCTGGCTGCAATACATCAATATTTTCGTGACATTAGGCCACTATGTTTAGTCGACATCTCGAAGTAATCGTGATGAGAGAACACTATTTAAGATTAATATCCTTAAGTGCCCGTCAAGAAAAATACCATTATTGTCGATAAACTTTATCAATGTGTTCATAATAAAAGGAAAGAATTCGTGAAGAGCGTGACGAGTAATATGTTTGTTTGTTGTTATGTTGTATTGATTATAAATGTTAGATATTTGTTTAGGATAGAGAGAGAAATAGAGAGAGAGAGAGAGAGAGAGAGAGAGAGAGAGAGAGAGAGAGAGAGAGAGAGAGACGTAAATATACTACATATGGCGAAGAAACCTGGACAAATGAAAACGAAATAAGAAAGTCGAATGGAGGCCCAGGAGATTTGGATATAGAGAAGAATATATCGTATTTCATGGAAACAAAACCAAATAAGTACGGTTCCGGAAGAAAAAACATGGAAATGAAAAAAAAAAAAAAAAACAATGATTTGATAATTGAAATAAAATAGAGGCAAGTGAACTATTTCAACGGAGCTAAACGACATAACAATTACGAGTCTTATACAAACCACACTAGAGGGTAAGGTTGAAGGCAAGTGACCAAGAGATAGAAAAGTGGGAGGATAACACCAAGAGATATACGAATAGCAATCTGACAGAACGTACAATTCAAGCGAGAGACATACAGTGTTGGAGATCCATAGCAGCAAACTTTCATTGCGGAGACGGCACTTCACTGATAAATGAAACCTACCTGAGGAAGACGTTGAGTGGCTTTTTCGTTTGATGGTGGTGAATAGAGAGACTTGCTGTATTTCCCTGCATACAGTAGCGTCCAGTGTGGATGCTTCAAGCTTTCTGGCATCGCTAATGGCTGACTTGTGTCCTTCTTTAAGACCAAATTCGGTACATTGCTCTTTGAACTTTGCATAGAAACAACACGATTTCCAGCTGAGCTTTCGATTTTCTTCTTATTCACATTAATTATTTGGTTATCAACTTTATTTAGCTTAATTTGATCAAGTTGTTTAATATCTCCAGGAACAATGTCATTATCTTCATCATCATCATCATCAACCTCTTTCAAGGTGTCAGTCTCAATTTCATCATCATTGTCATCCTCATTATCATTATCCATGTTAATTGGTTCTTCGTCGTCTTCGGTATATTCAGGATCAATCTTAAATTTGTCATTCTTGACTTCATGAACGTGGTCAGCAGTTAAAACGTTTTTACTTGAGGAGAAGTTGCCGTCAGACTTCCGGCTAAAGTAGTCACGTGCTGTGCCGCTGACCGCACCCGATTGGCTCACGGCGCTACTGTAAATCTTGTAGGCGACGAAGACTATGCCGACAACGTGTAGCAGAAATAAGATTCGAACGCATTTCATCATGAGGAACTTCTGTGGGATCAGCATTGTTATTCTGTTTATGTTGTCAAGTTCTTCAAAACAGTAACACGTTTTCAAATGTTGGTACACTAGTTTTCCAGAATTCTGCTGAAAGTAATAAATTCCATGTGTCACACAGTGAGAATTCTATTATCTGAGCTAACTGTAAGATCAGTAGTATCCATTTAATCTTATCTAATGCTATAAATATAACTGAACTCTGCTAAGAATCAAGCACTCCCATATAGTACGCCTATTATGTGCGTTTTACCAATTGTTACTTAATTTTGAATACCAGAATTTGCTGATTGTATTGTGCGTGCATACATGATCTTACACTCACAGACAAAAGCTCAGCTCGTAGGAAAGCTGCCTTGTTGCAATATTAAAGTTAGATCTATCTATCTATCTATCTATCTATCTATCTATCTATCTATCTATCTATCTATCTATCTATCTATCTATCTATCTATCTATCTATCTATCTATCTATCTATCTATCTATCTATCTATCTATCTATCTATCTATCTATCTATCTATCTATCTATCTATCTATCTATCTATCTATCTATCTATCTATCTATCTATCTATCTATCTATCTATCTATCTATCTATCTATCTATCTATCTATCTATCTATCTATCTATCTATCTATCTATCTATCTATCTATCTATCTATCTATCTATCTATCTATCTATCTATCTATCTATCTATCTATCTATCTATCTGTCTGTCTGTCTATCTATCTGTCTATCTATCTATCTATCTATCTATCTATCTATCTGTCTATCTATCTGTCTGTCTATCTATCTATCTGTCTATCTATCTATCTATCTATCTATCTATCTATCTATCTATCTATCTATCTATCTATCTATCTATCTATCTATCTATCTATCTATCTATCTGTCTGTCTATCTATCTATCTATCTATCTATTTATCTATCTATCTATCTATCTATCTATCTATCTATCTATCTATCTATCTGTCTGTCTATCTATCTATCTATCTATCTATCTATCTATCTATCTATCTATCTATCTATCTAACTATCTATCTATCTATCTATCTATCTATCTATCTATCTATCTATCTATCTATCTATCTATCTATCTATCTATCTATCTATCTATCTATCTATCTATCTATCTGTCTGTCTGTCTATCTATCTGTCTGTCTGTCTGTCTGTCTGTCTGTCTGTCTGTCTGTCTGTCTGTCTGTCTGTCTGTCTGTCTGTCTGTCTGTCTGACCCGGCCCAGCTTCGCCCATTTAATTCATATAAGTAGTCATATAAGTTCCCGTTCCCGACTGTCTGTCTGTCTGTCTGTCTGTCTGACCCGGCCCGGCTTCGCCCAGTCCCTGGCGGGGATCTGTCTGTCTGTCTGTCTGTCTGACCCGGCCCGGCTTCGCCCAGACCCTAATGGGAGCATCTCATTTAATTCATATAAGTAGTCATATAAGTTCCCGTTCTCGACTGTCTGTCTGTCTGTCTGACCCGACCCGGCTTCGCCCAGTCCCTGGCGGGGATCTGTCTGTCTGTCTGTCTGTCTGACCCGGCCCGGCTTCGCCCAGTCTCTGATGGGAGCATCCCATTTAATTCATATAAGTAGTCATATAAGTTCCCGTTCCCGACTGTCTGTCTGTCTATCTGTCTGTCTGTCTGACCCGGCCCGGCTTCGTCCAGTTCCTGGCGGGGATCTGTCTGTCTGTCTGTCTATGTATCTATGGTTCTATGTATGTATGTATGTATGTATGTATGTATGTATGTATGTATGTATGTATGTATGTATCTATCTATCTATCTATCTATCTATCTATCTATCTATCTATCTATCTATCTATCTATCTATCTATCTATCTATATAGATATATATTAGATATATATTTTATTAGCCAGGGGACTTAACCTAAGATATAGCAATGCTACTAAAAGTTATGTCCCTTTATTTAATGTTTCTTATGTTAAGTCATGTAAATTTAAATATTAAATTTTAGTAAGTATCTTAGTATTGTACACAAAAAAACTGTGACAGTTGGTTGCATTGGAATGAGAAGAAGACGTGTAGAAAATTTCATCTCAATCGGATGGACCGTTCGCGAACGCATAAAGAACGGACGGACATAAATACATACATACATTGCATTTTATAGGTATAGATTATTGATTTTCTTATGAATTCGCTCGCTTTGAACTCAAGAGTAATCCAGTCTTGTGCTACTACTTCTAATGCACTGGGCATATTTTTCCGTGTGGATTATTAACGTTCCCTATTACCTGTGCCCCTCGCCATCAGGCGGCCCCACTCCGACTTCTGCGGTATTTTTAAATTACGTCCACAGATCACGGACGAGTAGTCAACATTTAAGTTCAACTGACAGGTGTAGGGGTTGAACCAGCTACCTCGGCATCAGCACACCGGAAATTTGAGAGCTAGTGCTCGAATCTATTCAGCCATGCTGATATGAAAACAGAGTCGGCCAGCACAGAGAAGGATACTTCGAAACTCACTTAATGATCATGAGCAGAGTAATCGGCACTTTCGCAACCTTGAGGCATACTGGGTAATAGCTACTCGCCTCGTTTCTAATAAACCAATCGGCTATCGATGGTTGCTGGTGTCAATATGACATCGGCCGTTTTTACCTCCCATGCCATTTTCTAATACCCTTTTAGGCTGGGTGGACCTCGGAGCCCAGGTCACTTAACAAAAAACAAACAAACAAACAAAGCTTCCTCGATGGGGATTCGAACACATGTTTACCGCTCCCGCAGACAGGCGTGCTAACCACTCCGCTTCCGTAGTTGCCATTTGGGACTGGTAACTTGCACCAAATGTGCAGTCTCGTCCTGTTCATCACTTTCAAACATCTCCTGAATTACCGTATACGTAATTACATAGAAGGATCTGCAACATTTAGTAGATGCGGTTATTGTAAACAGTGAACAACTAATCACCAAATCACTGTCAACTAACACTGGCCAACAGCCTTGGTAGACCACAATGGTCCGAAAGGCACATTGTGGAACTAAGAGGCCTTTAAAAAGACAAATACAAAAACAAGGGTTAGTATTATATTGTAAGGAGATAGAGATTAAGATCATCTCTAAGAAGAAATAAATACCTTAATGTAATATCAAGATAAATGGGAATATTCGGTGCAGCTATCTCGGAACAAATTGACAGAGAATGGCTATGGCCACTGCCATATGACAGGCACGCCGCGAAAACTAAGATACATAGAAAAAGGAGGGAAAAAGGGGATTTTCCATAAGGACACCAAACTGAACACGCAACATGAAATCCAGGAAGACGGAGGACGTCACAGAAAAACAAAAACAAGGGGACGTTGTTTTGACGCTAAAAAGATCGCTTGTGTTTTCCCACGGAGCCCGTGTTCGGAAGATCTGGATGCAAGCATTGCTAGGTCCGGCTAGGAAAGAATGGGAGGAGGATTAGTCTGACAGAATGAACAATCAATGAAAGGACCACCGGAATCACAGAACCTAGACCAGCTGGAATTCGGAATGGCGAGATAAGAAACTGCGCCCAAGGTGGAATCGGATAGTACAAGGAATTAGTCATAGACATTGTTTAAACTCCGTTCCTGCATTAAAGGACAGTTTAGCGTCTAGGTAATCCTCGTATGATGTCTAGCACATGAATAAAAGTGTGTGAGTATTCGCCTGGATTGCGTCAGTTGATTATTCGCATTGCATTCCAAGAATTTCAAGGTGAGAAATTTTAGTTCTCGATTTTTCGAGCCGTATTGCTTTTACATAATTTCAATATAGCAAGTTGTGATAAGGCAGCCACCGACTAGTATAGTCACTGCCCGGAAGGAAAGCAATGGCAAACTACCTTCTGCAAAACGTGCCAAGAAACCATAACAACTAAGACAGAAAACATAATAAGAAAGAGATCTGGTGGCGAGACCCCCAGGCCAGGCAGATCAGATAACCTGGTGAAGAGTGTGCCACAGGGACCAGTACTAGTAATCGTGATGACGGAGTTAATCCTGACTGTGTTACCAAGGAAATCCCCTGTGTCAGACTAAGAAACAGAGTGAGAATAGGAACGTGAAATGTGAGAAGTATGTATGAGGGGAAGCTTAAAGTAGTATGTGATGAGATTGAGAGGTTAAATATTCAAATTTCAGGAATTAGTGAACATCGATGGAAAGGCAAGGGACATTTTACAACTGAAAATGGAAGTCTGTTTATTTATTCTGGTAGAGACGTCGGAGGTCAGAGTGGAGTGGCATTTTTGTTTAGATAAAACAACTGGAAAAGCTTTACTGGGATATAACCCAGTTAGTGATAGAATCCTCACTATTAGACTTAAAGGCCGTCCAAAGAACACATCTCTCATACATATATATGCACCTACTTCAACAGCAGAGGAGGACAAAATTGAAGATTTTTACAACACACTGCAAGACACATTAAATAAGATTGGTCATAATGATATAGCAATAATAATGGGAGATTTTAATGCAAAAGTAGGTACAGGAAGAGCTGAAAATGAGAGAAACGCTTTAGGAAAATTTGGATTGGGAAACATAAATGATACAGGTGACAAATTAAATGAATTTTGCACAGAAAATGAGTTAACGATAGTCAACACAGTTTTTAAACAACACCCAAGAAGACTCTTCCCACGGAAGTCCCCGGACAGTATTACCAAAAATCAAATAGATTATATTTTAATACAAAGAAGATAGAGATCAAGCATAACATCTGCAAATACCCTACGAAGTGCAGACTGTGATACAGATCATCAGTTATTAGAAGCAAATCTGAAATTAAAACTCAAAAAGCTTACCCGAGGACCAAGGCCACTTCGTTTTGATATCACAAAAATACCAGATGCATACACCGTAGAAGTTAGGAATCGTTTTTGGGGTTTGATGTCTGTACAAGAGGAAATGACACCTGATGAACTGGCAGTACAAGCTAGAGATATCTGGATAACTGCAGCCACGTTAGAATTAATAAAACAACGAAGGGAACTGCAACAGAAAGGAGGTGAACAGATAACAGCAGGATGAAGTATAAATCTTTACCTCGAGAAATAAGAAAGAACACAAGAAAGGACAAAAACCAATATATACAAGATTGTTGCACCAGAATACAGCAATATCATAAGACTGGAAGAGATTACGAAATGTTCAAAGAAATGAAGTTATTGGCAAGAAATGTTCAACCTCAAATGAATGTTATCTGTGACAAGATGGGAAATACCTTAACAGAATCTAAACAAAGTCTAGAAAGATTGCAAGAGTACTGCAGTGGAATGTATGATATGAGTGAAAGTGAGGATATGAATGAGATACATGAGCCAATGACAGCAGAGACAGAACCTGAACCCACATTAGATGAAATTGCATGGGCAATAAAGAACCTGAAGAATGGTAAATCATCTGGATGTGTTGAGATACCAGCTGAACTAATTAAAGTGGGAGGAGAAGAAAGCATACAAATCTATCACGCATTATGTAAAAAACGTATGGAAATATGGTATATGGACAAAAGATTGGAAGAGAACTATCTTCATTCCAATACCATAAAAAGAGCAACCTGAAATTATGCGCCAACTATAGAACTATTGCCCTGATCAGTCATGCAAGTAAAATTCTACTAAAAATCATAATGAGAAGACTTCGTTAGAAAATGGAAGAAGAAATTAACGTGGCTCAAGCTGAATTTAGACAAGGAAGAGGAACAAGAGATCACATTCTAAACATGCGTTTAATAATAGAGAAGTGCAGAGAATTTAATGTAAACCTGTTCTGATGTTTTGTGGATTATTCAAAGACATTTGACTGTGTACAACATCAGAAACTTTGGGAAATCATGCGAAATATGGGCTTTCCACCACATGTAGTACAACTCGTACGAATGCTTTATCTAGACCAACAAGCAGCGATTAGAATAGATGGCGAGACATTAGATTGGTTTGACATCAAGCAAGGAGTCCGTCAGGGATGTGTGCTGTCCATTTATCTGTTTAACGTGTACTCCGAAAATATAATGAGAAATGTGAGAGATGATATAAACAGGGAGGTATATGATGCCCTAATTATCGATGGTCATGACATAAAAGAGATTCGGTATGCTGATGATACAGTATTGCTATCCACAACACAGACTGGTATAAAAAGCCTACTAGTCTCAACCCAGTTGAATAGTCAAAATCACTACTGATATCTTAACGTAGCAAAAACAAAGATAATGCATACAGATAAAACTACTATGGAGAAAGAAATATATGTTAATGAGGAAAGGTTGGAGGTGGTGGACAATTATGAATATCTTGGGTCATTTATTACCAACAACGGTGACACGATGAAAGAAATTAAACGACGACTATCAATTGCTCTTCAAACACTAAAACAACTGAATAAATTATGGAATGGGACAGACAGAACTGCACAAATTAGATTTTTAAGAGCATGCATTTTTCCCTTTGCAACATACGCCTGTGAGACCTGGACACTCACTAAACAAGCTGAACAGCGCATAAATGCCTTTGAATATAAATGTTATAAACGAGTTCTAAGAATATCTTGGGTAAATAAAAGAACAAATGCATCCATACTTCTAGAGCTGAATATTGAAGAAGGTTGCCTATTAAAGACGATAAAACAAAGAAAATTGAAATATTTTAGTCACTTGAAACGTCACGAAAGTTTGGAGAGAACAATAATGGAGGGGTATATGCCTGGGAAGAGAGGAAAAGATAGGCCAAAGAGAAGATGGGTGCAGGATGTGGCGGATGATCTCTAGATGGTGTATCGGACGCGGGACATCTTGCTTATGATCGAGAGGTTTTCCGAAAGGCTATTATGGGAGCGAGGGTCTGTAAAGGACATGCTACTGAATGAATGAATCTCGCAACATTCATAACATCTGAAGGGAGGTGCCTTGAAGAGATTAGAACAAGAATAGTTATGGCAAAGGTAACGTTTAGCAAAATGGGAAGCATACTGAGTAAAAACTAGTTACAGCGAGAAAACGAGTGTGTAAGTGCTATATATGCCTGCTATTTTGTATAGATGTGAAACGTGGACTATGAGCAGACAAGCTGTAAAAACATCTGATGGAAATGGAAATGTGGTGTCTGAGAAAAAATGCAACGTGGACAGACAGAAAAACCAATGAGCACGAGCTACAAGAGGCAAATGAAAACGACAAACTGATTAGAGAAATTAGATGTCGACAGTCACATTTTTGGAGCATGTTATGAGAAGAACTAAAGTGGAGAATTTGGTGACAACTGGCAAGATCAAGGGGAAAATAACACGGGTAAGGCAGGTAAGTAAATATCCGGATGGCTTGACCACAAGGGATGATCGAGACAAGAACACAACGCTGACCCACTACTCTGATGATCGTGTAAATTGCGAAACATGACCGTCCACGCCCACAGGTATGGTACATGGTAAATGAATGAATTTAATATAATGCACTATTCCTATTTCGGGAACCTGGTGTGGATATGTGAAATCCTAGCGCCATCACATTATGTCAGCTTGAGTTCACGTAGGAATACGTAGCCAGCCTTCCCTGTTGCATCGAGCATCCAGAGCCATCATCAATTGCCGTGTCCAACCGCGATCATATCATTGAGGGAGCAACGTTTTAACCATGACACCAAGTGCCCGCTAAATATGTATTAGGTAAGTCCGCAAAGTAAAGGACTATCTATCTTCCACCCGTTGGGAGTAGGAGGCATATAGTTATAGAAATGTTTAGTTTAGTCAACGGATCAACATAACGGCACACGGGTGTAACACATAAGTGCTTCTTTCTACTCCTAACTCAAGCCTGAGTCAGGAGAATCTCAGCTCAGTGCACGAACTCCGTAGAACCGGCGAGGATTCTGAAATATTTTGCGTAGATTTTTAACTTGAAATTTTGCAAGGGCAGCGCCGTTATGCTACTCTTTTTCGATTTCCAACTGCCAAGGGATTTTTTACGTGCGAAAAAATACACACGGGCGTCCGATCTCACTACCCAGAGACCAGGGGAAATTTTGTTACTAGAAGTCCACGTGAAAATATCCCGGCCCTCGCTGGTGCTTAAACCCGGGACCTCCAACACTCGAGGCGGACACCATACCTCGAGACCACTCAACCCCCATACAGACATTTGTTTGCATAGATAAATTGGCGCCTGGTGGTTGATGTGCTCAGATTTACGCCGGCCGTCGTTACTTCCCATTTCATTTTCTGGCATCTATTTCAGACTGGGTCAACCTGGCAACATACATGTCAGTTTAAACATCCACTTGGATGCAGATTGGAACCCATGATTACAGGCCGGCACTCGAGTGTCTAGCCACTACACTACTGCGACTCCCCATATATCATTAAGTTAAATTAGTTGCATGTCCTTTACAGGACATTGTAGTTAAATCCAGCATTTTGTGGCCTGTTTGTCATTTAATTGACAAGTTCAATAGTTAGTCAGTGCCTTATGAACGATCGAAGCTAATACCATTGCTAAAAATCAACACAGGGCGGTCTCCTTGATTTACCTATTACCACATTCATATTACTATACACACATTCCATAAAGGTATTACGATATCGAGTTTAGAAAAATGAAAGTTAGCTGCATGTTCCAGACATGGCTTTGCAGTCAGCCCCTGGATGCATTGCCTGTTTGTGATTTGCTAGACAATTTTACGTTCAGTAGTATGATAGGCTTGAAAACATATCTGCCATTTATATTGTAACGGTCCATAAAAATTCCCATAAAACGAAAAGTGATAGGATAAAAATTGGAAAGCACTCCCTTCGTTTTAGAGATAAGAAAGCTGATAATTTTACTACCCCAGTTTTGCTAAATTTAGCGGAGAAATTAAGTGATCTTAACTCTTTCAGTTCTAGAGGATCTCATAGCACACGCTATGCAATATATAATCTCGGCATCGGGCGTTGATTTCTGTAACTAAGGTTATGGTATAAGGTTCTTATATTTCAGGTTCTTATATTTCAAAAGTCAGATCACATTGTGCGTTGCTTGGCACACGTAGACAATAGCTGATAATGGATGGTGCATCGCTTGGGGCACAAATGTAATGTCTGAGTTTTACAAACTAAATCAAATAATCGTGGATAATAGTAAAAAGTTAAAAAATATTTTCCAGGCCTTGTAGCGTGATAGGTAAATCAGGCTAGCCTTAGATTTATAGATCAATCAGCACTGGACTATTGATGTGCTCGATATCATGCACTGTCTTTACCTTCCATAAAATTTCCTGGTACCTTTTTTATGCTGGATCGACCTCGCAGAAGAAGTAATTATGTTTATTTTAAAAATAATCCTGCCTCAATGGAGGATTCCAAAACAAGACCACCGAACCGAAACTGACCACGTCACCCAAGACTGCCAACTGATCTACAATATAGTGCTAAAATCATATACCAAATCACATCAAGATGTGGGGAATGGTCATTTGCTTTAAATAATTACTTCAAAATGTTGCATTTCGTGGTTGATAAATGCCACTATATGCAAGTGATCTGTTTTATATTAACGGTGCTATCTCAATGATACATGTGTCGAATGCTGGCACTAGTTCTATATAGCCATAATTGAACTTGTTGACACGTTATGTTAATAATATTGTCATACTAATTCTTAAACCCACACTGTTTTCTAATATGCCAGATGTAATCCGCTCACACGAAATCCTCTATGTGCCGCGTACTGTTCGCGACACACATTCACTGTCTTCTTTACATACGTTTTCCTACATATGCAATGCTTGTGATACGAACGTCTACACTAACATTAACCTTAGATTCAGAAATCAACGCCTGATGATGAGATTATTTTTATTGACAAAACCCCCATTATTTACAGTCATTATATTATGAATTTCATACAATTTCATATTCACCGCATATAGGAACAGGTGGGCGAGTCGATAAGTTTGCCTCACCTGGTTTAATAAAGGCACGTTAGATGAGGCTAAAGGGTGGTTAGGCACAGTGTTCAGCGTATATTTAGTACTAAAATACGTGAGTATTATTACACAAAGTATTGATGAGGACATTAAGTTGTGGTTGGGGTTGTTTTGTGATGAAAGTGTGAGTGTGTGTAAGTTTGAATAGATTTAAGCACAGGGATACGGATAGACAGACGGATGAAATTTTGATTGTGTGTGTTTCAAGTGATTTAAGTACAGGGATACGGACAGACAGACGGATGAAAGTGTGAGTGTGTGTACGTTTGAAAGAATTTAAGCACAGGGATACGGATAAACAGATGGATGAAATTTTGATTGTGTGTGTTTCAAGTGATTTAAGTACAGGGATACGGACAGACAGACGGATGAAAGTGTGAGGGTGTGTAAGTTTGAATCAATTTAAGCACATGGATACGGATAGACAGACGGACTGATAGACCGATAGTTAGACACATAAACGTGCGCCTGCCTTTTGTAGGACGGTACAATCACCCTCTTCCCGTATTGGTTGTTCGTGATTCACTAGGAAATTTACGTTCAATAGTTTGATCGGGTTAGACGCTTCTGTTTGTCGCTTGCCAAAGCGAGGACCAGGTTGATCAGCTATTCCTCTTTGCTATCAGGACTACTTCACAGGTACATAGAAGTAAACTGCTTTGGGAATTAAAAAGTAAGAAGACGCGTGTCATTGCTTCCAGAGCGAAATACATTTACATATAGACAAACACGTAATATTCACCACACATAAATATATAACCACTTCGTACTATACACAGGGTGTGAGATCTTAGATACGACTGAGCTATCGTGTGAAAGTAGACGGTACTACCTGCTTTCTGTTAGTGCCGAATGCTGGGCGGCGCTTACCAAACCCGACACCCCACATTGTGCCAACAGCTTCAGGCAGAGGAGCGCAATTGGGAGGGTACAATCCGTACCCTAGTGCGAGTAAGTACAACCTAAGGACTAAATGTCACTACAGGGTAGGTCAGGCCCTAAGCCTTGGTCGGAAACGGGTCTAGCATGGAAGCTCCGATAAACGGACAGTAAGAGCATTAGTTTGCTGATCCGGCAGCTTCTTGAGCTTGTCTTTTTCCAGCTGTATTTGTGTTACCTTTCCTTTGGAGTAAACTAGGCAGGCCGAGAGAGGGATCTCGCTGCATGGGCAACACATGGTCTCTAAACCCAGCCCAGGCTTTGTGTTATGGAGGGATAAATCCATTTTACAAACTATCGTCTGTCAAGACGACCAGATGCCAGTCAGTCAGTCAGACAGACAAGACGACCAACAGACAAAGAGAAGAGCACGACAATAAGACAAGATATGATTGAGTAACGACTGACTGACAGAAAGAGCGCTAAGCAATTTGATAGATAAGAAGAAAGACAGAAGTAGAGACGGGAAGAGAGACAGACAGATGAATACACTGAAAGATACATAATTTGATTCGCTGGCAAAGCGTCAAACATGCCGACAGGTCTAGCGTGTGGGCTAGTTTTCCCTATTATCATTGTCCCTCGCCATCAAACAAACCCACACCGACTTCTGAGGTACTAGTAATCTACGTCACCAAGTCTAGGACGAGGAGTCAACATTTTAGTTGAACTGGCTAGTGTAGGGATTAAAACTGCTTCATTACCAGCATGGGGAACATTTTGTGATATTCACTTGCACAGGAACGGGGCAAAATGGGGATGACCCGTTGCCGTGAAGTTGGAACCGCGACTAACTAACTAACATTACCATCAGCACAACGGCAGTTTAAGAGCTAACACTCTTATCCATTCGGCCAAGCTTACCACATCTACTTCTATCAAAAGCTCTATAGCAGGTTGCAATATTATTTGCTTTCCCTATGTTGTTCTTGAAAGCAAAGTATAATTCTCCATGCTAAGGTCTGCACTTTGTGGGTTTTCTTTGTCTTGCTCTCGCTCGCTTTGAACTCAAGCGTAGTCCATACATTTTCTAGAAATTCTGCCGCACTAGACTGATTTTTGTGTGTGGATTAGCTTTCAATATTACCATAGTCCCTCTCCATCAGATGAACCCACTTCGACTTCTGAGCAACTTGTAAATTACGTTCCCAAGTCAAGGATAGTAGTCAAAATGTTAGTCCAACTGAGCGATGTAGGGGTTGAACCCGTGACCTCGGAATCAGCACACTGCATGTTTAAGAACTAGCGTTCTTAATCATTCGGCCATGCTGACTTTCGCACTTAGTGATGAAGTGAGAGGGTTTTACAGGGTGTATTTTTAATGACTGTGCAGTGTTTGAAAATATTGCCGGTCCAAGGTTTGAATTTACCTATTATATCGCATGAACTTTACAGAGAGTGAATACAAAACTTGGACCGGCAATATTTTCAAACACTGCACAGTCATTAACAATACACCCTGTAGTAGACACATCACAAATATTTCTTATTCAAGGAAAAAAAAACAGAAGCCTTTACTATTATCAGATACACACTTTATTATTCATAGTGTAATATTCTTTGAAATATATTTCACATACATATAGCAATAGCTTGCATACGATTGTTTTCACATTATAGTAGTATTGTCTTACGTAACATTGTAATATGACAGTTACACTCCCCAGTGCAGAACATCATGAAGTCAGAAAAGGAAAATGTTGATTGGTGTAAGTTGTATTTCACCAGTAAAACATGTGGATGTAATTGGCCCCAAAAACCACTATACACGGCAATGGACAAGTCTAACCTCGATGTACTGTAAAACCTGAAATGTATGAGTATTATGTGGTTCTTATTATTGTCAATTTTGTTGTGATTTTATGCGTAATAACTTGTTACGGTAAAGATAAAGGTAATGAGAATAAACAAGGCAAAAGAAATCACAATCTCCCTTAGTGAAACCTCAACGACATGACAACTTGGGGTGAGTTAGTGGACAGTCTATGTCTTAGTGGCAGAGACATGACGTAAAAAAAGAAGACTAACTTATATGCTAGTTAACGACTGTCGTGCTAATTATATTCTTAGTCGGCAACATCGCCCGGAAAGTGATATGTTATATAAAAGTTCATAATATTCGATAGTGTATAGCAGATATGCGTCTTACTTAGCGCCTGTATCATGTTTTCGATTGATTCATTTCTTTCATACTCATTTAATTTGTTTCCTACTCTTCTTCTGAATTCTGCTTCTACTGCTGCTGCAACTGTTGTTGCTACTAGAATCCCAACAGATGCTATAACTACTATCATCACTACTACAACTAATACTGCTTCGACTACACTGCTATCAACGCTTCGGCTACTATTACTTCTGCTGCTGTTGTTGCTGCTGTTGTTGCTGCTGCTGCTGCTGCTGCTACTACTACTACTACTGTTGCTGCTGCTACTGGGGTTTCGATAGAAACAACAATAAAATCTACTACTACTACTACTACTACTACTACTTCTACTACTACTACTACTACTACTACTACTACTACTACTACTACTACTACTACTACTACTACTACCACCACCACCACCACCACCACCACTACTACTACTACTACTACTACTACTACTACTACTACTACTACTACTACTACTACTACCACTACTACTACTACTACTACTACTACTACTACTACTACTACTACTACTACTACTACTACTACTACTACTACTACTACTACTACAAAAATAGAAGCTGAAAATGAAGGAAATTATGTGGCGAAATAGTTGCAATTGCTGATTTCTAAGTGGCTAAATAGCCTGCAAGCAGTAACCCCAATTTAAACGAGTAAATTATTTTTGTTTTTTTGCACATTCCTTACAGGACGTTGTAGTCAGAATCAACATTTTTCAGTTCCTGTTGATGTACTAGGCAAGATTACGCTCAGTAGTTTGCCATTGCTTTCAGAGCGGCCGGCTCACATACCCAGTAAGTTACCACCGCTGCGAGAACCGCTACCGATTCTCGCGCAGGTTACGTTACTCACGAGAATATACGGGATTACGGAAAAAGACGTTAACCCCTCTGCCAGGAATAATATATATGCCACAATAAACATCATTATGCGTACGACACCTTGCATTCTACTGCCTAACCTAATAATAAAGATGGATGTTGCTGCCAGTATGTGACACCTTTATAAACCACAAATTGCAATGTTTACCCAACACCATACGCGTATTGTGGCCGTAGTTGTGCAGTGGCCACAACGCTTGCCTGCCAACCCGGCTCGAATCCCTCTCCATCCGGATATTGTTTTCTGTTTCATTGATTAGGACGCTCATGTCAACCTAGTCTAAAATGCGTACGAAGATAATTTATGGGAAGTAAAAACGGCTGAAGTAACATTGACTAGATCACTCAGGGAGTTACGATTGATCTAATAATATATGCAGCTACCACCATGCGCCTCAAGTTGAGAATATGTGTCGTTTACTTTATATATACCAATTTATAATAATATAATTCTTTACTGGCGTTTCCTTTTTCATAAACATGTTTATCTACTCATTAGAACACCAGCAATTATATGTTGATTATTAGACAGTTAATATTCATGAAAACTTCGGGACGCAGAGGTGTTTCCAAGGCACAAGGGCCATGTTTTATACTGATCAAAACTTACTAACACGTCCTCGCCGTGCGTCCTGGGCAACAGGTCCCTTCGGGGTCCTTGCTAACGTCAGTAGGATCGCTGATTCTTCAGAAGTCGGAGAGCATCTGTCTGCACGGCGAGGAACCATCAGTTTGCACACCGGACATGGGACAACGGATACTCACGCAAACCTCAGTCCTGTATGACATCACACTGATGTTGGACAACAGGATGTCTTCATCCGACATACAGGACTTCTCCCTGGAATTCACAGCCAGCGAACGCAAGCAAGCAGCATAAAAACGCCTTCTTATTTTTCATTTTCTTGTTTTTGTACTTCTTGTTGTTTTCTTCTTCTTCTTCCGTTTGTTCATTTTCTTCTTCTTCTTTTTCTTCGTCGTCGTTGCCTCCCCCTTCTTTCTCTTGTATTCCTTATTTCAAAGTTGGATACATTTTTTCCGTATCTCCCCAACATAATATACACAGAAATTAAATAAGCCACTAAGCAGTTGAGGGTCGCATGGGTTTGATAGCTGAAGTATGAACACTAGGTACAGACAAAGCATGACAGTAACCACATCAAATACAACATACTACATAATGAGTAACTGGGAAACATAGGATATGATTCTTTTGAATTAATAAAAACTCTTCATTTTAATTAGAGCAAACGTGTTCGGAGATCTGGTTTTTAGGCACAAAATGAAAGGCTAGTGAAGTCAACGATCTCTACTTAGGCAGACAGTAAGAAAATCTATTGTAGCCAACCATCTGGTCTTGAGATATAGAGTAAGAATGTCTATTGTAGCCAACCATCTGATCTTGAGATATAGGGTAAGAATGTCTATTGTAGCCAACCATCTGGTCTTGAGATATAGAGTAAGAATATTTATTGTAGCCAACCATCTGGTCTTGAAATATAGAGTAAGAATGTCTATTGTAGCCAACCATCTGATCTTGAGATATAGAGTAAGAATGTTTATTGTAGCCAACCATCTGATCTTGAGATATAGAGTAAGAAAATCTATTGTAGCCAACCATCTGGTCTTGAGATATTAAATTAAATTGTGTTGCGTATCCCTTACGGGACGTTGCAGTCAACACCAGCATTTTCAGCTGCTGTTGATGTACTAGGCAAGTGTTACGTTCAGTAGTTTGCCATTGCTTTCTGAACGAGATATAGGGTAAGAAAATCTATTGTAGCCAACCATCTGATCTTGAGATATAGGGTAAGAATGTTTATTGTAGCCAACCACCTGGTCTTGAGATATAGAGTAAGAAAATCTATTGTAGCCAACCATCTGGTCTTGAGATATAGGGTAAGAATGTTTATTGTAGCCAACCATCTGGTCTTGAGATATAGAGTAAGAAAGTTAATTGTAGCCAACCATTTGGTTCTAAACATAGAGTAAGATAGTCCAACGAAGCCAACCACACGGTCCTGAGTTATTGAGTATCATTATCACGATTCTTTAAAGCCAAAGATAGTATTAAAGTCTAGAGTCCCCAGCTACATAATTATGAATATATAGTATGAATATATAGTATAAAAGTCTACGATGCAACCACCTACATACATTGACACCTTGCCTTCTTGACAGATGATAGTTTGTTACATTGTGCTTCAAACAGGCATAATAACTAAAAACCATGGCGGCTGCGAATGTCACTGATAAGGCCAATTGGAGCTGTACATGTTCAGCTCAAAATGGATGCATGTGAACACATGGTCTTTTCATCATCATGCACCATGTTACGTCTCATGCGCTCAGCGTGTGATCTATCTGCAAACATGTTCTCCTTTGTCTTTATTCCATTTCTGTTATTTGCCCTCCACGCAACACGTTTTGCGGCGACTTGCTCCCACTGTGCATTATCAATGCCTGTATCAATCATGTCCCGCTTCCACACATCTTTGTATCGTAGCAGAGGCCGACACCCAGATCTCCTACCCATCTGTAATTTACCAAACAAGATGTCCTTTGGTATTCTACCATCATCCATTTTCCTAACGTGTCATATCCACCTCAGTCTACGAAGACTGAGCGTGGAACACACCGTCACACAACCTGATCTTTCCAATACTTCAGTATTTGTGATTTTGTCTTGCCACTGAATACCAAGTATTTTTCGCAAACTTCGCATATGAAAGCAGAGTATTACAACCAACTAGTCTTGAAATATTTGAGTATTAAGGTCTAGTACAACCAACGGACTGTTCCTGGGGTGTAGAGCACGAGAATTAAACAGCGGCAACCTTCTGTTTCTAAGATTAAGAAAATCTAAACACGGAAACCATTGTGGATGTTACAGACTTTTACCTTTAATTCTGACATCCGTAATATTTTAGGATACACGGTAACACGATAACTCCGTGTATTAATGATGATCTAATTTTATGTAAACATTTTATTTCACGGCTGTACTGCGCAACATTTTATAACAGTTTACCTATTTTTTGCAACCTGAAATGTGTTTACCAATTTGCACTTGTCAAAACAACGCTAATGAGCGACTGTATGCGATGTGTCCGTGTCTGGAAACGGGCAGCTGACAGTTACAAACACGTAATGGTAAACTTAATACCAGTGCTAGAACTTACACAAACAATTAACGTCGTGAATATCGTCAGCTTACATTGATCGCTTTGCATATCGCATCCTGCTTTAAATGATTCGTATTTCCTGTTAAAATTACCAAGACAATTCATTGGAAACGCATCAAAATAATACACATTTCGAGTTTGAAATTTACTACTGTAATTATCTTCTGTTGTTTAATGTAATAATAACGTAGCTTTCGCCATGACAAAGGTAGCCCATTGAAAATTGCTGGCCAATACAAATGGATTACTTAAATGAGAAAAAAAGTCTTAAAGTGTTATATAGAGTTTATGATGTTATATGCATGCGAAATAAGAACAATAAGCAGAAAATATTAGATATATCTCATGACAAGAATTCCATGCACTGACAGATTAAAAAATAAAAAAAAAAAAACAATAATCAAGTCCTACAGGTAACAAATGAAAACGATAGATTGATTCGAGAGATTAGGCGTAGCCAGGCAAGATTCTTTTGCGCGTATTATGAGGAGAAATGAACTAGAGAACTCAGTGACAAATGAAAAGACTGATGGGACAAGAGCAAAGGGAAGGCAGATAGGTAAAAGTACCTAGATCACTTGGGCATGTAGTTCAGAACCTGGATGGCTAGGCCACATGGCAGATTCTGAAAAAGAACATAGGTCTGAAATAGTGATGATTGTGTGGGCTGGCGAACCATGACCATGCTTATCGGCATGGCACAAAATGGGTTGCCTGTGGTGCAGCAGTACCTCACATCGCACAATGAGTCTGTCCTGATACAGCCACCATAGTGTTCTGACCCAGCACTGACTGATTTTCTCATGTTCTATGGTCTCAAATGCACATTGATAATGCACATTGGGAGCACGTCGCCGCTGAACGTGTTGCATGGAGGGCAACTATCAGAAATGGAATAAACACAAAGGAGAAAATGATTGCATATAAAGCACACACAGAGCGTAAGAGACGTAAGATGGTCCAAAATGGTGGAAATGACCATGCACCTACTGTGGGCAAACATTTGCAGCAAGAATTGGCCTTACCAGCCACACTCGCCACCGCCATGGATCGTAGTTATTAAGCCTTTTTGAAGCACAATGTACCAAACTATCGTCTGTCAAGACGGAAAGGTGCCAATGAATGGTCTTAAATAGGCTTTGACTGAACAGCGATTGACGAATGCTGAAGACGTATCAACCAAAGCGACAATGCATTTAGCTGAGAGAGCTAAGTGACTTGCAAAGGGTTACGGTGTGGTTGCATCATTGGTTGGGTTGTCGTGGGTGTAGATGGAGGATAAATAAGATTATGTGTTTAAAACAATAAGTGTAATTTGTGTGTTCTTAACCTAGATATGAGCCTCCACAACAATATATGCAAGTGATTGTGATATCTGCAGTAATATGCCCCCAAAATAGGCAGAAAATAGTAATAAAATGTACGGATGATAGTATGCAACTATTTTGCCGAAATGGATATTGACTTACGTGGATTATTTGTGCCAAATTGTATGGCAATTGTTCATTAAATATAAATTGTTTCACTTGCAGCACTTTCATATATTCACATATTCATTTTGAAATGTAACAAATAATTTATATTTCAGTTAAAGTGGAAGTTAATTCTTGTGTAGTCTTTTACCTGCACTATTTATATACTAGCCGGTCTCTCTGGCTGTGGGGTTACAACACTTTCTCTCTGTAATCCCGTTTATCACGCAGAGTCTCGCAGCGGAGCGAGAACTGAGGTGGTTCGACCCCCGCTCGTGACTTGCGGATACTGAGCCGGCCGCTCAGAAAGCAATGGCAAACTACTGAGCGTAATCTTGCCAAGAGATCAACAGACAGCTGAAAGATGCTGCTGTTGACAGCTAAGTCCTGTAAAGGATAAGCAAAACATTTTAATTTAATTTAATTTATATACTAAGATTTCACAGTCTATATTAAAAACATAGTGAACTCCAAATTGTATATGGACGTACATGTGCTAATATAAATGTCCCAAGTCGTTGCACTCATTGATATTTTTTCACACTTACTTATCCATAGTTTTAATAAGCCCTTTGTAGTGATTTGAAGTTGTTTCATGCACACTTGAGTTCGTCTAGTACTGGTTCTGTCTTTTTTCTCTGTTGGCCTTTCAATGTTTACATTTTTGTCTTTAGCGATTTTATTAATGTTATTGTTGTGTTTCAATGTAGAATAATTTCCATCTTTTAAAATTATCTTTATGGATCTGTTAGTGTTCTTCTGCCGGTCTCTCTGGCTGTGGGGTTACAACACTTTCTCTCTGTAATCCCGTTTATCACGCAGAGTCTCGCAGCGGAGCGAGAACTGAGGTGGTTCGACCCCCGCTCGTGACTTGCGGATACTGAGCCGGCCGCTCAGAAAGCAATGGCAAACTACTGAGCGTAATCTTGCCAAGAGATCAACAGACAGCTGAAAGATGCTGCTGTTGACAGCTAAGTCCTGTAAAAGGATACGCAAAACATTTTTTTTTTAGTGTTCTTCTACTTATGCTCGTTATAGTGTTTCTAAAGTTTCTGGTAATTTGTTTTAGCGCTTTAATTATATTTTTATCTTGTTCTGTTTTCTGACATTCTTCCTAAGCTGTACATCGAACCTGTAGAAAATACATGCAGTCTCACATTATCTTCTTTCTTATGTTCTTTGTTACATTATCTGGTTGTCCTTTGCTTATAATGTGATATTTCTGTTGCTTTGGTCTCTTCTCCGACTTCTCAGCTCTAACATACTATTTTCCAAACATCACATCTTATCTCATCTCATCTCATCGCATTTTGTTTCTCTTGTACCTTGCGGTGTCGAGGTGCAGTGGGATAAGCAGTGGGATAGTTCCCGTTCGTGGGTTTCATATATCGAGATTCCCATGGACTCTGTTATTCTCTCTGTCCATCATTTACATGGTCGGCCACTTCTTCTGGTTCCATTTGACCTAATTATGTTTAAAAAATGTTAGTTGCATATCCTTTACAGGACGTTTGCAGGCAACATCAGCATTATTTGATGTTGTGATCTCTTGGCAAGTTTACGTTCAGTAGTTTGTCATTGCTTTCTGAACAACTGGCAACAATACCATTTCGTAAAAAAAATCAACGTAACGCGGTCTGCTGTAAAATCTCGCTCAGCTGCGTTTCGAACGCGGGCATGCGGGATCACGAACGCGTCCGTTACACTTCCGCACGGAGGCGGTCCAAATTATGTAGACGAACAATTTCATTTGGCTTTTTATAATGAAATCTAACGCTGCTATTACCTCCACTTTAGTCTTTAGTCCTGATTTACAACATCTTTGGTCGATAATATTAGGATATCTTTAGGATGTGAAGATAATTCATCTGGCGCCATTTCTTCTGGGATTGTCATTAATTTTTCAAAAGGGATTTTCACTTCTTTTAATTATTCTTCTGGTAATATACTCATACCATGAAAGACTGGTTTTTGTTACTTTAATCAATTTTCTGAGTTTAATTTTAGTTTTATCATTGACAGCTCATTGTCGCTACCTCGGTCAACACAAGATAGGTTGCAAAAAATATTTAAATAGTAGGGGAACGCTTTGAACTACTAATGGGGTTCACTGGAAAAGGCGAATACACATCACACGTTTCTTGGTACAGAAGAATGGCTTGGCTTCTGCACACTGTGCGAAAGCCTGTGATTATTGATTTTCTAGGATCAGTAACGTACCTTACATAGTAGGTCTACTGTATTAAATGCATCTTGTGCAAATCACGGTCCCAACAAATATTTGACACAAATGTATTTCTATTTCGACGGGGTGTATTTAATTGACTCTTTCAGTATCATAGAGTTTTCGCACTAGGTGTCTTATAGTAAAGATGAGCACTGTTAACGATCTCGCGACAATTTTTTTCAAATAAGTTAACTGAATATATGTCATGGGATGATTAATCGTATTAAGCGACTTTCCGTAACTGCCGAGGGCTTATATATTGCCGACGCATTGTTATTGCATTATAATACAACGTGTCTGCAATCATATTAAACACGTTGAAGCCATAACTTTTTACTTCCCATTTTCCGTCTTTTGTTTTTGTTTGATCCAAACCTAATTTTTGTTTTGGCACAGAATTTGTTAAATGTACAATGACTTACCAACTGAGCAGACCAGATGTCTTAACTCGTCATGCAAATGTTTGTCCTGTGCAGAATTTCGCTTCTGTAACAGTCTTTCGAGACGTATTTATATTGCAAACCAGATGTAAACATGTTGACACAAACTGTTTAACATTCAACAAATCATTTTGCAGCAAAGGCCAGTGATAAAATACAATTGTAATAATTTTATTTGTCACTTTACAGTCTTGATTTCACAAATGACACACTCACATTTCCAGTCATTCACAATAAACGTTTCATATGGGTACAACCTGGATACAGCAACAGCACATCTTTCGGAGAGGTGTTGCAGTGTCCAGGGAAGGCTGTGTTCTTTAAAACAGTTGTCAAACTTAATAAACAGAAATAAGGAAAAGCCTGATGTCCTTACAGCATATTATAGTCTACCGGTTTTCAAACTGAGAAGACCACAGTTGACGCCAGTTGACCAATCACAGATAAAGCAAACACAAATATATAATAACACAATTTTAAATTCAAGCAATATTCAAGAAGCTCTCGGAATTGTTCACTCTCTTTTGTATAATGGATTCTGTTTTTAAAATTATTAGCATCATCATTAAATACCCTTCCACCTGGCGTAGGCGTTCATATCTCTCCACAGACCTCGGTCTTTATCCTTCTGAATCAACTCTAATGATGAGATTCCTTCATACCACCCACCGTCTCAGTTTATCCAGTATCATTTCTCTTGATCTCACTCTGCCTATTTTCACATTGATCTTTCCAGTTGTCACAATGTTCTCCGTTGCCACTCTTCTCATCACATGACCAAAGAAAGCTGTTTGTCTCTTTCTTATTGACAATTGTAGTTTTATCAACTGGAAGTGATTTTCATGAAACGGTCTTTGCTGATGTAACCCTCTCACGAACTCTACAAAATAGCAAAATATTTTGCAAGCTGTCATGTAGCATTTGAAGTCTGCAGATTCTAATCCCAGTGCAGCCATCAAAGCATTCTGATTTCGTAACGTCTAATGTGAACTCAAATCTCTATGTTTTACCTCTAATTCTCTGAGGGCCTATCAATATTTTGTCAGTTTTTTCTCATCCTTTCCGAATGGCCTCCAACAGTTGATGTTTATATGTATCATTTAGCCACGGTGTTTTTACAACTGACATTTAATTGAGACAGGTGGAAATGGCAAATTGTGTGCGTTGATTGCGAAACCACTCTAAACCATATAACATATGCTTCGGAAAGCATATGGTGGTGTCGCCACAAAGAAATCAAAAGTGTTTGACTGAATCAAGCGGCTCTGTAAATAATACAAAAACAGAACAATGAAGAATAAAGTTAGATTCTATAGCATTATAAAGCTCCAGTCCATTGATTGCTTCTGGTGCAGTAGTACCTCGCAACTCACAATGATACTGTCTTTACATAGCTTCGATATTCTTCTGACAGGGCACCGACAGATTGTCGTATGTTCTATGGTTTCAAATAGGCTTTGACTGAGCAGCGATTCAAGAATGCTGACGATATAACAACCAAAGCGACAATGCATTTAGCTGACAGAGCTTTCATAAATGTATTCCACACGCACGAGTTTGCAACAACAACAAATGTGTAGTTGTCGATTAGAACCTGTTTTAGGGAATTGTATTGTTTTTATTTTGAAGTACCTGAAGAGAAAATGATTACACTGTTACTGATAACAAATTCCTGGAGCTGTTTGAAGCTACCTCATATTTCAATCTCTTATTATGCACCATAACAGTCTGGTGTTATTTACAACAAAATAGAGGAATCCTTGCGTTATCAAAGTCTTGCACCGGTCAGGCTATCCCATGACAGCTAATGTTGTAGAGACTCAAAAACATGAGTTCTCATACACAAAGTCTTGCACCGGTCAGGCTATCCCATGACAGCTAATGTTGTAGAGGCTCAGAAACATTAGTTCTCATACACAAAGTCTTGCACCGTTCAGGCTATCCCATGACAGCTAATGTTGTAGAGGCTCAGAAACATTAGTTCTCATACACAAAGTCTTGCACCGGTCAGGCTATCCCATGACAGCTAATGTTGTAGAGGCTCAGAAACATTAGTTCTCATACACAAAGTCTTGTTATTATGTTGTGAGGTGACCAGCACCTTTCCTTCATTTCCTCAGAAAAATCGCTGTTACTTATTGTATGAGGCCAAGTTGATCCCAGATTGGTGTGCGGTCAGAAAATAACATTCTCATCTTCACTCAACAACAAAATTCATGTTGTATTGTTCATTTCATAAACATCGTTTTTAATTAATAAAAAGTATTTAGTTATAGTATGTTTATAATATAACATAAGAGGTCAGTGATATGACATAACAAAATATGACATCACAAATCATATCAATGGAGACTTTTCCAGGCCGTCTAATGATAGACAAGATCTCATTCTCAGTTGAACACGGCTCCAGAAAACTGAAACTCGTATTTGTAATCCTGTGAATTCCATTCAGCGGATTAGATGTGAAAACCAGGGTTTTCCAATATTTTAACAAGAGAATTCACTTGAGAACTACATCAGTGAGCATGGCGATGATGTCTGTCAGAGAGTTTACTCGCACAAGCAGAGTCCCTTTGTCTAGCTATGTTACTGTTTTCCAGATGACTAATTTCGGGTATACTAGAAAAGGAAGCGGATGCATGCATTCTAAGTTCTTGGTATTCGTGTTTGACATCGTCCAAACACTGGTAGATGTGTAAGCTAACCGCATCAGGGTCAGGCTGGTACTGTAGTCGGTCGTACTTGCAGCAATGCTCACAGTCGTCAGACATGGGATCACACACACAATCTACGTGACATGGTGATGCCTGCATGCTCTTCTTTCTGGCTTCAAGAGATTCTGACTCGATGCAGGCAACAGTCCTGGGTGTTGCTTCACAACATGCTAGGATTTCTGCGTTTGTCAGTGGTCTGTTTGCTGGTGTGTTTATCAACTGATTGACAACTGTCGCAGAAGGGGTTAAACCATTCATTGCATATAATTGTTTAGGTGGTCCTATACCAGAAATGTCATAGTTATTTCCCTTGCTTGTTGCAAGGCCAAGCTTTTGCCGGGACTTATTTCTGACGGCATTGCTTCTGAAGCTGGTATCACTTAAAGAACACACACTTGCAGAATCTGATCGAGGCATGGAGGATGACGAGACAGACCGGTCGGATGCTGAATTTCTGTGTGTCAAATTCAATGAAACATCAACCGAATCTGGCGGTATAGATCGTAGATTTTCTTTGGTCAGGGGCGTCTCGACCATTTCTCCTATAGATTCAGAAAAACTGGAACTCTTAACCATCATTTCAACACAAATTGGGCTGTTAGTCTTGGCCCTCCTACCGTTCACCTTTGAAAAAGCTCCTGCGGCGCTGTGGTTTTTCTGTATTCTTATATCATCTGTATTACTACTTGTACTGCAACTTTTACTGCTGGCTGAACTGCGCTTCTTCTTTCTTTTCTTCTCCCTCACGTTATAGTATACCGCATCAGGATCAAATTCCGAACTACCATACAGATCAGTAGCACTACAGTGCTGGGCCTGACTCGGCTCTTCAAACAAATCGTCAGCTTCCTCGGTTAATGATTCCGTGTTCAGACTGTTGACTTGGACGCGTTCATCGGTGTTGCCTTGCACGGAAGCAAACTCTCTCACGCCTGCGTTAATGTAACTTTGAGGAGTAACTGCAGAATACAGCGGAGGCGCCGAGGCCATATTGAAAGGATCTTCCTTTCTCTCAAGATTCTCTTTAAATATGTCAGTGTATCGAGGCAGCCGAGGGTCGTTAATTTCGGCGTATTCCACCTCGCTTCCTTTCTGCTCTGTTTCACTCTCGTAGTCCTCGGGATGACTCTTGAGATTGTCTGCGTTGCCGTCAATAGTTTCATCTCCATCTGAAACATAAGGTAATCAATTTTAGATGATACGGCTACAGACGGCCAACACAGGTATAAACCATATTATCGATTAATACTCGTAGCTAAAGATTGAGGACATAGTCTAACGTATCAATACCTATCAGTCGCAGGACGTTGCTGATTTGTTTAGCATATTATGGTCCTTTGGGTCGACCCAACCTCATACAAATGAGCATGTTCAGAATTTTTCAGAAATCGTGTGGGAAGGACACGCTGTGATAGTGTAGTGGGTTCAAATCCACACCGAGGCGAATGTTTACAAATTGAGATGGACTCCTAGGTCGACCCTTTACAATGGGTACCAGGAAATGTGATGGGAAAGTAAAGACGGCCAGTCTAGAACTGGACATATCACTATGGAGTGCAGATTTGTCTAAGAATATGGTTCTAGCACTATGTGCGTCTTAAAGCGCGTAAAATTATACTCGGCACTTTTAACGCTTCACACCTGGTAGGCGGTTTCTGGCATCATATGACATTTACCTTTATACTAGAAAAAGAAAACACATCCATTGCAGGTGTATGTTGGGGAAAGGAAAGGAAGGGGATGTTGTTGTTTTTATATGCTACTGTTAGGAAAATTCAGAAATTTAGAATTGCAGAGACGGTGAGTTTGTCTAGCACATGTTTCAACATCCTCCATTTTTGGTCTGACTTGTGTTTTAAATATGTCCAATTACACGTCATGGGTACGTTCATTATATTATAAACTGATTATGGATATGTGGCTTATTTTATAAACACTGTATTTATACATTCGTTAACACTGTATAGATGCGTTAGCTATTTTATAAACACATTTTATATACTTTCGTTATTTCATAAGCACTGTGTAGATACGCTTGTGAGTACTGTAAACACACTTTCGTTATTTTATAAATACTGTATAAGTACGTTCGTTTAAACTGTATAAATGCGTCATGTTATAAACATTTTATACACATGTTCGTTATTTTATAAACGTTCGTTACACTATAAACACAGCACAGATGTGTTCATTATAGCATACACACTGTATAGATACATAAACCCAACATAGTTATTTGCGTTGTTTTATAAATACATTTAAGATACTTTTGTTCTTTTATAATCACAGTATAGATATGTTCGTTATTTTATAAGCACAATATTGATACTTTTATTATTTTATAAACACAGTATAGATACGTTCGTTATTGTATACGCACGGTAGATATAAATTCGTTATCTTGTGAACAAATAGACAAATATGTTATTTTAAAAACACTGCATAGATATGCCCGATATTTAAGTACGCACTATACATGACGTGTATTTGTATTCGTTTTGTTATTTAGCAATTATAGAAAGACCCCAAATAACCAACAAAACAAAAACAACAACAACAGTAACAATAAAGTCTGAAGAGAAACCGAGGAAACATATCTGAATGAAACAAAGAAGGAAATATTAAAGTAATAAAAGAACAAATTAAAGAAACAAATTACATCTTCGAAATTTTTACTAACAACGATAAACTTAGTGACAAAATTAAATTGAAGAATTTCAGAACAAATTAAATGTCAAACTATACAAAAAGGTGAGCTAACAATAACATATTTTTAAAAGAAAATAATATAAAATAAAGCAAAATAATATAAAATGATTTAACATGTAAAATAATAACAATGAAGTAAAGAATGTTTCTTCAATCCATGAGAGTTGTACTGGATATTTTGTAGTTGAATAATATTTTTTTTATAAAATAAATCAGCACTAGATTGGTGAAGTGGTAAATATCACACAAGATTGGTGATATTGATAAATATAACACTAGATTGGTGATGTGATCAATATCACACTATCCACTTTTATATCCCAGGACATTTTGTGATACCCATGTTTAGCTGGTAGACCTGAGAGCTCAGGTCAGTGGAAATACATCAGCCTCGATATAGATTCGAACTCGTGATCATCGTGCCAACGGGCTAGCGTACCAGTCTCTGCGATACAATGGTTCCCATTCCCATAAATATGCAATTATTGGAATCATACACAGGGATCCCATGAAAGACGTGTCCAGTCCACAACAAGGATACAGATAGGTAACTTTTATATTTATATTTTCATGTAGTATTTTTCATGTAGTTGTGTCGGTTTGTGTTTGTATTTTTGTTTATTTTTCTTTTAATGTTCTCGCGTAGGCTTTAGCCGCAACATCCACTTTGTTACTTGAGATCGTGTTCTAGTAAAGCCTATCGTCTACTTATCTTTGTTGTTGTTGTTGTTGTTATGTTAATTTTGTGTCTCAATGTCACATATATATAGACTTATAAGTAGCCTTAATGTGAGCAGTTGTGGGTAGGTTTGCAACGGATAAACTGCATAGCACATAGGTACGTCCATAACTGTCTCAGTCTCATCACATAAATCAAACAAGGAGCATCTTAACAACTTCGCACCAACTTCGTTTCAGGATTCAAGTCTTGTATATATCATGATCTTCTTGTTCATCTGGAGTGCCTGGTAAGCAGCAAACATAGGGGATCGAGACAACCAAATACTATCTGTAATTTGATATTTTAATGAAGCTGATATGCCTTACATTATCATTGGTTTCCCAGTTATAAGCTTCCCACACACATCTCACCCCTTTACAAATATAATACAAGCTATTTAATATAATACAAACTATTTCTTTCTGGGTAGGTATTCTATTTTATTTAAAAATGAGAGAAAGCATGGTGTAATAGGTAAGAGTGCTTGTTCTTAAACATCAAATGTGTTATATCGAGGTAGCGGGTTCAGTCCATACACTGGTCAGTTGGACTAAAATTGTTGACTTCGCGTCCTAGACTTTGGGACGTAAACTACAAGTACCTCTGGATTCGTAGTGAGTTCGCCTGATGGCGGGGGACACTGGTAATAGGGAAAGCTAATCTACACTCAAAATTCAGTCATGAACACTAGAAAAAGCGTATATGGACAACGCTTGAGTTCAAAGCCACCCTTCCCCATCCCATCCCCAGCAACAACAAAATGTTTAATGTAATCTGGCCAGCTCTTCGACCCGGCCATTTGCATCTCCAACTTCCTTCGTATTTTTACCGCGCGGGGGTATTTACAGGGACCTCTTAATTGCTAGACCTTATCTGCAACCACCATATACTCGTCGACGAGGTAAGGCTGGCTTGAAATGCCTGCCAATTGAATTGTCTTATTGCATGCATAGAGATAAATTGTAATGGAAATAATGCTGAGACTATAACTTACCAGCACTAGCGTAAACATGGCCCTCTTGATCGCACATGTAGCACCTGCAACAAACAGACAATTAAAACATTATGAGTTTTTATACAGGCATTCTAGGTGAGTCTGGCCGAGTGGCTCGAATCCCAGGATCCCAAAAACGGGACCCAGATTCGAATCCTCGGTAAAACTACGGATTGTTTTATCTATCGGGGGCAAAAAAAAAAAAAAAACCTAACCTCGCAGCGACTGCACTAGTCAGGTGGCCTTATTCCCTTAGGCTCATGACCACCTCCCTCCCCTGTTTTATACCGCAAGGCATTATAGACAGTAATACAGTTTTTTTAAAGTTTATTTTGTTTTTATTAACTCAGGCAGCCTTAAAGTGATTAATAGGAGGACCGAAGGGGTTACGAACGCAGTTCGTAATCCCGCATACCGCGTTCGAAAGACAGCTGTGTTCGTTTTTTTATGAAATGGTATGGGTTCCGGACATTCAAAAAGCAATGGCAAACTACTGAACGTAAACCTGCCCAGGAATCATCAACAGTTAAAAAATGCTGCGGTTGACTGCTACGTCCAAAAAGATGATGCAACTAACTAAGTAATGATACTATAAAAGTAACTGATAGCGCCGACATGTACAATTAAACTAGATTGTGTTATTTTGGGGCAAGATCAGAAGAGATAAAGATACACAAGAGGACGTTTGGCATTATTTTACTAATCATCTAGGCAAAAAACAATGATTTACGTGACACCAAGTTCTTCTAAATCTCAGACGACATAGAGGATACGAAAGTCATCGTACCTGCTCAAGAAACGGCAACTTAAGAACAAGAAGAAGAGGGCATATGTTGCATTATTAAGTAGTCCTATTAGGCAAGTTAATGAAAGCACGGTTTGTTACATGGTATTGTTACGAATAAATGGCGGGCGAATAGACGGACGGGTAAATTAGATGGACAGACAGGCATTCAGACGCAGAGACAGACAGAGACAGAAAAGCAACAAGCAATCAAGAAGGCAGAAGGAAGACAGTTGGACACACATGTCGAAATATAGATAGACACACAGACAAACTAATAGGCAGCAGAAAAAAAAACAGAGATGTAGACAGACAGTTAGACAGAGAGGCATATATGCAGAGAGATAGAGAGAAAAAAGATGTACATACAATCAGACAGGCAGACAGACAGATCGATTAACTGACAGTTAATACGACTGGACAGACAGCCTCACCGTGTTTTCTTTGTGTAGAATGTAATGGCGATGACTATAATAATGATGACGACACAAGCAGCAGCGGAACCGAGAACTATTGCCAGGAACTTCTCGTCGGTGGCGTCGATCCCCGAGGAGTGGACGTTGTCAGCTGTGGAGAAACGAAATCAATAACATTAGCTATGAAAGGATCAAATGTGAAAGAATTCTGCTGACACTATCAGTTTCTACAAGTTCACGTGATTGAGAAGACATTGGTTAACCAGTAACATAAAACAATTAGGCGTAGGTAGATGGTGTGAAAGACAAAATAAGCACAGACGCATTGCACATAGCTTATAACGAACTCATGCATGGAAACTGTATCAATATGTGTTACCTATGCTGTGCAGGATGCACAATCCTATTTGGTACACTCCACGTTCATCATTATGTGCCATGACGATAAGCGTGGGCGCCATCTTTCACGATCATCAAAGCCGTTGATCAGCTCTGTATTCTTGTCTTGATCGTGTCACGGGCCAGGCCATCCAGATATTTACGTCTCTGCCATGAATTTGTTCTCAGGAACCACATTTTCTGAACCATTGGATGTTTTTTTTGTTTTTTTTTCACATCGTGCCTGCTCATTGTCAACGTCTCACATCCATACAATTCTACTGGTTCTATGTAGCTCTTCAGCGCTCTTTTTCCTGCATACCGCGTTCGAAACACAGCTGTGGGCAGTTTGGAAGCAAACCGCCTTGCGTTGGTTTCCAATGCAAAAGTATCAGTGCCGGTCGTTCAGAAAGCATGGCAAACTACTGAACGTAAACTTGTCAAGAAATCACGAATAGCTAAAAACTGCTGGGGTGAACTGCTACGTCCTGTAAAAAATATGCAACTTTTTTTTTTGGGAGCAGATCCGTGTGCCTTGATTTTCCGAAAGCATTGGCAAACTACTAAACGTAATAATTTCATAATAAATCACAAATAGTTAATAAATACAGGGGTTGTTTGTAGCGCTCATACCGTCGAAATCAACTCAAAACGGCCTGCTTCCAAATCGGCCGCGGCTGATTTCGAGTTCTCGGATCGCTATTTTGGGAAATTGTAAAACTACGGTTCATTATCCCTAACCAACAGACGCCTGCACAAAATCATATCAAATCAAATCAAATCAAATCAACTTTATTTTAAAAGGGTCACAAATTGGGCACGCAGGTCCGTCTTACATTCGGCCCTTCCAATCACTCATCTTTCGTTCATCAAGAGCATTATACATTCACATAGGAAGAAAAATAAACATTGTGAAATGAATGTTGTAAACATAAACAAGGCTAATTACAATGTTATGAGGCCCATCTGCCACCTACCCACACATCACGCCACCCACACACACCCCCACCTACCCACACACACACACCAAGGACACATACATTCCCTACCAACCGACCCATCCCCCTCCTGCACATCCCCCACCCACACACACTGGCCTCACCTGTTCCCCCAACCCAAACACACTCGTCACCTACAAACATCTCCCACCAAACCACACATCCCGCGCCCATCCACATACACATCCTAACCCACAAATCCTCTCCCCACCCACACCTCCAACCACCCATCCCCCAGCCACACCTCCATCGACCACATACTCCCCACCCACGCACACACATCCCCCACCAACCCACACATCGCACATCCACTCACACATCCCCAAACCATACACACACATCCCCACCAACTGACATCTCCCTACCACACACACACACACACACACACACACACACACACACACACACACATCTCACTAACCACATAATACACTAGCCAATATACACCCATACAGCTATCGGTAAAAAATGATTCCATTCCACAGAATATCGACAGCGCTTCACTGAAACATTTTAGTTCTGAGCACATTGCACAGCTGTTGGTTTAAGATAGTTAGTTACTTAGTTTAATTGCATATCATTTACAGGGCGTAGCAGTCAACCCCAGTACTGTTTGGCTGTTCTTGATTCCTGGGTACGTTTACGTTCAGTAGCTTGCCATTACTTTCTGAACGACCGGCACCCACACCATTTCTTTAATAGTCAACATAAAACGGTCCGCTGCCAAATCGCCCGTAGCTTTGATTCGAATGCAGTATGCATTATTACGAACTGCGTCCGTAAAAACTTCGCTATGGAGCGGCCTGTAGGATTAAGAGGCTGGCTAGTGACGATATGTTCTGATTGTGTCTAGTTGGTCGAACGTTAAAGTACACGTGGTCCTTTAACTCCACCTGGTTACATTTAGTGTTGGGTTGAGTTGAACTAAGAACCGACATCACTGCACTCAGGACATTCCCATACGTGCTCCACTCCCTGGTTCAACAGCCAGCGAAGAGTCATACCAACGGGCACTCGATGGCTGACGTTGTTACAATCACACCTCCCATTTTGTCTTTCCAGGACATATTGCTTTATCCATTATATACGTTCCCTTTGAACTCAAGCGCAGTCCAATCACGTGCTAATACGTCTAGTTCACTTAAATGATTTTTGCTTGTGGACTGGCTGTCCCTATAATCAGTGTCCCTCGCATCAGACAAACCCGCTCCGTCTTTTGGGGTACGAGCAATTTACGTCGCTAAGTCAACCAAGAGAAGTAAACATTTTGGCCCAAAGGAACGGTGTAGGGGTTGAACCCACTACCTCGGCATCAGCGCACTGGAAGTTCAATAGCGCACGCTCTTATTATTCGGCCAAGCTGACCTCATCTTCCACATAAAACTTACATGAGGACAGGACAGTCAGGAAAACCTATTAGCCACTGCGTTACCGTGGCTCTCTAAATTTCTACACATTAAGTCATACTGCATTAAAACCAGTAAATATAGTTATTGATTACTCAAGGCAGCAATTCTGTACGCATCAGAAACACTCAGAACAACACACAAAAGTACTGTAGCGTTATAAACTTATATTAAACATCTGCAAAGTAAAGGAGGAATAAGAAAGTATAGAGCCATCAATTTGCCCCTCAGGGAAATACTACTCGTAGAACAAACTCCAGTGAAAAACGAGATGAAGTAACATCGTTGGCATCGCTAGGATGAAATATGGAAGACAACAATTTAATAAATAGCAACATAAATAACCAGCCATATTTCTGTTATTCTAGCCCACCCAGTTACAATTTAGCTCTTCCTGCGATATCCATCTATTACTTTCGTGTAGCCATCTCCTAAGATAGTAGGATGTATAGATTAATCAATACACGTATAGCGAGTAGCTTGGTTATAGTGAGTAAATAACGTTCTGATTGCCATGTATATTGCTGTAAGTTTTATGTACATGATAACTATGGTACTTCAGACATATTTGCTGCGGATCAAACACAGTTTCTAAATGAAACTTGATCATACATTCGCAGATTTGGGAAGCCCTCAAGAACAGAATGGCGGCTAGACGCATAAATACTGACGTAGAAAAGGATATAAAGCATTGAAAGTGGCGGTTTGCATTTATGTCGGAATACTCATTTCATTTTGTCTAGAGGTTCTCAAGCTGGCCGATACTGCTCCACTTGGACCCTGATGGTATTCAAGAAGTAAACGGCCTTTGTAAAATCCGTGAGACGTATTTATTGAGTATATGCTGCTGGGTACAAATTTCTATTGGCCGACTGACATGCCATTGGGTGTCTTCGTACGATGCCGCCCTTCTTAATATTTTAGGCTGTATCGACCGGGGACAATGGTAATTTGTAAAAATGTCAGCCTTGATGTTAATTTGAATGCATATATTTTGTAGCAAATGTCGCCATTATCATCATTAAGCGCTTGCCGACTGGCGTGGCCGATCTCAATTCTTTACATCTTGCGATCTCCAATAATGTGCTTGAGTTCTTGCGCTGTCACCCTTCCGCACCATAACACAAAACAGCCAATAATGTTCTCTCGCTGTCTTTGTTTGTCTCATTTAACAGCCTCGTATGTTTGAAGTACATTTTACAGTCCCGTTTGTCTACAGACTGATTAGCTCTCTGTGGTTTATATCATTAATAGCACAAAGGCCGCCTTCCATATGTAATCTGGGTCGACCTAGTAGACATGGGTAGACCAGATGGTCAATTTTTATTTTAAAATCCCCCTTTATAGGCATTCGAAAACATGGCCAGGTTGGAGATGTGGTTTTGTATTTGCAAAGATTGTGTGGCTTGAGGTTGCCTGCCAAAATATTTAGAATCCCTATTGTATTGCTTACTCCAGCCTCTCTACTTCTACCTCATTCTGGTTTAATCAAGGCTGGCCATAATGTGTTATCTTCTAACATTTGTCTGACTGTCTTCAACTATTTCAGGGTAATCCACCCAGTATATTTAGACAGGGAATAGCGGTCTGGCATACATAATGTGAGACAGAGTGGCGCGAGGACGAAAACTTTCGAATCTCTGACGTATTACTTATTCCAATCTCTTCACCTTGATCTAATTGTGGTTCGATGAAAGCTAGAACGCTTGCCTGCCCACTCGGTGATCGTGTGTTAGAATCCCCATGGATGAGAATTTACACAATTGTCATGGTAGTGCATACCTAGTTTAATCCACATTTGGGATTGCGTAGATTTTATATTTTTAATTGTGTAATCAAGGAAACGTTGGTATACCCTCATGATCTTTTGATAATGTATAAAATGTCTATCTTTCTCGAATACATACGGCAACATTCCAAGGTTCCATGTGCACGTTGCTTACTGTAACAATCGAATTTAAAAAGCAGAAGATCTGCGCGTAAAGGAAAGTTTATAGCAGTTGCGATTCTGATTTATGCACATCTCGATCATTGCCTGGGTCCATGCACTGTGCCAAGAGTTGCTTCGCGTGATCGCTCTATATCTCTGTCTGTGTGTCTGTCTTTCCGCCTGATTGCAGTTCTGTCCTTCCATCCGTCCGTACGCCCGTCTGTCTGTCGTGGTGACTGTTTGATTGTGCATCTATTTGTCTACGGCATTCTCTGTCTGTCGGTTTTTCCACTAGATTGGTTTTGTATCTATATACATGAATTAGATTGTACGTGTACCCTTATACACGCACCCACACACAAACACACCCCCACACACACACACACACATATATATATATATATATATATATATATATATATATATATATATATACAGAGAGAGAGAGAGAGAGAGAGAGAGAGAGAGAGAGAGAAATAGAAAGCAAGAGTCAGAGAGGATAAAAGAGAGTAGATCAGGAAGTATAACTGTAACCAGCACACACACGTGATCAATAAACCAACGTGCAACATTAGACACGATTTATGAAAGGTTACATTTTCTGTCTTGACATGATCTTTAATAACCAGATTAATCAATATCGCCGAACCCAAAGAATGCGTGGAGTGGGACTATTAACATCGAGCCTCTTGCAAGCCTTTTGCTGCCAATGTAATCAGTACGCATTATGTTGCATTCCCTGTGTAATAAAATATAGGAGCCGATTGCAGCGGGTGGGAAATTTGAAAAGAAAGCCGAAAAGAGAAACTTTGGAAAAATCGGGAACCATCAAGATTGTGTTCAATACATTTATAGGTATTGGCGTAGAGTCGTGGAAGGAAAGAGAAAGAAAGGAAACACTTATCACCTTCTTCTTATAGACCACGCTGTGTGGCATTGCTGATCATGTCTAGCCATACTAGCCATACATTGGTATACTGTGCTACCAACTATTTCTTATGCCGACTTTCCTCCATGCTAACTACCCATCATCTTCCCTCTTGGTCTCCGCTGTCTCTCTTCCTCTCCAACTTACCGTTGTGACGACATACTCCAGCTTTCACTATACTGTCGTACTTTGATGCGAGCTCAGCGTACACTAAACATTAACTTGTAGAGATAGCTGCATATCAAAAAATGAGGAAACTAAGAACACGGTATTGACTGACACTCATCAATGAACAACTTAAGCAGTTAACAACTAGTGAACTAGCTCAAACACTGCCTTAAAACAAATTCATGTGTAAGTGTTGATTTCGGGTCTGACTGATCATAGTAATTTGAAGCATATTGCAGCAGATCGAGTCATAACTCAACATACCACAACATGTCAACACACATATTACTGAAAGCGACCTGTATAAATACTGGAATAGATTAAGGGCCATATAATTTACTTTCCCCAAACTTGTAGTTTCTCAACCCTCGTCGCCACTCTACTGGAGTTTTATCAATGTTGTGGTGATTTCTGGGTTATTTCTTGTAGCCAACAGTAACTTAAGAGTTAATAAATTGCAGATTACACAAGACACCGCACATTTAAATAGTTAACAATATAGTTGACCGAGTATTCTGTAATCGAAGCGCAAGGAAATGCGAATCAGCTCTAAGCAGCTCAAATCACTAACTGCAACCATGGTTTCAGTTGCCATGGTAATAAATAAATAACAAATTGTGCCGCAGCAGTTTTCTGCTATGCGTTTGTGATGTGATAGGTCCATCACATTTTGTAGGCCGAGATCAAAGAGGAATTGGTAGCCAATCTCTTTTATTTTTATTTTTATTTTTAGCCCTCACTTTGGCAAGTGACCAGTCCAGGCTTCGAATGCCATTATCAGACAAAGTTCGCTTTCAACATCACAAGCGCAGCCGCCTTAGGGGGGATAAATAGCTGTTGAACCTTTCCCAAGGGTGTCCCTGCGGCTAGCGGAGGGATGGCAGCACTTTACTTGTCCTTTGATCGGGGATACCTCTACACTTTACTTGTCCTTTGATCGGGGATACCTCTACACTTTACTTGTCCTTTGATCGGGGATACCTCTACACTTTACTTGTCCTTTGATCGGGGATACCTCTACACTTTACTTGTCCTTTGATCGGGGATACCTCTACACTTTACTTGTCCTTTGATCGGGGATACCTCTACACTTTACTTGTCCTTTGATCGGGGATACCTCTATGTCGTTACTGACAGACTAACACTTACTACATACTCACCTTTACAATCCGTATCCCCATCACAGCACACATACTGTAGCTTGTACTGTTTCACTTCTCGCGGCGGGACAGTGACGTAATCCAGCCTGTGGACCACACAACATATTGCATTATATAATTGTGATTATTTGACACGTGGTGTTTCCGTAGAGTTTAGAGCTTAAAGACGCTAAAGACAACAGGTTCGACTTGATTTGCACAGGGTTCTAGACCAAACATCGGCTTAATGCTCGCCCGTGTTACTAGTGGTCTTGAGTTCGATCCGTATCACGGCGATGACCAGTTTTTGAAACTTAACCTTGGCTCCCAGATCGACCCAGCCTCAAAAATAGATATCAGGAAGTGTCTTGGAAAGTAAAGGCGGTCGCAGGGCTACCGACTACATCACGCACTGAGTGCCGTTTTTTTATGTAAAGATTGTGAATCTAGCTCCATTTTTGTAATACACCTTAGGCGGGTTAAAACACCTTTGCTTGTTACGTCCCTTTCTACACAATATAGCTCGCACCTTTTCGGCTCAACTTTCAATACGGTCAATGTATGTTAGTTTTTTACACATGCTGTTGTTTGTAAGCAAGTTTACTTCTATGTTCAGATTGCGTAGAATAATTTTATTAAACAACAACCAAACACTCAAACACATTTCTGGTTAAAAGGGAAAAAAAAAACACTTCCCTGGCAACTAATCTGATTCTCAACAAAGTACCACGAAATATGAATTGAGCTGAACTGCATGCAGTAAAGCTTGAACGTACCACTGACAAATCAACAGAAACCGAAACCTGAAGGGATCAGCTTCAGAAAATCACAATCAAAAGTGACAGAACCCACGTTCCTATTAGACAGACTTTATCAGCAAACACTAAAAGCAAACAGAAAGTCATGCTAATTTAACTACATATACGACAATATATCATTTGTCAGCTTTTAACTGTAGTTGGTACATTAACAGATATTACTTAGTATCCTTATGAGACAAGGGGATCTTGGCCCTATTTTCCTCCTCTTGTTATTCAGTCTCAAAGAAAAATACAAACTGTAAATATATCTTTGTCTTATAACCTTAGCTGTATGACGTTCGTCGTTATATTTGCCCGCATCCTCCTGTCACGCTTTTTGCAAATCATTTCCGTTACGTATGTTTTGCCACGTAACCTTGTCAGCTTATGGAACATTCTCAATATAAATAATCCATTAGCTCAAATCCGTTCAGAACGTCCTGTTGACATGAAAGTCTCAACGTTACTCTTCTGATAAGTGTTCCTAAGACTGGATTGACTATTACAGATACACAAAATTAGTTCATTGCGTGGGTTAGCGTCACTCAAGACCCCTTTGCGTTTATCTGACTGAAGATGGTCTAATCACTTCTGATGTAAATACTACCTAACATGTTTGTTCCTTACTTTAATAAAGTCACGATTTTTAGATGCCACAAATACAAGGTCGTGGAACTCTGCGTATGTAGGATACATCACTTCCATCGATTATCCCTGGTCTTCCAGCTTTCTTGTTGTTGATTCTCCGCGAGCCTGGCCCGTCAAAGCTGCAGAAAATCTTTGCTCGTACACATTCACGAATAATTTAACAGGGTTAATTATTTTGTCTGCTAGTGTTAAATTGGCTGCTAGATCAAAGTAGGGCTGGGTCGATTGTGGAACTCGTTAATACCAGAAACAATGTGGTTGTCATTTCTGTTATCCTGTATGAATACATCTCTGCTGTACAATATACTTCTTTCTTACAAAGATTGTAAGATATAGGCAAATTGCTTGTATTTGGTGTGTATTTATCGATATTGCGTGGGTTTTTCCGATGTTCTCAAAACGTTATTACATAATGTAGATTAAATAAGTAACACAAGGCAAAGATGTCTACAGTTTTATCTCCGAAGAAGGAAGATGTATATAAAACAACTGGATAAGGACATTCATGGGAATACAGCCAGCTTTAATGCGAAGAGACACACTTTTCTTAAGTGCATTTTATGTGCGTGAAATTGCCAGTTTAAAATAAGCTTCAGTAATCTGTTCTTAGGATCTGAAACATTTAGTAGATGCGGTTATTGTACACCGTGAACAACTAGGGTTAGAATTTATTGTAATAAGACAGAGATTATGGTCGTCTCTGTGAAGAAATAAATATCACAATGTAATATACGGACGGGTCAATGGTAATATTGTTAAACAAGAGAATCGGTACAGCTATCTCGGAACAGTCATAACATCTGATGTGAGGTGCATTGAAGAGATTAGAACAAGAATCGCAATGACAAAGGTAATCTTTTGCAAGATGGAAAACACACTAACCAATAAAACGATGTAAATTGCAACGAGAAAAAAAGGCGTTGAAGTGGTGTATAGAACTCATAATTGTTGTATAGATGTGTATCGTGGACAATGAGCAGAAAATCTGAAAAAAATCTAATGGGAGTGTAAATGTGGTTTTTGAGGAAAATACAAAAAAATAATAGGGACAGCCAAAAAAAAAAAAAATAATAAATGACCAAGTACTGCAAGAAGTAAACTGATTGGGAAAATTAGACGCAAAAAGTCAAAAATTATTTGGACACGTTATGAGAAGAAATACACTAGAGAACTTTGTGACAACTGGCAAGATTGAGGGTGAAAGAAGAAGGGGAAGACAGAAGTCAATATATGGATGACTTGACCACATGGCATGATGGAGACAAGAACACAGAGCTGATCCACAGCTCAGTTGATCGTGTAAGATAGCGACACGTGACCGCCCACGTTTATCGGCATGGTACATGAAGATCCATCTGTTCTTGGGCAGCTTGAGTAGCGTTGCGACTAGAACGCTTGCCTACAGGCCCGGTGTCTTATATTCGAATCCCCATCCAGTATTTTAAAACAATTCAACAAGGTTTCCAGATCGACTCCGCCGAAAATGGCTGCCAGAAGCTGTCCCGCGATGTCGAGCCTGCCGACCTGATTCTGACCACATCAGCAATAGAATGCCGTTGGTTCTATACAAATATAGGGCTAGCACCAGACATCCAATACACCATTAATGCATGTAACGGGTCTAAGAAGAAGGTTGTATCCTTGTCTTCCATCGTCTGTAGTTCAAGGCAATTGTCCACGAACACCATACAGCCAATACACAATTAATGCATGTAACGGGTCTAAGAAGAAGGTTATATCCTTGTCTTCCATTGTCTGTAGTTCGAGGCAATTGTCCCCGAGCACCATACAGCCAATACACCATTAATGCATGTAACGGGTCTAAGAAGAAGGTTATATCCTTGTCTTCCACCGCTGTTGTTCAAGGCAATCTTCACCAAGGAATATATCATACTATAAGCAGTAAATTCCCATAATTGCGTGACTGTTAATTAAGATACTCTCCACATATAGACATCAACTTATGGGGTATTTTTTTAACATTCCCTCGTTTTTAACTCAAACGTAGTCCACACACGTACCATTACGTCTATTTCATTCAACTTATTTTTACGTGTGGATTAACCTTTCCTGTTATCAGGAGGGACACCCTCGCCATAAGGCGAAACCCACTCCGACTTCCCATCTATTTGTAATTGTAATGTACGTCTAAAAGGCAAGGACAAGACGTCAACATGTAAGTCCAATTGAGCGGTATATGGGTTGAACCCGCTGCCTCGGCATCAGCGCATCAGAGTTTTCAGGCCCCGCGTTCTGATCTATTCGGTCATGATGACGTCCCCTAACCTATGTGCTATTCGTTTTCTTAAATCAATTTCATATGCTCAGCTTTCTAAATAAATCTATGCGTTTAGTCACGAATCCAGCAGTCTTCAGGAGCTTCCAGCGTCAGCAACACGGTGTCCTAAAAACTCGTGTCTCTCGGCAGCCACATTGGGGTTCTTAAACTGCTAAAGCGAAGACTCGCTAACCGTTTTTTTTTTTAAATATATATGGTACCGTTTCGACTTAAGGATTATTCTGTTTCGATATTGTTTATTTTGTAGTTTACAGTGTCCTCTGCAGAGCGTAAACATTGCGGAAATAATGGCAACAAAACACCATGTTCTATTTAAAAACTTCAACATATAACAGACAAAGATACCTTTTGGATTGATTAAGATAACATCATTCGTCATTGTGATAATAAACTTCATCAAACAAATATGCACGTCTATGTATTACAAATCCACCCCAGCTTTAGAAACTCGGCTGTATCATAAAGCATTGCTGAATAATTAAACGTCTGGGCATGTTTGCACGTCAGTGTTTTCGTGATTACAGCAGACTTAATCCTAGGTCCAGTATTCATATTTGTTCAGTCTGGATCGATGTGCCTGGGGCAGATATTGCTTTCCAAAGGCACTCGGAGAAATGAACAAGTATATTGATTAATATAATCACCTTGCCGTGCTGAGTGAGTTATTTGTTTCTGCGATAGCTTTGCCAGCGATGGTTGATACGCTTGATGGCGGATTCAAGTGAAAATCAACATTGCTGGAATGGCGCAATCGTTACTGGGCTCGTGACAAAGAGAACGTCCTCAAGCATTGCCTGCATGAGTAGGTATCCAGACGTGCCGTTAATCCCGTGATTGCTAGCCCAGAACAGATCAGAACTTCTCGGACGTGAAGCTATAATGAATCAAGTAAAGTGGCAACTTACAACAAGAGTGTTAAGATTTATTAAATGTAATTACTATGTTGGGTCAAACGGACACATTTTTGTGTGTGGCTATCTTCTGAATATAATATGCAATGCACTCATGCTGATCGTATAAATCAAGGGCGGGGAACTTTCGGCACACGGGGCGTATATGGTCCGCGAAATCATTTTTCTGGCCCTGCAAAGGCAACCGCAGGCGTGAATCTATGAGCTGTTTTCATAGCAGCATAAATTTGATTTTATTTAGATCATTATTATATCATAAATTTTGAGGGACATACAAGGACGGTCCATTAAAGAATAGACAGGGCATATACCAGTCCCATCGTATGTATGCCCTCTACACGTATAAAGCTCCTTAATTTCAAATGTGAAATATTTTAAGCTAAATTATGGCATGGAAAGTGCAACTCAAAAAATAATAACATGGTACATTTTGCCACCTTGGAAAGATAAATTCCATGACACACGATGTGAGTCATTTAATTAAATACCAAAGTATCTGAACAATAAACAAATGGAATTGAATATATTTGCTACACCGCACAATGTGAAACCAGATAATGTGAGTGATAACCCACATCACGATATCTTTCAGCTGCAAAGAGAATGCTGAGAACTAGGTGCAACAACCTCCCATTTCTTGAGTTCTAAGAACATTACAAAAGTAATGATGAATTTCCCACAATGAGGAGGCATATTTAAATATGCACCCAAGATTGGAAAAACTTACTGCTTATAGCGATTCATTTCAAAGCTGAACATCGCAAAGAATGAACAGCGCTGCAGACTGACCAATGCAAACCTAGAAAAGCAGTTGCGAGTAGCAACATGATCATTACCAGCTAACATAACACGCCTTACCAAAGAGGAGCTGTTACAGCCATCTCATTAGGCATACGCTAATTAATTGTTTGCCTAAATATAGCAGGTTAATTTCAAAGGTGATAATTTTCATAGCCCGTAATGGCCATGGGCAGTAAAACGTTTCCACGCCCCTGGCATACATGATTGTTAGCCAGAGAATTCTAAATTTATACGTAAGTCTCATCGCGTAGGGAGAGGTGGAATGACAGCGAAGGAAGGATACAAATCGATATATTGATAAATTAATACGCCTCGCTGCTCTGGCTGTGTTATTTTCTTTGGAATTTAGTAAGGAAACTGGCATCAGAGATCGTAAAGCCATGATATAGTTTATGTGAAGTAATTTTACTTAACATAGACAAGGCAGTAATTACGTTGCGTTTTGTTTCCACATTTACGATAGAAACAATTGCTGTAAACAAGCTGGCCCCTTGCCGTCTTGACAGATGATTAGTTGGTTGGTTACATTGGCTTTAAAATTCCATCGACGATGAACCGTATTTTTAGTGGAGGACTTTTGTGTTGGCATTCTGGCGGCGGAATTATGCACAGTGTATCTGTGCGGGCTGTTGGCTTGCAGAGACTCCTGTCTGTTCCACTTTTCACATTGGGCAGTGAGGAGCATTTTGTGTCATATTCATCGGCACAGGAACGGAGGATAATGGGGACGACCCGTTGCCGTGAAGTTCGAACTGTAACTAACTAACTAACTAACTAACTAACTGACTGACTGACTGACTGACTGACTGACTGACTGACTGACTGACTGACTGACTGACTGACTGACTGACTGGCTGGCTGGCTGGCTGGCTGGCTGACTAACTAACTAACTAACTAATTAACTAACTAACTAACTAACTAACATCATTCATCATTGGCACCTTGCCGTCTTGACAGACGATAGTTTGTGCTTTAAAAAGGGATAATAACTACAACCCATGGCGGTGGCGAGTGTGACTGATAAGGCCAATTCGTGCTGCAAATGTCCGTTCACAGTGGGTGCATGTGAACACGTGGTCATTTCCACCATAGCACAAAGCCTGGGCTAAAATATAGAGATCATGTGTTGCCCATGCAGCATGATCCCTCTCTCGGCCTGCCTAGTTCACTCCAGAGGAAAGGTAACACCCCTACATCTGGAACAAGACAAGCTGCAAAAGCTGCTGGATCAGCAAAGCAATGTTCTAACTGTCCGCCTGTCGGAGCTTCGATCCTAGACCAGCCGCCAACCAAGGCTTAGGGCCTGGTCTGCCCTGCCATGACATTTTATCTTTGGCTTGCATTTCCTCGCACCAGGGTAAGGCTTGTACCCTCCCAACTGCGCTCTTCCGCCCGAAACCGTTGGCACAATGTGGGGTGTCGGGTTTGGTAAGCACCGCCCAACGTTCGGCGCTAACAGAAAGCAGGTAGTACCGTCTACTGTTATATAGTAGCTCAGTCATATCTGACTAAGACCTGACTGGGACTAACTAACTAACTAACTAACTAACTAACTAACTAACTAACTAACTAACTAACTAACTAACTAACTAACTGACTGACTGACTGACTGACTGACTAACTAACTGACTAACTGACTAACTAAATAACTAATTAACTAATTGGCTTTAAAAAAAAAGACATAATTACTACAGCCCATGGCAATAGCGAATGTTCGTCCATAATGGATGCATGTGAACACATAGTCATTTCTACCATCACGCACCATTTGATGCGTCACATGCTATCTGCAATCATGTTCTCCTTCGTCTTTATTCAATTTCAGATCTTTGTCCTTCATGCAACACAATCAGCGGCGACTTACTTCCAAAGTGCAGTATCAAATCCTGAATCAATCATGTCCTGTTTACACACATCTGTGTACCGTAGTAGATGCCGACCCTAAGATCTTTTACCCATCTGCAATTCAACTCCCCCCCCTCCCCCCAAAAAGATGGCCTTTGGTATTCTACCGTCGTCAATCCTCCTAATGTGTCCTATCCATCTGAGTCCACGAAGACAGAACATGGAGCAAACCAATAGCTGTAACCAATACCTTGAATAAACTCAGCAAGCAAACGTATTCACAAGCCTGCAAACTGAGCAACGGAAAGAACATGCTCAAGAAGGTCCAGACTGACCCCCATACGATATGAGTGGCCCGACACCCTCAGCATACTACCATTCTTCAAGCTATTGTCATCTAGACACCGGGCCTTTAGGCATGAAAGTAAATAAGCGAGCCGAACTGTTGGCCATGAAGCGGAATAGATGGGCCAGACATCATGGATTTCAATGCACCGGGTTTTAACCCATATGTCTCGGCCCCTTTATAAGGGCAGCATACCCAAAATCGCCGCACAAAGTACGAATTCCGTAGAGCCAGCGACGACCCCCAGGAGTTTAAGAACATGTTGGACTCATGAACCGAACGACGCAACTCGAAAGCGAACCCTGGACCTTCGGAGCGCGAGGCAAGCGTCACTTCGCCACAGAGCCTACCTCATACTTTTACAAATTTTACTTCAAGCCAGATTGTTGTCTGTGTACTATTGTCATCATGTGCACTATTGTTACCATGTGTACTACTGTTATCATATGCAGTATTGTTATCATGTGTACTAATGTTATCATATGTATTATTGTTACCATGTGTACTATTGTTATATTGTGTACTGTTGTTATAATATATACTATTGTTATCATGTGTATTATTGTTATCATATGTACTATTGTTATGATGTGCACAATTGTTATCATGTGCACTATTGTTATCATATAAACTGTTGTTATCATATGTACTACTGTTATCAAGGAACACCAGGCCTCCTAAATCCAGTGAGCAAAAACCTTGCCAGTGAGAAGTCCTGATCGTTCGGGTCCCATCGATTGACGGACGTCAGTCGCGGCGATTGGGCAATCTTGAGCATAGCCTACGATGGGTAGCGTTGTGATATTCTATTGTGATAATTTGGTGTGTCCAGTGTGTGCCGCGTGGTTACACACCCGCTTCACACGCGTGATCCGGGACTGTTTCCGGATCCGGTCAGGGATATGCACTACTGACGAGCTCAAACGAGGGCGAAACTCGAGTATTTACTAATTGTCCAGAATTCGCAGCCGTATGTTAACACTGGTTCCATGTAACATGCAAGAACTCTTTTTCTAGCTTTCAAGGACAGTGACTATATACAATAAATGGGTTACAGGTATGCCATTGTCAACAGACCTCACCGCAATGACCAGACTCTGTAAGCCCTAGTTTTCAAGGTTTGACTCAAGAACTCTTGTTTTTTGGTCTTATTTATTGTGACATGTTATGCATATACCTGACACAGATTATTACTTAAGCTATCCTTTGGTCCACTTTTCTAGTGTCATTTATATATGATGTTATCATATTTTCATTTTTTTGCACCCTCGTTCTCTCTAGGTTTGTGTAAATGATGTAAGTATATATGTAGGTATTTATGTATGTGTTTATTCATGTGCGTATGTATGCATGTCTGCCTGCCTGCCTGTCTCATACATTGTAATATGCATTGTTTTTGTTCGCAACTTTCATTTGACAATGTTCTTTTTCCTTTGTGAATGTAACATGCACAATATATCATTAATGTGCGAAAGATGCGTAATTGGACAGGCCGAATATAAGAAGGGGTGTGCCCAATTTGTGACCCTTTGCAAATAAAGTTTGTTCGTTCTCTCCCCCCCCCTCTCTCTCTCTCTCTCTCTCTCTCTCTCTCTCTCTCTCCTCTCTCTCTCTCTCTCTCTCTCTCTCTCTCTCTCCCTCTCTCTCCCTCTCTCTCTCTCTCTCTCTCTCTCCCTCTCTCCCTCTCTCTCTCTCTCTCTCTCTAGGTTAGAGACAAAGGCTGGCTGTTAATTTTTCAAAACATAAGAAATGCATTGTATCTGTCCTCTAGGTGAGCAACATCTAGTCGTGTGTAGTATTTCGGTTCGAAACTTGGATCCTTCTAAAATTTGTAAACTCATAATCAGAGTAATTCTTTTTAAAGCGTCCATTTGATTAAATGGACTATTCTGTTTGGGCAGCGTTCATTATGTGGAAATGGGCTTGTAGTTTGCAGTGTCCTTTTTGGGATGTTAGTGGAAATTATTTGAGCTAGCACGAGCCCACGGTGTTCTACTTGAAAACTTCTCAAAAAGATAAATACTGCATTTTTTGAAATAATATCATTTGGTATTCTGATAATCAACTTTGTCCCACACACCGGGCAAAGAGACTTAAAAGTCTTTGACTTGGGGACGGCAATTACAAGTAATTTAGAAGTCACCGAAGGGTTCGCCGGATGGCGAGGGACACTGGTAATAGGGTAAGTTATCCCTCAGGTAAAATCACTCTAGTTTGCTCACTAGTAGTAGCATCTACTAGTAGTAGTAGTCTGTGTGTGGATCATGCTCGATCTCACAGCGAGGGGATGAGTGAGCGAGCGAGAGAGCAAACGGCTAAACAATAATTATAATTATAACTGCCAATCAGATTACAGAAATAAATAAATGAATCACACAAACAACAATGCAAAAAAACAAACAAAAACACACACACACAAACAAACAAACAAAACTAAAAAAAAAAAAAAAAAAAACAAGATAACGAAAAGCAGACGGTACGCTTTACTAGAACACGGCCATTAGTAACAAAATAAACGTTTCGTCCAAATCCTACGTCAGCACAGAAATAACAAACACACTGATACAACTACGTGAAAAACACTGCGTGAAAATATACATATAAAAGTTACTAATATGTATCCATGTTATGGACTGGACATGTGTTTCATGTGATCCGCAAAGAAATATTTCAAGAAGTATGTAATTACTGTGCCGGCTTCGTGGCTTAGAGGTTATGACTTTTCTCCGTAATCTTGTATACTCTCGTCAGGTAACGTGATGACGGTTCAAATCAGCAGTGGTTCGAATCGCATCGGTAACTTACGGGGTATGTGAGCCGGCCGCTCAGAAAGCAATGGCAAACTACTGAGCGTAATCTTGCCAAGAGATCAACATACAGCTGAAAGATGCTGGTGTTGACAGCTAAGTCCTGTAAAAAGGATTTGCTAAAAAAAAAAAAAAATGTAATTACTAAATGTGTCAAGAAATTTAATTAATCGCTAACCAAGTTTCCTGCTAGAATACGAAACTGAAGATTGATCACGCTAGCTTCATATGTCAAGAACTCTCCACGGTGTGACGTCATGAATACAGAAGTGAAATTTTTCAGATCTTGACTCCGTCTTGTTATTTGTTTTTCCCACGCTTGACAAAAGAGAGCTCTTTTTAACGTCATCATCTTCTTAAAATCCATGCTGTGTTGTGGCGTTGGTGATTATGTTTGTTCACATTCTTATGTCTCTTGTGCTGCCAATTATTTTTGATAACGGCCTTCCTCCATAGCATGATGTCAAACTGTCCGGCATCTTCTCTCTTGGTCTCCTCCTGCCTCTCCTCCCCCCCCCCTAACCTTCCCATCGTGACTGCATACTACATGACCAAATAATGTGGACTGTCTTCTGGTGCGAGTAGCCAGATGTAAAAGGGATGTCTTTTAGTGTTAGTTAGTTAGTTAGTTAGTTAGTTAGTCAGTTAGTTAGTTAGTTAGTTAGTTAGGTAGTTAGTTAGTTAGTTAGTTAGTTAGTTAGTTAGTTAGTTAGTTAGTTAGCTAGTTAGTTAGTCGATAGATCATCCTCATTGCATATCGAACCATTCAGTTCATAAGTGCTCTGATTCCCTGTTCAGCAAATCCCGCAGCGCGTAGAGGCTCACGACACCAGTTCTGTGTTGGTTTATCAATTTCGTTGGCTTCCTGCGTAGTGTTCTTGTTTGGCCACACATCTTTTAATTTGCTGTTCTCGCAATCTGGTTCTCGCAAAAATCTTACTTCTCGTAGCGCATTCAGAATGTCGGCCTGGTCCATGGCGCATCCGCCCTCCACAGTAGCCTTTCATGCGAGCTTGTCAGCCCGCTCATTTCCTTGTACTTACGCATGCCCTGGCACGAAGATGACACAAATCTTTGCCAGCCGAGATTGTTCCAGAGACAGCAACCACTTTCTTCGGATCCACCCCATCTCTATCCTCTTGACTATCCTTTAGTGACAAGCATTGTAATCTCTTATATTTTTGTTCAGCCCAGTGCGGATCTGCGGATGCCCAAGCCTCGTGAAAATGCGTTCCCAAAACAATTTTTTTCGGAATTTTCGAGTAATTGTTTGCACAGGAAAGGTAACGAGAAAATGAACTGGCCACTCCACCACATATACCGTGACTAGAATATGGTAAGTCTTACCACTTCACAACCCAACAACAGCAGACACTTTGGGATTGCCTTGACCTAATGTATTCTCAGAAGTAGATAACAGCATGTGGTCAGTCACGAAAGACCCGTGTACAGACCTAGAGAGGAGCTGGTGCTAATCCGCCGTTTGTATAGACCAATCGGCAATCGAGGTGTGATGTGGGCAGTGACATGACGGCCCTTTGTATAAAGATCGCGCGAGATGGCGAGTTATGTACGGCTACGCTTTATTAGCATGGCACGTGATAATCATGATTTTAGGTTAAATCGATCTTTTATTTTTACATTTCTTGAGGAACGACTTCATTGCAGCGAGTTTTATCCCACATGGCTCGGTCTATGTACGTAAGGAGGTCTGTCGAACTCCGTAGCCCCAGAGACCGCTAACTGGGGTTCTCCGAGAAATTGCACTCTTGAACTGAATGATGGAGCCAGAAGACGAACCCACAAAATTTGGAACGTGAGGAGGAAGCTTAATAACTACGCCACGGACACTCCCTGGATAGACCTATGATCCCAGGTTCGTCTCGATGCGAATTCCATCCTATGACCACCTGACCGACAGCGTTTTTTGTGTACTATCACTGCGATATTTGAATTGTCACAAGCAAATAGTAATGCTGAACCCAGCCGTGTAGAAGATTCCATTGTGAAAGAATTGAAACCGCCCTAAGCGTGACAGCCCATCACTTTCTGTACACAGGGCGTTTGCGGATAATACTGGTGAGAATTTGTCGCATTCTTACCCCAGCTCCGCGAGATAATCAATGATTGTATTCCCCGGGTCTCCTCTGAGAACGGTCGGGTGGTTAGTGAAACGACAAAAACAATTATGGCCGGCCGCTGGCAATTCCCGCCATCTTTTGTCTCAGGGGAAAACTTCCTCACGCCAGATCCCCTTTCTAATCTGTCATGGCGCCCTCTGAGGGCACGCAAGGTGGGTAACCTTAGCAACCCGGTCTGGAACTCTGGGATTATACGGGAAGAAGTTGATGTCTTTCTTCGTCAGACTAGAATGGCACCGGACATTTTAATACCGAAGATGTTGTTGATTATAGAGAAGGAAATTCGTATACCTCGTGTGTACTATAACTGCTGGAGTTAATGAGGTCATGATAACGCTGAACATGAAATTACAGTTCGATTTCTAGGGGTAAAAATACGTATGAAACATATTAGTAATACTTTTTTATTCACTCTTCTCCTCCTTCAGATGCATGGTGTCGAGCAGATATCGGCTATCATGACTCCCTATCCTTAACTGTATTTGATACTGCAACATTGGATTAAGTATACAAAGACGTTGGGGATAGAGAGACAGACAGAAATCTTGTCAATGAAAATAAAGAACTCGGAAATAAAACAAACCAGTGAATTTAAATATCTAAGCCCAGTTGTCACTTCAGATGGGGATATAAATAGATAAATCAACATACATTGTCAAACGGCAAATTAGATCCTGTGACAACTAACGCCACTTCTATCTCTTAGAAAGATACATGTAAGTAGTAAAGCAAATCTCATGAGAACTATTGCTACCAGTGTTAAACATGGACGCCCTGTAACTAATGAGAGCAAAATAATAGCAATGTAGATGTGATGTTTTGGAAGAGCTGCGAGAACCTACGTAAGAGATGGAATTTGTAAAGAGGAAGTTAGAAGATGACTAGGTCTGAAACCAGTCATGTACTTCATTAACACACAACACAGTAAATGGTTTGTTCATCTAATTATAGTGTCCTGATCACATTTGTCACAAGAAGCCACATTTAAAAAAATATAATGGATACAGAGCAAGGGGAAGACCCCGTAAAAGATGGAGGGATGACATCAAGAACAGCCTTAGATAAATAAATACCAACTTACAAAGAGCATTATAAAGACGATCTTTACATCTCCCACAACACATCAATGATGTAAATAGAGGAAGAGAAGAAGATGATGTAGAAGACCTTGGATGGGAGCTGTCTAGAGGAGCAAACTATACACGCAAGCATGCCGAATCCGAACACACTGACCTATGATTCAGACATATGACCTATGAGTCGGACACACTGACTAATAAGTCGGACACACTGACCTATGAGTCGGACACACTGACTAATAAGACGGACACACTGACCTATGAGTCGGACACACTGACTAATAAGTCGGACACACTGACCTATGAGTCGGACACACTGACCTATAAGTCGGACACACTGACTAATAAGTCGGACACACTGACCTATGAGTCGGACACACTGACTAATAAGTCGGACACACTGACCTATGAGTCGGACACACTGACCTATGAGTCGGACACACTGACTAATAAGTCGGACACACTGACCTATGAGTCGGACACACTGGCCTATAAGTCAGACACACTGACCTATGAGGTGCATAACTAAGTGTGGCGCATTACCTTCAAAAGTGTAGAGACAAAGACGATATTGTAATAAAAACGTGTTATATATTCGCATTTGTTGTCAGGTATTTAAGCTATAAACATAAATTTTTATCTGACTTCCTCTGCCTCTCTTGCTGTGAGCAACTTAACAACGCAGTGATCATATCCACGTGATGTGCAGGACTATACCCTCCACTCTACCCAGGAACAACTTTCCTCTTGCCACTAGCTGAGATTCCCCAGTCAGATTTCCAGATCTCACAGAGCCAACAGTGTGCACTACTGCGTCATCTGTCATGACATTTTCAACGACCAGCTGCTGTACGTACAATTCTGCCAAGCCATCACACCGCTCTGTGTCAGTCACAAGTTCGAAATTAAAGATCCCTTTGCACGAAGCACTGCTGCCGGTGACTTGGTAGCAGACCGCCTTGCTCGGATTTTCATACAATGGTATGAGTGCCGGTTATTCAGAAAGAAATGGCACACTATTGAACGTAAACTTGCCAAGAAATCATAAACAGCCAAAAAAATGCTGCGGTTGAGTGCGACATCATGTAAAGGATATGCAGCTAACTTTGTATACTTTAATGTACATTGGACATCATCATCATCAAGTGATGTGCCAGCTAGAGTGGACGTTCATGATTCTCAACGGATATCGGTCTTTTGTTTTATGGATCAACTCTACTGATGATATTCCTCCATGCCACCGTCTAATCCATCCACCATCATTTCTCTTGGTTTGCGTCTGCCTCTCTTCCCTTCGATCTTTCCAGTTGTCACGATATTCTCCAATGCCCCTCTTCACATGACCAAAGAAAGCTGTTTGTCTCTTTCTTATTGTTGTGAGTAATGGTCTAATTGTTCTTAAGCATTGGGCAGTCGGCTGTAAACCGTATTTGTAAAGTCAATCTACAATTGGTTTATTTACCAGCTGACTGGGGGGGGGGGGGGGGAAACTGAATTAAAACAAGCACATGATGCACGGGTTAAGCCTTACGCTTATGAGGAACTACTGGGTAAAGAAAGAGTTAATTTCTGGCCAATATGTGTATTAGCAGTTAAAATGTATAGGGTATAAAGATGAACAAGTAGATCAATTTACAAGAACATAACATTAAAGGAGACGGTTATTAACGCAAACAGAAATATGGGAAATGATATATTTCAATCACATGACAACATGTGAACAGTTTTGTAAAGAACGAACTAAAGAACGAACGAACGAACAAACGAACGAACTTTATTTTCAAAGGGTAACAAATTGGGCACGCAAGCCCGTCATACATTCGGCCCTTCCAATATCTCATCTTTCGTTCATCAATAGTGCATGTTACATTAACATAGGAAATAAAACATTGTCAAATGAATGTTGTAAGTATAAACAATGCATATTACTATGTTATGAGACTAGCAGCAGGTCCGCATGGCCGAATGGATAAGAACGCGTGTTCTTAAACATCCGGTGTGCTGATGCCAAAGTAAGCGGTCCAACCCCTACATCGGATAGCTGGACTAAAATGTTGACCTGTCGTCCTTGACTTGAGGACGTTAATTACAAGTACCTCTGAAGTCGGAGTGGGTTCGCCTGAAGGCGAGGGACACTGTTAATAAGGACAGCTAATACATATGCAAAATTCACTCCATTACTACTATAAATAGTGTGTGTGGCCTACGCTTGAGTTCAAAGTGAGTGAGCGATCAAAAAAAAAACAACAAAAGACTGGCATACACACGTACAAACGCACACACATAAAACCACACATACACACATACATACCTGCATACACACTTACGTCATTTGCACAAACTCACAGTTGTGCACACGCTCAGTAATACACAAATACACACTCCCTCGCATACATATATAATCATTCACAAACACAAATGAAGATCATAATGAAGAGCGGAGAAGAAGACGACTACAACGCAGATGGATTCAAAATTCAAGAAATTATAGACCATTTACACGGCGGCAACAGAAGCGTGTCATGAGTCTTATTATATAAAGACATTTCGAAAGACTTCTGTACGGGATAAGGAACTAAATTCTGCAGAGCAGGCAATAGGATGACAAATATGTTTGTAAGTTGATGCATTAGATATACGTTGTCATCCTACCTAAACGGGATTCAGTTGTAAGTTAAACTGTTCTGGACTAAAATGTTACCTCGAGCGATGGTAACAACTTCCTGCGCTGGGTTAAAATGATCCTACTATGATCAATGAGAGTGTCCCGTGTGTGCATTTAAGATGACCTTTTACCAGTCTGTATCATCTACCCCGAGTGGGATGTTTTTTTTACGCTTTTAACATCCGATACATCACAGAAAGACAATGACATCAAGAATAAAGAACAGCTCACTGAAGCCGCCCATAAGAGAAGGAAATATTGCCATTACTCTCCAAGCAGAACATATACAAGCTCAATGTCCCAGTACTTCAAGGTAAAATGACATGCATTAAGAATACCACTGTATGTGCTTCACAAGGAGAAACTTCACTCTTTGACATTTCAGTGTTAGTATCAAGCCTTGGTGGTTGGGACAAGGCATAAGTTATACCTTGTGTAGATGAAATTGACAGAAAATTAGTCTACTTAAAAAGATAAGGGAATTATTATCGAAGGAACAGACAAATGCCAAGTGCTCACGTGAGAGTTTACAGATTGACATCATGCGAACATACTTGAATCCAATGGTTCTGACATTTTGACATAGCTCCTACTATAACCGACTCCGTGGCTAAGGTGTTATGGGCGCAGTTCGTAATCCCGATACCGCGTTAGAAACACAGCTGCTGGCGATGTGGCAGCTGACCGCCTTACGTTGGTTTTTTACGAAATGGTATGGGGGACGGTCATTCAGAAAGCAATGGCAAACAACTGAACGTAAGCTTGCCAAAAGATTACAAACAGCAACAAAAAAATATAACTACTGGGATTTACTGCGACGCCCTGTAAAGAATATGCAACTAACTGTAACCTACTTTTAATGTGGATGTATATATGTGTGTGTGTCTCGATGTGTGTCTATCTATATGTATATATGTATTTGTTATTGTTAAGTAATCATTTAAATAAAACCATTTAGTCCTCGTCGCTGGGGCTTCGGAGTTCGTGCTCTGTGAGATGCCTACGACAGGCCGCTCTGCGAAACAAAACGACTGAGCATCGTGAGAAAGAACCAGCTACAATGAAGTCGATACCCAAGCCAGTAACCCCTGTAACACATTTAAAGGCGACACGGCAATGCGGTGGCTGGCATCCACGCCCTGGAGAATTTTATTTGAAATCGACCTAGCCGCGAAGATAGCCACAGGCTAAAATTGGTATCAGTTATAAAAACTCTGCCGCGGAGCAAACATGGCAGGGGGATTCTGATCATCAGAAATGGTTCCCCTTTCCCGAATGTTTCGGTCCTTTTACTTACTTGACATTCTCTAGGGGGCGGCCCCTCCGGGTCATGACTCCGGGCATCTTTCCTCTGCCGTGCGAGACGTTCTGTCGATATCATTGTCCTTGTTGTTTGTGCTTGTCCGTTAGATGAGAACATGTCCACTCTCAAGCTTTGCCTCCCTCAATGAGGAGAGCCTGCGCAGTCGGTGCATGTGCCCTCACACTGCCGTAGCACCTGTGGTCGTGGGGAGCCGGCTTCTTCCCCAGCCACGGCTTCTATCGCCTCCATTCGTCTCCGTTGCCATGTTACTTCTTCGTAACCCGTTCACAGCGCCGCACTCTACTAGGAAACCAGGTGCCAAGAAATATTCTGGAAAGTAAAGACGGTTAATATCACATTGATTACATCACCCATAACCTGCCGATCGGTTTACAAATATGGATCTAGCACTATACACATACCAATGATGTGATTTTGTTGAAAGCGTTTCACATTATCGTGACATACCGAGACTGTCATTGTCATTTACTGCCAATATACTACCTTGCGGTGTATGGCCGAGGGGTCTCTGAACCTGAGTAATTAAGGCCGCCTGGCTAGTGCAGTCGCCGCGAACTGTGCAGGTTAGGGTTTTCTTTTTTTACATACCGAGACGAGGGTTTTAAATCAGCACACGATTTGGAAGCAGACCGCTTTGAGTTGAAGTCGACGGTATGAATGTCAGTCGTTCAGAAAGAAAATTACCTAGTAAATAAAAAACAGCCCAACAATGCTTGGGTGTATTGCGAAGCCCTGTAAAGGACTGTAACTTACTAATTATATAACTAATGCGCCTCAAGACATATAAGGAGACCCTTTTGCATACTTTTTTTTAATGAATGAAAACAGTAGAAATATCAAACGAGCGACCGGCTGTACCAACGAACGAATGACCGAACGTACTATCGAATGAACGACCGGCCGTACCAACAAACGAACGAACGAAATGTATTTCGGAAGGGTCTCCAGTTGGGCAAGCCTTAAATTCGGCCCTTCAAGCGTACCAGTTCTGCATTGCGTTTATAAATAAATCATGTGGACACCGTAGTTTCTGAGGCTAAGTTCACTCAGCTGCCACGTTGTACTTAAACAATCATCAAAGAAACTCTTGGCACAGATATAGAGGAAGAATTAAATATCACATTCATAGACCTTTTCATGATTAGATTACAGAAACACGACACAATACACACAATATGTTTGGTTCAAGATCGATATTACAAAAACACAACACAGTAAAAGACAGTACGCTTGGTACAAGATGGACATTACACAAATGCCAATAGTTTGTGATGCTGATGTTCCTCCATGCCATGATTTCAAATGATAATATAATATTTCATTATCGAAGAAGAACATGAAGCAGAAGCAGAAGAGGAGGAAGAGGAAAAAGAGGAAGAAGATTAAACACAAGCAGTAGCAATAGCAGAAGAAAAGGAGAAGAAGAAGAAGAAGAAGAAGAAGAAGAAGAAGAAGAAGAAGAAGAAGAAGAAGAAGAAGAAGAAGAAGAAGAAGAAGACGACGACGATGACGACGATGACGACGATGACGACGACGACAAGGAAGAAGACGAGGAAGAAGAAGGAGGAGGAGGAGGAGAAGGAAGAGGAGGAGGAGGAGAAAGAGGAGGAGGAGAAGAAAGAAACACGAATGTACATATAGGTAATAAGGACATTAGGAGACCTTAACTATATTTTAAGTTACACGTTCAGAGCCGGGCTAAGATTATCAAGGCCACTGGGTTACATACATTATCAGCGTTTAACGAACGTAACAAACCAACTGTGGCAGCTGATGTTGACCGAATCTAACGCACCTGTTGTACTATTGAAGCACACAAAACACAACACCACTTAATAAAAACATAAGAATGTACCAATAACTGTAATTCTAGAGAACAGTCATTATGTAAGGATATAAATAAGCGAGCAAACGTAAAATCAAGTCTACAGAATATGCATGGTTGTCATCAGCAGATATTAATGCAAAATAGAACAAACACGTAATTGTCGCGTCATTATCGTTTCCCCAGTTAAATATTCATTTGTCTGTAAATGGGATCTTCTTGTCCCTGCCTCCGCCGTCTAGCACAGCTAAACAACAACACTCACAGATGTTTATATGATTTATCGATTGCCCACATCACATCTGCACTTCTAAATGGTTAAAATGCGCAGTCGTATAAATGCATCACCATCAACTTCGGATATTAGCAATCATGTTTCATTTACACGAACACGGATTTGCTTTCGTGGTTTACATTTCGGGAAACAGCATTAAAAATGTGGCAGGCGTTAAAATGAAAATCAAGTACTTTCAGCCACCCGTCTCCTCCTTGATGAAGAACGTATGTGTGGGGTCTCTGACCTGGATTCCAATCTGTTATGCGAAGTTCGATGCTTGAAAACACATCATATGGCCATTAGGAGGTGATTGGGAGTCGCCTAAAGGTTCAATACGCAGCCCACTGACCAACAAAGTCTAGCTGTGTATCTGACACTTTATAATGCTACCGAATTTAGATGTGTTTTTGTATGCGGACAAATATTCTCATGTGGGCAAATTTCAAATATTGATGGGATTTTTTTCTTTTAGTATGTGGGGAACCCGTCATTCAGTTCAGGAGAGCAATTTATTCGGTGATCCAGATCGTCGCTGGAGCGACAGAGTTCATGCTATGTGTGACGCTTTAGACAGACCGCTTGCAGAAAGAAACCCAGCGATAAGGATTTAACCTCTGTGCAGTGAAGTCGATCCTCTCACATTTAACCTCCTCCCCCCCCCCTTTCATTTAAAAGTTTATAATGTAACTACGTTTCTCGTGTAGATGTGCTTCAGATGTAGACAGTTTTCTTATGTAGTTACGTTTATCATGTTCGAGGGCTATTCCAAAATCAACCTGCGATTGACTGGTAAAAATAAACTTGTTGCCTTAGCGACACTGTTCATTGCTTGTATCATTCAGTTGTCTTTTATTTCACTAAACATCAACCTACAGTGTCATTTGTTCAGTGATTTACACATCGCGAATGTAAATCATTTTCTCGTGTAGATACGTTTCTCATATAGGTAAATGTCACGTGTTAATAATTTTCTAATGAAGATTAGTTTCTCTTGTAGATACATTTCTCATGTTGAGAGGCTTTTATGAATAACTTTATCATATTCTCTTAGTTTCGTGTTAAATTTTTTTTTTAACCGCGATTAACGACTTCGCAGATATTTTATTCAGGTGCATGGTACCGGTTTTCTGATAACTATCTTAGCATGAAAGGCAGCGAGAAAGGTAACTTATAGCATACCGTCTCACGCATTGATCCATACTGGATAGAAAGCTACCCTGCGCTCTTAACAGAACAGAAAAAACACATAGCTTCTTAAGCCAGGCATAAATCCACTTAACAGATAACAATCCCGACTCATCTTTTTGACAAATATCTAAATTCTCCCGCAATAGGGCAGAAATCAACATGGCTCCTAATCTGGACAGAGAGCCAACCTGCCTCTTTAACTAGACATAAATCCACCCCGACTCTTCATTGGGACAAAAGACATCCCGACTTATCATCTGGGCAAAACGCCTCAGTGCCTTCTCAACCGGGAAGACTTACACCCTGCTTACTCATCTGGGCAAATGCTAACTTGCCTCCTCAGCTAGGCAGAATTAAACCCTGCCTCCTTAATTCAACAGACAAAACACTGAATCAAGAAGACAATAAATATAATTTGACAAAGGTTGTTTGCCTGTTTTGCAATTTTCAGTTTGCCCCCGTTCAATGTCATATAAACATATAGTTATATTTAATTGTGGCTTTGATACCTTGCTCCAAATGTTAGACATGAGATTTGCATGTGACTGCAGATCGATGGGAAAACACAATGTTTTGTGAAATTATCTGGCGGAAAAGTGGTTTAACTGTGGGGAGTTGTTGTGAGGGAATGTAAGAACTGCTGCCAGATCGTTAGAGACACGGAGAGAGAGAGAGAGAGAGAGAGAGAGAGAGAGAGAGAGAGAGAGAGAGAGAGAGAGAGAGAGAGAGAGAGAGAGAGAGGAAAACAGACAGATAAGCATGTAGGTAGAGACAAAGAGAATGGAAGAGAGAGAGAGACAGAGGCGCTAAGGGACGCAAAGATAGAGACAGGGAGAAACAGAAAGTGAGACAGAGACATAATTGCAGGAAGATTCAGAGAGATAAAGAGAGAAACAGACAGAGGGAGAGACATAAAAATAGACACAACGAGTCAGGGAAAGAAAGACATTTAGAGAGACAGAGGTACACAGAGACAGACATAGAGACACACAGACAGACACAGATAGAGAGAGACAGAGAGACACTCAGATAGACAGAGAGAGACAGAGGCACATACGTAGAACACAAATAGAGACACACAGCGAGAGACAAAAAGACAGACAGAGAGACAAAGATAGAGACAGAGAGACATACACATACACAGAGAGAGAGAGAGAGACAGAGAGACAAAGAGAGAGACAGAGAGACATTCACTTACATAGTGAGAGAGACAGAGAGGCACATAGATAGACAGAGAGAGACACCGTGAGACAAAAAGAGAGGCAGAGGGACATACATACATACCCAGAAAGAGAGAGAGAGATAGATAGATAGATAGATAGAGATAGACAGAGAGAGAGACAGACACAGAGAGAGAGATAGATAGAGAGAGAGACACAGAGAGAGAGCGCGAGATAGAGATAGAGAGAGAGAGAGAGAGAGAGACAGAGAGAGAGAGAGAGAGATGGAAACAACAGTCTGGTTGTAGCAATAAGCCGTGCAAACTAGGTAAATCGAAGACAATCACATGTCAGAACACACATTACACAGAATAATGTTTCCCCGCGTGGGATGTCGGATGACAACAAGCCAAGTCTGTGTTTTGTGACGTTAATTTCAATGTAACAGACTGACAAAATCATTACACATTTGAAGGCTTCGATCAACAAGTCAAAGAGGAAAAATACCAAAGTTCACAACACCGGTTACTGGGTTGTTACCTCTGAAGTTTAAAAGGTTAAACCTTTGTAGCAAGGTTGTAATTGGGGTTACTGTACTGTAGTAATGTTTGCTGTGTTCAATGCCATGTTTCTCTGTAGTATTATGACTCCCGTATGTGATCCATTATTCAATCCTAGACAAGAAACAATTGAACTTTTTTTTTGCGCTCGCTCGTTTTACACTCAAGTGTAGTGTCGTGAAATACTGAGAGTTAATGATTCCCAGATGGACAACGGCATACACCGACTTCCCAGGTAGGAGAAGGGTTAACAACGAAGTGACCAGGCGAATGTGTTTATAGGTCAAGACACGGAAGTGCCCACCGACAGCCAGGTAAATCTGTCGCGTGGAAAAATTGGTTTGCAACAAAGGCAGACAGCATTATTGGACAGCATATTGCGGTCTGGGTGAATGAATAACGGAAAAGTTCCAGTTCTGTAATTTTCCACTAAAAGGTGATAATGAAGTAGGGACTTGAGATGTCAAGCAAGGTCAAGGACTATGCGGCAGAGATGACCTATAAAGAGTATCCATTTCTTTGTGACAGTTTAGTGTGTGTTCCAAACTGACCTGAAGGAGATATGTTCTTGAGTGGGAATAGAAATACACGTCCCTAATGATGGAAAGAGGGGATAATAGTGTGTTATTCGCTAAGTGTTTTTTTCAATTCCAGGAACATAGATGCCTAAATAAGGTATAAAGATATTAGGTATAGTTTAGCATAGGAATATAGATGTGTGTGAATAGCAATTACCATTTCTTTCTATTTATGGATAGTTTAGACTTTGGTGAATTCATATGTCTTATGCGGATGTACTTCGGAAGCCTTATCATTATGGCTGGAGAAGGACACTTGCATAAGTAGTAGAAAGGGGCGGCTGCTTATCACTGGATTTGTTATACTTTTCCAGGTTCTACTCTCCTAGTGAAAGCAGAGACAGGATGAAGAGTACTACATTAAACAACTAAAGTACATACGGAGAACCAAACAAACCTGAGAAAAAAGGTTAAGATGAAGAAAGAATAAAATAAAGAAAAAAAATACAGAACACTGTATGCTCAAACGAACATACCACTAAAACCCTTAAAAAGGAAAAGAAGTTAAACTGCGGCAGGCAGGGATATGTACAACTACATACGTATGGTACAAATAAAGGAAGAAAGAATAGACAATTAGAGACATTGATATTAATCTATAGACAATAGGAATAACTGTGACGAGGTGGTGGTTTTTTCGATGTTGGATATGCCCCGTCATGAAACAGACTCGAGCGCAGTCATAAACTTACGGGACTTTTATTACGGTACAGTGACTCAGTGGTGAACAGTTTTTGTTTCATTCAATAACGGATTTACCATCAGATTCAAGCATACGGATAATCCCGGGTGAGCTCTGTCCTGTTTGATGTGCTGTCCTGTGATCTTGAAGAATGAATGGGGCGAGAAACAACACCGCTGATAGACATGCAGAGTTCTTTCTAACACCAACCATAGAACACCCTATCAACTACACTTACAAAATCAATACATACACCAGACATAGTTTTATTAATAAATCTTTTTGTTTATTGTTGAAAGAAACTGTTGTCGGAGTATGTGTTGAGAGAATAACAGAGAGAGAGGGAAACCACTAGATATATGGAAGGGAAGACAGAAGAGAGGAGTGTAGACTAAAGTCAGGCAATAATCCCAACAGATAATAAGTTGAAGATGTACTTGTTGATTCCCACTCTCCTCTCGGGGAAGAACAGGACATAATTGGTGGAGCGAGCGGGGTAGGAAAAATACCCATATGACCTGGAGGCATAACAGGGCATATACATAGAGGGGTACCTGCATATTGGCACAGGCATAGCGGAGTACCTGCATGTTGGGACATACTGATTGGAATAAAAGAAAAAGAAGTATATATTGATGACTTTTAATGGAAGGACGTCCATTGGATATATGGTGCCATTACATTTATGGTAGAAACAGTTCATTAATGCTGGTGACTTTACAGTGAGAAAGTTCCAGACAGAGTGAATGTGGATAGGTGGTAAGACACATTACATACCTAGTCACACGGTCACACGTCTACATAAGTCTTTATCCTATATCTCCTCTGGTGGATGAGAGAGTGGTTGTGATGTACGGTGTGGTGTTGTAGATTAATAATATTAGATAGACATAGATTAATGATATAGGGTCTAACTGGAATATAATTGTATAGTGAGTACTTCTTTACTGCCTTGAGGTGTCTTTACTCAACGTGCTGACTTACCTGCTTTAACTATGGCCAATCCCAAACTAACTACAGCAGAACTTAGGGCCAACGGAGAAGAAATTGGGTTGGCTGGTTCAGACTTAACTGATTACATCCAGGAAAGAGAGCGAGAGATTCGTCAAGCGGAACGAGAAGATCGCAAGACCGAGTGGGAAGTGAGAAGAATAGAGGTGGAGACCAAGCGACTAGAAATGGACCAGGAGACCAAGCGACTGGAAATGGAACAAGAGGCCAAGAAAATGGACCAGGAGACCAAGCGACTGGAAATGGAACAAGAGGCCAAGAAAATGGACCAGGAGACCAAGCGATTGGAAATGGAACAAGAGGCCAAGAAAATGGACCAGGAGACCAAGAAACTGGAAATGGAACAGACTGCCAGGAGACAAGAAATGGAACATGAATACCGCTTGAAAGAGTTAGAACTCAAGACACAAACTAAGGGTGAAATAGATGCAGCAGAAGGAAGTTCATCTTCACCTGGGGCAACATACATGAGTGGACAGGGTTACCATGCCATGAAGGTTCCCTTGGCGGTCTTTGATGAAAGTAAAGAGAAGATATACCAGTTTTTGGATCGGTTCGAGGCTATGGCAGTCGCTATGGGACTGGATAGAACCAGATGGGCTCTTAAATTATCCCAGTCTTTACGTGGTTCAGGGTACGAGGTCTACACACGCCTACCACCAGGACAGGAAAATCAGTATGAGGAATTGAAAGCCGCTTTGATGAAACATTATGAAGTCACAGCCCAAACGTATAGGAAGAAGTTTAGATCGTCTAGACGAGAGCCGGGAGAACTATTCGCCGCCTACAGTCTAAGGCTGAAATCCTATCTCCAGAAATGGATGGACTTGGCAGAATTCAAGAGGGATTATGAGAGTCTCGAAGAGATGATGGTGGTCGACCAGATGCGAAAGCAAATGTCGAAACCTCTCAGAACCTTCTTGGGAGAACAAGGGGCGGAACGGATTGATGTTGTGAATAAGCTGGCGGAACGATTCGTGGAAGTACATGGTGAAACTGAGGAACTAAGTACACAAACCAAAGGTCAGGAGAAACCAGAGAAAAAGAAACCTAAAAACTGGGAAGGAGAAAAAGGGGAACCTTATATAAAGCACACAGAGGAGAGTTCAGAGAAGGTGAAGGTAGGAAACCAGAGCACCTCGAATTCTCAAGCGAAACGACCGTGGTCTGAGAGGTGGTGTTCATTCTGCAAGGTACCATCGCATAACACGAAGGACTGCAGATCGAAACCTAAAAGTTCTTACTTCGCAGCATGCAAAGTGATTCCTACATCGGTGATCACAGACAAGGCTGAGGTTGGCGAAGGAGAAAGGAACACAAAGGACACACGGAAACCTAGGAAGGGAACATGGTGTACACACTGCCAGTCGATAACACATAATACTGTGGACTGCAGATGCAAGGCAAACGATGCCAATTGCATAACCAACCTCGAGGAATTAAAAGAGGAAGGCAAGGAAACGGTCAAGGAGATGAAAGACACTCAGGACCAAGAGAGACCACCTGTGGTTGAACTGATTGAAGTCAATGGCCAACAGGTTGCTTGTCTCTACGATACAGGATTGGATGGGGAAGCGGTGATAGACGCCAGCTTGGTAAGCCCAGACCAACTTACAGGGGAGACCATAGAGCTAAAGCCGGCAATGAGGAGTGCTGTTACCATGACGCTGCCAATCGCCAAGGTGGAGATTAAATCCAGGTACGTCACGGGCATTATTCCTGCGGCTGTATTAGCTGACTCCCTATTCCCAATGATCATTGGCACGAAATATGTCTTTTTGGGGATGCCCAAACAGCCAACCCACAAGGGAACAGTAGTCAGTGGATCTCAAGGGAAGGAAAAAGAGGCAGAGACACTATGCGACAACTCAGGGATAGGAGAATTGCATACTGCCCAGAGGAAGGATACTACGTTGCATCCTTGCTACAGGAAGCTGCAAAGAAGTACTGAGCTACCAGAACGGGGACAGTACTTTCTGAAGAATCGACTACTCTATCGGAGAGCTGGGAGGGGAGATAACCTGCATGAGCAGTGGGTGGTTCCAGAGACCCACCGTCCTCACATTCTTCAGAGTGGACACATCATAGGCAAGAATCGACATATGGGTGTCAGAGAGACCTTGCAGCAAATATCCGGCCATTATTGCTGGCCAGGAATGACCGGAGATGTACGCCGGTGGGTGAAGTCTTGTTCGGAGTGCCAGAAAGCACCACCCAACAAGCGAATTAAGAGGAAACTAGCTCTTAAAGTGGAAGACAAAGTGGAAGTGTGGAGTCCAGCAGAGACCAATATACTCCAAGTAGGATGGAAAGGACCTTATCCTGTGGAAAAGGTGGTGTCCAAGAACATCTACAAAATACGGATCGGGGAAGAGAAGAAAAATCTCCCTAGACATCTCATTAGGAAATATGAAGAGAGATCCGGGAGCAAAGCTTCGCACTTTATGGTGATGGCAGCCATTGGGACAAAGGTTACCAGTCCAGACGAAGACCAGAGATCGCCAGTACAACATAGGAGGGCCTATGGGACAGTACGTGATAGGTCAGATTTACCCAACGACAGGAGGAGGGAAATCACAAGTCAGGGAAAGGACAAGAGTGAAAGTTTCACCGGTAACCCAGTTCAGAAGGGGTGGGTAACGTCGGGAAAAGCGAGAATTACCCAGGACTCCAACCGAAGATTGGCTGACCAGATACAATATCGCCCAAGATGGTCCTGGAAGCAAAAGTCCAGGAGATTTGGGAAAGACGACTCGGTCCGACGAGGACGAGGCGGAACATCCCCAGAGGAAAAGCCGGGGGAAACCAAGAGGACATGGAAGCAGTGTTACAATCAGGATGGGACAATCCGTCTGTTTTGTGAGCCGTCGCTGACGCAAGTCGAAAGTAGGTCGACTGAACGTACAGGAGCGAGGAGCCAACACTAGTTTCAGTCGTGAGTAGTATAGTAGGGTGTCGATTAGAGCGCCTACTGGATAATGATGGGAGCCATGTGAGGATCCAATCATATCATCAACACGTGATGTTAATAGCTACTTCGCAGAAGCTCAACGCACGTTGGATGTGATGGACGTTGTTGCTGCAACTGGACTTCACAGTGGAATACATTTTTGGTAAGGAAAATGTAGGAGCAGATTTATTATCCAGACATCTAGCTCCGGAGGAAGAAGATTAGGGTTGTGGATCATGGGAATCAAACCTACAGTGAGAAAGATTCGACGCGGTCTAATCTCTTAAGAGGGGGCCTATGTCGTGAAATACTGAGAGTTAATGATTCCCAGATGGACAACGGCATACACCGACTTCCCAGGTAGGAGAAGGGTTAACAACGAAGTGACCAGGCGAATGTGTTTATAGGTCAAGACACGGAAGTGCCCACCGACAGCCAGGTAAATCTGTCGCGTGGAAAAATTGGTTTGCAACAAAGGCAGACAGCATTATTGGACAGCATATTGCGGTCTGGGTGAATGAATAACGGAAAAGTTCCAGTTCTGTAATTTTCCACTAAAAGGTGATAATGAAGTAGGGACTTGAGATGTCAAGCAAGGTCAAGGACTATGCGGCAGAGATGACCTATAAAGAGTATCCATTTCTTTGTGACAGTTTAGTGTGTGTTCCAAACTGACCTGAAGGAGATATGTTCTTGAGTGGGAATAGAAATACACGTCCCTAATGATGGAAAGAGGGGATAATAGTGTGTTATTCGCTAAGTGTTTTTTTCAATTCCAGGAACATAGATGCCTAAATAAGGTATAAAGATATTAGGTATAGTTTAGCATAGGAATATAGATGTGTGTGAATAGCAATTACCATTTCTTTCTATTTATGGATAGTTTAGACTTTGGTGAATTCATATGTCTTATGCGGATGTACTTCGGAAGCCTTATCATTATGGCTGGAGAAGGACACTTGCATAAGTAGTAGAAAGGGGCGGCTGCTTATCACTGGATTTGTTATACTTTTCCAGGTTCTACTCTCCTAGTGAAAGCAGAGACAGGATGAAGAGTACTACATTAAACAACTAAAGTACATACGGAGAACCAAACAAACCTGAGAAAAAAGGTTAAGATGAAGAAAGAATAAAATAAAGGAAAAAAATACAGAACACTGTATGCTCAAACGAACATACCACTAAAACCCTTAAAAAGGAAAAGAAGTTAAACTGCGGCAGGCAGGGATATGTACAACTACATACGTATGGTACAAATAAAGGAAGAAAGAATAGACAATTAGAGACATTGATATTAATCTATAGACAATAGGAATAACTGTGACGAGGTGGTGGTTTTTTCGATGTTGGATATGCCCCGTCATGAAACAGACTCGAGCGCAGTCATAAACTTACGGGACTTTTATTACGGTACAGTGACTCAGTGGTGAACAGTTTTTGTTTCATTCAATAACGGATTTACCATCAGATTCAAGCATACGGATAATCCCGGGTGAGCTCTGTCCTGTTTGATGTGCTGTCCTGTGATCTTGAAGAATGAATGGGGCGAGAAACAACACCGCTGATAGACATGCAGAGTTCTTTCTAACACCAACCATAGAACACCCTATCAACTACACTTACAAAATCAATACATACACCAGACATAGTTTTATTAATAAATCTTTTTGTTTATTGTTGAAAGAAACTGTTGTCGGAGTATGTGTTGAGAGAATAACAGAGAGAGAGGGAAACCACTAGATATATGGAAGGGAAGACAGAAGAGAGGAGTGTAGACTAAAGTCAGGCAATAATCCCAACAGATAATAAGTTGAAGATGTACTTGTTGATTCCCACTCTCCTCTCGGGGAAGAACAGGACATGTAGTCCACACAAACTACTTCTAGTAGCACTGAACTGTATTTTGTATGTGTGTGTTTTTCTTTGTGTGCATATATTTTTTACAGGACATCGCAGACAACACCATCATTTCTGCCGCTGTGATCTATTGGCAAGTTTACGTTCAGTAGTTTGCCATTGGGAGTCTCCTGCCGAAGTGGTCAAGCCTTCTGACTCGGGCTCCGAAGGTTGTGTGTTCGATTCCTGGCCGCGTCCTTCGGTTCACGAGTGCAATTTTTCGGAGACACCTGAGGGTCGTCACTGTAGCTACGGAGTTCGTGCTTTGTGCGACGCTTTCAGCGCTGCGGAGAGAGACTGAGCCATATGGGATAAAACCTGGTGCAATGAAGACGACCCTGTTGACCTTTAAGCGACATTTTTTTAAAAGTTTGGCATTGCTTTCTGAACTACTGGCACCGATCATCATCATCATCATCATCATCATCATCATCATCATCATCATCATCATCATCATCATCATCATCTTCCACTTCTGCCGTCGAGCGTCGTGGGGAGGGATAATTTGCGTTCCAGCGTTATCACTGGCACCGATACCAACGTGAAACCAACGCAACGCGGTCTGCTGCAAAATCGCCAGCAGCTGTGTTTGCGTGTGTATTACCTTTCCCTATTACCAGTGCCCTTAGCCAACAGACGAATACTCACACTTGTAATTTATGTCCCCAAGTTAAGAACTAGAAGTCAACATTTTTAGTCCTAATGTCCGTTGTAGGGGTTGAACCCCTTACCTCGGCATTAGCACACCAGTTGTTTAAGAACGCGCGTTCTTATCCATTCAATTATGCCGACCCCACTTGAATATTATAGTTTCACTGCGTGAACCAAACTGTAGGCAACTGCTTCTAATATGAAGATTAGAGCAGTCTTCAAACTAAGCAGACTTGCGAAAGCAAAGGGGAGAGGACCGACGTTATTGCGCCGGATGTTATCCGAAATGGCTTGGACTCTTTCATGTGAGCGGTTTGTCGAAAGCGTCGCACAGAGCAAAAATTACGTAGCTCTAGCGACTACTCCAAGAGAAAACTTCGCTCGTTAACCGAATGACAAGTCCTGAAACAAACTCGCCTTCTTCACAAAGCGAGTCAGGAGGCTTAACCACATCGCCCCTGTGACCCGTGTAATATACCTTTGTATTGTTAACTTGCGAAACTAAACTACTTCTACCACACCCAGTGTTAAATATACACTCTACGCATCATTGCCACATGCGAGATCAACCTACGTGTGTTGTCAGACAATCAATAAGATGCCCAGAGATACTTGCTCCCACTGAGGGGGATGATACCATCATGATTCAAAACAGTGTATTTCCTTGTTGGATTTAAAACATACACACACACACGCACGCACGCGCACACACACACACACACACACGCACACACACATGCACACACACACAGTTAGTTGAATATCCTTTACAGAACGTAGCAGTCAACTCCAGTATTTATATGGCTGTTTGTGATTCCTGGGCAAGTTTGTGTTCAGTAGCTTGACATTGCTTTCTGAACGACCATCACTCACACCATTGTATGGAAACCAACACAAAGCAGACTGCTTCCAAATCTCCCACAGCTGTGTTTCGAACGCAGTATTCAGGATTACAAATTGCATTCGTAACGCCTTCGCCACAGATTCAAACGCAAAAGCCACAGACAATATATTGCACGATTTATTGCCTGACAGATGTTGCTGTATCTCGTTAGGTGCGTATTGTAGAGTTCTTTTTCATATGAAGTGAATACATGAATAATAGTTTGGCTGCAGTACTTATATCAAATAGTCATCGAAAGTGAAGCGTGTGTTATCCCAATAGTATTTTCAAATTTAAAACAAAAGTCTTTCTATTTGCTTAACGCTTGCTAGAACCGCCTAATTGGTAAGGCCTCACTATACTCGAGCAATCGTTTATTGTGTCGAATACGATATACAAAACTCTTTTTGTATGTTAACTTTATGATGCAAATTTTGAGATGTTTGACACATTTAAACTCAGGACACTTTACACTCAATTAAAAAGTAAGTTGCATGTCTTTTTACATGGCATTGTATCCACCTCTAGCATTTATTGACTGTGAGTTTCAAGGAAATTTTACTTTCAGTAATTTGCCATTGCTTTCCAAACGATCGACACCTCTGTCATTTACATTTTTTAGATTCGCCTCTGGCGATTTCAAACTTTCGACCCGGTATGTCCTTGAATTATAAAACTGCGGTTCACTAACCCCTCTAAGCGACATACGCCTAATTATTTTTTCTTTACATTGTCTGTAAGCATCTTCGCGCTATGGGTCTATAATGTGATAGCGCCATCACAGATTGTAGGCCTGAGTGCAAGGAGTAATAGTTGGTCAATCTTACCCTTACTTTGGCAAGGGACTTACTCTACCGCCGAACATCTTATATACGATAATACACAATTACAACTATGTGCTGACGACACAATCCTTACATCTTTGTGGATTTAGATGTACATCAATCCTCTGACAGCGCGATGCTCCCAACGTTAAATTTTCTTACTCTTGCCGGGAACTAAAAATCCATCCTACAGTTCCTATTAACACCTCCACTGAGACGACGCCAATCCTGTCCTTCCCGCTGCTAATGCATCTGTGATCCCACCATCTAATGAATCAATAGAACTAAGAACGTTCGGGCTGTATCCGGCCAAGGTTTGCTGTTCGCATGGTTAAACCAAAGAACAACGAAGCACAAGTCGAGAGTGGGGCGAGGGCATTTTTTTTTCTTATTGAAACTAGGTCGAGAGATTTCCCGTTAATTTTTTCCAAAGGATGGAGGATGAAGAGGGGAAAAACAGTTTAAGTAAGTTAACTAATAAATAAAGAACCGTGTTTACGCCTTCAGACATACTGGGTAAATGATAAATAAAGTTTGTAAAAGTCCATTGTTACAGTAAATAGTAAGTGAAGTAAGTAAAAGGGCCATTGTTACAGTAAATGGTAAGTGAAGTAAGTAAAAGGGTCATTGTTAAAGTAAATGGGAAATGAAGTAAGCACATGTCCATTGTTACAGTAAATGGTAAGTGAAGTAAGTAAAAGGGCCATGGTTACAGTAAACGGGAAATGAAGTAAGCACATGTCCATTGTTACAGTAAATGGTACCTAAAGTAAGTAAAAGACTTAATTCTTGTAACCATGAGTGTTTTACTGAATTTATATATAGATGATTGCATGTGGGTGTTTACAAGATTGTGTGTGGATATCGGCATGATTGTGTGTAGATGTCTTCCAATTTACGTTTGGATATCTACAAGTTTAGGTGTCGGTATCCACAAGTCTAAATGTGAATATCTACAAGATTTATGTGGATATCAATAAATGTAGATATCAATAAATGTACGTCTGAAAAGAATACGTGCGGATTCTACAAGTCTATATCTACAAGATTGCATTTTGTTATCCACAAATTTGAGTAACTTTAGCTCTGATATTAATGTTAACTTATTTTTCGAGGTCAATAATATAGTGAGTGCTATTAAAGCATTAAAGCTGCAGTTCAAAGTGAGATAATTGTATGATGCACATAATTCGAACTTTTTGAAAATTAATTTACTGAAGGACTTTCTTTCAAGATGAACTTCCTGTTCTGATACCATAGATTAACAATTTTCACGGGTCTTTAAAAATTGTTCTGTGTACTTCGCAAAGTATATCGTTGATTTCTAAACTGATTAAACATCAGCAGTTGGGCAATCGTACATGCCATTGAAAATGCATGAGACATAAGCTGTCAGGTATTGAGAGCCACTGAGAGCAGTAAAGCAAAGACGTGAGGATTAGAGAACACATTAGAGAACATGAATCAGGAACATAAGATAAGACACTTTTTTTCAGAATATGAGACGGCAGCGGTTGCAAATAATCATTAGTGAAACGAACCGGTGAAGCTGGTGTTTCAGTAACTACAGTATAGCCACCGTACAATTAACAGCAGTGCAGCATTTCCAACAGTTGGATATGCAGATAGGCAATCAGGCAGGCAGCAGGCAGGCAGGCAGACAGAGAGACAAGACAGACAGACAGACAGACAGACAGACAGACAGACAGACAGACAGACAGACAGACAGACAGCAATGAGGCAGGCAGACAAACATATAGATAGGTAGGTACATAGATGGATATATCCACGAAAGTACAGACAGAAAGATAGACTGACCCACAAATAAAGAATAATGTACATCAAAACAGCTAACATCAAGACAAGCACCTCACCTGTACTTCGTTCCACAGTCGACTTTTGTCAGCCAGGCCCAAGCTTTGTCCCAGTTTGAGCAGGCCGCTGGCACTCGTCTCAGGACATGTACTCTCCGCGCAGGATATTCCTGAACCCTGCTTTTGGAGGGGGGAAAAGTTACAAACGAATTATTTAATGTAAGTGTCCATACCTAGGTTACAGTAATCTGGGTAGATTATATGTGCAACTGAAGAGAAAAGATCGTTTTACTCAACGTGAGAGATAATAGGCATATGGTGTTATAATTTCCCCCTTTCCGAGTGAGATCTGTCAACGGAGATGTAAGGGAATTAAAGTTCGGGATGTATCTTTGATAAAATCTGCAGACGGATACAAAAGATCGCATATCCTTTTTGGTTCTGGGACGCGGTGCATTTCTTAGTTTCTCCACATTGCCCTCATGAGGTTGCATTTTTCCTTGAGAGATTATGTGTCCCAACAAATGTAATTACCGGAATCCAATCTGGCACTTCTTTGGCCTTGCTGTCAACCCCACTTCCTTCAAGCGATATAAATAAATATATGAAACAGCGCCAATTTTATGTGTGTGTGAAGATTTTCGTACAATTAACCTCAACAACCATATCACTAAGCTTCTACTCAGAATCATAATGAGAAGAAACAAAAAGAAAATAAAAATGGAAATTAGTGAAGAACAGTATGGATTTGTGGAAGGAAAGGGCACAAACAATGCAATTTATACATTACGGACACTAATAGAAAGGTCAATAGAGAAACAGAGAGACATATATTTGTGCTTCATAGATTATACTAAGGCATTTGATAAAGTAAAACATGATGAACTGATTAAAATGTTGGAAGATATCAACATTGATGGAAAAGATGTAAGAATAATAAAGAATGTTTACTGGAACCAAGTAGCAGCAATTAAAATGGGAAATAAAGAGGGTAGTTACGAACAGATAAAGCTAGGAGTACGACAGGGGTGTGTCTTGTCACCAGATCTTTTCTCCCTGTATAGCGAAGTAATAATGAGAGAGATCAAAGAGATGCCAGGAATACTAGTGGAGGTTATAATACAAATAATATACGCTATGCAGATGACACAGTATTGGTGGCGGATAATTCAACAGACCTACAGCAATTATTAGACGTTGTAGTAACAGAGAGTGCAAGGAAAGGACTCTCCTTGAATATCAAGAAAACAGTAACAATGGTAATATCAAAGAAAATGGTGACACCAAAATGTGACATAGAAATAGAAGGAAAAATCCTTAACCAAATGGATAATTGTATATACCTAGGGGCATTTATAACATCAGATGGAAGATGTACAACAGAGATTAGGAGCAGAATAGGGCAGGCAAAAGCCGCATTTCAGAAAATGAAGAGTATCTTGTGCAATAAGTCACTATCACTGAATGTAAGAAAGAGAGTGCTGAAATGCTATGTAGAACCAGTTTTGCTGTATGGCAGTGAATCTTGGAATGTAAATGAACAAAGTAAGAAGAAATTAGAAGCAACAGAGATGTGGTTCCTGAGACGAATGTTGCGAATTCCTTGGACTGCCAGAGTCACTAACGATGACTGACTGAAACAGGCTAATGAAACTAGAACATTATATACAACAATAAGACAGAGACAAACATCTTTCTTCGGTCACATGATGAGAAGAGAGGCATTGGAGAACATCGTAACAACTGGAAAGATCGAGGGGAAGAGAGGCAGAGGCAGACCAAGAGAAATGATGCTGGATGCATTGAGACGGTGGCATGGAGGAATATCAGCAGCAGAGTTGATCCAGAAAACCAAAGACCGAGATCTGTGGAGAGCCATGAACGCCTACGCCAGCTGGCACGGCACTTGATGATGATGATGATATGATATATATATATATATATATATGAAACAGCGCCAAATTGACCACGTCAGATTTGACCTGTTAAAGCAGAAGGGACCCGGCAACCGCTGGAACTGAAAACGGAATAAAGCTTAACACAAAGCGATCTCTGTCCGTTTGTGTGTTAAGTGCCCACGTGGACAGGAAAGACGAATGCCGTGGTTCGCCATGTTTAAATAGTTGATTTGTGGGCAATCATTGTCTATGTAAAGCAGAGTGGCTAACTAAAGTGTCGGAGCTCTCCTGGGTTCATGCTGTTGTCACAATTTAGGTGTATGATGACGTCGAAAAACGCATGTCTCTGTTTTTACAACTCATATTTATGTTCGTAAAGTCTTCTTTGTAAAGTATCGTACTTTTTTCCGTTCAAATTTCTTTATGTAAAAGTTTAATATCTTTAGTCAAGGTGTCTCGCGTTTGTTAATTGACACGTTCTACTCAGCTCTGGTGTGTGACATCTGATTGTGCGATTTAGAAGCAAACCCCTTTGCTTTGATTTCCCTGATGCGAAGCATCGGTCGTTCAGAAACCATTTACAAACAGTGCGAAAATCAACACACACTTCCTAATCGACTGAGCTGACTTCGAATCCTATATGTGAGTATTGCAAAACTGTGCTCACTACCCTTAACCCTCGGGCGTCGACGTTTCCAATTGGTTTATAATATTATGAGCTAGCACTAAAGCCCTATACGTTTCAATGTGTTAAATAATGTCTTTACTTACTTAATTCCGACCCCCACAAACCTCTTCTAATCTTCAAGGGTTAAATAAGCTAGCTTCATAGCTTTGCAGCGATTCTAGAAGTTTCACAACGAAAATAGAAGACACAATCAACCTGTCAAAGGAACTTAGCCAATATCACGTGATTTTTACAGATAGCCCGCAGTTTAAAATATTTCTGTTCTCATTCACAGCCTGGAAATTTCAAATTCCCAGCATGCTCTGCCTTCTGTGCACATTAACTGGGCACTGGTGTGCATATCGATCCAGGTGATCCGTTCAGCGATGCGTTTCTGAATTTTTGAATATCTGTGCTGCCTCGGCACGCATCTGGTAATATTGGTTGGGTACTGGCAATAAGGCACTGCTGTTTTCTCTTTGTTTGTAAGATAACAATGATACAAATTGCCGCCGCTGCTGCTGATGCTGCTACTGCTGATGCTGCCACTACTACTACTGCAACTACTACTACAAGCAATGTTATTGACTGATTGATTGATTGATTGATTGATTGATTGATTGATTGATTGATTTAGGAACCGACATCACAGCATTCGGGACATTCCCATAAGCGCTCCGTCCCCATCCTCAGCAGCCAGCGAAGAGTTCCAACACTAATAGTTTCAGTAGCAATCTGATTATATGTCCGTCTCGCCTTTCCTGTGAGCGTCGATCGTCGGCCAGATCCCCTCGTCACACCTCGCTGCCTCATTCATACCAGACTATGGTGATCGATTTGCTCCTCCGAGGTGTACACGTGCTCCCACAAGGCCGCAACCACGTCTGTTTTGTCATGCATCAATACTCCACCAAGTTTTGCCAAGCCAGCCAATCTTTCCTCCTGTTCATTCCCCAGCACACCGGCATGCCCAGGAGAAAAGATCCAGGTGATGTTTGCTACCCTCTGCACGAAGCTTGCCTGTTCTCACCCTCCTTAGCATGCTTTCTGAGTCAGTTACAATCACAATGTGTGTATGTATCGTGTTCTCTATCCAGCGGAAAGCTGCACTGACCGCCTCCACCTTCATTCTTAAGCTAGATGTTGTGTTATCATACGCCATGCTCTCCTGCACCAAATGCTATTGTTATAACCATAAACACTCACTGGCTACTACCATAAACACCGCAACTACTACTACTACTACTACTACTACTACTACTACTACTACTACTACTACTACTACTACTACTACTACTACTATTACTACTACTACTACTACTACTACTACTACTACTACTACTACTACTACTACTACTACTACTACTACTACTACTACTACTACTATTACTACTACTACTACTAGCACTACTATTACTACTACCACTACTGTTCCAACAATTATGACTACTGCCACAACTACGCTTATTGCTACTAACATATCCTCTATTGTTACATTTGTTGCTTCTACAACTTCTATTACTGCTGTAAGAGAGGAAACCGAGTGCAAGTGGCTGGCGTGTTAAGTCAGTATGCTCCATATTTTCCAAAATCAGCACACCCTTACTCAAGGGTCAGGCCGAACCACCAGTCACAAAATCTAAAATTTGATAGGAGGCAACAGGAGGTTAAACTGTTCACTATGCATGGACAGTTAAAAACATTAGTTGCATATCATTTACAGGAAGTTACAGTAAACCCCAGCATATTTTGCAAACTTTGTTATTTATAGGCAAGTTTACGTTCAGTAATGTGCCATTGCTTTCTGAATGGCACTCATACCATTGTATGAAAACTACCACAAGGCGGTCTGCTGCCAAATCTCCCGCAGCTGTGTTTCTAAGGTGGTTTGTGGGATTAAGAAATGCGTTCGTAACACATTGGCTACAGGTTCAGAATCAGTCCAGTAGCAAGTTGATTAAAAGTGTGGCTGTAGTTTCCTCAGTGAGTAACGTTCGGACATCTATACTCCATCAGTTCAGCCGCTGTATTTTCCTCAGTGAGTAACGTCCGGACATCATACTCCATCAGTTCAACTGCACTTTCCATCCAATCCGAGAGATCTTTCACAATGATGTAAAGAAGCTTGACGACCCTATTTGTAGCATTGAGGTGTATCTCACTGTTCTTTCGTTCGTTCGTTCGTTCCATGTGCAGCACCAGCATGTAATATATCTATCTGTTTATTTCCCCCGCGGTATACAGTTTTAAATATGTCTGTCTGCCTAACTGTTTGTTTATGATTCTCACTATCTGTCTGACTGACTGACTGTCTTTCTATCTGTCTGTGTCTCCCGTCTGCCTGTGCGTCTTTCCATCCTTCATATTCTCTTTAATCAATGATTGGTTGGTTATTGGTTACGAATCCTCTAGTATTCGCCGCGCTGGATTCTAGGTTTGAGGAAAGGAGGGAAGCTCTAGGCTACAATCCCCGTGGAATTGTGTGTGTGTTCGATGCCGGGTCGGAAGACACGCCTTTATAAAATCCTCACAAAGTGAGAAGTAAACCAGTTTAAGGGATAATACATTCTGAACACCGATGCTTCGGACTTAAGAGATCAAACTCAGTCTTCCAGGGGGTTCACATCCAACCAACCCACCAACCAACATGACATCAATATCTCAGAGTGAGAATCCCAGGGACTTTAGCATACGAATTGAGTTCCTTACCACTGGTTGAGTTTGAGATTAAGAAGAAGAAAAAAAAACGCCCCGTAGCAGTAATCTGCTGTGGGTTTGTGAAGTGTAGTGACCATCACATTTCTGAAAGCCAGAATGCACGGAGAAGTCGGTGTCAGTCAGCCTTGCCCTCAGGTAGCGAACGACGAGTCCTGTCATCGAACCCTCACCCGACCGTGCACATGTTGTTGTCAACACAACTTCCAAACCGTTACATCAACTAGTCCGATACTGGTGGAGCTAGTATCTTTATAATACATCATTTTTGTGTATGTGCTACCTTTCTTTGACCTCAAGCGCAGTCCAGTCCATGGAAGTGCTACTACTTCTAGTCCACTGAACTAATGTAGCGTGTGAATTAGCTTTCCCTATTACCAGTGTCCCTTGCCATCAGGCGAACAAACTGTGCATCTCTTGACTCTGATGTTCCAATTAGGTATGGAGCTAGTGTGAAAAACATACTTATGTGTGTATATTTTGTGTTCGTTTTGCGCTCGTTTGCTTTGACCTCAGCATAGTCCATACCCGAGTTACCACTAATGGGAGCGCATTGTACGGAATTGTGCGTGTGGATTAGCTTTTCCTTCTACCAGTGTCCCTCGCCATCAGGCGAACCTACTCCAGCTTCTGAGGTACATGTAGATTACACCCCCAAGTCAAGGACGAGAAGTCAATATTTTAGTCCAACTGATTGGTGTAGGAATTGCTACCTCGGTATTAGCACAACGGAAGTTTAAGAGCAAGAGCTAATATCTATTCGTCCATTCTGACCTGTGTGTATGTGTTTGAAGTTTGTAGTCAAGTGCTAACTGCCAGTTTGAATGCATCCGTTCTCTTCTAAACTGTTATAAGACCGTCAACATACGTTGAACTGAAACAGGAAATGCACAGAAATCAGGACATGCGCAGAAAACAGGAAATGCGCAGAAAAGAGGACTTATATAGAAAGATTTGGGAAATGCATTTGGATATGAGGAATTGCATTGAAAGGTGAAAATATACAGAAAACAGGAAATATACAGATAACAGGAAATGCTTATAAAAAAGGAAACGCGCAAACGGAAAGGCAAAGAAGGGAGAAAGCACGCATAAACTAGAAAATACACATGCACATGAAAATACACAAACACTTGAAATTACACATACAATAGAAAATACACATAAACAAGAATTTACACATAACCTAAAAAAATGCACATAAACAAGGAAATACACATACACTTGAAAATACACATACACAAGAAATTACACATACGTTTTAAAATACACATAAACTAGAAGATGCACATAAACTAGAAAATACGCATGGCATTGAAAATACAAATAAACTAGTAACTACTCATAAAATGTAAAATTCACACAGGAAGGAAATTAGATACCAGAAAGTGTACGGAAAGCAGAAAACAATTAATGAGTAAAAATCATAGAAGATACGTGAAACATGGAAAAAACATGAAACAGGAAATGTTTTATAAACAGAGGAAGTACATGAAACAGGGAGTACACTTGAGACAATGAGTGCGTATGAAACAGGAATACACATGAAACAAGTAATAGCAATTGAACAGGGAAAACATATGAAACACGGAATACACATGAAACAAGTAATAGCAATTGAACAGGGAAAACATATGAAACACGGAATACACATGAAACATAGAATACATATGAACATCGTGGAATAAACAAGAAACAATGAATACACGTGAGACAGCGAATGTACATGAAAGAGGAAATACATATGAAAAAGCAGGAAGAAACATGTGATATGGAATAAGCATGAAACACGGAAACAGATGAAGCAGGAAATGATATCCTAGATAAGATAAAGGCACGGGAAATGGAAATCCCAAAGCAGATACCGAGGTTGGGGTGTAACGTGTTAAGCTATTTCATTTTATTGGCAAAGACATATAAGCTGAGGCGACTAGTTCCCTTCCGTACCGCAGTGAATTCCAAAACAATTCTCAAAATATTCTGAAAATCTGATGGTACCCTTCTGTATGATTCTTGTTGAACTCAGAGATGTTGTTTCAAACTGTCGTTCACTGCCTATAATACCTCGCGGTGTAGGACTTGAGCCTGAGGAATTAAGACCGCCTGGCCAGTTCAGTCGCCACGAACTGTGCAGGTTAGGTCTTTATCTTCTTCTCACGACAGAAAGAAATCCACACCTTAATGAGGATTCGAACCCGGGTCACCCGTAGGAGAACCTGGCACTCTTAGCCACTAGGCCAGTTAGAGTTGTACTAGGCGGGAGGCGGGAGAAGCAGGGTCGGAGTGGGGGATAATTCTGCCTCTGTTGGGGATTAAACTTAGGCCAATGCCTTGGCAAGCAAGCACACTAACCATTGTGCTATATAAAAGAATGTCATAAAGCGCGTTGCTACTTCTTTAGTGTCTGTTATTCACTATCAGGAAAATGTTTGATTAATGTCAGTGTATACATTTATATGACAACACCAAAGCATATGCTAAGATATAATATGAAATAATTCTTCTTATAGTCCTGTGTCATATGCAGTTGGTCATCATGTCTGTCTTGTTTGGTCTCGTGTGCTTCCAAGCATTTCATGATACCGATGTTCTTCCTTGCTATTATATGGAGGTTAGCATGGCCGAAAGGATAATAACGCTCGTGCTTAAAAATCCTGTGTGCTGATGGTGAGATGGGGATACCAACCCTCAACTGGACTAAAATATTGACTTCCCGTCTTTGTCTTGGAGATGTAAATTACAAGTGCGTCTATAGTCGGAGTGGGTTCTACTGCTGGCGAGGGACTCTGGTAATAGGGAATGATAATCCACACGCAAAATTTAGTCTAGCGCTACTAGAAGTAGCGTGTACAGAATTACGCTTTAGTTCAAGGCGAGCTAACGCAAACGAAAAAATGTCCAAAATGTTCTCTCTTATTCACCCTCCGTTTCTCCTCCCCTCCGTTCACCCGACTATTCTGAACACCAGATTCACAATAAAATATACAAAGAAACATGAGCAATTTGTATTATATTACTTACGGAACAGCCCTGGTGCATCTGTCAGCAAGCACCATCACAACCATCAGCAGCTGGAGCAAACCAGTGTTGACCATAGTGGAAAGTAGATTGTGGCCTGATGGTGGCTTCAACAACTGCCTCGCCATACGACCTGAACTAAGCTTCGTAGCTGATTACGTTCTCATTGGCGGAGGCGTTGCCGGAAATAAGTAACTAGATGGCACTAGCAAATATAGCTGGTGTGTTATCACAGTTCTTGAAAACAGATGACTTCTTGTGGATCACACAAAATTCTACTACAAAGCGAGTTCGATTTCTGTAGAGTACGTTATTTGCTATTAGACAATTGTTTTAATGCAAATGCGTAGATTTATACACAACTACAGGATTTATTATTCGTTGTAGAAAGTAGCTTAATGTAAGCAGTAAGCAAGTATTTATGTGTTACCAAACTTATTGTAGTACAACTGTATAGTTTCTATTGTAAGGAGTGTTTCCTTGCACGATTTTAGCTGTCTTCAGAAGTGTCCAGAAGGTGTGGCTTGACGAATGTATTGAAGCGGATCTGCAAGAAATAACAATAGGTAATTATATAGTGTTCACATAGTCTATAATTTCTATAAAAATGTATAATGGCAGGGTAGTGATTGGCTGCTTTATGCAGAATCGATATCATAGCAATCTCGTGAAAGACACACACAAAAAAAACTTGTATCACGTCATATATGGTGCTTACTCCACATTTGTATAGACCAACCCGCACTCGATGGGTAAAGTGGACAGTATTATGCAGGCTGCCTTTATTTACCACGACGTTCTCGGGTGCTCCTTTGAGGATGAGTCGATACTGGAACAAATATCTATATAAGGAACATAAGTCTACATTTTGAAAATCCCTAATTCTACATAGCTAAAGCAATAATAATAATAATAATAATAATAATAATAATAATAATAATAATAATAATAATAATAATAATCTTAACAGGTGGGAATCACACGAAATATTACTGGATGTTTAGAACCGAAAGTTGACACACAAATAAACGGACAAATTTAGAGTGTGAAGATGAGCTCACGGTGAGCTCCAAGAACCATATGTCAAAACTGTTATTGAGAGTAAATATGAGAAACGTAAGGGACCGGATTAAATCAGAAATTAGGGTGAACAATGTGGATTTGTATGAGTTGAGATGAGTTGAGATGAGTCTAAATCCGATATCACTTCACTCGGGACATTCCCAAACTCTCCACGTCCTCATCTTGAACAACAAGTCCAAATACTAATATTACCAGATGCAATCTGATTATGTGTATGTCTGGTATTTCTCTAGACTACTGAGTGATCTGCAGAGGGAAAGATCACAAACAAAGCTATATACATTCTCGCGACACTATTAAGCACTATAGAAAGAGCTGAATATTGAAGAGGGTTGGCTGTTAAAGACGATAAAACAAAGAAAATTGATATATTTTGGTCACTTAAAACGTCATGGAAGTTTAGAGAGAACAATAATGGAGGGGTATACGCCTGGGAAGAGAGGAAGAGGAAGGCCAAAGAGAAGATGGGTGCCGGATGTGGCGGATGATCTCCAGATGGGTGTATCGGACGCGGGACATTTTCCAGAGGGTTGTTATGGGATCGAGGTTCTGCAAAGGACATGCTACTGAATGAATGAATGAACGAATGAATGAATGAATGAATGGAAGTAAAATAATATAACAGTACTGGTGCTTCATAGACGACGCACATAAAACAATTGGACATCGTAAACAATAAAGAAATGATTAAACTAGAGATTATGAAACATGAAGAAACAGTCGCACTGCATGGAACAAACAAACATTTATGACTCAGATCAGCGAAAAATACAAAACATATTTTCAGCAAATGCAACTGTAAGAAGTAACAACCATTTTGGTACATTTCAGCGCCTAAATAATAATAAGTTAGGTATATATCCTCTACAGGACGTCGCAGTAAACCCCATGATATATTCTTTGGTGGTTTGTGATTTCTTGGCAAGTTTACGTTCAGTAGTATTTCATTGCTTTCTGAATGACCAGCACCCATATCATTGCATGAAAACCAGTACAAGACCGTCTGCTTCCAAATCACCCTCAGCTGTGTTTCGAAACGCGATATGCAGGATTGCGAACCGTATTCGTAACCTCTTCGCCACATCATCGGCCAAGAATAATAAACCAGACTTATAAATACAGACTTTTGAAATATAATTATAGAAGATTGATTTCTTTATTCTATATTCAGCGTGTACTTTAACATCGAAAACCATGAAAATACCAACCCCTTGCATATACACTTCCACATTTATGTACTTTCCTGACTGCCCATGACACACCCAGTTACATCTCTTTGAGAAACGGTTGAAACTGGACCAGTTTATATGGCACACACATTGTACAATATCGATTGGAAAGGTCGGCAGCCATTTCTCAAAATCCGTCAACACCAAGCGCTGGTACAAGACGTTAAGAAAACAGGCTTTCTGATGTTTGCAGGCTGGTACAATAGCGACAGTCTCATCGTATCGATTGAAGGTTTCGGGGTGACAAATATTACTAGCGGAATCAGCGTCTTCGATTTCATGATCGTTATATATTAGTAAATCTCATAACAATCATGGGATCCGTTTACTTAACGATTGTGTGTGGTCTGAAACAGGCATAATATTAGACAGACAGACAAACAGACAAACAGACAGACAGACAGACAGACAGACAGACAGACAGACAGACAGACAGACGGACGGACGGACGGACGGACGGACGGACGGACAGATAGAGATAGATAGATAGATAGATAGATAGATAGATAGATAGATAGATAGATAGATAGATAGATAGATAGATAGATAGATAGATAGATAGATAGATAGATAGATAGATAGATAGACGTAAAAAGACGGACAAATAGACAAACAGACGGAGAGAGCGAGCCACCTACCGAAAGGCAGTTACGCTATGTAGGTATTTAGGTAGGATGTTATACATTTAGAGGAGCGGCTGGCCGAGTGGCTAAGCGCCGGATTCTCTTTCGGGAGACCCGGGTTCGAATCATCGCTAAAGTCTGGGATTTTTTTTCTGTCGGGGGCAAAAAAGAACATCCTAACATGCACAGTTCGCGGCGACTGCACTAGCCTTAATCCCTCAGGCTCGAAGACACCCCCCCCCCCCACCTCTCCTGCCATACACCGCAAGGTACTATATTGGCAGTAAATGGCAGTGTTTGGCAGTTACACATTTAGATAAAAGGATAGAGTTGTTGTTATGTAGGTAGCTAGGCAGCTAATTAGATAGAGTAGAGACTTTAAGGGGTAAGTAGTTAAGTATATAGCTAGGTAGGTAAGTTGGTAGTAGGTAGGTAGATAAGTAGGTAGTTAGTTAGGTAGGAGGGTAGGTAGGTATGTTGGTAGGTAGGTATGTAGGTATGTATGTATGTAGGTAGGTAGGTACGTAGGTTGGTAGGTAGTAGGTAGGTAGGTAGGTAGGTAGGTAGGTAGGTAGGTAGAGAAGTAGGTAGAGAGGCAGGTAGTTTGGAAACAGAACTGTTTCGATAGCATATAAGAAATCTAGTGATGTACATAAATATTCAAGATTAAAGTATTGTTAAACTAAACGTAATGTTTCGGAATCGGATCAATATTTATACAGTATTTCCAATATAGATGAGTTTATCTCAAATGTAAAGTCCATTGTTAGCCAGAATCCATTTATCTGAATGCCAGGTGATTGCATGCACAGTTGTGAGTACCTACTTAATATAACCCGTGCTTCTGCGTCAAACTTAATCACGCATTCTAAATTGTACAATGAACTTTTAGAAAATGTATTTGATTACGTTTGTTTGGACAGGCAAATACTCTTCTTCTTATACTTACTTCCATATCAACTACTATATGCGTATATTGATTCGATTGCTTAGATGCGTTTTGTCGTATTGTCCTTCATCTGTCTTCGCGTGCTCTCCTCTCTCTCTCTCTCTCTCTCTCTCTCTCTCTCTCTCTCTCTCTCTCTCTTCTATCTGTCTCTGTCTCTGTCTCTCTCTCTCTCTCTCTCTCTCTCTGTCTCTCTCAATTTCTCTTAATAGTTTTATCATTTGTATGTTCTAGTCCGTTATGTTCCTATCTATATGTCTGTGTCTATTCACGCATGCACATAATCTTCTTCTTCTTCTTCTTCTTCTTCTTCTTCTTCTTCTTCTTCTTCTTCTTCTTCTTCTTCTTCTTCTTCTTCTTCATCTTCTTCTTCTTCTTATTCTTCTTCTTCTTCTTCATCTTCTTCTTCTTCTTCTTGTTTTAGATCTTCCTTTGTTTCCTTTGCCCTGTGATTTTCAGACAAAGGCCTTTCAAGTTCTACTATTCTCAGTTTTCCGCAATGTATGGCCTATGCAACGTCAGTATCTTTTCTTCACACCCCGGTTGGTATACTATCCATGAACTCCACATTAGTGATTCTGAGGTATCATTTAATTCTATTTTTCGCAGACACCAGTTGCGAATATTTGTAGTTTATTTGTAACTTAGTAGTAGTTCTATATGTTTTTCCTCCATACAGTGATACCGATTTAATGTTAGAACAGAACATTCTAAGTTTAGTGTTAAGTTTCATTTCTTTGCACTTCCATAACTTCCCTAGCGCAATAAAAGTTCCTCTAGCTTTTTGTGTTCTAATTCTGAAACCAGTGTCTGTTCTCCCATCTGTGTCTTCAATGCTATCTAAACAGGTGTATAATCCCGTCTTCTGAAATCAGATTTCACCAAGGAAGATCAGGTTATCAGTTGCTTAATTTATTCTCAGTATCTTTGCTTTCCTTATGAATTCTTAAACTCAGTTTCTGTGACCTTCCATCAGAGAGTCCTACATCGTCATGATCACCACTGTCTGCTTCAGACCAGGCACCGAAGACGCAGATGTTAAATTTGGTATCTAGGGGTCATCGCCATATTAACCCTTTCAGGTTTACCTCAGAATACAACACACGTTATCTACGTACCTGTAATCCTTTACAAACAAGGTACCATATTTACACATCCAAGAATACTCATAGACGCAGCAACAAACCGCCTTGTTTGTTCTTTACCTTGCAGCCACTATTGTTTTATTTAATAACGATGCCGACTTTATCAATAAAATTGGTGAAGATGTGCTTACTTTTCATTACAGGTGATGCCTGTTATCTCCCCTTGACGCAGAGTGGCATATATTCTTGTCTTAACGAATCCGAAAATTGGCCAGACATTGTTAGCGTCCTTTGTGTCGGAAGCCTGGTCGATGGAGTCAATGCTTCATCAGAGACGTCAGATCAGCAGATAAATAGCATCTACCTTGCAGTTTTTGTTTTGTACTTGCTTGTTTATAACAAATGTAATGGAAATCCACATTTGTGTAAACTCAACGTCAGCAGCGATGACCTTTGAGAGCCGCTATTTGTAGATAAGTAAAAATTGTGGAGATAAATTAGCAAATGTGGATGGTTACTTTATTGTGTCCTATACTGCGTTCGTGTTAATTTATGACGTCAAACTACTTCCAATTAAAACAATAAAATGCCTGAGTGCGAATTATGTAACCATTCCTTAATTGTAGGGTAAACTTACTTTTATAAATTTGGTACATATTCCATAGCTGTGGGTTAAAGTTACTTTTAAGAAGTCTGTCCACATTCATTTGCTGTGGGTTAAATTTACTTTGAAGCATTTGTTTTCAGCATTCCTTAGTTGTGGGTTAAATTTACTTTTACGAATTATGTCAATATTTTTATTGTGAGTTAACGTTACTTTTAACCAATTTTCTATATTCTCTAGCTGTGAGTTTAAGTTACTGCTGCAAATGCAGTCGAATTACTTTAGTTGTGTTGTTAAAGCTATTTTTTTAACGAATTCTGCTCATATTCCCTAATCATGGGTTTAAGTTACTTTCACGAAATTGTATTCTTTAGTTTTGAGCTAAACTTACTTTTATGAATTATGTTTATATTCCATAGCTGTAAGTTAAGTTACATTTACATACTCTGTTCATAATCCTTAATTGTGGGTTAAAGTTATTATTACGAATTCTGACCACATTCCGTATTTGTGGATTTAATTTTCGTGTAATAATCCCGACAGTATGTCTTAGTTCATAGTTGTGGCCTATGGCGAGAGTCAGAATTTGCCAATAACGAACGTTTGTAAGAGTTGTAGATTACCGTAAAAAAAAAAAAAAACATGCAAGGCATATAAAAATTTGGCTGAATGAGAATTTCACGGCGATTGTGATAAATGTACTTGAATACTCATATTTAATGCACCGACAAAATCACATACTAACAATTACGAAAACACAAAATACGACAGGATATTTCAAATCGAAGGATGGTGCAGTATTAATGAGACACAAATAATCGATGGACTAAAAAACACGGAAGATGATGATAAGAGACGGAATGATAATTTTCGAGACAATAGGTACATGATCCAGAAGTAGAGAGTGCGTTACGTTACATGAAGAAAGGGATTGAGTTGACTTAAGAACCGACACCACGGCTCTCGATACTTTCCCATACGTGCTCTGTTCTCACCTTCAACAGCCAGCAAAGAGTCCCAATACTAATTATACCAGCATCAGTCTGATGACGTGTCCGTTTGGCCTTTCTTGAGAATCTTGTGTGTCGGCCAGATCCTCTGGTCACTCTTTGCAGCACCATTCTCTCCAGCCCGTGAAGATCTATCAGTTCCCCAGCACCAAGCACACGATCCCAAAGGACCTCGACCACTTCTGCATTGTCATGCACGATTACTCCACCGAGCCGTGCAGACCAACCAATCTCTCCTCTTACTTATTTTCCACTTCCTGGGGGAGGGGCGGAAATCTAACAGACGGTCTCTGCTTATGGTTTTTGAATTGGAGTATAGTAAGTACCTTTATGAAGAAAGGAGAGCGCCCGGACAAGATAAAATTGCATGCAGGTTAGCATGGTCGAATGGATAAGAATGCGAGTTCGTAAACATCCGTTGTACTGATGCCGAGGTTAAGGTTTCAACCCTTACACCGGACAGCTGGACTAAAATGTTGATCTGTGGTTCTTGACTTTGGGAAGTAAATTACAAGTACCTCTGAAGTCGGAGTGGGTTAGCCTGTTGACGAGGGACGCTGTTAAAAAAAAGTAGCTTAAGAGTCGGCAGGGTCGACTTCATTGCACCTGATTTTATCCCATATGGCTCGGTCTCTTTCCGCAGCTCGGAATGCGTCGCACAAAGCACGAACTCCGTAGCTCTAGCGACGACCCACAGGAGTCTCCGAAAAATGTCACTCGTGAACCGAAGGACGCGGCCTGGAAAGGGAAAAGCTAAACTACAAGCAAAATTCAGTCCATCGCTACTATTAATAGTGTGTAAGGACTACGCCTGAGTTCAAAGCGAGCGAGCGCCAAAAAAAAAAAATACATTACGGGAAACGGGAGGCATTCGAAGATTTTGGAATGGAAATAATAGCACAACAATGAGCTGATCTGGTGATCGAGTTAAATGGCAAAACATGACCGCCCACGCTTACCGGCATGGCACATGATGATGAAGAACTGCACAACTTCTAAGATACATCTATATTAGATAATTAAGAGGAGTCAATCTGTTATTGCGAATAAACAAGAGATTAGAAAGAAACATGATATACTCAGAAATTAACAATAAACAATATGGATGTGTAGAAGGGAAAGGTAAAAACAATGCCTTACACATTCTCTGGACACTAGTAAACAGCGGTATTCAAGTTATAGAAGATCTGTGATCTGTACGTTTGCTTCATGGGCCACACTACAGCTCTTCGCAATGTGGAACATTAAGAAATAACCACATTACTAGAACACTTAAATAACGGAAACTTCCGTGAATAATGAAGATCAAATATTGAACCATTTACATAATCAGACAGGAACAAAGCGTAAATAACAGGGATTAACACACACACATGCAACTCTCTCATTCTCTCTGTTCTAATCTTTCTTTCATTCATCAATGTAGTTTAGAACCCCAACAACCTCACACCAAGCCTTTTGTAGACCTTCGGATTTGTTGGATTTGTCAGCCATGTTTTGTACGGGTTGAGATAACCAGTCCCACGCCAACCCTCCTTAGATGCTTCTTACGGCATGCATGGTAGGTTACAGTGTACTAATCTTAGCTTTTCTTATGGACCCTAGAAAAACAATGATAACACTAACACATGCTATGTTAAGTTAGTCAGTCGCGGTTCCACCTTCAAGGCAAAGGGTCGCCCCATTATGCTCAGTTTCTGTACCAGTAAATATCATACGAAATGCCCCAAACTGCCCCATGTGAAAAGTGGAATACATAGGAGTCTCGACAAACCAACAGCCCGCACAGGCATAATATACTTAATGCCGTTGCCAGAATGCCAATACAGTGCTATGATAAAAGTACAACAATAGAATGAAGAGCCAACTGCTAAAATAAAACAAACAGCATAAAGTGATTCAAGAGTGAGAGTAAAAATAAACGGTCAAGACCCTCTTCCATCTCTTCTGGATTATTAGTCATATCATGCTAGCCCTTTATGTTCATAGACAAATGAACAATTTACGAGTGATGTAGTTAATAACACAACACAGCTATATGCTTGTGAAACATGGACTGTTTACCAGCGATATGCTAGGAAATTAAACCACTTCCATACAGTCTGCCTTAGGACTATTGAAGAATAAATGGCAAGACAAGATCCCAGACACTGAAGTTCTAGAAAGAGCGTCCATGCCCAGTATCCACACTCTACTAATGAAAAATCAGACTGGCTGGGCTGGTCACTTAACTCGTTTGCCAGATCACGGGCTCCCTAAACACATTTTTTACGGCGAGCTGCGTTGTGGTAAACGTTCCCAAGGCGACTAGAGGAAACGCTTTAAAGACACTCTGAAAATCTCACTTAAAGTTTTTGGAATTCATCTTGACACCTGGGAGACTGCTGCTAAAGACCGTAATTTGTGGCGTACATCATTACGCAAGGGTGCAGTCTCTTGTGAAACAACCAGGACTGCAAGAGCTGTGAAGAAAAGGCTGGACAGAAAAACCACTGCAGGAGATCCTCCTACTGGAATGTCAAGCATTCTTTGCACACATTGTCAAAGAACATTTCGAGCCAAATAGGCCTCATCAGCCATCATAGAACTCACGGCTCCATACTTTCAACCCCACTGGATGAAATGGATGGTCATCATCATTCTTGATGGAAAAACAAAAGTCAGTATCGCACCGAATGCTTTCACTTCCCATGACATCTCATAGTACACATGTATTGTCTACGCCAACTTGGTCAATTTAAGAAAAGTAAATCCTCCTCAATGGAAATTCGATCCGTGCTGTCAGTCAATGGTTCTACCAACTGCGCTACAGTCTCTCTCAGAAGCAACCAAAACAAAACGTAAAGAACACGCAAGCCACACACAAATACATAATCTGACAAAAGTTTACAAAATAGAATGCCGAGACGGCAAATAAAATAAAACAAACAACGCAATCTGATCCAAGTAAGTGATGCTGCAGTAATCTGTCATCGAAAGTTTTAAACAAGTATATCTCCAGAAATCTATCCTCAGTCACGTCTTAGGGTATGCTCCTACAGAGATTTATCAAGTTCATCAGTTTCTGTCTTGCTTGTCTTGCTTTATTTGAGTATAGATTTTCTTGTCAGCGATAAACGAAAAGTTTGTGAGTAAGGAAATACAATGGCGTTTATTTCTTTATAGGGAAGTGTTTTGTGTTTTTTTTTTAGCGTAAATGGTCTGTCTGTCTATCTGTTGATTTGACCATGTGTATTATATTTACAGGATGCAGCGAGACAATTAGGGCTGAATTTCTAAATAGAACCTATACTTTTGTATGAATGTGAAACGTGGATAATGAGCAGACAAGCTGAACAACATATAACGGCTGTGGTAATGTGGTTTCTGAGGATAATACAAAGAATACCAAAGACAGGCAAAAACACCAATGACCAAGTTTTACAAGAAGAAGATGAAAACCATAAACTTATTAGAGAAATTAGGCGCAGACAGCAAATATTTTTGGACACGAAATGAGAAGAAATAAACTAGAGAATTTGGTGACAGCTGGCAAGTTTGAGGGGAAAAGAACAAGGGAAAGGCGCAGAAGGAAATATCTGGATGGCTTGACTATATGGCATGGTCGAGAGAAGAACA
>OY992889.1:85639646-85677146 GCA_963921405.1 Cepaea hortensis | reverse complement strand
GTTGGTAGGTTGGTTAGTTAGTCAGTCAGTCAGTCAGTCAGTCAGTCAGTCAGTTAGTTAGTTAGTTAGTTAGTTAGTTAGTTAGTTAGCTAGCTAGTTAGTTGGCTAGCTAGTTAGTTAGTCAATTAACATATCATTATAATTGTTAATCAAACCATTAGTGTGACAAAACCATCCCTTCGGTATCTCCCACAGAAAGTAGCGACTGAAGACATCTGTCCTGTGTTTGTTGCCCATTCTTTAGTAATGTCGGCATTATCTTTGCAAGTTTAAATGTATGGGATTTTTAACTTGCACAAATTGCGCACCGGCCCCACTGCTCGTCGGCCTTATCGAAAAAAAGGCTAGCTATTCGACGTCACCAGCCAAGAAATCAGAGGGGCTTGTGACAGCATTAGCTACCGATAGTTACTGAACAATATTCAACGATATTCTGAGATCGAACCTTTAACCTTCGGAAACGAAATCTCTTAATCCCGGGTCTGCATCGATATAACGAAATCTCTGAATCCCGGCTCTGCATCGATACTAACTGATGTTGAGAGATGATTAATTGTCTTAACCGACTTTCCGCATCTGCCATGAGCTTATATGTCGCCGACATGTTGTCATTGTGGTATAATACAACATCTCTGCTACCATATTAACAATTTTTAAGTTATAACTATGGCACTCTTATTCCCATTTTCGCCATCAATTTTTGTTTGATATAAACATCATTTTTCTTTGGCACTGAATCTGTAAATAATATTGAATCTGTCATCAGTTTTAACATACGACTGCACACCCTGGATAATTAGTAACCAGGCGAAACAATCCCTGGAAGCCTTAGAGATGTGGTTTTGTAGAAGAATGCTGAAAATTAATTGGACAGCCAAAATAAGCAAGCAAGACGTTTTAAGGGTAGATGAGTTGAACAGATAATTTATCACAAATATCAGAATGAGGCAGTCTTTTGGCTACGCCACGAGAAGACAATTACTGGAACTTGTTGTGACAACCGGAATGAGAGATAGAGGAAGACAGCGTTAGATTATTCTTGAAGTCTTGTGTTATGGCACGGAAGGGAGGAATTTTATATATATATATATATAAAATTCGACAGAATAGAACACTATTTAAAAATATGAAAGAATAATACTGTGCCAAAAATTGATTTCTGATTTATTCTATCGCCTGGATTTAATCTCAAACACTCACCGAGGAAACGTTGGTCCATCTTAGGTGTGAAGACACCGTTTCAATGTCACACACACACACACACACACACACACACACGCACGCACGCGCGCACGCACGCACACACACACACACACCCCCCCACACACACACCCACCCCCTACACACACACACCCACCCACCACCCACCCACCCACCCACCCACACACACACACACACACACACACTTTCTGAAGCACATGGGCTGTATTCTTAAAGCTAATCTGGTTGTAAGCACACGACAAAAACAAAATCTCCAAATGTAGATAGATTTTTTTTGTAAAGCTACTTATCTTTCGCCAGTTAAAAGAAATGTATCTGCTTTTAGGGTGCAAATGGGTTTTATTTTTTTTTTTTCTTACCTGAATGACCTTTTTGCGTTTCCTCAATTGCACATGTGTTTTTTCTTCTTTCTTTAAAAAAGAGAGAAGCATGGGAGATCTAGATGAGGTTGTTGCAGCGTTGAAATTATAAGGAAGTTCTTTTCATTCATATGTGAACGGGGTAGTTTTATATTGGCAGCCAACAGCCGTCTACAGTGATTCTAAAACTTGTTCGCGTTGCCACTATATTATGAGGTATACGAGTGATACAGTTATATGTAGAGCTTATGAAGTTGGATACGCTGTGTCACGGTAGTTAGTGCCATAACCCTAACACCTAAAGTAATAATTTACATTAATCAAGTAATCAAGTACAATCACTTTTCCGCTGTGTGGTGAAGGAGTTACGGACGCAGTTCGTAATCCCGCACACCGTGTTCGAAACACAGCTGCTGGCGGTTTGGTAGCAGACCGCATTGCGTTGCTTTCATACATTGGTATATGTGCCAGTCTTTCATAAAGTAATGGCAAACTACTGAACGTAAGATACCCAAGAAATCACAAACCGCCCAAAAATTCTGGCGTTAACTGCAACGTCTTGTACGGGATACGCAACTAACTTAACGCACTTTCTTTTCCGTTAAACAACGGTATGCAAATGTGAACAGGGCAGTTGATAATAGCAACCAACTGTCGTTTCCAGCGATTCTCAAAATTTTTAGAGCTGCCACTACATTATGAGCTCTTCCAATTCCAATTCCAATTTCTGGTACGAGTACCCCCTTTCAACCTTCGAATTTTCTGGTACGAGTACCCCCTTTCAACCTTCGAATTTTCTGGTACGAGTACCCCCTTTCAACCTTCGAATTTTCTGGTACGAGTACCCCCTTTCAACCTTCGAATTTTCTGGTACGAGTACCCCCTTTCAACCTTCGAATTTTCGACTTAGCTATGTAGGGGTGTCTATGGTGTAGCTTGAAGTTTGTCTTTAAGAGTATTCAAGTTTGTACAGAGCCTCTGTTGGATGGCACGCTGTGACATGGCAATTAATTGGCTTGCCTGTCAAGACATTGGTCCGTAATCTGTTCTCTGCAGAGATAGCATTAGTTTTATTTTCGACTAGTATAGTATGACTTTGGGATCGACCCCGCTTAATAAATTGGGTACCGAGCAATTTTAAGAATATTCTGGGCGTTATCTGAGAAGAACTCCGTGGCGAAGGTGGTTGCGGAATAAGTTCGTAATCCCGCATACCGCATTCAAAATACTGTTGCGCTTTAGCAGCTGACAGCTGTGCGTTGGTATTTTACGAAATGGTATGTGTGCCGGTCGTTCAGAAAGCAATGGCAAAGTACTGAACGTAAACTTTGCAAGAGATCACAAAGAGCCCAAAGATTTTGCTGGGTGGTGGGGGGGGGGGGGGGGTGAATGCGACGTCCTGTAAAAGGATATGCAACGAACTTTAACTATCTGAGAAGGAATAGCGACGAGGAAAATGTGATCTGGCCGTCTCTACTATGAGCCTCAGGGAATCAATCAAGTTCAATTTTCACAATAAAGGCTATTAGCAATGGCCTTCGTCGCTTTCATTTCTGTCTCTCGCTTCGGTTGTACATTCTGTCAAACTGATGTTGGTCTAATCTAATCTCTTCTAGATGTCTCTAATCTTGCACACATTTTTATAACAACTCACGTTTGGAAATGACAGGCAGAGTTAAACACGAAGACAATCGAGGCTCACCAGAGTAGCAGAGAATAGTCATACCCTAACTGATTATGTGTGTCGTAAGAGGCGACTACGGAAGGTAGGTATGGCACTGGTTACCTCACAGCATAGAACACTGTAACGCACAATCCGAGGAATCATAAATAAGTAAACAAAGGACTTGAATTGATGTGGTTGAGGTCCCTTGCTCCGTTGGGAGAAGCAGACCTCAGGAAGACAGAAGAGAAGAAGAAGAAGAAGAAGAAGAAGAAGAAGAAGAAGAAGAAGAAGAAGAAGAAGAAGAAGAAGAAGAAGAAGAAGAAGAAGAAGAAGAAGAAGAAGAAGAAGAAGAAGAAGAAGAAGAAGAAAAAGAGCAACAACAACAACAACAACAACAACAATAACAACAACAACAACAACAACAACAACAACAACACCAACAACAACAACAAGATATTAACTGCTAGACAACACATAAACATTCATAATGTAATAAATTAACCTCCCACCACAACACTAATTCCTCATAACGAACTTTTAAATCTTCTACCACGATGTTTTCTTTTATTGTCGCTACAGCGCTGCTATGTTAGAATACATTCTTCGCTTCCCGTCACGCTACTCCATTAACCTCCCATCTGGCTGTCGGAAAACACAAGTCACCGCACGCAAGCTGGGACGTCGGTTCCTTCCTAATAGGCCTCCGAACTTAATGCCAGCTGTCAGAAACGACTAGTCCCTCTTTGGTAATAATCACTTACTTTCTTTGTCGAGTCCCTGTCTGCTGTCGCTGATTCTTCGTTAATTCCCAAATAACATACGTTCACCTGTCATGTTCTGGCGTAGTGCACGTTTCTCGTTGTCATTTGTATAGCTTGTATTACTGTTGTTGTTGTTGTTTATTGTTTGTTGTTTGAAAATATTTCTCGTTTTTGGCTTAGTCATCAACATATGTAAATGGTTTGTTATCATTTGTAAAAAAAAAAAAAAAAAAAAAAGACAAAAAGCAAGTCGCTTTATTGCAAACATCTAATTCCAGCCTCCTTCTAAAGATAGTTCATTGTGAATTCTTCAGCTGACTGAGTTTCTTAACACAGGCCGAAAGGGTGCCCGAAACGACCTAAGTACATTAATAACTATGATTGTCTTGAGGACCACTAATTCCCTCTCTACGTCCAGAAACCAGAGGGGTTTGTAAAGCCGGTACTGCAACTTCACAACTGAGGAAATATATATTTTATTTCATGTTTTGTTTGTTAGTTGCATATTCTTTACAGGGCGTTGCAGTCAACACCAGCGTTTTTGGCTGTTTGTGATTTCTTGGCAAGTTTATGGTCAGTAGTTTGCCATTTAATTCTCAAAGACCGACAACCATACCTTTGTGTGGGAACCAACGCAAGGCGGACTGCTTTCAAATATCCCGCAGCTGTGTTTCGAACGCGGTATGCGGGATTACTATTGCACTTCGCCACGGAGCAATTATTATAATGCTACAAACTAATAATTGAAAAAATCACATGTGGACTAGTCGGGTTAGCTATAGTTTAGATATTGTATCCTCCGCGGTCCTTATGTTTTTCTTTGTCAACTAACTGCAATCAAATGTCCACGACTAAATGCATAGTCAGGCAGACAGGCCGACCGACCGACCGACAGATATACAGATATACAGAACGATCGACCGACCAACAGACAGACAGATGGTCAAATTGATAGACGAACGAACTGTTTTGTTGTAAAAGTATACCACTGACAAGAATGTGAATTTTTAAAACAAAACAAATAAAAATTAATAGTTAGAAGAAATAACAGTTTTTATTTATTATTTCAGCTGTAGCATATGTGTTAAGCATATCAGCAAAAACTAAATCACAACACAACTCCATGTAATTGTATTTATTCCAGGTGCTTAATAAACGTATGATAATAATCAAACTGAATAAACAATAACAGATGTAGCATATATTTTCTCCAAGCACAAAGATTCAAATTTCAGAGTTCCATTTCCTCATCTAAGAACTTAACGCTATATGTTCCCCTCACTTATCTGTCGAGTTTACAGCTGTTGCTCTCTTCATTTAATAGACATCATGTGTTTGCCTTGCAATTAATTGTGATTAATTTCGAATGTCCAATTGATTTTTGTTTTTATTGTTACAAAATGAAATGGAAAATCTGTATCGTTTGTTGTCCGAGCTTGCTTTCTTTGGTGAATGTTTGGTTGAGACACTTTTGCAGATAGGCTACGAGGAACTAAGTCAGTAAATTTTTTTTTGAGATGAGGATTTAAAAAAAACAACAACAAACAAACACGGAAACCAAATCGCATAAAACAATATTTGAGGTCAGCAAGGAAGAATGAATAAGAGAGCTCGTTTTTAAATATCCGGTGTGTTGATGCCGAGTTGGTTGATTCAAACCCGACACCAAACAAACAAAAACAGTAAACAAGAAATGGACAATATATTATTACAACAGAAACCACATCACGTGTATGTTACATAGAGCCAGTTTTAACATATGACTGTGAATCCTTAACAATTAATAAACAAGGAAAATATCCCTCGAAGCTTCAGCGATGTGGTTTTACGAAAGCTTATTGAATTTCCTTGGATATTCATTATGAGAAATGTAAATGCTTTTAATGAGACTGAGACACAAAGAAATATTATAACAAACATCAGAAAGACAGAAAGAAAAATCAACTATCGATCATTTTAAACACATTGTGTGTGGAGGAAAACAGGAACATGTGACAACTTGAAAGTTTGTGGAATGAGACAGTGCTTTAGAAGTCACGACTGCTGCTGGATATAACAATACACCATGAAAACATTTAAGTATGTGTGACTTCTATGAACACGTATGTTATTTTTCGCACGAGTCACACATAACTAGTTTGTTTTCATGTTGAATGTTTGAGACGTATTTCTCTCTGTTATTGTGCTTATGCTTGCGGATTCAGTATCCTCTTTCAGGAAAACGTTGCTAGTTGATCACGCAGTGCAGGGCATTCTCAACAACACAACCCGGCTGCTTCTAAACTCTGCCTAATTTGTTCGTTTATATTCCAAGATTAACGTCCATGGATGTTATGTACAACATGTCAGTACTTTTCCTTCCGGCATTTAATGATGGTGACTTATTACATCATCTATTTTTGATCTTCTAAAGTGTCGCCTTTCTTGACCTACTCTGCTCTGGGTGTCTGTGGCTGACGGGTTAGTGACTCTAGTTTGATCATTCCCCGACATACTATACGATCGGTCGATGGGTCGATAGAATCATTGTTCGAATTCAGCTGCAGGAGATTTGGGAACAGATCACTTTACGTTCGATTCGACGGTTTGATAGCGGACGTTCAGGAAGCAATGGCAAAATACTGAGCGTAAAAGTGCTTTGCAAATCATCAATAGCCAATAACTGATGAGGTTGATAGCGAAGTCATGTACATTCAACTAGCTTTTTAATCTCTACACTTAATCTCTGTCATGCATCATCTGTGTAATGATGTTATTGCCCCATGATATTTGAATTTAGTTGAGGTAAGTTGAGTTGAGGTAAGAACCGACATCTCTGCACTCAAGACATTCTCATTCGCACTACGTCCCTTCGTTCGACAGCTAGCGATGAGTCACACTACTAATCGTTCCCACTGCTATCTGTTTGAAAGTTGTCCTGGTCTTCCCTATCAGTTTTGAGATTCTTCCAGAACCCCTGCCAATTCCCCGCAATGTCATTTTTTCACATACAGGTTCTCAGTCTGTTCCCCCATCTTCTCCACCTGGTCCCACGTGCGCATGACCACCTCTCCTTTGTCCAAAGGTAATCTACCACCAAGAGGTGAATTCCCTGCCAGCCTGTCAGTCTGTTCATTACCCTTCACCCCCACATGGCAAAAGATCCATATAAGATCAATAAGATAATTATCACAATCTGTGACATCTGAAGCGAGGTGAGCTATTCCACACGAAACATTCCTTTCTCCACCTTACTAAGCATAATCATTGAGTCAATAATGAATACAATATGTGTTACAGTGGTCTCCTTTAACGAACAGACTGCCGTTGTTACTGCTTCCAACTCAATTCTCATGCTAGAGGTCGAAGTCTCATAATGCCCGACTCTCCTTTTTCAGGAATCGCCCATTAACCTTAGCAATGAAATCCCAACCACTTCTGTTTCCCACCACTGACTCATCAGTGTTTGATCTTTGATATGTGAATATATTGACTAGGTTCAACAGGTCACCTTCGGCATACGGACTTTAGTAACTGTTTAAATACACATTCTTTAAAACATGGATTCCTCACCAGCAGTAAGGAAGGGGGAGAGGTGGCGTCACACACACCCACACACAACATAATACACACACAACACACACACAGAACACACACACCACACACACTATCACAGACACACAATACACATACACATATTCAGAGCACACATACATACAACACACACACACACGCATACATACACATTTATAAGGGCATAATCAAGTTCTATACAAACTACATTTAATAAATACAGTAGCGAGAACCTGCCGAGGATATGTAAAGTGTTAGCACCATAAACATATTTAGATCTGAGTGCACGGAGGAATAACTGGCCGGCCAGTCTTTTATTCCAGTAGCGAACGACGAGACCTCACATCGCAGCCTCATCAGACCGCACTCATATCAATGTCAGTTTAACGTCGTAACCGTTACACCAACGCGAACGCTATTCACTAACATAAACTGTTCTTAACGTGTCAGCATGGCGGAATGGATAAGAGCCCTCGTTCTTAAGCTCCCATTTTGTTGATACCGAGGTAGCAGGTTCAACACCTACACCGTTACTTGACTTGGGAACGTAAATTACAAGTACCTCAGAAGTCGGCATTTGTTCACATGATGGCAAGGGACACAGGTAATAGGGGAAATTATTCCACACTAAAAAATCAGTCGAGTTACTAGAAGTAACAGTATGCATATGGACTAAACTTTAGTTCACAGGAGTGAGCGCAAACAATATCAAAAACAAATCTGAACACACATGAACATCCTAGAAACATAAATATTTGTGACACACATAAGATACACTAACAAATAACTCGGATAAATAAATAAATATGCCATCTCTGAGAGAAATAAAAACAAATATGCATAAAGCTTTAACAATGCATTGTCTATACAGCCCACATTTCCCTTAATTTTAAAAATGCATCTTTATTCAACATCAGCACACATTTGTAACTTTATCATTTCAGCATTGCTATATAATCCAGCTTTGGACGATCCTGACTGTGCTAATGAAAGCATTTTTGCCAAACACAAGCCAGGCCAGTCACTACTGTGTCTTTCAGCGAAAGCCAGTCCTCAATTAGGCTAATATGCATGTCGAAACAGACAGAGTATTGATCCCTTCTCTCGAGGCAGAGGGGATCTTTAAGGCTCCCATCAATAGAGATGCTGGCTTTAGTGTGACCAGGATGTTCTTTCTCTACTGCTATCCGCCAGAACTTTAAGTTGAAATAGTCAATTATTAGATTGAATAATTTAATGGTACAGTCGCTACGGTAAACTAGAGACGGGCCTGGTTTGAATCTACCTAGGACGACTTTGAAAACGTGAGGATGTTATACTCTTCCTTCCGTTGTTCCTGGTCAAATATAGTTGCTATAATGCCTAGGTTTTGCTAACGAGAGATGAACAGGAGGAGAATATATGTGTACTTTGAGCATTTTAAATATCCCGCTTAAAGTGTATGCAGCATCATCATCTGCAGAGTTGATCCAAAACACCAAAGACCGAGATATGTGGAGAGACATGAACGCCAACTCCAGCTGGTAGAGCACTTTATGATGATGACAGTTTGCGCAGTATAAAGTTGGTGATCATTTCTGTCTACAGTCTGCTGTCTCTTGTAGCCTACCAGTCATATCCGATGCAGATGTTTCTTCATGACACGATACCAAACTGTATAGCATCTTCTGTTTTATTCTCCCCTGCATCTTTTCCCCTCCAAATTTCCCGTTGTCACGACGTTCTACAAATATTCCATTCTTGTGATATTCTTTGTGAATGTGGATTGTCTTTGTCTTAATGCGAGTCACCAATTCTCTCTGTGCGTTAACTTTTTTCGACGTCATAACGCATTCAATCTGTCCGTGGTTTTCTAATCATTCTTCTATAAAATCACGCAGCGTCCACATAATTCCTCACTAGTCTGCTAAATGTCCACGATTGACGTCCATACATCAGGATTGACTCGACACAGCTCTTAAAAGCTCTCATTCTTACCTCAATTGACGAAGACAGATTGCATAGAAAATGATAGAATATTCTTCAACTTGTGAAATGCCCAATTTTCTAGAATATTCTACATTTAACTCCTTTAATATATCCCCTATTGGCATTTCGAGATAATTCTTGGTAAATAAACACTTTATTTCGAAACCTTTCCCTTCATCCTCTTTCTTTCACGATGATTTAGACATGTAGGTTTGTGTTTTTCTATTATTAATAATCTCCACGGAAAGGCTGTGGCCTAATTATACCTGTTTAAATAAATTAAACAACATGTCAAATTTAACAACTAAATATGCCAGATTAGCTGCAGATGCTAATTAAATTAAATGCAGTGGTGCACACACGATTGAATAGAGTAAAACGTAAGGTTAACCATACTACAAGATGCGCTTAAATACGCTTAAAACATAAGATGAAATACGCCATTGGCTTATGGTTAAAAACAATTTAAATAGCAAAAACGCACTTCACAAGAAGTAGTTAACATATTGCAAGAATAGGAATAAACATACACATATGATTAATCAAACGAATATGATTAAACATACGAATAGGAATAAACATACTAATATGATTAAACAGCTGCCTAAGATTAAAGACGTCTCGATTAAAGACGTTTAACTAATAGGACTCAGAGGTTTCATGACAAAAGGACTGAATGAATTGAAACTGGACGTGTCGTCTATGGCCTGGCATCTTTGCTTAAAGCAACCTATTAAACGTGTCACACAGAGCATGAACTCCGCAGCTCCAGCGACAACTCGCGGCAGTCTGCGAAATAAATGCACTCGTGTACTGAACGGCGGGGTTCGAACAAGGACCATTAACTTTCAGGGTGTGAGGCAGGCACGTTGGCTATTACACTATGAAGGCCTTCAACATTAATAGAAATAAACACACACCACAAAGTTGAAACGACTTTCTTCAGAAGTAGCAAAACATATACTACACGGAGTAGAATATTCATATATACCAAGCAGACATATACACTACACCGGCTAAAATATTGACACATAGCTAGTAGCCATGCACACTACACTGCCTAGAATAAAAACACATAGCAAGTAGACATGTACTCTACATAGGCTAGAAAAGTGACACATAACGAGAAGACATACAGACTGCACTGGTTATAATAGTGACACATAACGAGTAGACATACAGACTGCACTGGTTAGAATAGTGACGCATAACGAGTAGACATGCATACTACATTAGCTAGAATTTTGACATATAAGGAGTAGACACAGACTACATTAGCTAGAATATTGACATATAACGAGTAGACATACAGACTACACTGGCTGCAATAGTGACACGAACGAACGAACGAACGAACGATGGCTAGAATAGTGACACATAACGAGTAGACATACAGACTGCATCGGCTAGAGTAGTGACAAATAACGAGTAGACATACAGACTACACTGACTAGAATAGTGACATATAAGGAGTAGACATACAGATTAAATTGATTGGAAAAGAGACACGTAACGACTAGACATACAGACTGCATTGGCTAGAATTGTGACATATAACGAGTAGATATACAGACCACACAGGCTAGAATTGTGACACATAACGAGTAGACATACAGACTACACTGGCTAGAATAATAACACATAACGAGTAGACAAAAATATCCCACTGGATAGAACATACACACCTCACATAATAAACGCATTATAAAAGTAGGATTACACGCATGTTTAAGATAATTACATTAGCATAATATAAGTATTGACATATCATTTCACATGTTACACAAATATGGTCAACATACAAACAGGATTAAATATACAACCAAACGTGATCAAACCACACACAACAGAAGCATGTTTAAGGCATTGTTCAAGTTAGATTAACCATACCATCAACAAATACCGCATTTATGAGCCTGTTTCATGAATAGAATTTGCTGAATTTTTTCAGCACTTTTACAACGACTAATTGTGAAAGAAAGTAAATTATTGATCTGCGAAAACTTGCACAAATTGCTAATATCACAGGTACAATTTGATGCCAATATGTGGAAACTAATTATAATCGGGAAAGGCTGGAAATATAGAACCGGTGCTGTACAAGGCGAAGTGATAGGATAGGCTGACGTTAATGATAACAAGAAACTATTAATGTGCTCGAGGCAAAATCATATCCTAACTGAATTTGCATTTCTGGTTCAGTAACTCGTGTTTCTTGTAAGCTATCATTAAAGGGCTATAAGTTGTGTCTGCCTGTCTGTCTGCCTAATTGCCTGTCTGTGTGTCTATCTTTCTCTCAATATGTATGGCTGGCTGTATATATGAATGCTTGTCTGTCTATCTCTCTGTATGTTGATATGTCTGCCACCATATCTTTCCGACTATAGTTCTATTTGTATGTCCTTTCCTATCTGTCTCTAATTTGTCGGTTTCCGTAAGATGCCTGTAGTAATTTTTTTTTTTTTTTAAAGTCGCACATCCTTTTTACACGACGTTGCATTCAACACCCGCATATTACCGCCGCTGTTGATGTCTTGGCAAGATTTTACGTTCAGAAGTTTGCCATTGCTTTCTGAACAACCGGCTCCCATACCAACACGTTAAAACCAATGAGACACGGTCTGTTGCTAAATCGGCCGGCGCTGTGTTTCGAAAGTGGGTAAGCGGCATTACGAAGCGTGTCCGCAACGGCATTCCCATGGAGACCTGTGATAATACAGTGCACTAGAAGTGGTAGCACGGGTACGGACTACGCGTGAGTTCAAAGCGAGAGAAAGTACAAATAATTCGCTTTTTTTTTTTAAAGTTCAATCTGGTTTCTTTTTTAGGTTTGTCTAGCTTTTCAGGTTTGCCTAGTTGCTTTTTTTAAGGTTTGTCTAATTGTGCTCTGTGGAGACGGTGTTACGGACGCAATTCGTAATACCGCATACCGTGTTCGAAACACAGCTCTCGGCGATTTGACAACAGGCCGCCTTGTGTTAGTTTTCATACAATGGTATAAGTGTCGGTCGTTCAAAAATCAATGGCAAACTACTGAATGTAAACTTGCGAACAAAATACTGGGGTTGACTGCGACGGCATGTAAAGGATATGCAACTAACTTAACTTATCTAGTTGGTCAAGCGTCCAAGTGCACTTGTTCCTGCAGCGAGACGCTGTCGCCATGTTGAGATGAACGGTTTGAATCCCGGTCGGTAACTATAGCTATACATCTTTACGTCGTCTAGTGCGTCCTATACTTTCTTCTTCTTCTATGAGTGCCAAACAATACATGTATGTTTATTTATGATCTGTCTTAGTGCCGAGTGGCTTGCTTCGCTTCGGAAGTCACGGGTGGCAAGCATCGTCTGGATCTTTTCGCCGGGGCATGCTGGTGTGCTGGGGAATGAACAGGCAGACAGATTGGCTGGCTCTTCAAAACTTGGTGGAGTATTGAGGCATGACAAGGCTGACGTGGTTGCGGCCTTGTGGGAGCATGTGTACACCACGTAGGAGCAAATGGATCACCATGGTCTGGCAAGAATGCGACAGCGTGGAGTGACGAGGGGATCTGGCTCGACGCTCAGAGGTAAGGCCGATGCTCGACCCTTAGAGGAAAGGTGAGACGCACATATAATCAGATTGCTACTGGTACTATTGGGGTTTGAACTCTTCTCTGGTTTCTGACGATGGGAACGGAGCGCTTATGGGAATGCCCCGAATGCTGTGATGTCGGTTCTTAAATCAATCAATCAATCAATCAATCAATCAATCAATCAAAGAGTTCCCAAATTGATATTCATGTGTAACACGCATGCTGTTGGTCTGGATTCATCTGAGGAACATGGCTTTCCATGGTAAGGAAGCTTGCGTCTGTGGCGCCCCAATTTACGCTGTCAATTGTTCATGTTTTATTCGCTCGCGTTGAACTAAAGCGTAGTCCACGCTGAAATGATTTTTGGGTGTGGACTAGATTTCCCTATTACCAGTGTCCCTCGCCATCTTGTGAATCGAAGTTTAAGAACTAGTGTTCTTATGAAGTTTTTTCACGTTGACCTCCGAACGATAGATAATAAATAGTATCTTCACACCAGCCATAGGCTACCAATGTCAAACTTGAAAAGTATCCAAATCGCACCATCGCAATATCAATACCTGCGAGATTAGAAACTAAAGAGTTTCGGCCGTCGCGTTAGAAAGGAACAATATCATTTACCAGTATTGGTGCTACATTAAAGGAGATCTAATACGAGAGAGCAATAGGGCACCGGAGAAGAAATTCATTTGACAACATAAAAGACATTGTGCGGAATGACACTAACCATTGCCACCATTCAGGCGCTAGAATGTCAACTATTCCTTCCCACGACGCTTGACGGGAAAAGTGGAAGATGATGATGATATAATAGAATATGACAGCATAAATTCTCTACAACACAAGTTGTCTAGTAGTTTCAAAACATCAAGCACATGAACAAATTATACAGATGATTAAACTATGCATTCAAAATCTGAAATTTATCAATTGTATTTTTCTGGCAACCCTGAACTTTTTAAGTCACCTGACTGTCTAATTGCCATAAGGCTTGATAATTGAAGATAAAAGTATACATTGACTTCAAATTTACTGCCAGTCTTGCAACAGCGAGCGCAACAATTGGCATGTACTGGGATAGTTGGGGGGCGTGACCAAGGGTGAATTAATATCCTTGTGAATGTCGTGAACTTTGTGGACTTCACACCGATTTTGATTTTTTTTTTTCCCCCTTCATTTCGGAGCGGGCGTGGAGGAGGTTTAAAATTATAAGCTAGGTGGTTGGGCAGGATGTTTTTATGAAATTGCTGTGGGGTGGATCGATTGTGGGTGTTAGTGACTGGGTTCAATAGTTGTAGAAAATAATTGAATGGTTTTGTTAAAATGGGAAAGAAACGTTTTGTTAAAGAGGCAAGTAAGAGATGTTGTTAAAGTGGCACATTAGAGATGTTTTTAAAGTGGCAAAGAAGAGGTTTCATTAAATTGGGAAAGAAGAGGTTTTGTTAAAGTTGGTAAGAAGATGGTCAGCAGACTGACGTATCAAGAACATAAAAAAGATGGATGTTGTAGACTACGACTGTATGCTCCTGGGCACGCAGGGTCACCCAGTGTCACATGGATAGAGGCTACATACAAATACCTTGGGAAATAAAGATGGTCTGGAATATTGATCACGTCACCTGGAGTGTCGATTAATCTTTAAACAAAGTGAAGGAAAGAGTGAACCCTTTTCCTCCTTGCTCTAAGGTCTACACAGTGTCATGGCGCTATGGCATCACAGACACATGGCAGGAAATTGCTTCAAGACCATCATCTCATCTTGTTCCTCTTGTTCCCCTTGGTGTCAGGGTGAAGAATAAACAGCGGGAGAGTGCCCGTCCATCATCTCATCTTGTTCCTCTTGTTCCTTGTGGTATCGAGGTGAAGTATAAACAGCGGGAGATTGCCCATTCATAATCACATCTCATCTTGTTCCTCTTGTTCCTTGTGGTATCGTGGTGAAGTATAAACAGTGGGAGATTGCCCATTCATAATCTCATCTCACCCTGTTCCTCTTGTACCTTGTGGTGTCAGGGTGAAAAATAAACAGCGGGAAAGTGCCCGTCCATCATCTCATCTTGTTCCTCTTGTTCCTTGTGGTATCGTGGTGAAGTATAAACAGCGGGAGATTGCCCATTCATAATCACATCTCATCGTGTTCCTCTTGTTCCTTGTGGTATCGTGGTGAAGTATAAACAGCGGGAGATTGCTCATTCATAATCACATCTCATCTCATCTTGTTCCTCTTGTTCCTTGTGGTATCGAGGTGAAGTATAAACAGTGGGGGATTGCCCATTCATAATCTCATCTCATCTTGTTCCACTTGTTCCTTGTGGTATCGAGGTGAAGTATAAACAGTGGGGGATTGCCCATTCATAATCTCATCTCATCTTGTTCCTCTTGTTCCTTGTGGTATCGAGGTAAGTATAAACAGCGGGAGATTGCTCATTCATAATCTCATCACATCTTGTTCCTCTTGTTCCTTGTGATATCGAGGTGAAGTATAAACAGCGGGAGATTTCCCATTCATAATCTCATCTCATCTCATCTTGTTCCTCTTGTTCCTTGTGGTATCGAGGTGAAGTATAAACAGCGGGAGATTGCCCATTCATAATCTCATCTCATCTCATCTTGTTCCTCTTGTTCCTTGTGGTATCGAGGTGAAGTATAAACAGCGGAAGATTGCCCATTCATAATCTCATCTCATCTTGGCTGCAACACTACTAAACCTGTAGAACGTGCATCATCCATCTACCCCATTGATGTGCGTGTCAGCAATAGGTCCCAGGCCTCAAGTGTAGACTCTCCAGCAGCAGACGAGAAGTTAAAGAGCTCAGCCACTACCACTACTGAGCATCAACAACCAGCCCAAACAAGCAACGACTATAATAAACAAGAACGCATGAAAGATGACAGCGATCAGTGGCAAGAAATCAAACGGGCGCGTCAACAGCGTGAAATAACAATGGATGACAGTGCAACTCATGTCGTCATTGGAGACTCTCTGCTCAAGGGAATCTATAGTGACCGCATGTCATCTTCTGACAGCGAAACTACCTCGATCTACCCGCTACCAGGAGCTGACATTGACAGACTGACCTCTACACTGCGGAAATTCAAGGTGAATGATAGAATTAGAAGAACAACAGTCCATATCGGTGTCAACAATATTATGAACAATCACATCATAAGCACCTCACAACTCGCTACATTGGAGGTGTTGTTGCGCAAGAAATTTCCTAAAGCATCTATTTTCTTTTCATCAATCATACTGCCATGTTATGGATTCCAGCGCCGCACTGCCAATGCTGGCAATCTGACTCTACATAAATTTTGTCAAGAAACTAACAATGCTTTCATTAATAATACCCCGTATTTCACATCGCCGTCCGGGGCTCCCAAGAAAAAACTATATAAGGATCAATTACATTGTTCAAAACTAGGAACTAGCATACTAGCGAAGAACATAAAATATCCTGAACGTACACAACAATTAGAACCAGTTTCAGTTGCAGGAGTAAACCGATCTTCACCTCCGGCTGTAGCCATCTCTCAGTGTTCAGAAAACACTCCTTCTCTTCCCACACCACCCTTGCCTGTACCCCAGGAACACAATGTTGTGAATAGCAACCCAAGCTCCAATCCAAATGTTGCTAAATATGATACTTTGTTTCCTACTTTGCCCGTAAAACAGTCTCCCTCTATGATGTCAAAGGGGACACCGTTAAACAATGGTGCTGTACCCTCGATGCCTGCTTCCAATGTAGGCACTTCCAGTGACACTCATAGCAATCCCTCGCTGGACGGTAATCTACAACCCTATGAGTGGAACCGTCAACTTCAGCAGCTAATGCGATACAATCCTGCAGCCCTGCACCAAGCATTCATGATATCACTCCAGCAAAGACATTTTCCTGCCCCCTCTAACAGCCTTAACTATTTCTAAATAAAGTTTCAAAATCCCTGCAATTTGTATACCACAAGCGACATCTTCCTTTTAGTTTGTAATATTCGCTAATCACGATCAGTGGCTCAACAAACATGGTCTATATATAGGCCATCTCAACATCTTTCATCTGCTCAACAAATTACCTGAGCTCTCGGTAATACTGTCCAAACAGTTCCATGTGTTTGGAATCACAGAAAGTCGTCTTAACGACAAAATAACCGACTCCGAAATCTCACTTAAGGGGTTTAAAGTAATTCGGAAAGATGCAAATCAAAAATTAGAGACAGGTATTGCTGTATACATTTCCAATTCTCTCAACTGGTCCCGTAGAAGTGATCTCGAGACAGTAGAGATAGAATGTGTTTGGTTAGAGGTGAAGCCAGCCAGCCAACAACCGTTTCTCATTGGATACCTATATAGGAATCCTTGTGCCGGGTACAGTTGGTATGAATGCTTCACTACAATGATGGATAGAGTGTTTACAGCAGGTAGAGAAGTTATGATACTAGGTGACTTCAACATAGATATTAGTAAATCCAACCAGACATGGGACGATATCATTCTTTCTTACAATTTCAAACAACTAATAAACCGTCCCACAAGGGTTACTGACACATCCTCAACTACAATTGATCATATATATGTTACTTGTCCAGATAATATTATTGAATGTTCTGTTCCTGTTTGTACAGTTAGTGACCACTACCCGGTATGTTGTACATGGTCAAGAATTGGGTTCAAACCTCTTAAACATAAACATGTAAGTATCAAATTTAGGAATTATAAAGCATTCAACCAAGATTTATTTTTGCAAGACTTAAGAAAAGTAGCCCTTGATCACGTTTACCAACTTCCTGACCCGGACGATGCATTAGCTTTCTGGACGAAGACAGTCTACAATGTGTTCGATAAACACGTGCCAATCAAAGAAGTTCGAGTCAAAAATCAACATAAATCCCCATGGGTCACTAGAGAAGTGCTGCAAATCATGAGAGAGCGAGATACAGCACACAAAAATAAAGACTTCATCAATTACCGCAGACTAAGGAATAAAGTTAAATATGAAATTCGTAGGATAAAAAAAGATCATTTTAAAAATTTGATTGTAGATAATTCAAACAGTACAAATATATGGAAGGCTATTAACTTGCTAACCAATAAGAAACGTCCTACAGAATCAGCAATACCAAATTCTATAACATGCGATGAATTCAGTTGTTTCTTACAATAGAGAAATAGAGAATCTAAAGTCTTCAATACCAGACTCATCGTGTAATTTAAGTTCACTGACATCATTCTGTGAGGAGAAGTGCAAAAGAAATATTCCCGCTGAGATTCCTTTAATGTCTGTTGCAGACGTTTATAAATATCTCTTGAACCTCAAATCAACAAACTCACACGGCCTAGATGGTATCAGTAATAGAATTCTTCGTTGTGCTGCACCAGTCATTAGCGAGTCCTTAACGTTCATATATAACCAGTGCCTGGCCAAAAACTACTTTCCATCTGCATTTAAAATTGCTAAAGTGTTTCCGCTAATTAAAAATGGCTCAATCGATAATAGCGTTTTGGGTAATTATAGACCTATTTCCTTACTATCGTCGCTATCAAAACCACTAGAAAAACACATTCATAAAATAACGTTACACCATTTAATTAACAATGATCTAATAATTAACAGTCAATCTGGGTTTCGACCTAAATATTCTTGCCATAGTGCTCTAACAAAAATGACCGATAACTGGCACTTAAACATCAACAACGGTAGAATTTGTGGAGCGGTGTTTGTTGACTTTAAAAAAGCTTTTGATATGGTAGATCACGATATTTTAATTAGAAAACTAAAGCAAATGAAGACAAGCACCAACATGGTGAACATAATTACGTCATTTCTATCCGACAGGCAACAAGTCGTGTCCTTCAACAACTGTCTATCAAGACCCACACAGCTTAATATTGGTGTGCCTCAGGGCTCAATACTAGGTCCGCTGCTTTTTGCAGTTTATATTAATGATCTTCCTTTATATATCAATACAACTTGTGATCTATTTGCAGACGACTGTACTATATATACTAGTCAAGAAAACCGTAGTGAATTAGAGAATTCTTTACAAAAGGAACTTGATAATCTTACTAGATGGAGCAATGAAAACCGCATGCAAATTAACATCGACAAAACCAAATCCATGCTAATAACGACCAGACAAAAACTACAGACACTAGCCATAACTGGATCACTGCTCGAACTCCGCATGGGCATGTTACCTATAGTTAATGTGACTGAACATAAAACACTAGGGCTTTTAATAGACAGCCATTTGAACTGGAGCTCTCATGTTCACGCTCTTACCAAGAAAATAGCACAACAAGTTAACAACTTGCTAAAATTCAGCACTTCCTGGACGAAAGCACACGAAAAATATTCTATACATGCTATATCCAATCACATCTCGATTACTGTTCCACAGTTTGGGATGGTTGCCCTAAATCTAATTTAAAACGACTATGTTCTCTACAAAACCGAGCTATTCGTCTGGTTTCTGGCATAAAGCACGTTGAAAGTAGTAATTTGTACAATCATCTAAGACTTCTACCAATACAAAAGCGCTTCCTTTTCAACAAAGCCAAATTAGTGAATAAAATTATATCTCAAAATACCCCAGAGTATCTTCTGCCGCTGATTCAATCTAATGCAATGAACAGCAAGCGCCTAAATTTGTTACATGTCTCAAAGCCTAGATTGGACCTATACAAAACATGTTTCGCCTATTCTGGTGCTCACTTATGGAATGATCTGCCTCCAGATCTGAAAACTCCAATGAGTCCCTACACATTTAACCGAAAACTCTTTCAATACTTAATCCATACCGACTATATGCCACCATAATTCATTTACTGGTATAATTGTTCAGTATAATTGTTCATTATAATTGTTTAACTATAATTGTTCACTATATATGTGTGTGCGTGTGGGAGCGAGCGAGAGAGAGAGAGAGAGAGAGAGAGAGAGAGAGAGAGAGAGAGAGAGAGAGAGAGAGAAAGTGGGTGTTAGAGAGAGGGAGAGAGTAAATGCGTGTGTGCGCATGTGCATGCGTGTGTGTGGAGAGAGTGATTGAGCGAGAAATGGTGGGGGAATGTGTCAGTGCATGCATTCGTACGTGTATGTGTGAGAGTGAGTGAGGGAATGTAGGCGTGCGTGCGTTCATGTGCATGCGTTCATGTGTATGTGTATGTGTGAGAGAGTGTGATTGAGAGAGTGAGTGTGTGTGTGTGTGAAGGATTGTATGTTAGAGAGTTAGACAGTGGGAGAGTTGATGTGTTAGTGTATGTGTGTGAGCGCGTGCATGCGTGTGAGTGTGTGTATATGAAAGAATACAGAGAGAGAGAGAGAGAGAGAGAGAGAGAGAGAGAGAGAGCTGAGCAGATGCATGTCATGTAACACGCATGTTATGTAACACGCGAATCCATATGTTTGTGTATTCTCATCTGTCATATTATCAGTTAAATACCATTTGATTTTATCATGCATAATATAAACTAATGTTCATAACTGTAGTTTGAGTGAGAGAGTCAGTGAGTGTGAATGAGAGACAGAAAGAGTGAGCGTGAGAGTGAATGAGTGAGCGGGAGAGTGAATGAGTGAGCGGGAGAGTGAATGAGTGAACGGGAAAGTGAATGAGTGAGCGGGAAAGTGAATGAGTGAGCGGGAGAGTGAATGAGCGGGAGAGTGAATGAATGAGCGGAAGAGTGAATGTGTGAGCGTGAGAGTGAGTGAATGTGTGTGTGTGTGTGTGAGAGAGAGAGAGAGAGAGAGAGAGAGAGAGAGAGAGAGAGAGAGAGAGAGAGCATCACTATTTTTACGTCACATACATTTTATGTACACATTTTTCTCCATGTTTAACATTTTTATGAGACTGCTCATGACAAGTGTCAGTGTATATGTGTGAGTGTGTTTATGTGGGTGGAGATGTGTGGACGGTTTGAGGAAGTATGTGTAGGAGGCGGGGTTGTGTGGGTAGGGGATTGTGTTGGGTGGATTGGGGATGCAAGGGCGGGTGGGGAGAAGTGTATGGTGTGTGGGTTTGAGATATGTGTGCGGTGTGTTGGTGGGGGATGTGTGAATGATGTGTGGGTGGAGGGTATGTTTGCGGTGGTATGGGTGGAGGATAGTGTGTGGTGTGGGGGATGCGTGTGATGGGTGCGGGGAATGTGCGTATGGGTGGGGTATATGTATGGGTGAGTAGGGGATTGTGGTGGTTGGGGGAAGTATGTGGGGGAGTGTTGGTGGGAGATGTGTGTGTTGGATGGGGAATGTGTGGGTGGGGGTGTGTGAGTGGCTTAGGGATGTGTAAGTGGGTGAGGGAGTTGTATGTGTCGGGGTGGGATGTGTGAGTGGGTGGAGGAGGTGTGTGGGGTAGGGGTATTGTGATCGAGAGATGTTTGGTTGGGGGGGGGGGTGTGGGTGCGTAGTGGAGGATGTATTCGTGAGTCAGTGTGTGTTGGTGGACGGGTAGGGAATGCGTGTGTGGGTGGGGAGAGGTGTGTGGTGTGTTGGCTGGGGATATTGTGTGGGTGAGGTATGTGTGTGTGGGTGGGGGATTTTTGTGACCATTCATAATCTCATCTCATCTCATCTTGTTCCTCTTGTTCCTTGTGGTATCGAGGTGAAGAATAAACAGCGGGAGATTGCCCATTCGTAATCTCATCTTATCCCGTTCCTCTTGTACCTTGTAGTGTCAGGGCCATGAATAAATACAGGAGAGTGCCCGTTCATAATTTCATCTCATCTCTTCTTGTTCCTCTTGCACCTTGCGGTGTCGAAGTGAAGCATAAACAGCGCAAAAGTTCCCGTTTATGGGCTTCATTTGATCGAGATGTTCTCTTACCATCGTTTACATGTTCTGCCTCTTCTGCTTGATCTGTTTGGTCTGTTTATCATTGCTTGATATGGTATACTGTGGGTTGGTAGCCTAGTTATATGGAAAACTATTTAACTTGTTGTTTTTTGATAAAATCTAGCGCTGCTATAATCTCAACTGTAGTCCTGATTTCTTCATTTCTGAAATTCTCTATTCTTGATACATTGAGTATTCTTCTCAAGAATCTCATTTCCGTTGTTGTAATTTTTCTTTTCTCTTAGTTTGTCAGTGTCCTGGTTTGGCATTGGTAGCAACTTGTTATTTATGTATACCCTTTACAGGGATCCATGGTGGTGTAGTGGTTTTAGCTCGCCTGCCAGCCCGGATGTTATGAGTTCAAACTGAGGGTTGTTACAATTGACAAAGGCTCCCGGGTTGACCCAACCTTACATTTTCATTGTTTCTTATCTTCTGCAAGACGTTGCCATCAACCCCATGTTGATTTTCTGAACAATTGTACTGTCAGTACTTTGCCATTTCTTTCTGAAAGGTAAGTCAACTGCTATGCTCAACTGACACAGTGTATTGCTTGAACTCACTACCCCACGGTCAGTCCACAACCTATCGGCAATGGGTACCAGAAAATATTTTGTGAAGTAATGTTGCCCGGTGTGATACTGACCACATCATCCACCCGGTGCCGGTTTGTTTATACCATTATGGGTCCGGCACCATGTACCAATTGCACCTTTAGTTAGTTGCATATTATTTACAGGACATCGCAGTCAAACCCAGCATTTTTTGGCTGTTCGTGATTCCTGGGCAAGTTTACGTTCAGTAGTTTGCTATATTGCTTTCTGAACGTCCGGCGCCCAAACCATTTCATAAAAAACTAACGCGAGGCGGTCTAGTTCCAAATCGCCCGTACTCCTTCGCCACGGCACCTTAAGGCGTGTTAAATGGTATTTTTTAAAACTTATACTCCTTTGAGGATTCTTGCATAATGGATGCAGATTTTATTTACTAAGTCAATAATCAGAGATCTATCGACAGCTGACAAGGTATTCTATTTCTCGATTCATGCGGCATCAGGGTCGAAAGTATTCCTGTGCGAGGAAGGGAACTGGTTTCTTCATCAAGTTAATAATATCACCTACAGCAGACACGGGTGTGTTAGTGTGCGACAGAGATGTGTACCTCTGCGACAGGGATGTGTAATGTGTCATGATCTGTTTTCCCTATGCTGTGAAAATATTTTCAGAAATTTAGAAGAGGAATCGCCTCTTGGGGATACAACATCAATAACATTAGATATGTGGTTGATACAGTATTGATGGCAGACAATGAATAGGATCTGCAACATTTCGTAGATGCGCTTGTTGTACACAGCGAACAACTAGGGTTAGAACTAAATTGTAAGAAGTCAGAGATTCATGGTCATCTCTAAGAAGAAAGAAAAACCACAGTGCAAAATAAGGATAAATGGGTGTATTCTTGAAAGAATCGGTACAATTATCTCTGATGGGAGGTAACTTGAAGAGATTACAACAAGAATCGATATGGTAAAGGTAGGCTTTTAGCAAGATGGAAAACATATCGACAAATAAAAAGTTGTATAACGGAAACGAAAAAAAATAGTGTTGAAATGCAACATAGACCTTTAATTTTGTATAGACTTGAGTCATCGACAATAAGGCAGAAAACGTTTAAATAAAAATTTAATGGCGGTGGAAATATAGTTTCTGAGGAAAATTCAAAGAATACCATGAAAAGACATAAAAAATCATAGAGGAGGTCCTACAAGAAGCAAATGAGAACCGTAAACTGATTAGAGCAATTAAATGTAGATAATTCCCATTGTTTTTGGTCACGTTATGAGAAGAATTACACTAGAGAATTTGGTGACAACTGGCAATATTGAGGGGAAAATAACACTGGGAAAGCATACAAGTAAATATATGTATGGCTAGGCCACATAACATGGTCGAGATATGATAACAAAGCTGATCCACATCTCTGGTGATCGTGTGAGATGGAGAAAAAAGACCGTCCAAGCTTATGGACATGGCACATGATGATGATGAAGATGACTGCAGACTTATAATTTCCCACCCTCACAGCGGTATCCGCCAGCTATCTACCTTTACCTGTAACTTTTTACACCTGTTGGCATTTAGCAATCAGATGTTTGCCTGGTTTCCCCAAATCACGAACTTCACACGCTCCAGAACCTCAGGTTAGCGCAGGGAAAACAGTGACAGATTCAAGGCTTATAGACTGCAGCCATTTTAATTTCAGGGATTTTCTTTTCAGGCCGGAAATTGTTCATTTTTTATGTGTGGATGGTTGGTTTTCACGAGTATGCTTTTCACATATGCGATTTTCATATACCCTAAGATATCAACAGCGTAGTGTGTGAGTTTCACGGAGCGTAGTGACGGTGTTTGCCAAGTATTAAACTCACAAAAGTGCATTTGCTGTCTTCATTAGGTTTTAATGAGCTGTGTTTTCTTTTGGGTCTAAATTAAGCTGAATTATCATTCTCCTTGGGATTGGAGTTGATGCAGTGGTTAAATTGCTTCCTTGTATATACAGTGGCCTTTTGCTGAAATTCTCATTTAGATGTTTTTATTAATTAATTATTTTATTTATTTCAATTTGCCACTGTCTCAGGTCGATCCAAAGAAAACTTGGAAGCAGAACCGAAGAGCATGTTTCTGGAAGTAAAATCTATCAAGGAATGTCGCTTGATATACGAGGTTAGGGTACCCTCGTAATAGAAATAATCCTCATAATGTGAAATAGGGCAATTTAGCCTTACTTAAAACACACCGATCCAGGTGCCTGTCTATCAGTCTGTCTATATCTCTATCCATCTATTCATCCATCCATCTAATCAGCCATCTATATATCCACCCATCCATCCATCCAACCGTCCGTCCGTCTGTCCTACGATCTGTCTGTCTGCCTATTTGTTTGTCTGTCTATCTATATAGCTGTCTGCTTGTCTGTTTATCTGTCTGTCATTTTATCTGCCGGTCTGTCTGTCTGTCGTCTGTCTGTCTACCTGGCTGTCTAGATCTCACAGTTAACAGCTGTATAATGTAAAAACTAAACAAAGTATATTCCACTGTGAGATATCGCCCTCGGGTCGTGAAGTGCCCAGTCAGTCACGGAATGTGGCCCATCGTCTACTGGGAGATCGGGTAACAGTTTGTTGCTTCCGTTATATACCCTTGGGTGTGGCGGTATAAATAAAATGCGTTCCTAAAGGATGGAAGGAACTGGCTGGTTTTAGACATTGAGAAACGAACAAGTTTTTTTGGAATCATTAACACAAAATATTACTTAAATTCTACAAAAGCGAAGCCTTTCTTCCTCTTCTTGTTCTTCTAAAATAAAGTGAAATCAATCAATCAATCAATCAATCAATCAATCAGTCAGTCAATCAATCAATCAATCTTGTTCTTCTGCTTCTTCTTCTTCTTTTTCTTCCTCTTCTTTTGTCCTTAATCAGTCCAGTAAAGCATAGGCCCAAAACTAACTCACACCATGCGTCCTATCTGTTGCCATCTCCTGCGGCTCAGTTCATGACCCACCCTGTGATTGATCTATATCTCTAACAGTGTAATTCTCCATGAAAGAAACAACTAAAGTTCCTTGTTCAGTAAGCAAGTGTCATACATGTACGCGTGGTCGATCAATGTTCGCCATCTTACGATGACTATAGCTCGGTCCAAGTATCTGTTCTTGTCGTGATTACGTATTTTTTCCCAACCATCCGGGATGTTACCGTTTTTTTCTTTGTTTCCAACCCCATCCTAGTTTGCACGTTGTTATGATATTTTTTCAAGCTTAGCTCTTCTCAAGGAATCCCCCCAAAATCTTGAGCATCTATGTTTACATTTGTCTACACGGCGAGCAAGTTTCATCTGCTTCCCTTAGTGCGTATTTGCTTCGTATGCCAAACACATGTGCTTCTCCAAGTACTTATTTGCTACGTACGCCATACAGATCTGCTTCCTAAGTACTTATTTGTTCGTTAGCCATATACATCTGCTTCTCTAAGTACCTATTTGCTTCGTTTGACATACACTTCTGCTTACCGATATTAGACACTGTCGACAATTAATGAAACTACTCTTTTCATACGTTTTAAAAGTAACGTTTGAAAGTCTAAGTTCTGCAGTTAACCTGAAGATGGAGAAATGCGCAGCGCAGTGGCCGGCGAGCATACGTGTCACACCAGTTGATTAGTGTTCTAATGTCCCTTACCCGATGATTTTTATTTTTTTAAAACAAAATACACATGGACTTCAAGAACGACCCAGTGTACAATCGGAACCAGGAAATGTTCTGGAAAGTAAAGACCGCCTAAGTAATATTGACCAGGTCAGCCATCTAGTGCTGATTGGTTATAAACTTATAATGGGCTCTACAGCCATACACTCAATACACATCAATGCGTGAAAAAGGATTCTTTACATTTTTCATGTTGAACCTGAAAATGAGAAATGTCATACGCAAGACCGAAACCAGAAGTCGGAGACTGGATCTGAATGTGAAGGTGTCTCAATGAATGACATCTGGTCTCCCTTCGTGTTGGCACAGACGAACTTGCTGTCACTGAATCCGACAGCCTCCTTCAATCTGAAAACCATATGCAAGCAATTAGAGATCTGGACTTTGATAAATCGGGAACTATCGTCAACGGTTCGGTTTGATTTTGTGGTAGCTGAATAATTATGTTGACTCGAAGGGTAGTCAGGTTTCGCGATGATAGCAGGCGGTTATGAAAAAGTCTGATTAATGACAGGGTATTCAATTCCTGGTGGTTGTTAAAGAGAATCGTTTTATTGACAATGTCAGAGGTGAGGATATTGACGGTGAGGTGAGAATAGTCTCGGTCTCTCTCTCTCTCTCTCTCTCTCTCTCTCTCTCTCTCTCTCTCTCTCTCTCTCTCTCTCTCTCTCCTCTTTTTCCTCTTATCCCTCACCCTCTCGCTCTCTTTCTATCTCTTTCCCCCCTCTCTACTCGTTAATTCTATCACATATTCTCCTTTTTTTCTTGTGTTCTGGGTTCAGGATGTAGCTGACACTGAATTAACCTGGGGGGGGGGGGTGTTATGTATGAAATGTTACATGACTGAGGTATTCTCATAGAATTGCATTGTAACTCAGGTCCTGGCCACATAAACTGAACTTACTACACTGGAACAGAGAGATAGACAGATAGATATACAGACACACTCAAAAAGAGACAGCCATGTAAATAAATAGTGGGGTGTGGGTGAGGTGAAATTTGTTTTTTATTGCGCTCGCTCGCTTTGAACTCAAGCGTAGTCCATACTAGCAGTGTTGGACTGAATTGTGTGATTGGATTAGCTTTCCCTATTAATAGTGTCCCTCTCCGTGAGGCGAACACACTCCGACTTCAGAGGTACTTGTAATGTACGTTCCAATGTCAAGGACGAGAGTTCAACATTTTAGTCCAACTTTCCGGTGTAAGGGTTGAACCCGCTAACTCGGCAACAGCACACCGGATGTGTAAGAAGACGCGTTCTTATCCATTGGGTCATGCTGACCTGCTGACATTTCTTTATATCGTATATTGTGTATATTAAAACAAAAAGAAGAAAAAATACACACAAGAACTTTCACACGAATCGGTCTGGCTCCTTGCTGTGATTTTGTTTGCATGCTAAGGTGGCCAAAAATTCAGCACAGGTGTTACGTAGATTGAGTTTCTTCACGGCATCATTCCAACAGGTCAACCATGCATCCAAATAGCTTAGAAGGAAATCCGCATGCAATAAAGAAATATAGCGATAAAATTTAACATGAATTACAAAGGGCTAAAGACTAAGAGAATCGACTTCATTTCACCGGGTTTTATCCCATATGACTCGGTCTATTTCGGGAAGCGGAAGCCAGAGCAAATCATTCTCTTATTATCTTTCTTGGTTTATATCCAAGAGACCTGCTTATTTTCGTAAAATTCAGTTATCCGAATATCGTATTTGGTTGAATATGACCTACCAAGTTAATAATAGCGCCAAGCAAAAATAAAAGCAAACATGATTATATATCCATAATTTGTGTCCGTTATTTTAAGTTAGCTTCAGCGTTCTCTTCATTAAATTAGTAGTGTCGTTTCACTAATGTATTCTATCAAATCCCAAGTTAATTCATCGTATAGGTATTGAATTGCGTCAAGAAAACAAAAGCGACAATAAAAGATGTAAATATCAGAAGACACTTATATCGGAAAAGTTAAACTTGTATTTAGGACACACACTGTGAAAACGTGATGACAGTATAACTAGGCAATCTGTTGTCTGGAACCAAAAAGGCAGTAGAAATAAAATGGGACCTACAAACACACGAAGAAGGGATTTACAGACATAGATGAATATTATTGGAGGGGGGGGGGGTATAGTAGTGGGGGATGGAGAGACTACAACACATTGGACGGGTTATTGTGGTTTGGCTGAGAGCATTTACCTCAAGTAGGGATGACTGGTAGATGCAGCAGCAGCAGCAGCAGAAAAGAAGAAGAAGAAGAAGAAGAAGAAGAAGAAGAAGAAGAAGAAGAAGAAGAAGAAGAAGAAGAAAAGGAGGAGGAGGAGGAGGAGGAGGAGGAGGAGGAGGAGGACGAGACGAATGAGAAGAAGAAGACGTATTTAAAGGGATGCAAGATCATTGTTTAAAAAAAGTCGCTTAAAAGTCGACAGGGTCGACTTCATTGCACCGGGTTGTATCCCATATGGCTAGGTCTCTTTCCGCAGCACGGAAAGCGTCGCACAAAGCACGAACTCCGTAGCTTTTAGCGACGACCCACAGGAGTCTCTGAAACATTTAACTCGTAAACCGAAGGACGCGGCCCGGAATCGAACCCACAACCTTCGGAGCACGAGTCAAACGGCTTGACCACTTAGCCACAGAGACTCCCAAAGATCATTGTTACCAGCTGCAAAGCCACTTAAAACAAAAATGATAAATTAATGAAATAGCAAAGTGAAGGAACACTAATTATAACAATAACTCCTAGAGTTAACATAATTAGTCCCATGGGAAACATAACAGAATTGAAATCTCATCTCATCTTATCTCATGTCATCGTGTACCTTGCGGTGTCGAGATGAAGTATAAACTGCGGGAGAGTGCCCGATTATGGGCTTCATGTATCGATATTCCCATGGACTCTATTATTCCCTGCGTCCATCGTTTACGTGGTCGGCCTCTTCCTCTGCTTCCCTCTGCTTGTTGTGGTATATTGTTAGTTTGTAACCTACTTGCATGGCCACACCATTTGGCTTGCTGCCTTCTAATAAAATCTATTGCAGCTATAACCCCCACTTTAGTCCTGATTTCATCATATCTGATCTTATCTCTTCTTGATACATTTAGTATTTGCCATGTACCAAAACACAGTCGACAAGACTAGCTTACAAAAGAGTTCAAGTGTACATGAGTGGCAATCACCGCGAAAGCGTGGCATGGTAGAATGTTATACGGCGGGCTAAGACACTGTACTTGTTTCAAGGGTTATTCGTTTAGGTGAATCGTCGTTGCTTTTTCTTCTTTAGTTACAGTCATTACCTATGTTTTAATTGTTCTAATTTGCATAAGAATTGAAATCAACGGTGAATAAACAAGAATTTTGTAACACGATGAAAAGTACAGTAAACGTATATTCACGCAGTAGGAATACATCGCCTGGAAGTCAACGAACTCAGCTGGCGAGTCCAACTCGAAGAAACAAAATTTACTACACAAGCGAAAGAAAACAGAAGAATATATACAGAGTCCATCTCGAACAGAGTAACTAACATTACCAGACAAGTGAAGAAAAGAGCAGAATACATTTTATAATGACGAGTCCAACTCGGAGAAATAAAATTAACTTTACTAAGCAAGCCAAAAAAAAAAAAAGACAGCAGAATACATTCTCTACTGGCGAGTGCAACTAGAACAAAGTAACTAACTTTACCAGACAAGTGTAGGAAACAGCAGAATATATTTTATACTGGCGAGTCCAGCTCCAACAGAATCTACAAAAAAAAAAAAAAAAAAATACACACAAGTGTCTTGTGTGTGTGTGTGTGTGTGTAGAATCAGATGTTTTGAGATCCTCATAGCAAGCACATACAATGAAGACACATAGTCTGATGTACAGAGTTGTGTAACGAATGGACTTCACAGCACTCCAGATATTCTCATAGGTGCTCCATTCTCATCTTCAACAGCTAGAGAAGAGTCCAATTACTAATGGTACCAGCTGCAGTCTGCCTGTCTGGTCTTTCCTCGGAGTACTGAGTGTCGACCAGATCCTCTAGTCACTCCCTACAGCTCTGGCTCTCTAGGTTATAATTATTAATCTGTTCTGTCATACCATACATATGATCGTAAAGGGCCCCTACCAAGTCTGCCTTATCGCACCTCAATACCCCACACAACGGTACAATCTGTACTGTCAACTGTCATTTACTGCCAATACAGTACCTTGCGGTGTATGGCAGAGGGGTCTTTGAGCCCGAGGAATTAAGGCCGCCTGGCTAGTGCAATCGCCGCAAACTGTGCAGGTTAGGATTTTCTTTTTGCCCCCGACAGAAAAAAATCCCACACCTTACCGAGGGATCGAACCCGGGTCTCCCGAAGGAGAGTCCGGCGTTCTAGACACTCGGCCAGCCCCTCCTACAATCTGTACAACTTCTCATTTTCCACCACACCAACGTGTCCCGGGTAAAAGATACAACAGATGTTCCCAATTTTCATTTTTTTGAATCGAAGCATGGCAGTCTGATGTATAGAGAAAATGCATTGCAATTACATGGGTTAATCAAGTATTTCCTTAGACAAATTGGACACTTGCCTAGACGTGGCAATACACGGTGGCAAAAACGTTGTGCTGGCGTTCATATCAAAGTTTAAAAAGAGTATTCACTCTGAATCAATAGCCAGAGGAAACAAATGTGCAATGCTTCAAAGCTGAAGAAGCAGCTTTGAATTCGGCAACATAAAAAAACATTCATAGCAAAACAAATGCAAAGAGAAAAGTAGCGAGTTGTCTTGATGTGTTGTCAACTGCTAAAAGACGTGAAGAAAAAGAAGAAGAAGAAGAAGAAGAAGAAGAAGAAGAAGAAGAAGAAGAAGAAGAAGAAGAAGAAGAAGAAGAAGAAGAAGAAGAAGAAGAAGAAGAAGGCGGAGGAGGAGGAGGAGGTAAGAAGAAAAAGAAGAAGAAAATGAGAAAAAGAAGGAGTTGGGGGAGGAGGAAAGAAGAAAAAGAAGAAGAAAAGGAGAAAATGAAGGAGATAAAGGAGGAGTATATGAGGCAGAAGGTGGTAAAGGAGATTGAGAAAAAGAGGGAGGAGAAGAAGAACCCCACATAAAAATACATTTAACAATATTTCTTTCCTTCTCGCAAAGTCTGGAAAGTCACTGTACCATTCACTGCTACACTTTGCGCAGTGTGTTTCCAACCACGCCATATGTCTATCTGTCTGTTGTCAATATTTCATTTTCTGTCAAGAGCATTCCATTCCATTTCTTAATATTACCATTGCATTTCATATTTAAATGTCCGCTTGTCTTATTGACCACGGTTCCAAATAATGGCATACCCTATCTCGATTCTTGCTAGCTTATTGTGTGCATTTTTAGCTATGTCTACGTTTTGTTTGTCTGGTTAAGCGTGTGCGTTGCGCCGTGTTTTACCCGCCACTCGGCCCGTGGATCTGACTGCAACTAGAACCTTCTGGGGTCTGCTTCCCTAGCCTTCCATTAGACGTATCTACATTTCTTCTTTTAATTCAACAGTCCAATGTCAACAAGCCCGTCTTGTTATTTGGCGATAAGCTTCCGGAAGTGGCAGCGACGCTTTATATGAAAGAAAATTAGTTGTTGCAGTCGCCATCTTGTTGACAGGAAATTCAAAAGTATGAGAAAATGGAAAACCCGGCGACTGAAGGATAGTGACTCTAAAAAGATAACACGATTGAAACCAAACCAGGTGAATAGAGCAACAGTCTAGTGCAAACAAAAACAACAACAACAACAACAACATAAATAAATTTATGCTTGATTAAACGAGGCAAGAGAATTGACTTCATTGCAACGGGTTTTGTGCCATATCGCTCGGTCTCTCTCCGCAAGCGGCCTGTCGAAATTGTCGCACAAAGCACAAAATCAGTAGCTCCATCGAACATGTTAGATTGATAAATAGCTTAGATTATACACCATATTTAAACTAGCTAAAAAGTAATGATGGGACAGAGATGATACTAAAAATGAGCTTAGTAGATGTCAAAAAATTACTCATTAAAACCATAAGAAAAGGACAAATGAAATTATTGCGACATACCAAATACGAGGTGGAATAGAGAAAAATATCTTCGTGTAAGAAATTGTAGGCAAGAGAAGCGGAGACTGAAGAGAAAGATGTGTATAGTAGGCATAAACAACTGATCAACAATTGTTAATATATGAAGCACCGACTTATCAACAATGCAGATGAGAGTGAAGATTGGAGAGACATGAATGCAAATGCAAGCTTCTGACAAAGGATCCGGGATAGGGGGTTGGGGGAGGGGGGGGGGGGAGCAGAAAGCTGGGATGTAGGTGTAGTTTAGAGGTAAATAAAGCTGTGGATAAAAGGTCATGAGTAAATTTGTTTGATAATCTCTGACGTAGAGAATAGAGTATAGACTACCCAGTGATGCGTCCATTAAAAAAAAAAAAAAAAAAATACTTTGTCTGTTGAGGATAGAACTTTGATCATTGACTTGGTATATCAAGTCTTCATCCATTATGCAGGAATCTTCAAAGGAGTATAACGAGGACAAGAACAAAACTAGGAGTTTCGTTTCAAAATAGCTGAGAACAGCATCTAAACCGTGACTGGTGTAACTTGTTCTTGATCTCAGTTATCATGCATGCTGTTGTATAGATGACATTAATTACTGTAAATGTCTTTTGAATTACCGTGCTTATTATTTGCCTAGGGAACGGGTTCAAACATGCACAGGTCAGTTGGAATAGAATGTTGATTTGTCGTCCTTGACTTGGGACGTAAATAACAAGTACCTCGAGAGTCGGAGTGGGTTCACCTGATGACGAGGGACAATGGTAAAAAGAAAAGCTAATCAGCACAAAACATCATCCTTGTGCACAAGAAGTAGTAGCATGTGTATGGAAAACGCTTAAGTTCAGAGCTAACGAACAAAAACAAAAATAATATGCCTCAAGACGCAGAGGTGAACATACCCTGAATGGAGAGCCAGGATGTTATCCTGGAAGGTTTCTGCTTATAAAGCACATCATCACGTAGTCATATATGGCTGGGATAGACTATCTTCTACTGTTGTCATTATTTATTTGTTTATTTATTTCTACTGTTGTCATTACTTATTTATTTATTTATTTATTTATTTATTTCTACTGTTGTCATTATTTATTTATTTATTTATTTCTACTGTTGTCATTATTTATTTATTTTATTATGTGTTTCCTTTTACCTGCTCTGTGGTGAAGGTGCTACGGACGCAATTCGTAATACCGGTTACCCGCGTTCGAAACACAGCTGCGGGCGATTTTGCAGCAGACCGCCTTGCGTTGGTTTTCATACAACCTTTCAGAAATAAATGGCAAAATACTGACCGTAAACTTGCCAAGAAATCACAAACACCCAAACAATTGTGGTGTTGACCGCGACGTCCTGTAAAGGATATGCAATTAACTAACTCTTTTTATCGTTGTGCTTTAACACGGGACTTGCATATTACGAACTCTAGATGACAGGGGCGGTAAGCTAGTTATTTAAAGTTAGTTTCATATCCTTTACAGGACGTGGCAGTCAACACCAGCATTTGTTTTTATCTGTTGTGATCTCTTAGCAAGATTACGTTCAGTAGTTTGACATTGCTTTCTAAATGACCGCCACCCATCCATTTCGTAAAAAATGAACGCAAGGCAGTCTGCTGCCAAATCTTCCACAGCTGTGTTTCGAACGCGGATATGCGAGATTTCGAACTGCGCACGTAACCTCTTCACCACGGAGCCGACGGTAAACTAGTAAGCAATGACTTAACACACACATATGTCATGTTAAGTGTTCAGACAACAGTGTACCAGGAAACTAGAGAGCTGATCGGTTAGCTAAGGAAGGAGCAATAGAAGAATAACCTGAAGTTGTCGTTACATACCACTAAAAGTAAAGAATGATCAAATCAGTCAGAACGCCTCCAAAACCTGCTCAAAACGACTGCCACGTTTCGGACAGGCCAACGCACATCCTTATTCTGCGCTTTAGAACAAGACACTATAGATTACGCAACCGCACATATACACAATTCAAGATTGGCGAATCAGCCAAGTGCACATATGGATTGGTGCCTACTATGCACATACTCAAATACTGCCCAAAATATGACATATATAGACAAACCTGCTGGCCTAGAGAGACGACAGTGGAAGGTAAACATTATGGAGTGAACTAAACAAGATAGTTAAATTAATACAAGAGCCAACATTACAGTTATAATCAAATTTCAAGCGAACGAAATGAGAAGAAGACATTAGTGTTGTCTTGCAAATAATGGCATTTTCCTGAACAGGCGTAGGTAGGTGATCTTTATTTATACTGTGACCCGCGAGATGAGAGTGAGGTGTACAGCGATTTCACGAGCAGATATCACAATGTAGGAAATCTTGCTCTATTTATATGCTGCATTGCGTTAGTACTACACATGTCGACTTGTATAGTTATTGCTTTTATTATAGTGAAAACAAAGAGAAAATAAACGAGAAATATTTGCATTGGTAAACATAAAACCTCCTTTGCAGAATGTTGCAATCACATGCAGCGCCTATTTATTGGTTGTTCCGGATTTATTAAACAATTTTACGTTCAGTAGTTTGCCACTGCCTCGTGAAACGAGAAGTTAACACGTAAGTCCCACTGACCGGTGTGTGAATCTAACCCACTACCGTGGTCAAAAGAGAAAGTTTAAGGGTGAGCGAGTTAATTCTTTCAGCCATTGATATGTATATGTATATTACATGTGTTAATTGTTTTAAAATTAAATCTGTCTAGACGAAAGGGTGTTAAACAAACAGTTACGTTATACAGAGTTAGAGTAATAAGTTAGACAGTGCCTCATGTAATAACTGGACAGCATTATTCCAGTTAACAACGGTATTTAATGTAATCATGTACAGAGATTCAACAACCCTTAGGACAATCGATAGTACATGTTTATGGCTGAATCTAGATTAGGCATCTGTGACACAATGTGTGAAGAAGAAGGAAGAGAGGAGGATGAGATGTGGATGAAGGGAAAGAGGAGAAGAAAGAGGAAGCTGAGGTTTACAAGGAGGAGCAGAGTAATAATAATAATAATAATAATAAGCAGAAGAGGAAGAAGAAGAAGAAGAAGAAGAAGAAGAAGAAGAAGAAGAAGAAGAAGAAGAAGAAGAAGAAGAAGAAGAAGAAGAAGAAGAAGAAGAAGAAGAAGAAGAAGAAGAAGAAGAAGAAGAAGAAGAAGAAGAAGAAGAAGTTATTTTAGGCAGAATTAATAGGCTAAAGGATCATCTTCGTGACACCAGGTTGTACTCCAGCTGGCTCGTCCTGTCTCCACAGAAGTGCAAACCGTCTGCCGTGTGCATCGGACAATAAACGAACTCCGTAGTTCCAACGGTAAAATCTCAAGGGTCTCTGGAAAATGTGCGCCCGTGGTCTGAAAAACACAGTTCGAAAACGAACCCACGACCTTCAGAACACATAGCAGATGGCCTAACCACTTCGCCAGGAGAACTGTCCACCCACCCCACACACTCAGTGTGTCATATAGCTACTATATGTTAGAAGCAGTTAAAGAAATAGCTAAATGTATGTGCATTATTGTAGTAATTTATCTGACCACAATACATATGAATAAACGCATGTCTTTTGACATGTTGAGACACGTAGTTGGCTTTTCTACGAACGAACGAACGAACTTTGTATTCAATGGATCACAAATGTATGAAGAAAGAGGAATAGAGGAGGTGGAGCAGAAGGAGGGGGCCGAAATGTACAAGAAAGAGCATAATAATAATAAAAACAAATAATAATAATAATAATATTAATAATAATAATAATAATAACAATAATAATAATAAGTTATCTTAGGCAGAATTAACAGGCTAAAGGTTAACTCGAGAGTATCAACATCGTTACACATCATTGTAGACACATATAGACATATGTAAACACATGTAGACAATAACATTCGCCTACCTCTGATTTCTCTCGATAGCACATGTCCCTTTACAAACGAAAACAAGAATGGCCTATAGTTAGCTATCCGTTCCCAGTACAAATTTCAGAGATTGGCATCACGAATCGACTCTGTGGCATCTCCTTCGGAGCTGGCAATGCGGGCGGGGACCTGGCCCCAAGAACGGATATTCTTTCTGATCCTGCGCGTGAGAGGGCTATAGCGCTTTACCAGACGTAGAAAGGGGTTTTTCTGGGTATCCACATTGTACTGACCTGGTATCGACTACTGGTACCCGACATTACTTCTATGAGTATTGAGGGTGGGTATTTTGGCCTGTGGGTATCGATGTTAATTTCCCCAGACATGTAGCACTCAGGCGACATCCTGGTTGCTCCACTAACACCATTAATTTCTTGCTACCGGGAGCAAGCATCCTCTATACTTTTGGATACAACATTCCTGGCCGCAGGATCCCGAGCTAGAATGTTGCTGTTTTCAAAAATGTCTGAAAGTTATATTAACGCATACATCATTTAACCTTCTTGTAGAAGTAATGTGTTTTGTGTGTGTGTGAAAGAGGAGGTATTCCGGTAACTGTGGTTTTAATTAAATGCTTTTGCGGGTTTTTTCATCAGCTATGTCTCACTCGATACTTGAGATGGTGGGACTCCATAAATGTGCTGGATTATACGGTTACACTTTTCTTAAATCGACGACGGTGTGGCCGAGTGGTTTATGCGATTGCCTTTGGTTGAGAATATCCCAGGTTCATTCCAGTCAAGTAGACAAAGATGGGGGGCGGGGGGGGGGGGGCGGGGGGGGGGCATTTAAAGATTTAAAAAATATTACAAAAGGCAAAGGGGCCAATTGAGCATTGGGAACTAAGTGGAGGTCAAAATAAATTAAATTAAGCACCACATTTAGAATATTTAAATGTAACGCCCAAGCAGTACTACTGTATGGACGAGGAACATAGAGATCGATTAAAATAATTATTACTACGTTATACAATTTGCATTAATTGTTGCTTGCACAAAATATGACTGAAATGGTATGAAAAGATAATCAATGTTGAGATCATGGAGACAAATAAACAACTGCTGATGAATTAAAAGGGGGGGGGGGGAGCCTGGAGGTGGATAGGACATGCATTGAGAAAACCAGAAAATGTCATAACTAACAAAATCTTGACAAAGTCTAAACGAAATGTGTAGGGAACATAACATGAAAAATAGCACAAGTAAAACAGAGGTAATGACCATAACGAAAGAAGAAAAAGCAAAAACGATTCACCTAAACGAACATCCCTTGAATTAAAGAGTTTCAAGTACCTAGGAAGTATAGTATCATCA
>OY992889.1:85474646-85629646 GCA_963921405.1 Cepaea hortensis | reverse complement strand
TCTCAAGTGCTTTTATCTATCGGGGATATACTGTATTTCTTACGGGGTTTTTACCCTGAAACATCAGAAATTTTACCACATTGCGGCATCTGACTTATCAATTATTGTGACAAATCACTGGAGTACCATTTACCGGTAAAAGAGTATGTTGCTCCTTGAACGATAGCAAGAGATCCTGTTTGTACACCAAGTGCGTACTTCACACGCTCAGCACACATATAAGCAGCTTTGAACGTGTTTAGTTTCAACTCTCAGCTGTTACCACTATCACAGTCTGGGTAAAGACATATTGCTAGTACCTTTTCTTTAACTAGCAGGCATCCGGCGCAGAAAATACCTGGGCAAGCGGTCTTCATTTCTTTCATGTAAGAAAAATACATATTTGCTTACATCAGCAGTCGTACAAATGCATTATTTATGGGGTTAGCTTACCAAGCTAGGAATCATAGTCCCGTCGACCCATCGATACCGGTTCCAACTGCAATTGGAAACAACAACTGCTATTCAGAGAAATTCAATTTGAAAGTTCTTTGTTTTCGTAATTTTACACACTTGTGTGTGTCTTCTTTCGTGCTTATTATTTTTTCCTTTTTAAATGTTATCCTACATTGCAATTTTCCTTATTTACTAGTGCTTTATTTTTATTTTATTCGATGTATACTATTTCCTGAAACATGATAATTCTCATCTTCTGACAGCCTTACGTGATTACTTCCTTCCTTCCTTTTCCCTTTGTTTCTTCCTTCATTGATTATTCCATCCTTTCCTCTTTCTTTCTTTCTTTCTTTCTTTCTTTCTTTCTTTCTTTCTTTCTTTCTTTCTTTCTTTCTTTCCTTATTTATTTACTTATGTATTTATGTATTTATTATGTTTCTGTTTATAATTATATGTTTTTCTTTAGCCCTGTTTGCGCTGCCCTCTACTAAGTCACTAGTACGGAAACGACGGATGTATACTTTGTAGTTTGCTTATTTAGTACATAGCGGGCGCCATGGTGTAACTGTTAGAATGTGTCACTCAACAATGGCAAAAACACGGTCGAACGAATGTTCGTTGCCAGCTACGGTCGTTCGCTATGGGATGGAACGCCCAGCCACCTATTCCTCTGGCACTCAGGCCGACAAAATGTCTTACCGCTTGACATAGCCAAAGCAGGTTCCTGTTACGAGGAATTTTTTCATTACAGAGTTGATTATTATTATTATTGTTGTTGTTGTTGTTGTTGTTATTGTTGTTATTATTATTATTATTATTTAAACACAGAAGCCACAAACAATATGTTGCACGGTTTATTGCCTGACATAGTTCGCTGCATCTTATCATGTGCCAACTGCAGAATTATAATTATAGGAAATGAAAAAAACTATAATACTAAAGCTGAAACAATTCAAAACAACACATAGTCGCAGATAAATCGTCAACATATTATGTGTGCCATATGTGTATAAAATCACTCAGGAAATACATTGTTTTAAATTATTATTATAAATATTATTAATACTTTTTTTTTTTTTTTTTTTTTTTTTTTTCCCGCGTTTCCATCCTGTTTCAGGATATTGCGGTCAACACCAGCATCTTTCAGCTGTATGTTGATTCCTAGGCTAGATTACGCTCAACAGCACGCCACGACTTTCTGAGCGACCGGCTCCATACTCTCATAAGTCACTTTTGCGATTCGAACCACTGCTAATTCTCGTCGCGTCACGTGACGAGAGTATTCGGGGTTAGCGGAGAAAGCTGCTAACCCCTCGGCCATGGAGCCGGCTATTATTAATACTAGTCTTATATTATTATGATTATGATGCTTGTTGTCAATCTTTCGCAGAAACTACACATATCATCACCCAATGCCTTGCTGGCTGAAGTGGGCGATCATGCCCCTCCACAAATTACATTCTCCAACGTCATGGATCAATTCGTGTGTTGACTCCCTTCCGTACCCTGACACAAGACTGTGAAGAATCTTCTCAGATGTCCTCCTCTATCTCTCTGTCCTCAAATCCTTCTTTTCCTTAAAATCCTTCTTCACATGTTCCAGTTTTTGTCTTCTCAAAACGTTGCCAAAATAACGACGACTGCCTCTTTCTGATGTTTGTTAATAAGTTGTCTTTGCAACTCAGCTTCCCTTAAAATGTCCTTATTGCTCTTCTTAGATGTCAAATTAATTTTCAGCAATCTTCTATAAAAACACATCTCCAAGGGTCCGGTGTTTATTTCGCGTATTTACTAATCGCCCCGTATTCGCAGCGGTATGTTAAAGCTGGTTCTATGTAACATGCAAGTTCTCTTCTTTTTTTCTGACTTTCAAGGACAGTGACTTTTTGCACAAAATGTTCTTCATTTGATAGAATGCAGTTTTGGATTGTCCTATTTTGCTCTTTATCTCAGTGATGCACCTTCCATCTGATTTTGTCCATGTGTCTAGATATTTGAATTTCTGCACTAGCCCCAAAATAAAGTCTGTACTTTAATTGCACATGTAGATACAATCTGTTTCTTTAATATCACCATGACTTCTGTCTTTCAAATAAAGGCCCATTTTTTTTTACTTTCTACAACCACTGTATTTATCATTCCATTTGTTGATATCAAGACGGTGTCATCAGTATAACGTTAGTTATTTATATTATGTCCACCAACCAAGATCCCTGGCATATATTTTAACATATATATTCGTGATTTCTCTTATAGCCCTCTTCTTGACTTTGTGCAGTGCTTTAACATCTGTTACCATTTAAGTCGATTTATTTATTAATTTACTTTTAATTTTCATGTTCTTTGCACGACGTTCCGATCAACTCCAAACTGAGGATGATTTTCAAAGGAATTTTAAGTTCAGTAGTTTGCTACAAGCGGTCTCCCTGGCCTATGGGTTAATGGCTTTCTCCGTAATCCCGTATATCCATGTGGTTAACGCAGTGGAGCGAGATTCTGTAGCGGATCGGGTAGCGTTGGTTAATTACGGTGGTCTGTGAGCCGGTCGCTCAGAAAGCAACGGCAAACTACTGAGCGTAATCTTGCCAAGACATCAACAGCAACTGAAAAATACTGGTGTTGACTGCAATGTCCTGAAAAAGGATATGCGACCAACAAATAAATAAATAAAAATTAAAAAAAATTTTGCCATAGGTGTTAGGCAGGGTTATGTACTATCACCTGATCTAAGAGAGAGAGAGAGAGAGAGAGAGAGAGAGAGAGAGAGAGAGAGAGAGAGCGCGCGAGAGAGAGAGAGAGAGAGAGAGAGAGAGGGAGAGAGAGAGAGAAGATGATAGATAGTTTAGCATCAGGACTTGGAGGAACGTCGGTGTCGGAAATGATTAAAAGCATGAGAGACAGAAGGCCGTGGACAGACATGATCACCAACGCCACACGTCATGGACTATAAGAAGGACGTGGACAGACATGATCACCAACGCCACACGTCATGGACTATAAGAAGGACGTTAACAGACATGATGACCAACGCCACACGTCATGGACTATAAGAAGGCCGTGGACAGACATGATCACCAACGCCACACGTCATGGACTATAAGAAGGACGTTAACAGACATGATGACCAACGCCACACGTCATGGACTATAAGAAGGCCGTGGACAGACATGATGACCAACGCCACACGTCATGGACTATAAGAAGGCCGTGGACAGACATGATCACCAACGCCACACGTCATGGACTATAAGAAGGACGTTAACAGACATGATGACCAACGCCACACGTCATGGACTATAAGAAGGCCGTGGACAGACATGATCACCAACGCCACACGTCATGGACTATAAGAAGGACGTTAACAGACATGATGACCAACGCCACACGTCATGGACTATAAGAAGGCCGTGGACAGACATGATCACCAACGCCACACGTCATGGACTATAAAAATTCCGTGGACAGACATGATCACCAAAGCCACACGCCATGGACTGTAAGAAAACGTTAACGCTTGCTTTCTGAACCAGAAGTCAATGTTTAAATCCAAATAACCACTACAGGGAACTATCCAACTACCTCGCCCTCAGCGCACTGGAAGCGTAACCACAAACGCATTTAGCCCATCGGCCACACTAACTCTTAGTTTATGGATCATTTAACTTGTTTCTCATTATATTATCGCCGTTGACAGCGATTCCTTTATCACCACACAACTATCCATTCACAAGAGCACTTTATATCACTCTAGTCACATTTGTGCTCGACGGTTATGTATCACTTACCATCTCTCCGTCACACTGTATCTTCAGACTCATCTGTTACCCAGTTCTTGAACTCCGCCGCAATCGGTTTTATGTCGTATCTGCGGGACAATCGTATTGGCAAATAGGAACTGTCCCTAGACAGTTCATGTCTCCTGTACTCATTGCGTACACACGCTGAGATCCGATGTACTCCAAGCTATTATTTCTACTGAGAGAAAAACAAAACGGAATATAAACTTCAGACACACCCCCCCACACACACTTACAAAAACACACACGCATGCACGCACGCACGCATGCACGCACGCACGCGCACACACACACACACACGCACACACACACACACACTCACACACACACACACACACACACAACGAGTATAATCTTCACACACACAACGAGTATACATTTCACAATCACCGTTAAGAGAGTTTGTATAGTTTTCTGTCCCAGTTGTTAAATATTTTAAACAATATATGTTTACCAGCTATTATTTGTTTCGAGTGTAGTCGCATTAATACGCTCGCGTTCCACTTTCTCGGTTACATGTGCTTCTTTGTTGATTTGTTTTTTTGTTTTATTCTCATGAATTCTTTGTAGCCGAGACGAACATTCTTTATTAGTGTTTGCAATCGTTTAAAACTAAACACGTAAACCACGAATTTCTCAATTGTTTTTACCTTACATCTTAACCTTAATAGTTTTAAACGGATATTGGCACCCCACTTTTACAACGGTAATTAATGAATTGAAAGCATAATAGAACTGTCTTAAACTTGAAATGTGGACCAGGAAGCTCGACAAGCGAACGACATCAACACGTCTTTATTTTATTCTATCGGGACATAGTGCACATGTCGCTATAAACAATAAACTGGAATATTTCTGTTTTTCAGTAAAGTGGTTTTGTCCCGACGTTTGTGCACTGATGAAGACTTTGGTCAAAACATTTGTGTTTATACTGTTTCCGCTATCCGCTTGTCGGGCTTCCAAGTGACGTCCGAAGTTCTTTTTGTTTTTGACATTGCTTAGATAGCAGTGAAGAAGTTGACGTGTCCGACAGGATAAACGCGCTCGCTCTTAAACTTCGGGTGCGTTGATGGTGGGATAGAGGTTCGATCCCTACACAAGGATTAAACAAATTAGTTGTAAATCCTTTACATGATGTCGCGGTCAACCCCTGTACGCTTTAGCATTTTGTGATTTCTTGTCAAGTCTACGCGCAGTAGTTTGCCATTGATTTATGTACGACCTGCAATCAACCATTGAATGAAGAACTAGCGTTAGGCTATCTGCTCCCAAATCATCAACAGCTGTGTTTCGAACGCTGTATATGGGATTACGTATTGCGTTCGTATACCCTTAGCCACAGCGTCGGCATTAAGTTGGACTTAAACGTTGACGACTCGTTTAAAAAGCAATGACAAACTAACTGTAATGTTGTATGTAAATTGTATATAAATTTAACTTCGCTGATCGCAACGTTCGGCAGACATACAACATATCTTTCAATAGTTATCATCATCATGTGCCGATGCCAATAAGCGTGGTCGGTCATGTTTCGCAATCACATACGATCACCAGAATCTTGGATCAGCTCTGTGTTCTTGTCTCGATCATACACCGTGACCAAGTTATCCAGGTATTTACTTTTCTGCCTTCCACCATGCTCTTTTCCCCATCAATCTTGCCAGCTGTCCCCAAGTTCTGCAGTTTATTTCTTCTCATAACGTGACCAAATCATGGTGACTGTCTACGTCTAATTTCCCTAACCCGTTTACGGCTGTCTTTATTTCTTGCAGGACCTGGTCATTGGTTTTTCTGTCTGTCCATGATATTCTTTGAATTTTGATCAGAAAACACATTCCCACAGCTATCAGATGTTTTTCAGCGTGTGTGCTAATTGTCCACGCTTCGCATCCATACAAACGTACAGGTTCTAAGTAGCATTTCAATACTCCTTTTCTCATTGCAAATGACATCTTTTGTTTTAATTGTCAGTATGTTTTCCATCTTGCAAAAGACTACCTTCACCATGGTGATTCTTGTTCTAACCTTTTCAAGGCATCTCCCATCAGATGTTATGACTCTTCAGAGATAATTGCCTGAATTCACTTCTTTAAGAACATTTTAATTTACTTGTAAATTACATTGTGGTTTTCCTTCTTCCTAGTGACTACAAAAACCTGTTTCTTCTTGCAGTTTAATTTTAACCCTAGTTGCAGATCCTGCACATTGTCTGCAATCAATACTGTATCATCCGCATATCTAATGTTATTGATGTTACGTCCCCCAATGGTGATTCCTTTCATATCTTCTAAATTTCTGAAAATATTTTCACTGCAAAGGAAACAAAAAGATCTGGAGATATTACACATCCCTGTCTCACACCTGTCTTAATAGGCTGATTTCGACCTACTTCGTTATACATCTTTATGACAGCTTTTTTCAATATATGTTGTTTTACAAGTCTAAGATCTTTCTCATCAATTTGTAGATCTGCAATCATCATCGTCACGTTGACATGTCTTACTATATCGAAAGTCTTTGCGTATTCAATAAAGAAAAGATGTAGGTCTTTGTTTACTTTTATTGAACTTTCAATTAATGTTCTCAGCATATATACAGCATTTACTGTACACTTGGCTTCTACGAATCCACATTGTTCTTCTCCTTTTTCGGGTTATAGTTTCTTCCTAACTCTTTGCATGATGATTCTTCGTTATGTGCTCATTATATTAATTGTTCGATGTTGATAACATTCCAAGGCTCCTGATTTCTTCAGGATTGCAATAAATATATAATTACATAATTCAGGAGGTATATTTCCGGTATTACATAATGTATTCAGCTATCTGGTGACCTGGTCTATTCCATATTCTTCTAAGGCATTGATTATGTCTGTTGTGATGTTGCCTGGACACGGGGTCTTGCCACTTTTCATATGGTTAAGATCATTCTGAACTTCCATCTTCAAAATTGATAGTCCTTCACTATTATTCTGACGTTCATTCTTTTCTTCTCTTGTATGATTATAAAGCTCTTTCACACAATTACCACGCATGTAACATCTGAGTTTTTCTATTATCATTTTGACATCTTTGGTTTTTAGGTATCCGTTGATGTGTGTTTTCTTTAATTAGTGGTGTCATTAATTAGTATTATTATTATTAATTTTGCATTAATTTGGTATTACTTGTGTTGTGATGGTTTTCAATTTCCCAGAAATTTTCCCCAATCCATATTTTCCCTGTAATTTGCACCAAGCTTTTGCCACTTTGCACAGTTTCCTAATTGTCCCGTGAATCTTTTCACATTCCCCATGGTTATGTTTGTTATTTCTTCTTATTTCCATGAGTTTTAACATGTTTTTCTTCATCAATTTCATACGTTCCATCAGCTTCATTTTTGGGATAGTTGTTTCTGCAGCTTGATTGACTGATTTCATTCATATTTCCCATTGGTCGCTAGAATCCTGAAATAATATTTTCATATCGGACAATGCAGCAAATCTTTTCTTTACCACTATGTTGAATTATCTTTTATCTCTTCTCTCTACAGCGCTCATAGATCACATGGTGTGTTTCTTGGTGTATATTTCACCTTCTTTAATTTTTTATGTATATTGCTTAAGGTTAATCTATGGTCGCTGAAGTAGTCTGGCCTTGGTATAGTTTTTGCGACTTTTACGGTATTTCGAAATCTTCCGTTGATGAGAATCTAATAAATCTTATCTCTGATCTTGTGGTCAGGACTTCTCCATATCCATAACATCCTTGGGTGCCTTTGATACAAGGTGTTTCCAATAATCATCTGATGCCCTTTTGGCCACTTTAGGTAGTAGCCAACCCTATTTCCGCTAAGGAATTGTGTGGTACAGCTTAGCATTATAAACACGTAGTGATGAGAAAAGGGAGTTTTAAAAGCTCGTGATTATCACCCTAACAATTATAACACCCAGGCGAACGACATGTGATAAATGGAATAAACGAACAAGAAAACATATACTTTATATATATATATATATATATATATATATATATATATATATATATATATATATATATATATATATATATATATATATATATGACCACTGCGCTGAGAGGCAAGCGCCTGAGCTTGCCTCTCGGCGCAGTGGTCATGGGTTCGAGATCGAATCGAGGTGGCTTTTCGAAGTTAAACCTAATCCTCCAGGTTGACTTAGCCTAAAATGGCTTTCAGGAAATGTCCTTGGAAGTGAAGGCAGTCGTGGTGATAATCACCTCTTCAATCCTCAAGTGCCGATGAGTTTATAATAATATGAATATGAACGAAAAGTATGTTCAATCATCGTTAAAACGTGGGAACGGGCCCTTTGCTTTATAAGTTACTAGCTGACACGGCCCGGCATCGCCCAGCTCCTGGTGTGGAGCATCTCATTTAATTCATATAAGTAGTCATATAAGCTCCCGTACCCGTTCCCGACTGTGTCTGTCTGTCTGTCTGTCTGTCTGTCTGTCTGTCTGTCTGTCTGTCTGTCTGTCTGTCTGTCTGTCTGTCTGTCTGTATGTCTGTCTGTCTGTCCCTCCCTCTCTGTCTGTCTGTCTGTCTGTCTGTCTGCTTGTCTGTCTAATCATTTATTGGTTGCAGTTAGAACAACCTTAGATAAACGAAGACCAACTTACAAAAAGCATTAGAAAGAGCACTTGAAAGATCTTTACATCTTCCCTAACAATTAACTTGGGTAAATGGAGCGGCGGCAGCAGCAGCAGCAGAAGAAGAAAAAGGAGGAGTAGGAGCTGGGAGGAGGAGGAGGGAGGTGGAGGAGAGAGGAGGAGGAGGGAGGAAGAGATAGGCGGAGAGAGGAGGAGGGGGGAAGAGGAGGGAGGAGGAAGGAGCAGGAGGAGTAGGGAGGAATAGGAGGGAGGAGGAGGGATTAGGAGGAGGTAGGATAAGGAGGAAGAGGGAGAAGGAGGAGGGAGGAGAAGGAGGGGAGGAGGAGGAGGGAGGAGGAAGGAGGAGGAGGAGGAGGAGGGAGGAGAAGAACGCAGGAGGAGGAGGGGAGGAGGAGGGAGGAGGAGGAGGAGAGGGAGATGGAGGAGGAGGAGGGAGGAGGAGAGAGTAGGAGGAGGGAGGAGACGGAGGGAGAAGGAGGAGGAGGAGGAGAGAGGAGGAGGAAGAGGGAGGAGGAGGGATGTGGAGGGAGGAGGTGGGAGGAGGTAGAGGGAGGAGGAGGGGGAGGAAAGAGGAGGAGGAGGGATGAGGGGGGGACGTAGGAGGAGGAGGAGGGAGAAGGAGGAGAAGGAAGGAGGAAGGAAGAGGAGTGATTAGGAGGAGGGAGGAGGGCGAGGAGGTAGGAGGAGGAAGAGGGAGGAGGAAGGAGGAGGAAGACGGAGGAGGAAGAGAGAGGAGGGGAAGAGGAAGAGGGTAGGAGGAGGAAGAGGAGGAGGAGGAGGATTATAACGCATATGCCTGTAGATAACTGCAGCGAAAAGGTGGGTCTGTCTATCTATCTGACCCGGCGTGGCTTCGCCCAGCTCCTGGCGGGTAGCGTCTCATTAAATTCATACAACAAAAAAGTAACTAAAAAGAATGGCCTTCCACACACCATCCATTATTTTTAATGAAAACTGTTTTTAATCACCAACATGACTGTAGATAACTTCTTAAGCATAAAAAGATGAGTTACAATGTTATGCATTATGCATTATTTTTATGAAAACTTTGAAAATGCCTTAAAGATTGTATCATTATTTATTATAACTCATATGGCGGTACATAACTATAGACAAAGAGTTTATAAATCTTTGAAAACGATGCAACAATAAGACTATAAGTTATACAACAATGTTATTAAAAGTTATGCCCCTTGAAATAACTTTTCTAGAGTTAAGTCCCCTCGCTATATAGATGAGATTTACAATCTCCTTTCACAATGATGCTCTTAAAAGAAACATACAATAGAGCACCATTCTGTCTTTGATGACACTATAATGTACACCGGTGAATACTTGTTGAAGGGGCAAAAATGAAGATGAAGGCTTTCTTCTTCTTCTTTGCGTTCATCCGGAGTGTTTTTTCAGATGTGATTGCGGTGTGTTGTTATGCACCCTTGGGTCGAAACACTTGGGCCAACTCATTCGACTTTTGCGTGCGTTTTTGACCAGGTTAGCATTCCTGGGAGACTCTCACTTTTGTTATACCGTCAACATCCCAGCTGGTCAAGTTAGAACGCTCGAAGACTTCACGGTAATCCCTCAAGGGAAGGCAGGGACGGTCCAAGGGCATTATCCGTTTGCAGAGCCGACACATAACGCTCTGGTGCTGGGCTCATTCTGGGAATCGTCACCTTCTGCTCATGGCTGCTTTAATTCCTCACTTCAATATACTGAGCATTTCGTTCGCCACAGGCCGTTCCCGCACAAACCAGACCGGTCTGCAGACGGTATCCACTCGGCGAGTTTTCGATTCGGACATGTGCTTGTCGTTGTGCTCGGAGGACAGTATAGTCAGAGCTGTTTCGGGCACGACGGACATTCGGAAAACTAGCTAGTCAGAGCTGTTCCGGACACAAGGGGCATTCGGAAAACTAGGTAGTCAGAGCTATTCCTAGCACGAGGGACAATAGGAAAACAAGCTAGTCAGAGCTGTCCCGAACGTGAAGGACATTCGTTAGACTAGTTAGTCAGAGCTGTTCCGGGTACGGAAGACATTTCACTCGGACGTAATTGCGCAGTGCCAGTTTATATTTGCCACCCTTAGGCCGGCACATCCGACTTCGGCGAGCATTTTTTAATGAGGTTAGCCTTCCTCGGTTTTCGAGGGGCGTTAGACTCTTACTGTTGTGGCATCGCTCACATCTCAGCTGGTTAAGGTAGAACAGTCAAAGTCATCACGGTCAACCGTCAAGGAAAGGCAGGGGCAGGCCATGGGCATTCCCCGCTACCCAAGGTGACTTCCATAATTGCAGAGCCGGCACAAATTGTTCTGAGACCGCGCTCACCCGAGGAATTGCCACGCCCTGCTCATGGCTGCTTTAATTCTTCACTTCCATGCACTGGGCATTTCGTTTACCACTGGTCGCTCAAGGGATCGACAGACTGCGGGAGACATCCACTCAGCAAGCTTTCACTTCGGGCTTCCACGTTATGGATTCGCTAGCCAAGCGTTCCATTTCTTGTGGACGAGACAATCCTCCGCCTTTGACCACGCTCACTCTATGAGTGTAGATGCAGGCTTTCATCGTAACCATTGCGTGCTTTTCCACCTTTAGTAACCGCTGACGAGGTAGGCTACATGTGCTGCCGGTTCAGGACCTTACCTCTATGTATCAGTGAGCGAATAACGGTCAGGCCCTCTCATCCGGGGATCCCTCATATCCCCTAGCTGAGAGTCTTTGAACAGGTATCTGGACTAAGCATGTAACGTGCTCAGTATCTCTTCTCCATTTTGAGGTAGGTGAGTATCGGCCCGGCTCTCACGTCCGGGGGTTTATGGCTTAGAGGCGGTCAGCCATATCCCTCGGCTGAGAGCCTTAGAGTATGTCTCCGGACCAAGAATTTCTGCCTTCGTGCGAATGATTTGATCTCTTGACTGCTATCTTCAGTCTACCTGCAGAGCAGCAGGTTGTGTCTCTCTTGGTCTGGTCCCTAACCCAAGTCCTGTCCGACACATAGTTGTGCTTCCGTCGGCCTAGCTCTTGGGGTCATTGGCTCACGCAAGGCCCCCCCACCCCCTCCCCCACCGCGACAAGGTGGAGTTTCTAGGCTAGTGTCAGCGGAAGGATCAATATCTAGCAAAGTGTGGCGGGTCAAGTAATCGCTAATAGGAGAATGGAGAGGTTGCCACTATCGCATTGAAACGGCTTTCCAAAGTATCACTAACCACAGCGATTATTGTCGTTGATTTTAGTTCTACGTTCCGGAAGATTTTTAGAAGATTGTGGCTGTTGCATGCATGGTTGCACCTTTTGGGGACCTCAAACCATCTGGAACGTGCGTGTTCTTATTGTCCAGGCCACGCAATGTCACGTGAAAGAAAAGGCTGACACGTTATCTTCAAAAGCACGTATCTTCGGGTCTTTAAAACTGGACAGAGTGGCTATCAAAATGGTACTTGTCCTTTGCAGGCCGTTGAGATCAACCCGAGGTTGGTTTACTAGGCAATTTTACACTCAGTAGTTTGCCATTGCTTTCTCAATGAGAAGACACCGTTCAAGTCCAACTGACCGGCGTGTGAATTCAACCCACTAATTTGGCATCAGGGCATGAGAATTTTAGCACAAGAGCATACACCTCTTGGCCTCTCTGATTTATTTGGGATACACTTATGGCAATTAATAAATACTACAGTTGTGCTTTCTGATCATCTCCTGAAAAAAATCATCTAGAACACGGCCGTGAGGATTCGAGTATGGAACAGACAGCAATTTCCATAGTTGAGGACAGTTCCGACGTGTATCTAACCACCTCTCAACACAAGCAACCAGCATATACACTTTTCGACTATTGTTGGGAAAGACCTGCGGTCTTCATTTTATCCCACGTGCAGCGACCTTGTCTCTTAGTGATAATTCATTAAACATACAAACAACTCATTATTCCTTTCAGTTCTCATTATACCTAGTTGAGGTGAGTTGAGTTGAGCTCAGACATGACATCGCTGCACTCATGACATTACCATACGCGTCCCGCCCCTTCGTTCAACAGCTGATTGAAAGTTCTCCTAGTATACCCTCTCAGTTTTGAGATCCTACCAGAACCCCTGCCAATCCTCCTCAATCTCATCCTTTCCACATACTGGTTCTCAATCTGTTCCCCCACCTTCTCCATCTGGTCCCAAATGCGAACGACCACCTCCCCCGTGTCCATAGTTAATCTACCACCAAGGGGTGCATTTCCTGCCAGCCTATTAAAACAATTACACCTTTTTTTGGAAGGGAAGAGGGCAAGCAGAAAAAAGGCATCACGGTGTGGGCTTTGCAGTGAAGAATTCGCTACTGGGAATGATTGATATCCCAGCTGGAGGTAATGAAAGATTATTATCACTGCGCTTGGCAACCTCTTGTGGATTTGCCACCATTCTCACTGCATATGCACCGACACTCGCTTCCTCTGATATTGTGAAAGATACGTTCTATGAGCAGCTAGACTCTGCGATCAAGGCAGTTCCAAAATCCGACTACATTTATATGCTCGGTGATTTCAATGTTCGTGTGGGCAAGGACTCGAGTTCATGGCCAGTGTGCCTTGGAAAATACAACATCGGTCGCATGAATGATAATGGGCAAAGGCTGCTGGAGCATTGCACTAAAAATGACCTATGTATTACAAACTCCTTTTTTAAAACAAAAGAGATGCATAAGGTCACATGGAAACATCCAAGATCCGGCCATTGGCATCAGCTGGACTTCATTATCACACGGAGACAACATCTGAACCATACATCATTAACTCGAAGTTACCACAGTGCTGACTGTGATACAGATCATTCTTTGGTTGTTGCAAGGGTTAGACTGAGACCAAAGAGAATCTACACAGCTAAACACAAGTCTAGCCCCAGGATTAATATTATTAACACTCACGATCCTGGAAAGTGCTTTGAATTTCAACAGCAACTTGAGGACGCTTTCAATGATACATCAGAAAATTGTATAGTAAATGATAAATGGAGTAAACTTAAGGAAACTATTTATAAAACAGCGGTAGGGGTTTACGGCACTGTGGATCATAAGAGGCAGGACTGGTTTGCGGCAAACAGCCAGATACTGCAGCCCTTGATTGATAAAAAGAAGATAGCTCTCTTAAGAAAGACCAACGCGTAACACTCTGAGTGAGCTGAAGCAAGCGAGGAAGGATGTACAAAAGGCTGCCAGGCAGTGTGCGAATGACTATTGGATCAAGTTATGTGAGTCCATTCAAATCGCAAGTGATAAGGGAAACATCAGAAGCATGTATGAAGGGATAAAGAAAGCCTGTGGTCCAATGATCAAAAGAAGTGCACCGCTGAAAACCTTGACTGGAGAAATCATCACTGATAAGAAACAGCAGATGGATAGATGGGTTGAGCACTATTTAGAGCTTTACTCAAGTGAGACCAAGCTGGCGGATGATGCCCTCAACGCCATAGAGGCCCTGCCAACTCTTGACCACCTGGACACACTTCCCACTATAACAGAAGTTAAGTGTGCTATAAATGAGCTTGCATCTGGCAAGGCTCCAGGTAAGGATGGGATTCCAATAGAGGTTATCAGGAGTGGGCAAGACACCCTCGCTCTGCAGATCCACCAGCTAATAGAGCTATGCTGGCGAGAAGGACAAGTCCCACAGGATTTCAAAGATTCAAACATCATAACGCTGTACAAGAACAAGGGAGATCGGAGCGACTGTAACAACTATAGGGGTATCTCACTTCTGTGTATTGTTGGGAAAGTATTTGCCAGAATTGTCCTGCGCAGACTTCAAGTCCTGGGAGATCAAGTCTACCCCGAATCACAGTGCGGCTTCCGTCAGAACCGGTCTACCATTGATATGATATTCTCATTGCGACAGATGCAAGAAAAATGCCGGGAACAAAATCAGCCACTGTTTATTGCCTTCATCGACCTCACAAAGGCATTCGATTTGGTCAGTCGTGAGGGTCTGTTCAAAGCACTAAAGAAGATTGGCTGTCCACCAACTCTTCTGTCCATTGTGGAATCGTTCCACACAGGCATGAAGGGTATAATCAAGTTTGATGGCTCAACTTCAGAACAGTTTGAAATCAAGAGTGGAGTTAAGCAAGGTTGTGTACTAGCCCCCACCCTCTTTGGGATATACTTTTCACTTCTACTGAAATATGCCTTTCGTGATCAGGATGACGGTATATACATTCACTCACGCTCAGATGGTGGCCTCTATAATGCTCAGAGATTGAAGGCCAAGACCAAAATTAGCAGGGTACTAATCAGAGAGTTGCTTTTTGCGGATGATGCTGCGATTACGACCCACTCTGAGGAAGAATTACACCATCTACTATCTGCATTCTCCAATGCTTGTTCTGAATTTGGTTTAACAATTAACAAAAAGAAGACACAGATTATGTCACAAGGTGCACATGGTGTACCATCAATCTTTGTTGACGACGCCGAACTGGAGATAGTAGACCATTTTACATATCTTGGATCAGAGGTAAATAGCAAATTATCCCTCGATCAGGAAATCAACATCAGGATTGGCAAGGCAGCAACAACAATGAACATGTTAGCAAAAAGAGTCTGGGAGAACAGGAAGCTTACTGCCAAAACAAAAGTCCTCGTCTACCAAGCCTGTGTCCTTAGTACTCTTCTTTATGGCAGTGAAACCTGGACAACTTACTCACGCCAAGAGAAACGTTTAAACAGCTTTCATATGCGGTGTCTGCGAAGAATACTTGGTATTAAGTGGCAAGACAAAATCACAAATGCTGAAGTATTGGAAAGATCAGGTTGTGTGACGGTGTATTCCATGCTCAGTCTTCGTAGACTTAGATGGATAGGACACGTTAGGAGGATGGATGATGGTAGAATACCAAATGACATCTTTTTTGGTGAATTACAGACGGGTAGGAGATCTCAGGGTCGGCCTCTACTACGATACAAAGATGTGTGTAAGCGGGACATGATTGATACAGGCATTGATAATGCACAATGGGAGCACGTCACCGCTGAACGTGTTGCATGGAGGGCAACTATCAGAAATGGAATAAAGACAAAGGAGAAAATGATTGCAGATAAAGCACACACAGAGCGTGAGAGACGTAAGATGGTGCAAAATGGTGGAAATGACCATGTTTTCACATGCACCTACTGTGGGCAAACATTTGCAGCAAGAATTGGCCTTACCAGCCACACTCGCCACCGCCATGGACCGCAGTTATTGCCATATGACAGTTATTAAGCCTTTTTGAAGCACAATGTACCAAACTATCGTCTGTCAAGACGGAAAGGTGCCAATGAATGATTAGCTTGTTCATTCCCCCGCACTCCCACATGACCAGGGCACACAATACATACAATTCTCACAATCTGTGACCTTTGAAACGAGGTGAGCCATTCCACATGCAACATTCCTTTCTCCACCTTATTAAGCATAATTCGTGAGTCCGTAATAAATATAATGTGTGTTGTAGTGGTCTCCTCTAGCCAACGGAATGCCGCTGTAACTGCTTCCACCTCCATTTTCATGCTGGAGTGGTAGCTTATATGCCAGGCTCTCCTTTTTTTAAGAATCGTCCTTTAGCCTTCACAATGAAACCATAACCACTCCGTCTATTTCTCACCACTGACCCATTAGTATAGATCACTATGTCACCTTGATATGTGTTACTCTGGATCAGTTGTTGCACCCCAAACGCAGTGCGGCCCGCTGCCCATTCTCTGCACTCACGAGCCAGTGTTACTATTACATTGTGCCAGTCCGTCATGTCTTCCGGTACTTCAACCCACTCTTTTTCAAGACTGATGGTCTCTAGATCACACACCTGGGATATAGATATTTCTGCCTATGCCACGCAGGACCTGCCTCGTCTTAGTCTATGACCCTTGATCATATCATGGCTTCATGCAGGGGGTGATCCATATCTGCAGCAACTCTCAGGTATCATTTGCCTTGAAGGACCCTATGCCCATCCGCCATTGGTGCTAGTGCCAGGATATGCCTCATGCATATAATTGGCTTGCCTTTTGTGCACCCCAGGACTTTGCATGACCGCATTCTGTATGCGCTTCAACATTTCAAGCTGGCTCTTTGATAATGTCAGTAGCCCCAAACAATACTCAGTGATAGAAATTATTAACTGCTGAAAGAGCCTGTAAAGCATCCTCTGCTCTACCCCGGTTGCTGACATTGCCCTCAATGCATTATGTCCCCTACAAGCCTTCACCACCAAACCCTCCACATAATCCTTAATAGATAAACATCTGTCAAAGGTGATACCCAAGTACTTCACTGTACCCTCTCTACTAAGAGAACATCCATGCAATGTAACACATGGGACATCTGCCTTCGAATTCCGGTTATCCAGGGAGTACCACACAAGCGATGCCTTGTCTGGGTTTATAACGGCCCCACCTCCATGCACCACCCCGCCACTTTGTTTACTGCCATCTATAAGTCTTCAGCCAAACTGGCCCAGTCTCTGCCATGCCCGTACACCAACACATCATCTACAAATCTAAAGATTCTACTAACACCTTGTGTCTCAATGCCTGCTGGTGTAGACATTAAAGAGCACTGGGGACATGGTAGATCCCTGTGGCAACCAAGGTGTAATAGTAAAGGGGTTAGAAGTCCAGAAACTCATGCGCAGTGCAACCTTGCGCTCATAAAAGACTGCCGCAACCCATATGAAAAAGCAAGGTCGGACCTCCTTGCACATCATTATACATATCAACAAACAAACAAAGAAACAAAAACACAAACATGCAAGTGAACATATAAAGAAAACTACACCCATAACATTAGGGACTGTGACACATTGAGATCGTCTACACAATTTGCGAGGGCATATGATGATGATGGCTTCATCACTGAGGAAACTTTTCATACTGTCATAAATACAACTCTGGAATTCATTTTCTCCGGTAAACCTGTTTTCTATGGAAGCGTTTTACTCTGACAATTTACTACATCAGCGACAGTTCCCCTGTCTGCTTTAACGATGATGGCTTGTTAAGATTATGACAATGATAAGATCTTGAGCAAGGCTGGCTGGTAGGTTCGATGCCTGGGTTCTTTGCTTGTCAAAATAAGGGAACAACTGATAGTTTGTTTCTCCTTCCTCTTAGGTCTATATAATATGATGGCGCTATCATATCACAGAACAGGTCAGCAAGGCCGAATGGATGAGAACGTTAGCTCTTAAAGTTCCTGTGTGCTGATGTTGAGGTAGCGGGTAGCCCCTACACCGGTCAGTTGGACTAAAGTTTTAATTTCTCTTCCTTGACTTGGGGAAGTAAATTACAAGTACCTCAGAAGTCGGAGTGGGTTTGCCTGATGGCGAGAGACACCGGTAATAGGGAAAGCTAATCCACACACAAAATCTATACATTGCTCTAGAAGTAGTGGCAGGTGTATGGACTTCGCTTGAGTTCAAACGCGAGCGAACGCCAAGAATAACAAAAAAAAAAAAAAAAAATCACATAACCAGAACAAGAAACTGCGTCAGGACAAAGTTATTGTAAAATCTTGAGTCTAGTAAGATTTTGAACCTGGTAAAATCTTCGTTGTGGTAAAATGTACATCTGTATAAGTTTTCGTCTAATCTCTTCCAAACTTTGTACACCTACGTTAATAGCACATCTTACGTTATTGTCAAATCTCATAGCTGCATCCACAGCCAAAAGCCAATATTCTAGACATCCCCAGCGATGGTGCTTGATTAGTCTGCACCCATCTATCTCAAATCTAATAGTCGATTCATCTATTTCGCCTGTCTTCGTCTTGGTAGCTTTCCATCTATGCTTTCACACTTGTTTACTTTGCAATAAACACTTAGTTATTCGCATCGCATGCCAATCACATTTATTCTATATCGCACGCATACATACAGACATACCGTATAATTTACAGCAATATCTTGCAGTAAATAATCACAGATTCCGGGGTTGAGTAGCTTCCACGTTTGTCAATCCAAATTCCTTGCAGAACATGTCCCACCTTACATTTCATACAACGGTCTGTGCCAGAGGTTGTGCAGTCTGGAAATCTCTGCTATTTGGTATAGGACAAGAGGTTACATACCAGGGGATTAACATCCCTTTCTCTTCTTCTACAGGTGTCTGATCGGGAACATCAGTGATTGTGACCTAGCTATCTTTTCTATCATGTTCTAGAGAACAGAGGGATACGCGGTAGAGTTAAGGTGGAATACCTGCCTGCCGGCGCCGTTGTGTGGGTTCGAATTCTCATGAAGGCGGGTTTTTATATTAATCTGTGCTCCCAGGTGGAACAAGTGTAAAATAAATATTATGGAAGCCAATATTCTAGACATCCCCAAAAGCCAATATTCTAGACATCCCCAGCGATGGTGCTTGGTTAGTCTGCACCCATCTATCTCAAATCTAATAGTCGATTCATCTATTTCAAATTCCTATTTGAGCATAGCCTACGATGGGTAGCGTTGTGATGTTCTGTTGTGATAATTTGGTGTGTCCAGTGTGTGCCGCGTGGTTACACACCCGCTTCACACGCGTGATCCGGGACTGTTTCCGGATCCGGTCAGGGATATGCACTACTGACGAGCTCAAATGAGGGCGAAACTCGAGTATAGTGCTTCCATATTGACGTGGATAGGCCTTAGGTTCATACCAGAATGCGATCGGCGTTGCAGTAGTGGGTTGTGCTCAATATTTAAATATTATGGAGTTTATTATGATGTAAAGGGGGCTGGAGAATTTTTACCAACTTCACCCTATGAGAAACGTTATGCATATACACATATGGTTCTAATATTTATGTCGTGTACGTCTTGAGGTGTAAAAAATGGCTTCACTTTACTTCACTTCACTTTGCTTTGCTTTGCTTTGCTTTGCTTTACTTTGCTTTACTATACTTTCTAAATAATGTATTCCTTAGTGAATTTAAATATATAAGCCATAGACAATAGTTCGCACAATTATTGCCTGACCTATTCTGACGAGTTGCAGCGAAATATGGCATTCAACAAATCGTACAATTCATTGTTTATGGCCTGTGTGTTTAAATTACTTCACTTTACTTAACCATTTTAATATATATATATATATATATATATATATATATATATATATATATATATATATATATATATATATATATATATATATATAATTTGTTTTATATCGTTGCACATAGACATAGATCGTCATCTGCATTGATTCTGTTCTGTTGCTTAGTGTGTTTTAGCATCTGGCAAACCTCACTGTTCTACCTTGTCGAATGACTCGCCCACACATACATCACGTAGTATCATATTGTGCCAATTATTGTGTTATATTTCAATATATATATATGCATTTTGAATAGAATTAAATCATTGTAATTTGCGCGAATACTTGTGTTATATATAATTTTAAACATACATTATTTTGATTAACTAAAACGTGTCTTATAGTTTGGGATACGTGTGTGTTGTTATTTAACAGTGACCAATGTTATAAATCAAGAAGAGGTTCTAACATGCGAACCACAAATTGAAGAACCTACATTTGAAGAAATCCTATATGTAATCACACGACTTAAAAACAATAAGGCAACAGGGACTGATGGAATTGCTGCTGAATTTATTAAGGCAGGTGGCCATGCATTACATCTAAAGCTATACGAACTAATAATAAAAATCTGGAGGACAGAAGAATTACCCCATGACTGGAAAGAGTCATTATTGATACCTATCTTTAAGAAAGGAGACAAGTTCCAATGTGGAAATTATAGAGGAATATCACTACTGTCCACAAGCTATAAGATACTATCCGCAGTATTACTAAATAGACTAAAACCATATTCAGAAGACATATTAGGTGACTACCAGGCGGGTTTTAGACAAAACAGATCAACAATAGATCAGATATTTATCTTACGACAAATAGCCGAGAAACATTGGGAATATAAAAGAGATCTCCATAACATTTTTGTGGATTTTAAAAAGGCTTATGATAGTGTACATAGGAATAGTCTATGGAATGCTATGCAGGAATTTGGAATACCAAGAAAGTTAATCAACATGACCAGACTATGCATGGAAGATACTTATAATATAGTAACATATAAAGGCAGGAAATCAGACCCCTTCCAAATAACATCTGGCTTGAAACAGGGTGATGCACTATCGCCGCTACTCTTCAATCTGGCTCTAGAGAAAGTTGTAAGGAAGATAAAGGAGGAATGTGATATTGGAGGAACATCCAAGCTGCTTGGTTATGCAGATGATATAGATATTATAGGGCAAAATGAACAAAAGACATTGGAAATATTGACTCACTTAAAGGAAAAAGCCCAACAGATGGGGCTGGTTATCAACCAAGATAAGACAGAATATATGGTAATTTCAAGAGACGGAATGGCTAAAAATTCTGGCCACATACAAATAGATAATATGACCATTAAAAGAACGGAAACATACAAATATCTGGGTACAATCTTCAACGGCTCCAAAATCATAAGGGAAGAAATACAAACTAGAATCAACTCTGGAAATAAGATATACTATGCACTACAACATCTACTAAAATCAAAGGCACTATCTCATAACACCAAAATCACAATATACAAAACACTGATCAGACCAGTTGTGCTGTATGGCTCTGAAACCTGGAGTACAACGAAAGGAGACGAAGCCTTGTTACAAACCTTTGAGAACAAAATTTTAAGACGCATCTTTGGACCCATTAGGGATACACAAAGTGGAGAGTGGAAAAGAAGAAGTAACAAAGACATTTATGATCTGTTTAAGTCCCCGCTAATCACTGGTATCATGAAGGCTAATAGACTACAATGGCTGTGGCATATAGAAAGAATGGAAGATAATAGGGAAACAAAACTCGCTTACACTCAGGAAATAAATGACCGTAGACCCCGAGGTAGACCAAGATGACGGTGGAGAGATAATATATATACAGACCTACAAGCACTTGGAATCAACGACTGGCAAGAGAAGGTCAACCAGAGAGACGAATGGAGACGGATTGTATCTGTAGCAAAGAACCTCAATGGCTCGGAAAGCTGAAGAAGAAGAATGTTATAAATCATGATATGTCCTTCCCTCCCACGAGGGGGTGTGTGGTTATCTTCGCTGGAGCTACAGATTTCGTACTTTGTGCTACGCTTTCTACAGCCTTCTCTGCCGAAAGAGATCAAGCCAAATCGGATAAAACCAGGTGCACTGAAGTCGACCTTCTCCCCTTAAAACTCTTTTTAAAGCGACTTTAAACCATGCACTCACAAGAAAATAAATGGAGGAAGAGGAAGAAGAAGATGAAGAGAAAGAACAGCAAGAAACAAGGACGAACAAGAGTATAAGGATTAGATGTGGTAGGATGAGACAGAAGAAGACGAAAAATAAGAAGAAGAGCGACAACAACAAAAAGCACAAGATGAAGAAGGAAAAGAAGAACAAGAAGAACCAGAAGAACGCGAAGTACAAAGAACCCCAAACGTGAGCTACAGTAAATGGTGGAGGTGGATGAGGAGGAGGAGGAGGAGAAGAAGAAGAAGAAGAAGAAGAAGAAGAAGAAGAAGAAGAAGAAGAAGAAGAAGAAGAAGAAGAAGAAGAAGAAGAAGAAGAAGAAGAAGAAGAAGAAGAAGAAGAAGAAGAAGAAGAAGAAGAAGAAGAAGAAGAAGAAGAAGAAGAAGAAGAAGAAGAAGAAGAAGAAGAAGAAGAAGAAGAAGAAGAAGAAGAAGAAGAAGAAGAAGAAGAGCAAGAACAAGAACAACAACAAGAACAAGAATAAGAATAAGAAGAACAAGAAAGAGGAAAAGACCTAGAAGAACAAGAAGTACAGATCCCCACACGCGAGCTACAGTAAACCTACAGCCACCTGTGTTTTTCCAGTCCACAGACTGCACGGATCTGCAAGTACATCGTACAGATGCTGATCACTAGATAAGATTATGAGACCTGGAACAGCTGGCAAGAAGACATAGGCAAATGTTAAGGCATCATTTATATAAGGATAGACATCAGCTGACAACTTCACTGATACTGTTTGACATTCACACAAAGATCAACGATACGTAGACAGGAGGTTGATTGCGTGAAGGCTTTTGTACCGCAGTTGCTTGTCAGGTGGAATTGTTCTTGTCTTGAGATTTGTATCGCTACAGTTGGTGGTTTAACATAGGAGCATTATTTTGCTTCATTCCAGTCTCAGTTTTCTGTTAATGAACCATAGTCTCTCTCTCTCTCTCTCTCTCTCTCTCTCTCTCTCTCTCTCTCTCTCTCTCTCTCTCTCTCTCTCTCTCCCTCTCTACATCTCTCTCCACCCCCCCCCCCCAGCCACTAATCTCTCTCTCCATCTCTCCACCTCTCTCTCCATCCCACACTTATCTATCGCCCCCAACACCTCTCTCTCCCTCTCCCCAACTCTTTCTCCATCACCGACTCCTCTCTCTCTGCCTAGTCCCATCTCTCTCCCTTTCTCTCCCACATCTCTCTCTCTCGCCCTCCAACACCCCTTGCTCCCTTCCCCACTACCCACTCCATTCCTCTCTTCTATCATCTCTCTCCCCAGCTCTCTCCTTTTCTTGCTCTCGCTTTAGGTGATTAATGCATTTTCATGTCTCTGGGTATTGGGCTGGAGTCTGCTGGTGATCTCTGTGGCGGAGTGGTTAAGCTATCTGCCTCCTGCTTTAAAGGTCTCGAGTTCGTTCAGACTACTACTGCAATCTTCGCGGCGACTCCTGGGGATCATCGCTGGAGCTACGGAGTTCCTGCTTTCTGCAATGTTTTCGGCAAGCGACTTGCCGTTCTGTGAAAAGAGACCAGTCTAGATGAGATAAATTCTAGTGCAGTGAAGTGGCGTCTCTCGACTGTAGTACTTTATTACTGTTTAGTACTGTTACTAGGTAGTTTATTTTGTTAGTACAAAACATGTGGAAAATATGTTCCCAATCTGGGGCTAATCCCAGCTAGCCTGCGTGTGCTATGACCTGGTTATATCCCAACTTGCTTCTCTGACGATGTGAACTCCAGTACCATTCTTGCAGACCCCATGCTTAAAGAGGTTAAGGAGGGCTAGAAGATGTTTGAAACCCGGTCGTTAGAATCGCCTCTACACCAACCCCTCTCTGATATGTTTAAACCCTCTCAGGACTCAGCCAACCTGAACGCCAAGATATATTATTTAAGATGCACAAGTCGTAGTCTCTCAGAGAAGTATGAGTTCAGCTGAGTCAAGAACCGACATGATTGCACTCAGGGCATTCCCATAAACGCTCAGTGATCATCTTCAATAGGAAATACAAACAGTTTGCTATATGTAGTTCCTGCGAAACGATGAGACATACTAAACACAGACACAGTGTACTTACCTTACACCGGACTCCATGAAGGTTAAATAGCGTGAAAATTCCCCAAAACAAGAAACAATCAACAAATATATAATAATGAAATAATAAAATAAACATAAGTATTCTAGGACCCAACGACATTTTGATTTTATCAGTCTTCTTCAGGGACAGGACAACACAAACAGATCCAAAGAAAAGAAAAAAAGCACAAAATTATAATTTAATATTAAAACACAACTACTTTGTTGTCAAGAAGGCACACAAAAAAAAAAAAAAAAAAAGACTCCAACAGGCATCGAAAAGAAGCATCAACCAAGTAACCTAAGAATCCCCATGAGTTTGATGTTTAGCGGATGGACACCGTGGTAGCGGCGTGATTAGACACTGCTCAGCTGGCCCGGTGTTCGATCCGCACAGGTCAACCCATTTTGAAATGGGTACAAAGAAATTCGAAGGAAGGAAATGCTACCAGCGTGATACTTAACATATCATCTATAAAGCGCCGATAGGTCTATAAATATATGGATTTAACATCATATGACCAATACGCCCGTGTAAAAATGTTCTTTAGTTTGTTTACTTACTATATTTGGTTAATTCAACCGGCGTATGTGGATTAGGGGATATTAAAACCCGCAGTTTTTAAATGCCCGACATTGCGAGTCTAGATTTTGAAATCAACCACGGGTGATTTGGAAGTAGACAGTTTTGTGTTAATTTCGATTGGAATGAGATGTCGGTTGTGCAGAAAGCATTGGCAAATTCCTGAATTAATATTGCTTAGTAAATCACAAACGGCCATTAAATGCTGGGGTTGATTGCAAAGTCCAGGCATCTAACTGTTTTCAGTTAACAAATTTAGTCCCAAATAAAACTCAGATTTAGACCAAACGGAAAATGGAAGTCGTGGTATGTCATATTTATGCCCTAAAACTTGTTACTATGGTAGCAGACATGTATTATAACGACATGACAACAGTTTGGCGATTTATAAGCCCATAGAAGAAACGTAAAGTCGTTTAAGACGATTAATCGTTCCATGGCAATTAATTGGTTAATACATAAATCACTATGATTTGCTTTGTCTTGTTTTCTCTATGCAATGACATTTTGTGTCCTGACGAAATTCCCTGTTATAAATATATGATGTGTTAGGGCCATCATATTTTGTAGGCCCAACTGCACGCAGGAATAGGTCGCCAATCTTTCCCTCGCTTAGCAGGCGACGAGGCCAGATTTAGAACTCTCCTATAACATCATGAACGCTTCTCCCTATCAACTTCTCTAATACACTCTGAGCCAGTTAGTATGTTATCTTGTAGGCTTTAAAAAAAGATGTGTGCTAAAGCATTTTCAAGTCATGGGTAAGTTATGTGATATGCCGTCATGTTGTAGGCCTGTTAGTATGGAGGAATAGGTAGCTAATCGCTACCTCATTTATAAATTTCGTATAGATATCCCGCACCTGAGGTTTACTACATCACCACGTCTAACGTATGGATACCTCACACTTGTCGTTTACCACATAAGCACGTCTGACGTATAGATATCTCGCACCTGAGGTTTACTACATCTGTTACGTATAACGTATGGATACCCAACACGTGACGCTTACTACATCAACGCGTCTAACTTATATATACCCCACACTTGACGTTTACCATATAAGTGCGTCTAACTTATAGATACTCCATTCTTGACGTTTACCACATCATTACGTCTAACGTATAGATTACCCTACATTTGACGTTTACCACATCAGTACGTCTAACGTATAGATACCCCACATCTTGATAATACAATAGATGGCTGCCATTTTAAGGTGAGCAATCTTATGTTACAGGAATCCTTTTTCTGCTCTAACTTCACACAGACATTCATGAGAAACATACTCACGCTAACAATGAGAATGATACGCAATTTTGGCGTGAAGATTTAAAAGAACAAAGAGCACGCACAAAGAGAAGCAAATGGAATAATTTAGGAAGCCTTTTGAGACAGTTTTTGTTTTGTTTTGATTGTTAGTCTGGGGGAAATCTTCCGTCTGAATTCCCATAACCTACTGCCATTAATGTCATTTACTTTCATGTAAAAGCGCTTACTGATCCAAAGGGAAAAATGCCCGTCTGATGTCAGTTGAAAGAAGTCTGCGTAATGGATTAATGTGCTTTTGAATGGAAATTTAACGAGTGAGTAAACCTTAAAAACCCTATGCTATATCATTGTTAGTGACAGGGAGCCTAGTGGCACAGAGATTGGACTCTGACGTTTCGGTTTGTGGTCAACGGTTAGAATTTCTGCATAATGGATTAATCTGTTTTTGAATATAAATATGACGAGTATGTAAAACTGAACAACTTTATATGTTACTAGCTGACACGGCCCGGCTTCGCCCAGACTCTGGTGGGGAGCATCTCATTTAATTCATATAAGTAGTCATATAAGCTCCCGTTCCCGACTGTCTGTCTGTCTGTCTGTCTATCTATCTGTCTGTCTGTCTGTCTGTCTGTCTGTCTGTCTGACCCGGCCCAGCCCATGGTGGAGAGCATCTCATTTAAATCATATAAGTAGTCATATAAGATCCCGTTCCCGACTATCTGTATGTCTGTCTGTCTTGGGTAAATGGAGGAGGGAGGAGGAAGAGGGAGGTGGAGGAGGGAAGAGGAGGGAGGAGGAGGGAGGAGGAGACAGGAGGAATAGGAGGGAGGAGGAGGGATTAGGAAGAGGAGGGAGGAGTAGGGTGGAGGAGGAGGGGGAGGAGGAGGGAGGAGGAAGAGGGAGAAGGAGGGAGGAGGAGATCGCAGGAGGAGGAGGAGGAGGAGAGGGAGGAGGAGGAGGGAGAGGGAGGAGGAGGGAGGAGGAGGAGAGAGTAGGCGGAGGGAGGAGGCGGAGGGAGCAGGAATAGGGAGGAAGAGGGAGGAGGAGGGAGGAGAAGGAGGAGGGAGGAGTAGAGAGCGGGAGGAGGGAGGAGGCGGAGGGAGGAAGAGGGAGGAGGAAGAGGGAGAAGGAGGAGGGAGGAGAAGGAGGGAAGAGGATGAGAGGGAGGAGGAGGAAGAGGGAGGAGGAGGAATGTGAAGGGAGGAGGAGGGAGGAGGTAGAGGGAGGAGGAGGAGGAGGGAGGAGGTAGAGGGAGGAGGAGGAGGAGGGAGGAGGATAGAGGAGGAGGAGGGATGGGGAGGAAGAGGGAGGAGGAGGAATGTGAAGGGAGGAGGAGGGAGGAGGTAGAGAGAGGAGGAGGAGGGAGGAGGAGAATGGAGGAGGAGGGATGAGGAGGAGAGGAAGGAGGAGGGGGAGGAGGGGGAGGAGGAGGGAGGAAGAAGGAGGAGGGAGGAAGACGGATGAGGGGGAGGAGGGAGGGGTAGGAGGGGGAGGAGGAGAAGGGAGGAGAAGGGAGGAGGGAGCAGGAGGAAGGAGGAGGGAGGAGGAGGAGGAAGAGGGAGGAGGAGGGAGGAGGAAGAGAGAGGAGGGAGGAGGAAGAGAGAGGAGGGAGGAGGAGGGAGGAAGAGATAGGCGGAGAGAGGAGGAGGAGGGAGGAGGAGGAGTAGGGATGAATAGGAGGGAGGAGAAGGGAGGAGGAGGGATTAAGAGAAAGAGGGGGGAAAGGGGAGAAGGAGGAGGGAGGAGGGAGGAGGAGGAGGAAGAGGGATGAGGAGGGAGGAGGAGGGAGGAGGGAGGATGAGGAGGAGGGAGGAGGAGGAGGGAGGATGGTGAAGGAGTAGGAGGAGGAGGGAGGAGGGTGAAGGAGGAGGAGGAGGCGGAGGAGGGAGGGGGAGGAGGAGGGAGGAGGAGGGATTAGGAAGAGGAGGGAGGAGGAGAACGTAGTATGTTATAAGCAAAAACTGCATTCTATCAAATGAAGAACGTTTTGTGCAATAAGTCATTGTCCTTGAAAGTTAGAAAGTGTGTTATTGCATGTTACATATAGCCAACATTTTAACATACGGCTCCGAATCCTGGACAATTGGTAAAAATTAGTGATGAAATCCATGGAAGCCTTGGAGATGTGGTTTATACAATTATGCTGAACATTAATTAGACTGCTAAAACGAGCAATCAGGACGTTATAATGAAACCTGAGTCGTAAAGACAACTTTCCACAAACATCAGAAAGGGGCAGTCATCGTTTTTTTGGTCACATTATGAGAAGACACAAACTGGAACATGTTGTGACAACCGGAAAGATATACGGAAAGAGAGATAGGAGGGAGACGACGTGAGAAGATTCTTGACAGTCTTGTGTCATGGCACGGAAGGGAGTCAACACATGAATTGATCAATGCCGTCGGAGATCGTAGTTTGTGCAGAGGCATGATCGCCCACGCCAGCCAGCAAGGCACTTGATGATGATGATGATGTATATGTGTAAATCATTTTTTGGAGACTGGAAGGCAGGTGGCATAGTGACTAGACTATTACGTCTCGGTAGGTGGGCATGGGTTTGATGTATCATCAAGGAGGGTTTAGAATCTTGACCTGGGCTCTCAGGCCGACTTGGCCTAAACTTGGTACCGGGAAATATCTTGGGAAGTAAAGGCGGCAAGTATGATACTGACCACATCACCAACAGAGTCCCGATTGATCTATAAACATATGGGTCTAGAACCATATGTCCAGTACACCTTAGGCATGTAAACGGGACTTTTTATTTTGTTAGAAAAGTTTCTGATCGGTTGTTTCATTTATTACATTTACATCATAATTTAATATTCAATGTTATTATTGGTAGCAATTTTAAAGAACTGTTTAAACGGTTTAAAGGCGGGAAGGTAAACTTCATTGCACCGGAAGTTATCCCATATTCCTCGGTCTATTTCCTTTCGGCAGCCTGCCAAAAGCGTCACATAAACTACGAACTCCACAGCTCAAGCGACGACCCCCGGAAGTCTCCGAGAAAATTGCACTCCTGAACCGAATGATGGACTCCGGAATGGAACCCACTACGTTTGGGCCGCGAGGCAGGTGGCTAGCACATGTGCCTGGCCACCTCGTGATCATGTGTTCCAATCCCTAACAAGGCAAATAATAATTAATTTATTCTGACCTGGGCAACCAGGTCGACCTACTCTAAAGTAGGTACCAGGAAATGTCTGCTAAAATGGTCGGCCAGCGAGATATTGACCACTGAGTGCTGATTTATCTATACAAACTAACATCGTATGTCCAACACACATTAAGGTACGTATATGGGCCCATTGCTTGCTTACCGTTACGTAGTACATAACATAAACGCACATATTTCGTTTGGTGCTCAAAGAAGTAGAAAAAACAAGTTGAGGCTTCGGGACGCAGTAGACAACATAACAATTGAAAGTTTTTGTTACCGACGGGGATTCCTACCTTTCACTTACAAATGACGAGTGTTTTTGGTCTCATGACCAACTAGATACCCCAAGCATGCATCTTCATTTAGCCAAGTTTATCATCCATATGAACCTACAACTATAAAATATTTACGGAATTCGTGTCGAACCATTAAAATAGCACCATTGGTCTCATTTTATATTTAGAAGACGTAGGTCAAATAACAAATATACTAACACATCGAACAGTAATGTTGTGTCGAGTATACTAACGAACATTTAAATAAGAGAAATGATTCGTCAGTTCAAATGCTGTACACGTATTACACATAAAGATTAATTGGGGAACCAGTTGAGGCCACTAAGACAATTAATAAATAAAAACACATGTATTGTTTCGAGCCCATATAAGTTGAAGACGGGAATAGAGACTAGATGATATCCCAGGATGACTACACTTGCAGTTTGCTTTCATTGCATTATTATTTTGTTGAGCATGGCATGGACATCGACATCTGCATCATGGCAGCATTCCACAGAGCTGTCGGCGTCATGTTTTCTGCTGAGGTTATCAATCAACGCATGAAACAGAACTTGAAAACGTAACTTATAACGTCGACGGACAAGACGTTCAGGTTGAGTTGAGTTTATTTTAAGGAAGAACCGACATCACGTTCGAAGCCTGCTTCTAGCGATTTGGAAGCAGACCGCCTTGATTTGAACAATGATATGAACATCGGTCGTTCAGAAAGCAATGGCAAGCTTCTGAAAGTAAACTTACCTCTTAAATAACAAACAGCCAACACATGATGATAGGATTAAATGCGACGTCTTGTAAATGGTATGCAACTAACTTTTTAAACTAGCTATCCGTACGTCGAAGGTTCGTCGTTCTCAAGAACAAAGTGGTGACTGTGAATCTACTCGTACAACCATGGTCAGGATGCGAGAACAGCAAATTAAAAGAGGTGTGGAAAAACAAGAACACAATGCAGAAAGCCAAAGAAGATTAATACACCAACACAAAACTGGTGTCGTCAGTCGCTACACCCTGCGGGATTTACTGAGGAAGGGATCCGAGCACTAATAATAGAATGAATGGTTGGATGTGCAATGAGGATGATCTGTCGACTAACTAACTAACTAACTAACTAACTAACTAACTAACTAACTAACTAACTAACTAACTAACTAACTAACTAACTAAACTAACTAACTAACTAACTAACTAACTATCTCACTAACTAACTAACTAATGTCGAAGTAGTCTTCTTCCTTCAGCAAAGCGCTGTAGTCAGTTGGGGGAGACAGGTTCAAATCCCCATGTGGTCACTTTAGCTATTAGTTTTTATATTCTATTATTCTATATTTTATATTTTATGTTCCTTGCCAGTGAGAAGTCCTGATCGTTCGGGTCCCATTGATTGACGGACGTCGATCGCGACGATTGGGCAATCTTGAGCATAGCCTACGATGGGTAGCGTCGTGATATTCTGTTGTGATAATTTGGTGTGTCCAGTGTGTGCCGCGTGGTTACACACCCACTTCACACGCGTGATCCGGGACTGTTTCAGGATCCGGTCAGAGATATGCACTACTGACGAGCTCAAACGAGGGCGAAACTCGAGTATAGTGCTTCCATATTGACGTGGATAGGCCTTAGGTTCATATCAGAATGCGCTCGGCGTTGCCAGTAGTGGGTTGTGCTCAATATTTAAATTTCAAATCCCGAAACAACCACATAATCAATTTATTATTGCTCACTGGATTTAGGAGGCCTGGTGTTCCTTGCCAGTGAGAAGTCCTGATCGTTCGCGTCCCATCGATTGACGGACGTCGGTCGCGGCGATTGGGCAATCTTGAGCATAGCCTACGATGGGTAGCGTTGTGATATTCTGTTGTGATAATTTGGTGTGTCCAGTGTGTGCCGCGTGGTTACACACCCGCTTCACACGCGTGATCCGGGACTGTTTCCGGATCCGGTCAGAGATATGCACTACTGACGAGCTCAAACGAGGGCGAAACTCGAGTATAGTGCTTCCATATTGACGTGGATAGGCCTTAGGTTCATACCAGAATGCGATCGGCGTTGCCAGTAGTGGGTTGTGCTCAATATTTAAATTTCAAATCCCGAAACAACCACATAATCAATTTATTATTGCTCACTGGATTTAGGAGGCCTGGTGTTCCTTGCCAGTGAGAAGTCCTGATCGTTCGGGTCCCATCGATTGACGGACGTCGGTCGCGGCGATTGGGCAATCTTGAGCATAGCCTACGATGGGTAGCGTTGTGATATTCTGTTGTGATAATTTGGTGTGTCCAGTGTGTGCCGCGTGATTACACACCCGCTTCACACGCGTGATCCGGGACTGTTTCCGGATCCGGTCAGAGATATGCACTACTGACGAGCTCAAACGAGGGCGAAACTCGAGTATAGTGCTTTCATATTGACGTGGATAGGCCTTAGGTTCATACCAGAATGCGATCGGCGTTGCCAGTAGTGGGTTGTGCTCAATATTTAAATTTCAAATCCCGAAACAACCACATAATCAATTTATTATTGCTCACTGGATTTAGGAGGCCTGGTGTTACTTGCCAGTGAGAAGTCATGATCGTTCGGGTCCCATCGATTGACGGACGTCGGTCGCGGCGATTGGGCAATCTTGAGCATAGCCTACGATGGGTAGCGTTGTGATATTCTTTTGTGATAATATTATGTGTCCAGTGTGTGCCGCGTGGTTACACACCCGCTTCACACGCGTGATCCGGGACTGTTTCCGGATCCGGTCAGAGATATGCACTACTGACGAGCTCAAACGAGGGCGAAACTCGAGTATAGTGCTTCCATATTGACGTGGATAGGCCTTAGGTTCATACCAGAATGCGATCGGCGTTGCCAGTAGTGGGTTGTGCTCAATATTTAAATTTCAAATCCCGAAACAACCACATAATCAGTTTTTATATTATTTAGTTTCCCTGTGGTTTCTAACGCTTTACTCTTACTCCATTATTACCACCCAATGTCCGTGAATGCATTTCTCATACTATTTCAACGTTTCCTCTACGGTGTCCCTATCAATCGACATGTGTGTGTACAGTATGTACTACAAATCATTCTCTACATTCTTTTAATAATTCAAAAATTATAGTGCTTATAGTTGTGTTTCTTCATGGTATTCTACATTTGTATTCCCAACCTAATACCTTATCTTTGAGTCTAATATGTTGGCTATAGTTAATGTTTGCTTTCAGCTCTCTGTTATTATAGTGCTGACCTTCCTTTCAAGGTGATACAGGTATGAAAGCTAAGAGCTTAAATGTTTGCTAAATGCTCACTCTGAATAATCATTACTCCTGCTGCATTCGCGTATCCTTATAAAAATAATTATTTCTATTTTCTCTTACGCTCTCTCTCTCTCTCTCTCTCTCTCTCTCTCTCTCTCTCTCTCTCTCTCTCTCTCTCTCACTCTCTCTCACACACACACACCCACCCACACACCCACCCACACCCACTCACCCACACACACACACAGGCACACACACCCACCCACACACACACCCACAACACCCACACACACACAGACACACACATAGACACACACAGACACACACACAGACACACAGACACACACACACAGACACACACAGACACACACAGACACACACACACAAACACACACAGACCCACTCAGACACACACACACACACACACACACACACACACACACAAACTCACCCTCCCCATCCCTATACACTTTTCCGGTTTCCCGAACGCTATCAAAAAGTTGACCAGCGCGTCGCGTGATATATTTTCATTAGCTTACATATTTCCTGACAGCCAGCCTTATTTCTTCGACACCAGATTTGGATGTTAGGCCTATATCTCCGCTAGCATGCATGGGCCCTATTTTCTGACCATATCAAGCCAATTTATGTCTGATCAGTCTGTACATTCTGCCAGTTTGTTGGTGACAGCAGCTGTAATTAACTATGTATTCACGGACTTCAGGATTTCGTACCAGCTGTTTCTGAGCTTCACCTTTACTGTTTAAGACTAATTGTTAATATTTCCATAGTTATGAAAACTGTATTGACTTTGGTCGTAAATTGGATATTTAAACATGGGCAAAACGAAACAAAACGTTCAGAACATGCTATATAACCATGAACGTTTGAAATAGCAGCTAAAATACTGGCTTGTAAACATTTAGGATTTAAGAAGCACACTTTCCAAATCTTTGATGATAATGTGGGTGTGCTCGCAACAGTCGGCTCTGTGGCGAATGGGTTACAGACCCAATTCGTAATACCCCATGCCGCGTTCCAAATACAGCTGCGGGTTATTTGACAGCTGACCACCTTGCATTGGTTTTCCTACAATGGTATGCATGCCTGTCGTTTAGAAATAATGGCAAACTACTGAACGTATAATTGCAAAGAAATCACAAACAGCCACAAAATAATGGAGTTGACTGCGATGCCCTGTAAATGATATGCATCTAACTTTACTTAAAAGTTCACGTGTCAACCACCATAGCGTGTGAATAACATCTCTAAAATGAAACCCGATGAATTCAATCTTCTAACTCTAATTGATATAGATGTGCTGTATCTGTCCATTTTACTACAGATAGATAACGAATTCAACTAAATGATCAGATCAAAGTTGTAGAAGTGCTGGACAGGACCCACTGTAACAATACCCGTGGGGTAAGCTGGGCTATGGTTACACTTTACACTTCAGGATGAAGACACAGGTGTAGTATGTCCCCCGACCCCTCAGGCCCGTGGACTCTGTTTCTCTCACTCGACCTCAGGGGTTTTCACCTCTAGAGGCTCAGTCCAGCAGACACAACTCAACTCTGGTAATGTTATTGTAAAGCGCGTTCAATGTATTATAACATACTAGTCCAGGCGAGGATAGGTTTAGATGAAGGAAGTGGGTACATAAGTTATGGATATATCTATATAGACAAAGAAGGATCAACAGCTGAAGATTTATGGTCTCATTACTGGACAGACTCCAGATAATGTCCATACGTCTGGTCGTCGCGGTTATCTCACTCGATCTTCTAGGATCCCCCTTCCAATAGTGTAGACTTCGTCGAATGAGTGGAAAGGGTAACGGTCACACAGGTCAATGTTGAGACGAGTCGATAGACTTCCCACTGATGAAATGTTCAAACAATGTGGTGTAGGCCCAGCGGACCAACTGAAGACTGTAGCATTCCCAATAGAGCAACGTTCTGACTTTGGGATAACCTCTTGTTCAAGGTGTCACCTCAAACAGCTGTCGAGGCGTAACCTTCACTCTGGAGCTTTGCCGCTCGTAGCGTACAAGACAATGTCACTTTCTGCCTCATCGTGACCTGGTAGCATAGTATCTGAGCCATGCTTTGGGCGTAGAGCTATAGAGTCTAACCATTAAGGTGTGATAGTAAATCTTGGTTCAATGGAGGGAGTTCAGACCTGGTGGTATTATTGCTGGAGGGGACTTCACAGGCAGGAGTCTAGTATGCTGATCCAACACAGGGGATATTGCATGATCACTGGATTCACTTGCTAGCCTTGTTCAACCTTCGTATACCCGCCATAGACTTCGTAAAACGTCACAATCAGAAGATCGATCCTAGTTAATGAACACTGCCTTTAGAACTTGGCCATAGTTAACTGTCGAGAATCTTTGACTTCCATCTAGACAGACTGGCGTAGGATAAAGACGTCGTTTCATCGGCAAGAAGTGAACACGTCTGTGGCCGGTCGACTGCTCGACCTTGGTTCTCGTACAACGTCTCGGGGGAACAGAGCAGTTCAACTTCTCGTGAAACTTAACTTTCATGGAGTTTACGACACCCAACCACGTGAAAAACGGACTCCTTGCGTTCCGTTCTGTCCGGGTGAAAAAAAAAAAAACCCTAGAATAGAACGTCTGGAAGTCGGGAGAAAGTTACAGAAGGGAAGATTCCCTCGGAGTTCCCCCGGCTAAAAATAGCTCCGTGTTTACCAGTACCAGAATAAGACGCGAGGACACGTCTACTGGCCATTTTGTGACACCCACAAACACATCTCTTCATGTCCTAACGTGACATTCAAGACGAGGATGGATGCTGTTTAGAATATTAATTTATAAGAGATCAGCATGGCCGAATGGATACGAGCACTCGCTTTTAAACTTCCGGTATGCTTATGACAAGGCAGCGGGCTCAACACCTACACCGGTCAGTTGGAGTAATATCTTGTCCTTGACTTGGAGACGTTAATTTAAAGTACCTCAGAAATCGGAGTTAATGTGTCTGATGGCGAGGGACTCTGGTCATAGGCAAAGCTAATCCACACACAATAAGTCCAGCGCATTCCCTAGTAGTGACACCTAACAGTTGTAGTAGCACGTGTATGGATTACGTTTGAATTCAAAGTGAGCGAACGGAAACATTCAAATGAATTTTACAAAGTGCAGACAGGGCAAATGCGCAAGAAATCATATATTCATTATGAAAAACGTCTACGATAAATTCTGAAACAACAATGTAGAGTCGAATACGGGCTTCACAAAGTACAATCTTTATTTGGCATGTTGTCAGTATAAACAATGATGAAATATCATTAGAGAAACGATGTTTCTAAACTATTTGATCCACTCAATTCAAACAATCACAATCAGCAGGCAGCTGACAGAGTAGGTGGTGAAACATTGACCTGGTTTGAGGGAGTAAGGCAGGATTTAATCTTTTCCTCATAGCTGTTCACCACGGACATAGCGCGAATTAAAAAAAAAAAAAACGATTAAACAATTTTGATGTACTCATAACTGGTGGAAATCTGACTCCTGAACTCGGAATTGCAAATGGCGAGGTCCTCCTCTCAAACAGCGTTACGGGACCAGAATAAACGACTCATTGGAGATAACGTTTTCCTAAATAGCAAAAAAGGATAATTTCCCTAGTCAAAACCACATTTCAAACGCACACTAGAATCAACATGGACGGAAATGAAAACCTCTCAGACTGGTTTCCTTTGGTCTATAACTAAAAAATGTATTGGATTTATTCGAAAGAAGAAACATGGACACTCACCTCAATAAACGACATATTAGAGATAACCTTTTCATAAATACAAAAAAGGATAATTTCCCTAGTCAAAACCACATTTCAAACGCACACTAGAATCAACATGGACGGAATTGAAAACCTCTCAGACTGGTTTCCTTAGGTCTATAACTAAAAAATGTATTGGATTTGTTCGAAAGAAGAAATATGGACACTCACCTTAGCCACGCAGAGGGTAAACAGAGTGATGAACCCATGGGACAATACCCTTACAGGTAAACATTTTGAGAATATACATCACCAACAAGTCTTGTAGCAGGAATCTGCTGTGAGTATGTGTAGCATTAGAAGATGTTTTAATTCTGAGTGCATGAAGGGATAGTTGGTCCTTCTGCCCGCCTCCCCCCCCCCCCCCCAGCCAGCGTCCAGTACTGAAATCAAACTCTCACCCGACCATTGTCGTCGTAACTTCTTAACCATCACACCAACTTTTCAATATTACATTAACATACTTAGAACACCGTGGCTCGTGGAGAAGGACAATACTGACATTCTACAAGATGACTCAGCGATGTCAAAGAGGGATACGTACGATAAACGAGCGTCTCTAAGCTGGATACGCACAACAGGGAGTAAAGAACCCGGAAGAGCCCGATGTCTGAAAGTGTAATGAAGCTAAAGTGACTGTAAAATTCGGCGACGGGAGAACACTTCTGATGATCGGACTCCCCGTCGTGTTTGTTCCACGGCGGAGCTGTTACTACTAATGAAGGCTGAAGAAAACTGTCTTATTAAAAACCTCATCTCTGGGAAACTGAAATACTTTGGTCATGTTAACTCGTTTACTACTTTAAGGTTTCGTGGTGGAAGATCCAGGCGTAATTAACAGCTGCGAACAGTCACTAGACTTTGAAAGAGGAGCGACCGTAACGCAGCGGCTAGCACGTTTGCTGTCGGATCGGTGGTCATGAGTTCGAACTCGCAATAAGGTGGAATTGTATAATTGAGCTGGCAACCAGGTCAACCCAGTTTAAAATGAATACCAAGAAACGATTAGGAAGTAAAGGTGATCGTCTTGATATTGACCACAGCACAACGGCACGTTGGTCTGATGGTTTGAAATAGCTAGGGGGTTATGTTAACTATGGCATGAGAGCCAGCGGACGAGGGTTCCATGCCTGAACTCGCAGTTCGCTAAAAGAGAGAAATACTCTCCACCCATTCCTCCGTCAACTCACGCTTAAGAATATTCTTATCCTAGCATTTCACAAACCCACAACAAGTACCTGCGACGGCATTTTAACTAAATTTTCTGGATTGCCGATTGGTCTATTCTAATAAAGGGATAGCAACATAAACCAGATATGCGTCGAAACGTGTGATAATGATCCTCTACAGGAGCTGACTTAAATACACATCGAAAGTGGCAACTAGGGAAGTTAGAGAAGTTTGTTTAATTATACCCAATGTAAAACCTAAAAGAGCACATTACTCAGTTGTTAGGATTCAAATGAAAGAGGCAATCACACATCAAACGTTAATTGGGATTCAAAGAGTTATGTCAGTCTTTTAGATAGCACAGTAATAAAAAGCATAGTTTGTGCTAAGTGAGGCAGGTGTTAACCAATAACGAACCGTGGACACAGGACATGCAAGTTAGTGTGGAGTTGATTGAGGTAGAAGAACTGGAGAAAGAATCAAGAGTCTATCCAGCAGATTGTGCTGAGAGTGACGTGCTTCTTGATGGTAGATAACCGTCACCAATTTAAATTGCACACACCGCATAGACAACTTCCAAGTGGTATATACATGAGCACACTCTGGCGTGGTTGGAAATGAACAGGCAGAAAGATTAGCTGGTGCTACATTAATGAGGGCTGATCTGATGCATGATAAGGCAGATGTGGTGAAGGCACTCTGGGAGCTCTTGAACAATGCAGAAGAACGGACAGACTATCATGGTCGGTCGCTAGCATGGCCGAATGGATAAGAACGCGTCTTCTTAAACATCCGGTGTGCTGATGCCGAGGAATGGGTTAACAGTTTACACCGGACATTTGGACTAAAATTTTGACCTCTCGTCCATGACTTGGGGACGTAAATTACAAGTACCCCTGAATTCAGAGTGGATTCGCCTGATGGCGAGGGCCACTGTTAATAGGGAAAGCAAGTCCACACGCAAAAATTCAGTCCAGCACAACTAGAAGTAGTGTTATGGATTACGCTTGAGTTCAAAGCGAGCGAGAACCAAAAAAAAAAAAAAAAAACTATCATGATCTAAAGAGAATGCGGTAGAGGTTTTGGTAGACAGTTGCCACTCAGAGGTAAAGCAAGACGGACATATAATCAGATTGTAACGGACATCATTAGTATCGGAACTCTACGCTGGCTGCAGAACATGATGACTGCGCGCTTATGAAAATGCCCCGCGTTCAATTATGTCGGTTTGGACTCAACTCAACTCAATTCTATACATGAGCCAAATGTGGAGAGTTCACGGATGTTATCGAAATGAAGTTGTTTGCATGTTGGGTTTTTTTTTTGTTTGGTTTATTAGTTCGCATATCCTTTACAGGGCATCGCTGTCAACAGCAGCATCTTTCAGCTGTCTGTTAATTTCTTGGCAAGATTACGCTCAGTAGTTTGCCATTGTTTTCTGAGCGGCCGGCTCAGTTATCCCGCAAATCACCAGCGGGAGTAGAACCGCTTCCAGTTCTCGCCCGCTACGAGACTGCGTAATAAACGGGATTGCGGAGAAAGTGTTGTTAACCCTCGGCCAGAGAGACCGGCCATGTTGGGTTTGTGCAAAGTAATTACCAGAAACCAAGTTTCCATTTGTACAAGACTGAATAACCCGAATCAACCAGATCTCACAACAGCAACAATAACATTAGCAAACAACAACAACAACAACAACAACAACTATATGCGACTGAAGATTATAGAAATAAGTCCATCATCAAGAATTCAAGTTAATGAGTTGTTCGAGAGTTAATAACTCGAATTAACACAGACTTCACAACAGCAACAAAGATAACAATAAGATTAGCAAATAAACTACATTAATTATAATCGACTAAATATTATAAAAGTAAGTACATCATCATATAACCCATTCTTTTAAGAAAGTTACTATCATAGCAACCGAAAGCATCATCATTGTTAGCGAATTGATTTATTCCCAATCTTCCACACCATCATCTCCCCCATCCCTGCAATTCGTCTTCTTCTACTCTTACTCCAACTTCTCTTCTTTTTCTCTTCTACTCTTCTTCTAGCCTGTCCCTCTCCTCCTTCTCAGCCTCCACCTCCTACTACTTCATCAGCTTCTTCTTATTGCTCCGTCCTTCCTCCCGCTGTCTGTATTGATCCTTTCAGTTTCAATTACTACAATGCTCCAATAATTCACGTCTCCACTAATTGCATTCCAGAACACGCAGTATCAAATTTCTTCAATCAGCTTAGCGTTATCAGCAGTCTTGTTGCTCTTTGTTAAATTAATATTTTTATAAAATAACCTACAAAAATGCAATTAGCACATTTCACATACATTTTACAAGCATAACGAAAACTGAACAATAGTTGACAATACCAAATTATGCATTATACCGAAACCAAATGTAAACTTAACAGCCAAAAATTTATTGGACTTACAGCAAGTAATATAACATGTGCTAATTTCACTGAAGTAGAATTCGCCAGCAAATGAGCACCTGGCATAACAGATTTAACCTACACATCAGCGCACCCACACAGACGTGCCTGGCCTGGCATGATCATATCATTAAATGTGTATGGAGAATGCATAACTGGTTGGCGTGGAATCTGGTTTTAATGACATTTTCATACTAGTAGAATTATTTTCATCAAGCTTCTATTAGAAATGCTCCTTGTGAACTGTGTTGATATCTTGTCTACAGAAAGGTTACGATATTGAATCAAGATTGATGGAGAGAATAATAATAGGTACGATAGAACAATGGATAGAAAAATTACAAGAATAAAAGTAAGAAAGTATGAAAAGAAGAATGAAGGACAGTGTGTGTGTGTGTGTGCGTGCGTGCATGTGTGCGTGCGTGCGTGCGTGTGTGTGTGTGTGTACTTTGCCTACACACGACAGGTAATTTGTTATGCAATAATAATAATAACCTCGTAAATATATCAAAATATTCAGTTTGCACGACACCTGTAAAAACCACACAGATCTATCGTTCTGATCCCACCCTCACCTCCACAACCGCTCCCCCCTCCCTCAAAACAAAAAGGTAAAATAGAGGCAGAAACTCCAAACCTTCGGTATCTGTAACCATCTGGCGCCGAGATTCCTCGTTTCCAGGAGCCGAATGTTCTAATTTTGACATTTATACAACAGGTGAACCAACACGGCACCATCAGGAAATTAGATGCAGGGGAGAAATGAGAAAACCGCGGTTTGTACTTGATAAATATAACATCTTGATATCAGCCGGCGCGCGTTGAATATCGCCATTGATCGTTGCCTCTGTACATTTGCAATTAGTCTACCCATGTTTTGCATGGGATATCTCAAATAAGGCGATAGTGCTTATAAACGAATTGATAAAGTGAATGAAGGGGGAAATGTTTTTGACGGCCGCTGATGAAGAATAATATAACTGGGTATATAGATATCATAGTGATATTAAATTAGTCATTATATAAGTCGCTATCAATGGATGTATGAAAGAGAGTGTGAGAATGTTATATAGATCCTATTTAGCTGTATGGCAGTGAAGCACGGAACGTGAGTTGAGTTGAGTTGAATTGAGTTAAAAACCGACATTACTGCACTCAGGGTATTCCCATACGTGCTCCGTCCTCTCGTTCAACAGCCAGCGAAGAGTCATACTACTAATCGTTCCCCTCGCTATCTGATTAAAAGTTCTCCTGGTCTTCCCTCTCAGTTTTGAGATTCTTCCAGAACCCCTGCCGATCCCCCACAATCTCATTCTTTCCACATACGGGTTCTCAATCTGTTCCTCCGCCTTCTCCACCTGGTCCCACAAACGCACACCCACCACCCCTTTGTCCATAGGCACGGAAGGTGAATACATTAGAAAGAGCCTAGTGGCAACATAGATGTGGTTTCTCAGGCTAACATCGTGGATACCTTGAACTAACAGAGTATCTGGTAACGATTGTCTGGAAGATAGGGATGAACCAGATCAGTATATAACGTTAGAAGACAAAGAGATACCGCATTCATTGGTCATCAAATAAGAAGAGAGGCATTAGAGAACATCGTGATAACTGAGAAGATCAGTGAGGGAAATATACAGAGTGAGACTAAGAGAAATGATGAATGGACTGAAATGGTTGTATGGAAAAATATCATCAGCAGTATTGATCCAGAACACCATGAATAGATATCCGTGGAAAGACATAACGCCTACGCCATCTGGCAATGCACATGGCGGTGACATAAGTATATACCCTAAAAGTACCGGAGAGTATGAGGGACGATCTCATCGTATCCTTTATGGCGACGTTATAACCTTTGATGTGGTGAAGAGATTTATTGGCAACACGTTGAGAACCAATTGGGAATCATCAAACAGGTGACGACATTGCAGTTGTAGACATGTTTCAAGCGAACGAAAGAAGAAGAAGAAGAAGAAGATCAAACAGGTGCAAGTGACACACATATTAGGGACGTTCATTTGAAACCCGTTCCAATGGCTTTATTACAAAAACATGAAAGAAACATTAACAGGTGTGGTAGAATTAAACAAAACAATTATTTTGAATGAATTATGCACCATGGGTTGGGCAAAAGAAGTCGCCGTAGGCTTTCAGGCAAGCATCTCATTGCTTAGGTAAGTGGCGAATGCCGCCGCAAAATAGAATTGCGGTTGCTGAATCTTGTGTTTACTGCGTTCATTACGTCTGTATCTGTGTGAAATCGTTGCCCCTTGAGAGCTTTTTTTTAGAGGTCCGAACAAATGAATATCGCATGGTGACAAATCAGGACTATAGGCTGGATGATGCAGAATTTACCACTTCTTCCTTGCTAATGCTTCCTGCACAATCTTTGCGACATGCGAACGAGCATTATCGTGCATCAAAATCACACCGTGAGTAAGCTTGCCGGGTCGTTTATTCTTGATGGCTTTTGGCAACTTGTCTAGTGTTTGCAAGTAGTGGATAAAGTTGATGTTGACACCAGCTTCTTTAAAGTCGGCCAACAATAGCCTTTCATGGTTTAAAAAAAATGCGCTCTCTTTTGCTGCTCGGCTCAAAGTGGTGACACCATGATTCATCGCCTTCCACTATGCGGAAGAGAAATGCATCACCCTCCACTCTGTAATGCAGCAAGTGGTTCAAACACCATCCCACGCGTTCCTCTTTTTTGTGGTCAGTCAACATCCATGGTACCCACTGTGAACACACCTTCCGATATTGCAGTTTCTTACGAACGACCTTTTAAATTGTCCCAATTGATACATCAAATGTTTTCGCTAGCGAACGTATGCTTCGACAATGATTCATCTGTACAGCTGCATCAATTCTGGCGATGGTTTTTGTTTTTTGTTGCAACAATATGCGCTTGACCCAGTCGCCGAAGATCTGTCTTGAACTGACGTCCTTTCCAAAACATTTGTGCCCAGTCTGTCACTGTTGTCTTCGACTCACATTTGTTACCGTACGCTGCCTGTTTTCTTCGATGATTGTCCACTGGTCAACATCCTTCAAATGAGAGAAACTGAATCACAGCTCTTTGAGCTTCTTTGGACAGATTTTGGATCAACCCAGCCATTTTCTCAACGGTCAGAAACAGAACCTATGCATCAAGGGACGATAAGCACGTGCTCTTTTATTCATTGGTCAGTATTTATTACATGACTATGATGACATGATCATGTTCAACGCACGCAATTACGCGCGGTGCGACACAAACGGATTTCGAATGAACGCACCTTATGATATATCGATTTGAAACACCTAGTTAAATAAAATAAGACGAGACTTTACACATAGACAGTCCCGATAAGAAAACGGTCAATATAATTGACTAAATGACTGGTGCTCTATGAAGAATTAGTAACGTAGGTCTACTAATATAAATGAAGAAGTCACTGATGCTATAACATATATAAGTTAGTTGCATATCCTTTACACGACGTCACAGTCAACCCTAGCATTATTTGGCTGTTGGTGATTTCTTCGCACGTTTACGTTCAGTAGTTTGCCATTGCATTCTGAACGACCGGCACCATACCATTGTATTAAAACCAACCTGAGGCGGTCTGCTGACAAATCGCCTGCAGTTGCGTTTCGAACCCGGTATGCGGGATTACAAATTGCGTGGGTAACCCCTTCACCACAGAGCCGGTTAAAAGGTATAAAGAAATGAAAGATGGCTGGGTCAGATGAAGTCACAGTAGAGGAAATGGAAACACTGAGAGAATTTAGAACAAAAAATATTAACTAAACTTTTGGCTGATGTTTACAGCATTGAGTACATATCATGGTTCCTATTATTGTGTCGTCCCTGGAGTGGGGGGAATGAACACCCACATTATATTTTAACCCCCTAGCATTATCCTGGAGAATCCACTAGATTCCGTCCACCACACTCCCTGAGTTTATGGACACCTCTTTCTCTCTCTCTCTATCATCACTGGATCATGCCCCCTCTCATTCTTCCCCAACACAACATACTGAACAAATCTAGCTTCTAAAAATTAATAACAATTAATTTATTAAAAGAAAAGTGTAATGTATGTGAGAAGTGTATGCAAAGAATGTGTGTCGTATACTATAATGTGTGTAGAATCGGACCAGCAGATCAAGAGCCAAGTCAGATCATCATAGCAATGGCTACACCACAGCAGGTTAGCTCAGCACACAAAGACCTCACCAAACGATGTGTCTCTCCCGCCAGACGTTGACTTCCTCCGGTAGCTACTTGGTAATCCATATACATGATCATCCGAAATAGATACAGTCCATAGTTTAACACTGATCATGGATCGGTTACACACTGCATACTATAAGTCCCTATAGTTCTAAATATACCAATCCCTGTACTGTGAATATAGGTATCACTGTTAATGGTAACACACTTGATTCTATCTATTGTCTAGATTATCACAAACACAATGTCCCTTGTAATATTCCACTGGAATCTACAACTCCATGTGAATGCTACGTTTAGTGTTCCTTTTTAATCCCTAGTGTTCATTTGATATGTGGTGTAAAAACGAACATCAACCATCTTAGGTTAACCCTATCACACAGGAATCGTTTATATGGTTTTGCTCAACTGAGCCATGTTCTGGTGGACCCTCCTGATTATGGGCCCAGCATAAACGCTATTGTATAAACTTTCTTCTCTGAAGTTAGTCATCTTATTAAAACATTGACTGTTCATCTGGTTTTCTTCCTACCCGGAGTAGAACTTCATCAAAACCAGTGTAGAGCTTCCTCGTAACTGGCGGGGAACCTGTTAGAGAAATAACACACCTGGTGAGAGCACTAGTCACTGACCTTTCTAGCTGAGTGTAGGCCTACGGCCTCGCTCAGTTATTTATCAGCGAGCTAAACTCTGTCTTGGAGCAGAGGAGCTCATCACCTTGGTCCGAATTAGGATAAGACAAGGAAATACCAATAGACAGAGTGCAGAACCCCAGTAGGCACCCCACTGGAAGATCCTACCATTGGACATTTCCCCTATCTCCCAACCCATCCTCAATCTCTCCAAATATCACCCCAATACACTATTCTCACTAGCAGAGCTAATTATCACCTCACTACCCTATTCTCAACTAGCAGAGCCAATTACCATATCACCTTAGCTAGTTCTTACAATGCAGCTGCCTACAGTCGCCTACACTCTTTTACTGCCTAATCACAACGCAACACACTATGTTGAAGTCCTAAACTCTAACTATCACCAGTCTGTCATACTTTAATTATACCTAAATACAATCTATGGAGTGCCTTATGTAACACTGCTTTACTCCTGAATCACATCTACATTTTGCCATGACAGGCACGTGTATATTAAATTTAATTAATCTCGAACACGGTAGATGTTTTCCAAATTCATTCAGAGCTAGCAAAACACCGTCCCTCTAGGCCAACTCTCTTGTTTACAATCGCTGCAACAAGTTAGGTTTTTCAAACAGTCTTGGATTGTCCTAGTGACGTCCTTTGATGTCAACCCCAGGTGGTCCCATGGGCACACAATCGGTTTCCAACCTCACAAGAATATTTATCTCCCTGTTGTTCAACCAACGCAAAAGTCTTCTCCCTTTCATATTGTGAGTTGGGCAATATTCTGGTCCACGATTGTGGGCGTGGGTTCAGATCCCACTTCTGACACCACTTTTATCCTAGCCTGTCATCAAGCGATGTTTCAGGCATTACGGGATAAACTTCTCTCGCACCACACAAAAAGATTTGTCAGTCGTACGAGAGGAATTGATTACACATTTTATTGCCACTGGCTCTTTACATTACATCAATGCACAAAAACGGTCGCTAATAAATCACACATGAACACACAGAATTGCCTATCACTAGTCGTTCCTAACCCTACTACTAAATCTATCTACTCGGCTAAAGAAATACGCATCGACGCTAAGCGATGTGTTCACTACGAAGTCTGTCCCCTGTCTGACTATTCTCCGCGTGCCCACTACACAGCACGCGGAGGGACCTTGTGCGTACTTCGGCTTTTGCGTGCTGCATCATTCAGCACGCTTAGAGTAGTGGTATCTCTTGAGTTTCATTCTAGTTCTCCGTGTCTATCACGTTGGCGTGATTATGCCGTGACCAGAGTGCTTACTCTCTGGTTGACACCTCCGTGTCTCATGAGAGAACTATTTGATAGTTCTCCTTCCTATCTACTCCCTACACCTACCCTGCCCTCATGTAGTGGCACTGGGTTACCTCTAATCTACTTGAGGTAGACCACTCATTCAGGGTGGTCTTCCCTGAGTCTTTGACATCAACATGCCGACAATTTTCTGTCTTGTGGGGAACTCTCAAAGACTGACAATTTTACTTTGATCCGACTTGAGTTTTTCTGTACTGGTAACAAACAATTGCAGCTGTGAAAGCAGGCTGTCTGTTATTTTATCATCTTATCGTTAGCTCACAGTGATTCCGCGACAGTACATATCTAATTATATATTGACATCTGTATTTATAAATTTTCCCCAGAGACCAGTGAGTAATTTAAAACGAACAAATTCGTACAGTAAACCTCATAGCTCTTGTCACGAAATATTTAATTACTGATATTCTGAGAATAACAAGAAGAAAATAAAGATGGAAATCAGTGAAGAACAGTATGAGTTTGTGGAAGGAAAAGGAACTGACACATGCCTGGGGTCATTGACATTAAGATCTGTGTCCTGGATAGCAAGGATACACATAAACTAGTTCACAAGATAAAATAGGGCGGGTAGTAAGAACCCCAGAGGGGGAAAATGACAGGACAGTGATTGAAGGGGGAGCTGAGAAGAGGTCAGCTGGCTAGGATAATTGTGAGGCAGACAGTTGGAGCAGTGAGATAGTGTTTATGTGGAGCATTGTGAGTGATAGAATGGTTTAAAAGACAGTGACAAACATTGACGATGGAGAGTTGAGTTTAGACCGGACCAGGAGGAGGTCGGGGTCTGAGAAAGTGAAGAATTGTGACGGAGTTAGGAAGAGAACTCCGCTCGGTGGGTTTCAAGGGATAGTGAGTGGAATTAGAGACCCAGAGTGGGTTACTTTGAGTCGGGCTTAAAGAGAGGCTAGTATACCTGTCGTGTGGGACGAGATTTAGTAGGCCTTGAGAGGCAGTGTTATTCGAAGTGTTCCACTGGGATGGAGATATATTTTGAGAGAATTATTGTTCCTGGATTTATATGTTACGTGTGTCCGTGTTAATTCAGAATTAAAGGAATATTATGTGCGCAAATTAACGCTTGTTCACTGACTGGTGATTGGTTGTGATGGATCGTGGTTGATCGGTTGTTCAACATAGCCTATACGCTGACATTCCCCTAGAAACAATTATGGCCACTCTATTTGTCACTCAGTCAACATTCACTTTGTGTCAGAGAAGATTTATGGGGACTCGTCGCTGGAAGTCCATAACGACAGCACGAACATCTGAGTGTATTTGATTATAAGATTTATGAGGGCCGTCCGATCAAGAAACAAGATTTATGAGAGCCGTGCGGTCAAGAATAAACACCATTGTCAGTAGACAACGCATTTCAAAAGTTTCGGAGAATTAATACAGAGTTCACGGGAAACCAGATAAAAATAACATTTCTCACTCGGAGTGGGGAGAGTGGACTGGGAAAGGTTGTCCACGGTATAAACACTGGGTTTTCTCCTGTGCGGGAACTGGCTAGCAGAGAGTTCACGAAATGCCACCACAGTACATCTAAAAACAGCCAGCGCGCGGCAAATACACAACAGACAGTTCAAGTGGACAGTATCGCTCGCGGAGATAAAGACAAAATTAGAAACCAAAGATAACAGAAAGTGAGCAATTTCGGTGCGAAGTCCTGTGCCTGGTGAGACATTTTGTGTGTGTCTTGAGGACAACGCACGGTGTGGTTACAGGTCGACAGGTTAAGAATTTCACCACAGGTAAAACGACGGGTGAGGACGGTGGAAATTGTGAGTCTCCACGGACAAATTGGGTTGACAAGAGGGTCAGTGCTGTTTACGAGGACAGCGTAGTATTTGTGGATAACGGAAAATTTCCGGACATTACTTTGTTCGCGGCCAGTGTCGGTGCGTGGATTTGTGATAAAGAAAAACTGTGGTACTAAGTGAGATGACCTTTCAAGCCAAGGCCATGTACCAGGGAATGGGGCGGAAAAATTTCCATTGAGAATAACAAGTTGTTTTTGCTCCGAAACCAGGAGTTACGGTCATTGTTCTTAACGTCTTTGTGTGTGTGTCCTCATCGGGAAACAATCCACAACAGTCATTCAGGTGCCGTCATCGCAAGTATATTCGAATTTCTCTACCACAAAAGACTTGCAAAACGGATTTAAAGCGCCGATCATTTACGGTCATTCGTTGGTTTGGTTAACCTTGTCGGCAACAGTGAAGCCATACCATCACTTCAAAGTGACAGCGACTATGCAGTAAACATTCATTGACTTTAAAAGCATTTTCGTCTCCCCAAAACGCAGCGAAAACCCTATATTTCTGGCAAAACAAGAGCGATAACATACATTATACAATCACATGCAAACTCCACAGGGAGGGCTACAAAAACGTTACGGACTGTGTAGAGACAAGGCGTTGGGATAATTATCATCATCTTCAATTTGTACGACAGTCGAAAATCGTTATCACTACGAAAAAAGTGACATATCATCAGAACACTAATTCATTGTTGGAATCTAACGTCGTAATCTTTTCCAAACAGTAACAGACAAACATTTCCAGGCGATTTTTAGAGACTATTGGAAACAAACTAAGGACTTTTGTGAGATTCTACCATCGCATTGTTGTTGGCTTCCCTTTCTTGTTTCTGTTTCTCTCATCTTCCTAAGTATTGTTGTTGTGCGTTACGTAATTATTTGTATGTGGTCCAGTGGTCGTAATAAGTAGGATATTTTTGCATTGTTTCGCGACGTGCGGGAGACAAAGCAAAGGTAAATTGTCTAGGTGCACATTGTATGTTGTTGAGAGGCAGTTGACGAGTCAGTTTGTTTTGTGCGGTTGAGCATTGGGTCGTCTCGACATTATACACGATGTCCAAGTGTCTATCGTCAGATATATGTACATTATTCATTTTATATGTGTTCTTTTTACTGTTTTCTCTTTACTGTTACATATGATATTTGATTTCTTTGGATATATTGTATTGTTGTAATTCTTATGTTAAAACAGCTTCTATCTAGATGGTATCTGTCAGTTTATATTATGCGCACGGTATGGTCTTTCATGGGCATGATTATGTCAGTGGTTTTTATTTCTATGTAATCATCCGTCTGCGTTTCACCAGCCTATGCGTCTAGCGTCTAATATTTTGCACTTAGTGTGTATCATTTATTGGTTTATTTATATGTATGTGTAAAACTATTTCCAGGAATTTTTCTACAGTTATTTGATATATATATATATATATATATATATATATATATATATATATATATATATATATATATACGAGGGAGTATAGGTAATATTCCCCCCTCACTACCTAGTGCTTGTAGAGTGACTGGGTGAGTACAGAGTGATAGTAGTAGTACTATGAAGTTACATACAGTCTGAGTGGTGGTGAACTTAGCGAAAGCACACAAAGAATAGCAGCAGAGTCTTTATATTTATAGGTGGTTGACAGACAACACGTGTCCACAAATTACAAGATGTCTACTTTAATGGAATATATTGAAGCAGGTGAACGAATAGGTCTAAAGGGCAAAGAGTTACAGGAGTTTGCAGAAGCAAAATTGAAAGAAGTTTAGCACTAGGAAAGAGAGGAGAGGCATAATGAACGGGAGGCAAAGCGTCTACAGGAAGAGAAAGAGACACAAATGAAAATAGAAATTGAGAAAGAGAAGCTCAAATGTCAAATGGAAACAGAAATTGCACTGAGAAAACTAGACCTATCTAAGGGTCAAAGTGAGGAAAATAGAAGACCTTCACAGTCATCACAACAATTGAAACTGCCATACTTTACGGACCGCGACAGTCTTGAAGCTTATTTGGGGAGATTCGAGGCATCAGCGAAAGTGTCAGGCATCCCAGAAGAACAGTATGCTAGTTAGACTAGGTGAGTTTCTAACGAGAAAGGCCCTAGATACTATGTTTAATTTACCTTTAGAAGAATGAAATAATTATACGATTCTGCGTCAACGCATGCTTACAAAGTTCCAACTAACTGAGCATGGATACAGAACAAAGTTTAGACAATTAGTGCCAGAGACAAATCAGGATTTTACAGATTTTGTAAATACAGTGAAGAACACATTTAATAAGTGGATGGAGCTTGCAGAGGTAGGAAAAGATTTTAATAAATTAGTGGATTTAATGCTTAGAGACAAGGTGTTATCATCGTGCAATACTAATTTAGTGGCTTTCTTTGAAGAACGTAAGCCAAAGGACATAGACACAATGTCCCAGTTAGGGCAAAATTATATGACTGCACATCCAAACAGTTCTATAGGCAGACAGATTGATGAGGAAATAGTCTGTGCAGCGTATACGAAACAGGACCAGAATCCAGTTATCAGACCAAGGGCGAAAAGTGTGGATTCAGCACAGAAATATGAACAACAAGAGTCTCAAGATAATGGTTTCCGTGGCAACCATTTTGGCAGAGCAGGACGTTACCCATACAAAAGAGGGAATTTTCAGAGACGTCCAAATAGATATGCCGGATGCTGGAATTGTGGGAGCTGGAGACACAAGGCAGCACAGTGTGATGTACAACCATCCAGTGAGCTAACGAGTAACGTAAGGAAGGAGATTATCTGTTTCAAATGTGGCAAAAAGGGGCACGTCAGCCATCAATGTAGGATGAGAGAAACTGAGCATTCTAATGCAGCACAAGTGATTGAGACTATCAACAATGAAGATTGTAGTGGGTGCAAACCTCTTTTTGAAAAAGACGGTCAGCCAGTCTTAGTGTGTGGCCATACAGTGAAAGCAGGATCAGCAGTCCATGAAGGTGGAAGCATGAAGATGCACCATGGTTTCGTTAATGATAGGCCAGCATTAACAATTAGAGATTCCGGGTGTACGTCTATCGGAGTTAGAAAAAGTTTAGTGAACCCATCGGAGTACACAGGGGAAAAGATTAGATGCATAACTTTTAATGGGACAGTAGAATTCTACCCATTAGCCGTGATAGCAGTAAAAATACAATATATCATAGGGAGAGTGGTAGCGTGTGTTCTAGGCTCACCAGTGGCAGATTTGATCATCGGAAACGTGCCAGGAGTTAAAGATTGTCCAGAAGAAGAAGTAGTTTATTGGGACCAGTAACATAGGTTAAGTAGTAACGAGGTAGTTACCAAAAGAAAACCTAAATTAGAGAGTATAGCTGAAGAAAAAGAGGCACTTGAAGTAGACACAGAGGACAAGGATAGGACAGCTGAGCAGGTGAGAATGGATCTCAAATATAGCTGTAGGGAATCCCAGAGAAAAGATACTACTCTTGACAAATGTTTCCAAGGGTGTAGTAAAGTGAGACATAGACAATCAAAGAAGGGTAGATGGTGCTTCGATAGGAAGAACAAGGGTCTCACTCACCAGTTTTCAGATGGCGGAACTGCACGTGGGCAAGTAATAGTACCGTTAGCACATAGAGACCGATATACTAGAACAGCTCAGGATAGGGCATGTGCAGGGCACATAGGAGTAAGGCGTAAGCAGCATAGAGCAGGATGCCAGGTATATTGGCCAGGATTTAATAAAGAGGTCAGACTAAACAGAGAATCCAGTGTAACGGTACAATATGCAGATGGAAAAGTTAAGGCAGTTCAAAAGAGTGTTAACGACATCACTGAATCAGGATTAGGATTAGCAAAAAGATGTTTTAAAGATATAGGAAACATGAGGCATGGGTACATGAAGGGTAGACACAGCATCGACAGGAATCAGAGGTTGGTTGATGCAAGAAAAGAACCACCTGACATATGGTCAATACACAATTTCTCCAGATAGTTGATGGAAGACAGAGACAATGCAGTACCTCGACATTTATTCATGGACCATTATTAGCAAAGTTACATGGTTTGTGTGTGTTATTGAAGATATTAATTAGACCTGCGGGTACATATTTATAATGCTTTTCTATGTTATGTGAATTATTATGTGAGATATTAGTTCATGTATGGGTACACAAGATGGAAAGTGGTTCGTATTGATGTGTGGGGAATATAGGAATTTACTATGAGTATTTGATATAGTTTCTAAGGTGGTACATAAAGTGAGATGCAGTCATACTTAGGGCTACCCAGGCAATGTGTCTGGGTCACATATTTGATAGGTGTTAGTCTCCCATCATTTGAAAACGATTTTTTCTTTTGAGGAGGGGGTAGTTACACATACCTGGGCTCATTGACATTAAGATCCGTGTCCTGGATAGCAAGGATACACATAAACTAGTTAACAAGATAAAATAGGGCGGGTAGTAAGACCCCCAGAGGGGGAAATGACAGGACAGTGATTGAAAGGGGAGCTGAGAAGAGGTCAGCTGGCTAGGATAATTGTGAGGCAGACAGTTGGAGCAGTGAGATAGTGTTTGTGTGGAGCATTGTGAGGGATAGAATGGTTTAAAAGACAGTGACAAACTGTCAGGGTCTTAAACCTGGCTCGTTAACCTAACACATGTGAGACAGTACAAATACAACGTGATTTGACTTGAGACTCAACGACACGAAGTTTCGATGGATTTATTTACAGATCACGATCTAGAGATGATCATCACAATACATAAGTTATAACAATACATTTACAAGCACCCACAGCTTACAATCAGTCTCGCAAGATGTACAAGCACTCGACTTTCGGGCCACAGAACTACACAAGCCTTTCTCCCATCATACGTCCAGTCGAGTCCGAGTCCCAGAGCTGTCTGTCTATTTCTCGCAACGCGCCTGCCCACCTGAAGTGGCTTCACGAGGCCTGCGTGCGTCCTGCTTTGTCCTTGCCTGACCGCTGGCTGTCTCGTCAGCCGGCAACCTCGCAGCCAGGTAACTAATACTCGCCTGGCGGGCGTAACGATGTTACAGCATCCCCACTAGGGACTATTCGCCTGGCGGGCGTAACGATGTCCCTGCATCTCTGCTGGCAATACATTAGATTCTGACATGCTCCCCCGGGTCTTCTTCATGAAAGATGTCATCTTTCATGTACACTCTATATACAATACTGGGTTAATATTTTTAACCTGTCAGAGTCAACCTTTCTGTTATATACATTTACTTTGGTGTAGAAATATAAAAACACACATCTTGGCATAGAAACACATAAGAAAATTGACATTGTATCTAAAGACATGTGGTGTTCAACCTTTAACACTCGTCAAGCTTCATCCGCTCGATGGCTGATTACCTTAATTGCATTTTGACCCAGTCAGATCGGTAGTAACAGCTTCCCAAGCAACTACCTCGCAGCCTTTCAAAAAAAAAGTAATAATACGCTTTTTGCGACAAAAAACATCTGGCAAGACCGTAATACGGCTTTATATAAGCCGCATTCAACGCTCAAACTCTGACCTCATTTGGCCAGGAGTTCTTGTGTCGGTCTGCAATGTCGGTAACACTCTACCATGCCCAGTAGATGGCTTCTTGGCGTGTTAACAATCTGGCAACAACATGGCTATTTATACACAATACATCATCGTATACATTTCAATTAACGCCCTTGGTGTAATAATGTAATAACAATTAAATGAAAGGGACATAACTTCAAATATTAAGAAATATAATATCTTACAATAATTCTTCTATTTCTCAGCGTCATAGCTTGATGTTTCTCCATACTAGCGAAAAAATGTCGGTAGTATGAATAAATTAATCAAGATATGATTCTAAGATTACACTAAATGAAAAATCTTAATACACAATTTGTGTATTCGAAATTATTGAATCGTAAATAGTTTAGAAGTGTTATAACTTTTTAAGCTTTTGTTTATCGTCTGCTACTTTTGAACTAAATTTCTAAATCACACACGAAACAGCTGATGTTGAAAATTTGTAGAACACACTTGTTCCGGTCTGATGTAGTAAAACGGAATGTGCAAAGTTCTGATCGTTCATGTGTTGGTTGTTTCACTGGAAAAACTTCTGGATTTCGATTGACTGAAGTGGTGTAGATGTCAATGTTCAGGTCACACTTTCATACACGGAGTTAAAATATCACTGGATATGTTCCAAATGCAGATACCACGGATAAATTTGACAGTTCGCTTGCGGTAAGTTCAGAGCGAATGTGGCACTGTTCTTGTTTCGTAATATATACAATTAATAAAGTTCTCTTTCTACCACACACTACACAATTATTCACGACAATCACTACGTTAATAATAAAATAAGAAAAACTATATATATTGGGAATAAACCCTATCCCATCATATAGACATACACAGCTTTCGTGAAAAAAAAAACTTCACTGATGCATGGCTGTGTTGGTCTGAGTGTATTTTACACACTGCACTCAGACATTGGTGCTTACTGGGTCGGTCGGACAACGGGACAAAAGATCGGCAATCGTGTTGGTTCTGCCCGCGATGTGTCGAACTTCAAAGCTGTAATCTTGAAGTTTAAGAGATCAGCGAGCTATCATTTGGTTGGAAGGTACACCTGAATTGATAAATCTCAATGGACTACTGTCAGACTCCACAATAAAATGACGTCCCAGGAGGAATCTCGAAAATTTAGTTATACTCTCAACTAGAGCAAGGGCTTCCAACTGCGGTGTCGACCAAGAGCGTTCTCTAGGTTTTAATTTTCTCGAGAAGTAATATACAGGATGTAGGATGTTATCATGTTCCTGTAACAGAACTGCTCCAATCGCTACGGAGCTCGCGTCTGTGCGTAATCTGAAAGAAATAAGAAAATTTGGCAATTTGAGAATGGGATTCTTTAAACTATTCTCAGAGAAATAAAATAATACTTTCTGGAATGCAAATTTTAGGCATTCATTGCTTACAATTTTCTCGGGTTGATCTTTTGTTAGTAAGTTAGTAAATACTTCGGTCAGTTCAGCAAAATCTGGTATGAACTGCCTATAATAATTTATAAGTCCCAACAAACTTCTGACTTGCTTTTTCGTAGTCGGAAGTGAGAGTTTTAGTATCTTGGACACAATGTTATCGTCTGTCGTGACAAAGCCATTAGATATTTTGTACCCCAAGAAGGATATTTCCTGATAGGCTATGTCTACTTTTGCAGGCTTCACCGTCAGTCCGTGCTGTCTAATGCGTTCAAATGTCTGTTCTAATGTCTTTATGTGGTCTGTCATTGTCTTTGTAATGCAATGGAATGGTTTATGGTCTGCATTTTATGGGTGTATTTGACGTGAGTGTGATGTGATGTTGTACTAATTCTGTTTGTCCTGGGTTGTTGGAGAAAATGGTGTTGTACTGTTGTATGAGTTGTTTGCAACTGTCTGTTTCTGCTTGAGTTAACTTTGGGTTGATCTTAATTTCCTTCAAGCAGTTCGTCGTGTCTAATGCAGGTGTTGGAATTTCGTCACTAGCCTCGTCATCTTCATGGTCTATTATCACTGTACATGCTGTTGTATCGTCTTGTTCGTTGTCTCTGTTGTAATATGGTCTTAGCATATTGACGTGGAATATTTTGTGTTTGTCTTTTATTTGGATCTCATAGTCTAAAGGTGAAATCTGTCTCGTCACTTTAAATGGTCCTTGCCAAGAATCAGTCAATAAGTGTCTATCACTAGGTAGAAGAAGAAGAACGTCCTGTCCAGGTGTCAACGTTATTTTCGTGTTACCTTTGTCAGCATATTGTCTATATGTAGCACCAGATAATTTTAGTGCATCCTTTGCAATTATACAAGATTTGATGATTCTTTCACGCAATGATGTAACGTATACGTATGATGATATGGGTTTGAGTAAAGGAGTGGATTCAGTTAACATTTGATGATAGATGCTTAATGGGCCACGTGGTTTGGCACCATAGATAAGTTCAAAAGGAGAGAAACCTTTACTAGTATGTGGCACCTCGCGATAAGCAAAGAGAATAGCAGGTAAATATACGTCCCAGTTATTGGGGTGCTCTTGCGTGACTTTAGCAAGCATATGCTTTAAATCACCGTTAAATTTTTCTATAATTCCGCTCGAGTGAGGATGGTACGGGGAATTGAAACATTGCTTCACTCCTAACATTTTGGTGAAAGCTTGAGTAGATGCGGCAATGAACTGACTTCCCCTATCTGATTGGATAGTGTCTGGAAATCCTATCCGTGAAAATATATGGAAGAAAACTTCCATTATGTCATTGGCAGTTATGTTCTTTAGCGGAATCGCTTCAGGCCAGCGGCTACATTGATCAATAACAGTTAATATATATTTATTCCCTCTGGTTGTTATCTGATTAAGAGGGCCCACTATGTCGACAGATATTTTCTCAAAAGGTCGACTGGCTAAGTCAGTAATTTGTAACTTTGCCTGTGGGTTTTTTCCTTTCTTTACAAGTTTTTGGCAGATGTCACAACTCCTGCAATATTGCTTAATGTCATTGCAGAATTTAGGCCAATAAAACTGTAATAATAATCTTGATCTGGTCTTAGCGTATGCCATATGCCCTGCAAGAGGTTTATCATGGGCAAGATGTAAGGCTTGCTTACGATACTCACTTGGCAAAACAGTTTGCTCTGTTGTGGTGTCACCTCTGGTATAATACCTGGTGAGGATACAATTTTTCAAAGCAAAATGCCATCTTGCATTTTTGGTTAACTTTGGCTTTTGGCCGATCAGATAAAAATATTTTGACAATGAAGGATCAGCCTTTTGGGCTGTTACAAAAGTCTCCTTCATGGTTTTAGGAGGTAGTAATACTGGGCTAAGCATTTCTATAGCCTCAGTCTGATTAATTTCATCTTGCTTTCTAGCAGTAGATCTAGTTACTGCGTTCACACATTCAATGATATCAGATGGTGATGAAATAGTGTTATCAATGATGTCATGAGATCTTAGTTCTACATTAGCTACCATACATTCATTAGATGGTACAACAGTATCCATGATGACATTTGATGGTGATGTTGTGATCTCATTAATGCAAAGAGATGTTATGTCATGAGGCATATCATTTACCTCTGGTAAATTTCCAATTATAATATCACACACCGGGTTTGTTAATGCTGCGCATTTTACTTTCCCAGTGAGGAAAGGTGTTTGAATATATGCCCATGCTAGTGGGTACTTTTCAATATTGCCGGAGAATGTTCTGCATGTTACGTGCCTGCCTGTATAGTCTGTAGGCATTATGAACGTTCTCTTCAGTCCAATCAGTGAACTTCCCGTGTCCCGAAGGACTGTAGCAGGCTTGCCATTCACATATCCTTGATGGATGTTTATTCTGCCTTTGGAATCTACCACCAAATTAGCTTCTTCATTGGCAATAGGGATGGAGTGGCCGCATGTTAAAATACCATCTTCATAAAAGGTATTACAAACAGTACATTTATTTGCGTTAAACATATCAAAAGCCTGCGCTGAGTTCACAGGGTGTTTCTCTGATTCTTCTTCATCTGATGATGAACTATCAAATAAGGCGGCATTGGCTTTCTTGGTCATTTGTCTACCTTTACAATCATGGCGATAATGTCCATACGCCTTACAGAGGAAACATTTACGCAAATTTCTAAAGGATTTACGCTCCTTATCTTGTCTGTTTACGATGTTCTGTAAATATGTAAGATATGCGGGGTTCTTGTCGCACATCTCACCTTGATGATGTGAAAATTTACAATAGTTACAATGGTTGTACTTCTCAGATGTAGGCTTATAAGGTTTTTGCCTACGATAGGGTTTGTCATAGTTAGCCGCTGCTACAAAATTGGTTTCAGTAGCTTCACTGGCAAAACAATGTTTGTTGGCTGTGTAATAAGCCGAACCACGTCTTTCAATCTGCTCTACACTCGTACATTCATTCTCTTGCAAAAACTTTGAAAATGCTGATGGAATAGATGAAATGACTTTATCTCTGATGATAAGATCTTCTAACTTTTGATAGTTCTTATCAATTTTAGCTGCTGAAGTCTATTTGGAAAATATATCTCGGACTAAGCAGAGGTAATCAGAGAACGTTTGAGTCGGTTTGGGCCTCAACTTGCTGAATTGTTCTCTGTAACCTGCCTCATCTAACATAAAATGTGCCATAATCTTTGATTTTAGATAATGGTAATCTTTTCTGAGGTTTTTGGGGATAGTCTCTATGACTTTCAGAGGCTCCCCTGATAAACTTCTCATATAAATTATATTCCATTCAGACAATGGGACCTGGTAATGGTCCATTAAAGTCTCAAAATTTTGGGTGAAGGCTGCAATGCAGTCAACCGAGGTATAATTTCTTACGATACCTTGATATTTCTTGTACTGGTTTTCTTTCTCCAGTCTCTCAGATTTCTTGGACTCTTTGTTTATGGCAGTCTCAGTATCAAGTTGTTTGATTTTTAATTGCATTTCCAGCTCTTCCCGTTTACTTTGAGCTGCTATCTCTGCTTTCTTTAATTCTGTATCTAACTCCGCTTGTTTTGTCTTTGCCTCTGCTTGCTTTAAGGCTGTTTCTGCCTCTACTTGCTTGGCAGCTCTTTCAGCCGCTCTTTCTTCAAGCTCGTGGTATTCAGAGTTTTTCTTCTCACTCCACTTCGTTAACTCATCACCTGTTAACTTTAACTTCAACCCCATATCGATGAAATCATTTAATGACGACATGATGGAAAATGCAAATGAAATATCAGACACACAATTTGTTACAAGTTGTTAGTAAAGTGAACAATTTACAATTGTGTTCTATTTACAATATGTGCCTAAATTTGCATCCGAAAGTATATAGAAAGAAAAATATACTCAAGTGTCCTGGATGCGGTGAAGAACGGTTGAAATTCGGACTAGGAACTGTAGGGTCGCTACTTCAAAACACAAATGACCTCTACGGGCCAGGGTTTCAGATGGCACAGAAAACCTGCTTTGTTTTTGGAGGAAATAAATTAACGTCTGTTTGATGTGGTGTGTATGCTTGTCACTAAGTTTTGATTAGGTTTGTATGGCGTTGAGTGTAATTGTAGGTCGTAATGTTGTCCGTCAACAATTTTTTTCAAAATCACAAGTCACTTTCTTTCCGAAACTTTCTGCTTTACCCAACTCACTTTTCAAAGACAATCTAACTATATCTTAACACTCTACAACATTGATGACACATCACTTACATTAAGATGACATTCAGTAAGGACATAGACATCAAGTTTACAAGATGGCGACAAGGTCACAATGGCGACAACTTCACAATGTCGACAAGGTCAAAACGGTGACAAGTTCCACAATCACAAATGTTTTACACGTTTACAAGATCAAACAATATGTATGCACTGTACGTTCACATTTAGTCTCCATGTTTAAATAATGTAATAATATATATCAAAATGAGCCTTCACAATCACATTTAAATGTACTCTAAAGTTGGACAAAAATTTCTAAGTTCACAAATCTAGGTTTTAAATGTTAATTACTTAAACCACGTTCATTTTAAAGCCGGACGAATGCCACCACGTCCACACATGTCAGGGTCTTAAACCTGGCTCGTTAACCTAACACATGTGAGACAGTACAAATACAATGTGATTTGACTTGAGACTCAATGACACGAAGTTTCAATGGATTTATTTACAGATCACGATCTAGAGATGATCATCACAATACATAAGTTATAACAATACACTTACAAGCACCCACAGCTTACAATCAGTCTCGCAAGATGTACAAGCACTCGACTTTCGGGCCACAGAACTACACAAGCCTTTCTCCCATCATACGTCCAGTCGAGTCCGAGTCCCAGAGCTGTCTGTCTATTTCTCGCAACGCGCCTGCCCACCTGAAGTGGCTTCACGAGGCCTGCGTGCGTCCTGCTTTGTCCTTGCCTGACCGCTGGCTGTCTCGTCAGCCGGCAACCTCGCAGCCAGGTAACTAATACTCGCCTGGCGGGCGTAACGATGTTACAGCATCCCCACTAGGGACTATTCGCCTGGCGGGCGTAACGATGTCCCTGCATCTCTGCTGGCAATACATTAGACTCTGACACAAACATTGACGGTGGAGAGTTGAGTTTAGACCGGACCAGGAGGAGGTCGGGGTCTGAGAAAGTGAAGAATTGTGACGGAGTTAGAAGAGAACTCCGCACGGTGGGTTTCCAGGGATAGTGAGTGGAATTCGAGACCCAGAGTGGGTTACTTTGAGTCGGGCCTAGAGAGAGGCTAGTATACCTGTCGTGTGGGACGAGATTTAGTAGGCCTTGAGAGGCAGTGTTATTCGAAGTGTTCCACTGGGATGGAGATATATTTTGAGAGAATTATTGTTCCTGGATTTATATGTTACGTGTGTCCGTGTTAATTCAGAATTAAAGGAATATTATGTGCGCAAATTAACGCTTGTTCACTGACTGGTGTTTGGTTGTGATGCATCGTGGTTGATCGGTTGTTCAACATACCCTATACGCTGACATTCCCCTAGACACAACCATAGCCTGTCACTCAGTCACTCAGTCACTCAGTCAACATTCACTTTGTGTCAGGAACAAATAATTAGCATATTTGCCTTTATAGAGTACGTCTACGCAATTTATAAAGTGAAGCAAGATGGAACATATTTAAGAATTTAAATTAATACTACAGTTGATGGGAAAATTTACAGAAAACCACAAATAGTTACTGGCAACAAATAACAGCAATTAGAATGGGAATAAAGCTGGAAATTATGAACAGGTAAAGCCAGGAGTAAGACAAGGACGTGTGTTGTCATCGCATATCTTTTCCCTAAATAGCAAAGTAAACATGAGAGAGGTAAAGATAGATCAGAAACACGAGTTGTAAGTTATAAATAATCTGTGGTATAAAGATGGCACAGTATTAATAGCTGAAAAACGGTTTTGCAAAAACTGTTGAACATTGTAGTTGTAGGGAATGCAAACAAGACATTTCCTCGAATATTTAAAAAAAAAACACAATCATGTATTCTTATGTCAAAGAAAAAGAGAACACGTGAATGTGATATTACAAAGAACGAAATGGCTTAACAAAACCCATAAATTCATATATTTGGGATCAGTCATTACATAAAGATGGACTACTGGTGACGGCGATTAAGTGATGACTAAGCCAAGCAAAAGCTGTCCATAAACTTTCAAATTTCTTCAGTCATCCAGTTTTTCTTAGCTTTTTGGTTTCTCTCTGGTAATATTTCTTTGCCTATTTGATAAGGGAGTCACTTAACATTTCTCATTGTTCATTTATACACTATATTTTAGTTATTGCACTGCACCTATTTTTTTTCAGTCACTCTGTATTGTTCTTGAATTTCTTTATCTGCTTGCAGAACATCTTTATTAAGTCTCATATTCTTAACCCCCCCCCCCCCCCCCCGATGAGTCTTCACCTTATCCCCGTGGGGGGGGGGGGGCATGCGTGTCCTAGAGATCCCAAGAGCATTGTCGACGGATACACAACTACATGTCAGGCAGGCCTTGGGTTACGGACCAGACCAATAGAGACACAACCTGCTGCTCTGCACGTAGACTGAGGGTAGCAGTTAAAGTCTAAATCAGGCGCACGATGCCACTAAATTTTGGTCCGGATACATACTCTAAGGCTTTCAGCTGAGGGATATGGCTGAACGCCTCTAAGCCATAAACATTCGGATGTGAGGGGCGGACCGATACCCACCTACCGATAAATGGAGGTGATATGCTGAGCACACTACATGCTTAGTTCAGATACTTGTCGGAGGGCTCTCGGCTGGGGGATATGAGGGATCCCCAGATGAGAGGACCTGGTCGTTTCTCACTCACTGAACGCGCACGGAGGTAAGGTGCTGAGCCGGAAGTACATGTAGCCTACCTCGTGAGCGAGTACTAAAGGTAGAAATGTGCCCCAGTCGCTTGAAATGATTACGAAAAATGTCTGTATCTGTATTCATAGAGAGTGTTGTCAAAGGTGGAAACGCGTCTCAATGACACGAAATGGAACTCCTGGCTATCTAATCCATTGCGTGGACTGAAGTCTGAATCGAAAGCTTACCTAATGGATGTCGTCTGCAGACTGACTGTTCCTGGTTTATGCTTGAGCGACCAGTGGCAGGCGAAATGCCCAATAGGTGGAAGTGAGGAATTGGAGCAGCCATGAGTAGGACGTGGCAATTCCTCGGGTGAGCCCAGTCTCAGGGCAATATGTGCCGGCTCTGCAATTATGGAAGCCTCCTTGGATATCTGGGAACGCCCATGGTATGCCCCTGACTTCCCTTTAGGGTTGACCGTGATGTCTTGACCGTTCTACCTTGACCAGCTGAGATGTGGGCGACATCACAACAATAAGTCTACCGTGCCTTGAAACCCGAGGAAGGCTAACCTCATTAAAAAATGCCCGCCGAAGTCGGAAGTGTCGGCCTACGGGTGGCAAAATAAAAATTGGCACTACGCATTTACGTCCGAGGGAAATGTCTTGTCCGAATGTCTCTCGTGCTAGGAACAGCTCTGACTACCTAGTTTCCGAACGCTGCTCATGTCCGGAACAGCTCTGACTAGCTAGTTTTCCGAATGCCCGTCATGCCCGGAACAGCTCTGTCCGGGCACAACGACAAGCACATGTCCGAATCGAAAACTCACTGAGTGGATACCGTCTGAAGACCGGTCTCGTTTGTGCGGGAACGGCCCATGGCGAACGAAATGCCCAAGTGAGGAATTAAAGCAGCCATGAGCAGGACGTGACGATTCCCTCGTTGAGTCCAGTACCAGGGCGCTATGTATCGGCTCTGCAACTATGGAAGCCACCCTGGATGGCGGAAAATGCTATGGAATGTCCCTGCCTTCCCTTGAGGGATGACCGTAAAGTCTACGACCGTTCCAACTTGACCAGCTGGGATGCAGACGATACCACAAAAGTGAGAGTCTCCCAGGAGTGCTAACCTGGTCAAAAATGCACGCAGAAGTCGGATGAGTTGGCCCAAGGGTTTCGGCCCAAGGGTGCATAACAACTCAACGCAATCAACAAAAAAGAAAAAACACTCCGGATGAACACAAAGAAGAAGAAGATATTCTTAACTACTTTGTTCCCTTGCTTCAATATTACGTTTAATTGTTCACATAGTGGAACGTGATCACTATTACAGTCAGCACTAGTCATTGTCTTAACGTTAATTAACACATTTCTCAATCTTTTACTAATAATTATATAGTCAATGTGGTTGAGTATTTTCTTAACGAAGATTTTCCATGTGCAAAGTCGACTTTTAGGGTGTTTAAACAAGGTGTTTCCAATTACCGTATAAGTATTGTATTTCTTTATCACTATTGCTTGTTGTTGGTGCGTATTCTTGTATAATACGAGTATTTATATATATTTTTTTCCCATTGGTTTGTCATTTATTTTCGCTATATAACTCTATCTGAAATACACTAGTAACCATTCATTGACTAGGCTGTTTAAATAAAAATCAAATAGTAGTCCTAATACTGTGTTGCATGTATTCCTTCCAGAATAAATTATTGCGTGTCTGTGGGTTATAATTTTAACCAATCCATTCCATATCATCTCACTTATGCCTAGCATATTCATTTTCTTGCTTCATATTTCTCGTATAAACTTGTTTAATTTTTCCAACTCACTTAATGTCCTAACATTCAATGTTGTTATTTAATATTTATTCATTTAATTTTTTTTTCACTTCCGGTCGCCAACATGGCGGTTAAGGCAATGAACCGTTAAGGCCTGTGGCGTGTTTATGCTTGTAGCTACGGTTTGCAATCGCATTTTCCTCATGTTGGACTGGTACCACATGGTTCCGTCGCCCTGCTACTGAGTGAGTGCGTGGGCGACACTGTGAGCTGTGAAATTCGCGTGGAATGCTTTTACATCTGACCTGAACAGTGACCTGCATGTTCGGAACAATGGCTACCGGATGTTGCTGAATTAACTGATTTGCCTTTTCGGGTCACGAGTACATTTTTCAGGAGACTCCTGGGAGTCGGCGCTGAAGCTGCGGAGTTCGTGCTTTGTGCGACGCTTTCGGCGGGTGGCCCTGCGGTAAAAGACCGAGCCATGTGAGAAAACCCGGGTCAATGAGGTCTTTCTGCGGTTTTCGTGGATGGATTTTGTGTTGGCATTCTGGCGGAATTATGCACACTGTACCTATGCGGGCTGTTGGATTGCCAAGACTCCTGTCTATTCCACTTTTCACATTGGGCAGTGGGGAGCATTTTGTGTGATATTCACTGGCACAGGAATGGAGCATAATGGGGATGACCCGTTGCCGTGAACTTGGAACATCGACTAACTAACTAACTAACTAACTAACTAACTAACTAACTAACTAACTAATTCATTTTAATTTTCGTTTTTCCATAAGTAGCTGGATGACTGTATAATGTCACCTGTGGCTCATGAATGTTCCTACTGGACGAGGTTGTCCTAAGAAGGCATTAACGCCGTTCACTGCTTCTAGGTTAGTACGCATATTTGTATATGCCAGGTGTCATGTCATAGTAATGATTAGTTAATTGCACATGCATAAAAATAATAATAAGTGCTAAATAAAGAATGTGTTATGCACCAGAAAACATTAAGATTAAACGCACCGTTTACGCGTAATCTGACAATACGCGGGTAGCAATAACAATTTGGGGACGAACATCAAGACATCAGCACACTTTGTTAAAAACTTTGAGATTTGCATGGAAGCTGAAAGAGAAATAGTTCGGATTTAATTAATTACAACTAACAGTTAGCAGCCAGGGGCAATTGAGGACATGCACACATAATAGTCGACACCAGCATTCAGCACAATTAAAGAGATAGTCTCAAAATGTCAGAACAGGACTTTTGGGGAATTTGAATGAGAGCGACAGAAATGGGACTTGGGGAAATACAGCCGTGAGTTATAGGTATCGATTACTTATAGCTAGAAGTGGAACGGTGACTATCGGGTGCCAGGGCATAAATAAGCTTTATAGGTCAGCTCGATCGGCCTTTAGGATACAGTATTGCATATTTCGTGAAAATACAGAGTTGTGAAATAAAGTTGGCACTTTTCGTCCGTAATCCTCAATGATACAGTATTGCATATTTGGTGAAAATACAGAGTTGTGAAATAAAGTTGGCACTTTTCGTCCGTAATCCTCAATGATACAGTATTGCATATTTGGTGAAAATACAGAGCTGTGAAATAAAGTTGGCACTTTTCGTCCGTAATCCTCAAAGAAAAGCGGGTCTTGTCGAATGCTTTTAAACTGAATGTGATGTGGAAATTAGTCGTCCTGAAGGAGTGTGAATCCAAGGCTGACAGGTTGTGCTTTGTCCAGTGGTTGTCATTTAAAGGAACTATCAGCTGGTTGAATCATCCTTCTCCGGTCAAGGGAATGTCATATATATAAAGCCATCAGAAGTGGATAGACTGTCATTACCATCAGACCAAACAGCAGCGGTCATCAGATCTGGCTATTCGATAGCATGGGGCGGGAACTGATGACATCCTAATAACAAGCTAAGCTAATATTGATTTTAGCCAACAACAGCCGCACTGGTTAAAAAGCCGCTAACCTTCACCTTGACACCAGAGTGATGGTGTAGTATATATCACGGTGATCGCATTCACTGTGATCTCATCACAGCCTGCCGAGAAGTTCTTTGATCACTTGCCATGTCTTCTACCTCAGGCACCCTCGTGCCCACGTTGTCTGCAATGTTCTGTGTCCTTCTGAGCGCTTATCGAGCCCAGCCTCTTCTTTCATGCTTTTCATCACAGTTCTTTCCTAACCATTCTCATCTCATCTCATCTCATCATGTTCCTCTTGTACCTTGCGGTGTCGAGGTGAAGTATAAACTTCGTGAGAGTGCCCGGTTATGGGCTTCGTATATCGACATTCCCATGGATTCTGTTATTCCCTCCGTCCAACGTTTACGTGGTCGGCCTCTTCCTCTGTTTCCATCTGGTCTGTACATCATTGCTTGTTGTGGCATGCTGTTGACTGGTAGCCTACTTGCATGGCCAAACGATTTGACTTGCTGCTTTCTAATAAAATCTAGAGCAACTTTAACCCCCACTTTAGTCCTGATTTCTTCATTTCTGATCTTATCTCTTCTTGATACGTTGAGTATTCTTCTCAGGAACCTCATTTCTGTTGTTGTGATTTTTCTTTTCTCTTTTTCTGTCATTGTCCAGGTTTGGCATTGGTAGCACAGAGTTGGTAGGAAGATTGTTTTGTAAAGTGCTTTCTTAGTAGTTATTGATACATGTTTGTTCTTTAGTATTGGTGCCATTTGTCCAATGAGTTGATTTGCCTTATTGCACCTATTTTCGATCTCGTCTTCTGATCTGCCATTTGATGATATTATACTTCCTAGGTACTTGAAGCTCTTTACTTGTTTCAAGGGATGTTCGTTTAGGTGAATTGTTGCTGTTTGTTCGTCTTTAGTTATAGTCATTACCTCTGTTTTGCTTGTGCTAATTTTCATGTTATGTTCCCTACACATTTCGTTTAGACTATTCATGTGGTCTTGTAATTCAGCTTCTGATTTTGCTATTAGTGCTTGGTCGTCCGCAAACAGGAGTTCTCTAATGGTTAGATTTGCAGATGGTTCTTCTTCTGTGTTCTCGTCATGCGGTATTCTTGCTGTCTCTGCTTGGCTGGTGTCTTTACATATGTTGTCTATATATGTTATGAACAAGAGAGGGGACAGGACACAACCTTGTCGTACTCCAGATCTTATGGTGAAGGGTTCTGAGTGTTCTCCAGTTGCTCTCACTATGCATTCACTGTTGTTGTATAAACTTCTACATAGGTTTGTTAGATGTGTACTCACTCCATATTGTTTAAGGATTTCCCACAGCTTGTTTCTATCTACCCTATCCTAACCATTGTCATGCTGAAAATGACCAATATATTTCAGTTTCCTCATTATGATGCTCTTTGTAGGTCAGCTTTTAAAAAAAAATGTTTTAGATCTTGTAAAATTTATTTATATGTCTTCTTTTCATATTCTAAACACTTTCTTGTAACATTTAAGCTGAAAAGCATATCTCTCTCTCTCTCTCTCTCTCTCTCTCTCTCTCTATATATATATATATATATATATATATATATATATATATATATATATATATATATATATATATAATCCTAGCTGCATTGGATATAATGGAAAGTGACATATCTTTATTGAATTACAGCAACCTCCCCTTGAGGATAAAACCATTACCCATCTAGGGTCACATTCTATTAGCGCCATCATTTCTCCACAAATCAATGATATTAATGTTATTGATACACTATCTCCGACAGTTGAGATTCCTTGCCAGGATTATTAAGTCTGACATAATATTATATATGACTGGCTCTGGCTTTTGAAATTATCGAAACGTGCATTTCTTTGTTGCGCTTTGTCGCTTTAATGGAATTCAGACAAGAATGGAATTATTTTCTCAGGGGATTTTATTTATTCATTTGTAATTTCGAAGCTGATCAAACATGGTTAATATTTAACAATACATACTTCAATGCATATTTATGATTTCTTTTGCTTTTGCGTTTTCAAATTTGTTTTCTGTATTTTAGAGATGTAATGTTTCCATCCTTTTGTTCTCGTTTGTTTAGTAATGTAATATTTTTATCTATTTTTTCGCCATTGTTTCTTATGTAAGTTTTCATCTGATTGTTCGCTGTTGTTCAGAAGAATTCTCTTTCTCTTGGTGGTTGAGCGTCATAGCCAAAACATTGGCAGACAATTTATAGTAAAGAGTTGAGTTGAGTTGAATCAAGAACTGACATCTCAGCAAACAGGACAGTCCCACGCGTGCTCCCTCGTCATCTGCTAATGGTACCAATAGCAATCTTATTAAGTGTGTGTCTGGCTTTTCCTCAGAGTTTTGAGTGTCGGCCAGATCCTCTGGTCATGCTGGGCAGCACAATTCTCTTCAAGCCGTAATGATCTACCTGTTCTTCTGCAACATACTCATGATTCCAAAGGACCAGACCACATCTGCCGTATCATGCACCAATATCCAACCATGAGTGAAGACCCAGACAATCTATCCGACTGCACGTTTCCCATTACACCAGCATGTCCTGGATTTAAAAAAGTAAAAGCTAACAGATGCTCTTTATTGTTGATTGGTGAATGAAAGCCTGCCACTCTGTCCTAAGCATTCCTTTCTCATACAAATTACAGTTCACTGGCACTGGAACGGAGCGTAATGGGGACGACCCGTTGCTGTGTAGTTGGAACTGCGACTAACTAACTAACTAACTAACAAATTACAGTAACATAATTTATAACAGACAGACTTTTGACAACAATGATAGGGAGCCCCTTTGGAAATTCAGAGGTTCTATGCGATCCCACAGAAAAGAATTAACGTAATAAGTGCAATGGTGGATACGATTTGTTAATACTAACCTGGGCTCCTATGTCCACTCAGCAAAACTGGTTACCAGAATATGTCTTGGGAAGTAAAGGCATCCGGCAGTACCCTAACTACATCACCTACTTATGGGAATGTCCCGAATGCTGTGATGTCGGTTCCTAAATCAATCAATCAATCAATCAATCAATCACACCTACTGAGTGCCGTTTTGGTCTTTACAAATTTGGAGCTAGAACCATATGCCCAAAGCCTCTTAAGGAGTATAAAAGGATCTTTCACTTTTCTTTTGTACTCGTAATACAAGCAACAGACAAAGATATGACACGCAAAGTGCTTCGTGTAAGAAAACTAACAAATATATACGAACTAAGAGCAAGGTGCGACAAATCTGCCTTTTTGAGCTTCATTATTCTTAATGAAAAGTCAAATCATCATAGACTAGAGAGAATGGTGCGACCAAAAGGATATGACAGACAAGGACTTATTAGGCTGCAGGAGGTACAATTAGAATTGGGGCTCTTCACATGCCGTTGAAGATGAGTCGGAAAGTCCCGAGGGGTGTTATGTCGGTTCCTGACTCAAACCAGCTGTTATTGTTATTGACTATAGCGTGGATTATGAATACAACAATAACTACCTCCAGGAAAGGTATTCAATGAACTCTGGCAGAATAGCTTGTTGATCTGGACTCCGCTGACAACAATGTGCTCCTGTCCCACACACGGAATCAATCTAGAGATGAACTAAACACATTTGAAGGACGGTTGCAACAACTAGGTCTAAAAATCCACACAGGAAAGACAACAATAATGAGAATAAATGAAATAAATTATAACCCTCTTCCTTGATAAAACATCATTTCAAGAGGTGGAATCATAAACCTATTTGTGTAGCACTGTTGAAAAAGAAGGCGGAATTAATAGATACACTAAAATAAGAACACAAAAGACAGGACGATAGATATTTCATAGCGAAACTACACCCTAACACACTTAGAATGTTAAAATATAATTCAAATCAGTACTGCTCAATGGATCAGAAACACAGAGCACGACTACAAGTATTACTAACAACTACACACATCCATTAACGAGTGCTTATGGAGATTAGAGGGACTATCTCTGGAGATCACATGGACTAAAATGTTACGGCAGAAACACTGTTGCGGACCATAGGGAGAGAATTCGATAGATTTAAAAGAAATAAGTCTCACACACACAATCGATATCCCATCTTTTTTTATGCTTCTTTTCCATTCTAGTGTCTCCTATCCTGTGTTTCATGTTACTAAGATTTTGCAGTTTGGTTGTGAAATGTTAGTCCTTCACATATTCTAGGGTAGGGCATATACGACTAGGTGGCCAGCTTCTTTCCTCGTCACCTTTCCTTCTAAACAATTTCCCATAAATTTTCAAATTTTAATGACACCATGTTAACACCAGTGCCATACTGGTTAGAAAGAAAGAAAATAATCATGTCTCTGCTGGGCAAGGCACTAACCAGTATGCCACTGCTGCTGCTTCAATAACCAGTAATAGACCAAGACTCGTGATTTACAATTCTAGAAAGGAAGATTATTGTCAGATGAAACATCTAACAAATGAGCGTGACAATAACGTGTTTGGTAACATAGTGAGGCATCTATTATTCACGGTAAGACTGATTTATTCCGAAGTCTGGGATCCAGAACTGTGCGACTAACGCTTGGTAATTACAGTCATCGGTCTATGCTTCACAGGGCACCTGATGTCACCCAAAGCTAGTCTACTCTAGCACGTCGGGGACTCCCTGGTGATTTCACCCCGTTATCCTTACTTATGGCCACCATCTGTCTTTGATAAATCAATGCATCATTCTAAACTCGGAAACTGAACTCTGATGGTGATTTACTTTTTCTCTACGAGGCACATAACCATTAGGTGATAAGTGACTCGGTAAGTCCTAAACACTATAATTTGTGGCGAGTACTTCACTGGCTGGAATCCGCGAGGAGCGTAGTCGCCAATGATATCCCAGTGGTCAAGGGTTTAAATCTCCTTCGGAGCGGACTTTAAAAATTAATTTGGAAATCCCAGGTACCAGGAAATGTCTTGGGAAGTGAAGGTAGTCGGTGTTGCACTGACCACATCAACCATCATGTGCCCACTAGTCTAACAAATTTATTCTAGCAAGATATGCTACATTCGACTGAGGCGTGTCAACTGAACCTTCTTATTCCGATTTGAAGAAACATGGTGTTCAGACCCCGTCAATTTTGGGGCCTTTATGGTGTTTTCCTTTCTACGTGCGAAACTACCAGCCACCGAGTGCCCAAATGGTCAGTACAAGTATGGGCCTAGAACCCTTCGTGCTTAAGGCGTATATAAAGGTCCTTTATTTGTAATTACTTTAATAGTTAGTTACTTAGTTAGTCGACAGATAATCCTCATTGCACATCGAACCATTCAGTCCATATGTGCTTGGATCCTCTCCTCAGTAAATCCCGCAGCGTTTAGCGGCTCACGACACCGTTCTGTGTTGGTTTATTACTCTTCTGTGGCTTCCTGCATAGTGTTCTTGTTCGGCCACACCTCTTTTAACTTGTTATTCTTGCGGCCTGATTCCCAGTCATCGCTTGATTCTCGTAAACGACTTACTTCTCGTAGAGCATTCAGAATGTCTGCCTGGTCCATAGCTCGTCCGCCTTCCACAGTAGCCCTACCTGCAAGCCTGTCAACCTGCTAATTCCCTTGTACACCCACATGCCCTGGCACCAAGATGAAACTAATCTTTGCCAGCCGAGACCGCTCCAGAGACAGCAGCCACTCTCTTCGGACCCACCCCATCTCTATCATCCTGAGCATACTCATTGAGTCACTAAGGACACATGCCCGATTAAATGTCTGTGTCTCGAGCCATGTTATTGCTTTACTTACTGCCATGACTTCCATAGTAAGGCTGCTTGTGCTCAAAGTAAAAGCGCCAGACTCTTCCTTCACAGTTTTCCCTCCGGCCTGAGCCATAAAGGCCCATGAACTTCCCACTCCTCGGACGACCGACCGATTCGTGTAAATAACAGCATCATCCTCTAACGAATTCTCGAAGATCAGAGCTTGTACTTCCTCCCCCACAGCAGCTGGATTTTCTTGTCTGCATTTCCTGTCTAGTTGGATGCACACTGAAAAGGGTGTACATAACTTTGTTAGCAATTATACCTACTCCTCGCCAGGTTCTAAGTCCTCAAGTGAACACACCTGCTGAAGAATGTCTTCGGCTTGACACATCCACGACTTTCCTCTTTTTAATCTGCTGCCCTTTAATTTCTTAATCTCGCTGTGCAGTGGATGTTGTGTGTTTGCGCTGACTCTGAGATACGCACGTGCTTGGCTAAATTGTATTCTGTCCCGCATGGTTGGAAAATCAAGAAGGTAACGCATCACCTCGCATGCTGTATCTCTTGTACATCCAAGAATAATACGCATAGCTTCGTTCTGTATCCTTTCCATCCTTTCTATCTGCTTATGGCTGAGAGTCAGGATCGCCATCGCATACACCAAAACAGAAAGGACCAGATCCTAGTAAAGAAGACATAGATGCAATTCCCACAGTTTACCGCCGCTATCACCCGCATTGCAGCCAAATCCCGCCTGGCCTTTGTTATCAAATGGTCTACATACTCAGTATAAGCTAGGCTTCGATCAAACCGTATCCCCAGGTAATTCATCGCCTGCGTTCTTTCCACAGTCTTTGTACCCAGATTTACAGTTGGCGTTGGGGTGTTGACAATAAGGTTACTCAAAGAGAACCACGTCACTGTTGCCTTTGTTGGGTTGACTATTGCCCCAGCTTCAACACACCAATTACTTTATTGATTCCATAAAATGTCTTGGGAAATAAAGACGGCAGGGCCGGTACTGAACACACCACCCACAGAGTGTCGATTGGTGTAGCACTATACGCCACGGCGCCGTATTGTGTAAACGGGCTCTTTACTTGTTTTTATTTTGCCTTTAATAATTCAAACTGTTCTTTTTACAACTGCAAAATATTTATTTGATAGTTAAATTAGTTGCATATCCTTAACTGGACGTCGCAGCCAACACAAGCATTTTTATGTGTGGCTTTTTGTGATTTCTTCGTAAGTTGAAGTTCAGTAGTTTTGCTTTCGGGTTTTTGATGATAATGTGTAAATCATTGCCTAAAATACTTAAAATATCAAACATAAAATGTTTAGCAGAACCTATAAATTCGAAGAAATAGAACATAGAACATAATTATTTTGCGTTTTAAAATGTATAAATAAATGTGTACAAAACAAAATATTTCATTATAACTTTGCTATTACCGTGTGAATAACAGATGTTCAACATTCGAACAATATCATTAACAATGTGTTTTACGTATTTCAGCCAAGGTATAATGCATACTAACGCACAGACTCTGACACATTTACCAATATCATATAATAATCACCAACCTATCGCATGCAGAATATCATTAAATATAATGGCGGCATATATACACCTCTGAAGAATTGTGAAAACACGCAATATCTAATGGCACGTTCATGCATCTTGATCAACTGAGACGCAATGCTATACTTATAGATCAGTGCAAGTAAAGACAAATGGGAAGAGCAAAAGCCGTGCTAGGCAGATAAATACAGAATACATCATCAAGTAATATCAGCTCTAGGCCTGTTCGTGAAGCTTCCTGATCACTCCATTCCATGTCTGCATGTCCGGTGTCGTTCTCTATAATTGTGTACATCTGCAAAGAGAGATCTGTGTAAGCATATGTTATAAATGCTGTCCTTCGTCTACCCCTTCCTCCTTCCCCAGTATTTTGCATTCTAGAACTTTCTTTAGTGTGTTTTCATGTCTTAGAGTGTATCTATGCCTCGGGAGTCTTTGCTTTTTGATTACTTTAAGAAGGACGAACACAATTTTCCGTCTCCCCATGAGAAATAGGACATCGTGGATGCACCCTCGCTCGAAACACTGGCACCTCATTGACTATGTCATCGTCAGGAGGAGTGACAGACAAGACGTTCGAGTGACAAAATCCATGTGTGGTGCCGAATGTTGGACAGACCATCGTCTCATTGTCTCGAAAATGAACATCCACATCAGGCCACCACGGCGTCCTCAAGGGGCGAAAATGCAAACAAAGCTAAATGTCACCCGCCTAAACAGCAAGAAAATGCAGCAGTCGTTTGAAAATATGCTGGAAGACCGCCTCAAGCCCAATGCTGAAGCTAAACAGGATACAGAAACAGAATGGAGAGCCCTAAAGGACACGATTTACAACACTGCTATGGAAATCCTGGGTCCAGCCCCCCGAAAGCATAAAGACTGGTTTGATGAAAATTCCGAAGACATCAACCAATTGCTGACCGAGAAACATCTTCTCCTCAAGGCACATTTGAATGACCCAAAGTCAACATCAAAAAAAGATGCTTTCAAGAACATTCAGAGAGTAGTGCAGCAGAAACTTCGGCACATGCGGGACTCCTGGCTGAGCAGCAAAGCTGATGAAATTCAGGGCTTTGCTGACAGACACGATATGAAAAACTTCTACGACTCACTGAAAGCGGTCTATGGTCCTTCATCACCAGGCATAGTTCCCCTCCTCAGTGCAGACGGGGGAACATTGGTCACCGATAAGAAAGAAATCCTCCAACGCTGGGCAGTGCATTTCAGCAAAATCTTAAATGCAACTTCCTTCTTCGATGATGAAACCATCAATTGCCTTCCTCAAGTTCCCACCAATGAGACTCTTGATGACCTGCCAACTATAGTAGAAATAAACAAAGCCATCCAGCAACTCTCCAGCGGCAAGGCACCTGGTCCTGACTCCATCCCAGCAGAGATATACAAGGTAGGTGGGCCGGTCCTAACAGAGCAGCTTCACCAAGTCTTCACAAACATATGGATGAACGAGACCATGCCACAACATTTTAAGGACGCGTCAATAGTCCACCTTTACAAACGTAAAGGAAACCGCCAATCCTGTGACAACCACCGAGGCATCTCCTTGCTTTCAATTGCAGGGAAGATACTCGCCAGAATTCTCCTCAATCGCCTCACAGCCCATCTCGATCAAGGTCTTCTTCCTGAGAGTCAATGTGGCTTCAGAAAAGAACGTGGAACTGTTGACATGATTTTCGCTGCAAGGCAGCTGCAAGAGAAATGTCAGGAACAGAACTGCGAAATGTTCTCCATTTTCATTGACCTTACCAAGGCTTTTGATACAGTCAGCAGAGAAGGACTGTGGAAGATTATGGCAAAATATGGCTGTCCACGAAAGTTTGTCTAAGTAGTGCGGCTATTTCATGACGGCATGCAGGCAAGAGTACAGGAAAATGGTGAGCTGTCTGAACCCTTTCCTGTCACCAATGGAGTGAAGCAAGGATGTGTCCTGGCACCAACACTGTTCAGCCTCATGTTTTCAGCCATGTTGATGAATGCCTTCGAGAACGACGACATTGGAATAGACATCAACTACCGTATGGATGGAAAGTTATTCAATCTCAGAAGGCTGAAAGCTAAAACCAAAATTAACAGCGGCACCGTCAGAGAGCTCCTGTTTGCTGATGATTGCGCTCTATACGCCAACTCAGAGGCGGACATGCAACATAATGTTTCAGCTTTCTCACATGCCTGTGCCAACTTTGGGCTCAATATCAACTTGGAGAAGACTGTAGTTATGTACCAGCCAGCTCCAGGGAATAATCACACTGTGCCGAATATCAAAGTGAATGATCATAGACTAAGTGTTGTGGACAAATTTACCTATCTTGGCAGCACCCTGTCACAAGCTGCCACAATCGATGACGAAGTGAATGCAAGAATCTCCAAGGCCAGTGCAGCCTTTGGCAGACTGTACAAGAATGTATGGGACAGAACTGGAATAAGCCTGTAAACAAAGCTAAAAGTCTACAAAGCAGTTGTATTATCCACACTGCTATATGCTTGTGAAACCTGGACTGTTTATCAGCGACACGCTAGGAAATTAAACCACTTCCACACAGTCTGCCTAAGGAAGCTACTGAAGATTAAATGGCAAGACAAGATTCCAGACACTGAAGTCCTAGAAAGAGCATCCATGCCCAGTATTCACACTCTACTGATGAAGAATCAGATTCGCTGGGCTGGTCACTTGACTCGCATGTCAGATCACAGGCTCCCTAAACGAATTTTTTACAGCGAACTGCGTTGTGGTAAACGCTCCCAATGTGGCCAGAGGAAACGTTTTAAAGACACTCTGAAAATTTCACTGAATGCTTTTGGAATTCATCATGACACCTGGGAGGCTGCAGCCAGAGACCGAAATTCGTGGCGTGCATCATTGCGCAAAGGTGCAGTCATATGTGAGGCAACCAGGACTGCAAGAGCTGTGAAGAAAAGGCAGGACAGAAAAACCACTGCAAGAATTCCTCCTCCAGAGACGGGAAGCATTCTTTGTCCACATTGTCAAAGAACATTTCGAGCCAAAATAGGCCTTATCAGCCATCTTAGAACCCACGGCTCCACACCTTCAACCCCAATGGATGAAATGGATGGTCATCATCATTCTTGATGGACAAACAACACTTTAAGAAGTATTCTTTGATCTGTAATTTCTTCCAAGAATGTTTAATTTGTAAATGTGTGTATATCACAGATGTCTCTATTAGTTTATAATCTTTCTTTTGGAAGTCAGTATGGCCAAATGTGTAAGAGCGCTCTTTCTTAAACATCCGGTGTTCTGTTGCCAAAGTAGCGGGTTCAACCCCTGCTCCGATCACTTGGCCTAAGATGTTGACTTCTCGACGTTGACTTGGGGACGTACATTACAAGTACCTCTGAAGTCGGAGTGGGTTCGCCTAATGGCGAGGGACATTGGTAAAAGGGAAAGCTAATCCACACGCAACAATTAGACCAGTGCACTAGAATTAATGGTACGTTTATGGACTAGGCTTGAGTTCAGAGCGAGTGGAAAAAAAAAGAAAATCTTGCTTATTCGTTGTGCACATTGATACACCGAATAACACGACTGGTCAGATGTAGGTCAGTAAATTAAGTAGTGGATCATTGGCCATGACTTTAGGTGTTTAGGGTATATGGTGCGAACCCAATATTGTGCATACCATTCAGCACTCAATGGGTGATGGGGTCAATATTACGACATTCGCCTTTACTTTAGGTCTGATTTTTATTCTGATACCAATATTAGGTTAGGTCAATCTTCGTGCACTTGTCATATGTTAGGAAACTATTCTCCGCTTCGAAGGGGATTCGAACAAGTAGTCAGTCAGCCGACAGGCAAGCATGCTAATCACTGTACTGCAACAACTTCTGCTGCTCAGATGAGCATACAGACAAGTCTCTTACCGAGCCCAGTTTGTATGCTATGTGATGCTAAAATCGTTTGGTGTCTTCTAATTGCCGCATGCGTTTTCTTGCTTAAGATGCCATCAATGCCCGGTGTTTATCTCGGCTGGCAAGTACTACCTATTTTGTCAAGAACCATGTTTTCAAACTCAGATTTGTTCAAACCAATGCGATCTTAAAATGGCCAATGTATTTTAATTTCCGAGACATATGGTTGTTCATGAACCAGTTTGCTTCGATGTTCGGGTCTTGTAGAATGTGATTGATTTTCTTCTTCGTGGTCCAAAGTATTCTAATAGTGTCTTTTCTGTAAGATATTTCAAAAGCCTTCTTTGGATGTTCCTATTTCTAAATATTCTTCATGGAAATTAACAACTTCTGGAGTGGTACTTTTGTTTTATTTACTCATGTTATAATTGTTTTTGTTATAATTTTAAAGTATTTATTTGATAAGCATGCCATAATCACCCTTTTCCTAAGTTGATATTTTTGAAGATTCTTTTAGAAAGGCTATAATTATAACTTCTGGCGTGGTACTATTTTATATTTACTCTTTCTTGTTATAATTTTAAAGGTTTTTCTGTGATAATCATGTGTAATATCAATATTTTAAGAACATTTTCAAAATGCAGATCTTTACGTCTTAGCAGTATATCGTGATTCAAAGGCATAGAAAACAATACATAGAAACACGTACAGGTTTCTACTCACATTAATTAATCTTAAATATACCTAGCAGGCCGGTCTCTCTGGCTGTGGGATTACAACACTTTCTCTCTGTAATCCCGTTTATCACGCAGAGTCTCGCAGCGGAGCGAGAACTGAGGTGGTTCGACCCCCGCTCGTGACTTGCGGATACTGAGCCGGCCGCTCAGAAAGCAATGGCAAACTACTGAGCGTAATCTTGCCAAGAGATCAACAGACAGCGGAAAGATGCTGCTGTTGACAGCTAAGTCCTGTAAAAGGATACGCAAAACATTTTTATACCTAGCAGAGACAAGAGAAGTGGAGAAAGGTCGACACCAGTGATGGACAGGCCATATTGTCAGCTTGCCCGATGGCAAATGGGCGGTATGGGCCCGTGATGAAATGGGCCCCCGTTAGCATTAGACAAAATCTTACAAACTGCAATGTTATTTTGTAGCTTCATTGTCTCCTAGTGGCGGCTCCGTGGCGACGGCGTTCGGAAGCAGTTCGTAATCTCGTATACTGTGTTCGAAACACAGCTGAGGACTATTTGGCAGTAGACCACCTTTGGTTTGTTTTTACAAAATGGTATGGGTGCCGGTCGTTCGGAAACAATGGCAAACTACCGAACGTAAACTTGCCAAGAGATCACAAAAGCAACAAATGATGGTGTTGGCTGTGACGTCCTGTAAAGAATATGCAACCTAGAATTGTCTCCTGGCAGCTAATGTTTTTAGATCCGGTCCACCGCCGATTACATCTCTTTGAAGTGGTGTGTCATGTGACCGAAGTCCAGAAAAGTACATACCTAATTACTACGAAGACAATAATATTAAGTTAATACTATGTAGTATTCTAATACTAATATTATTTAATTTAATTATTAATTAATTATTTAAAATAAATAAATAATAATTAATTATTTAATTATTAATTCTAATAAATGTAGTATTCTGTTATAATTTGGCTGTTTCCAGTGTGTGCCGCGTGGTTCCACACCCGCTTCGCCGGGGCTTGTTTCCTGATCCGGTCAGGGATATGCACTACTGACGAGCTCAAACAAGAGCGAAACACGAGTATAGTGCTTCCATGTTGACGTGGATAGGCCTTAGGTTCGTATCAGAGTGCGACCAGCGTTGCCAGTGGTGGGTTGTGCTCAATATTTAAATTTCAAATCCCGAAACAAATAAATTAATATTATTGTGTTGTTTTTAATGATACGCCTGATTGTTGATAATTACTGTGGCAGTATCTATTGTTTTATTGATTTAGGTCAAGATACAATACATCTGAACTGGGCTGTGCCATTTGAAAGCCAAAAGTGCGTGCTGCGTGTTATTAGGTTCGGCTTCACAAAACACCAATTAGACTTATAGAACAATGAGCTTTGTAATCACGACTATATTGCAGGATCAGTGTCTTGTAATCTTCTCTGTATCTCATTATCGCAATGATATTAATTACTCAAAAGCTTCTTTTATGGCCTTCAGTAGGGACAAATAACTACGGAGAACATCAGATATGAAATTAGGCAAAACAGTTAGACCATGGCATACATAAGTAGACAGGACTACACTCTCATTAGAATCAAACGTCTTTCATGGAAGGACACGTGTAGTTTGGTGGAGCAGCGACACAGTAACAGACATACACACCAAAATACGAGTCTCTCAAGGTGTGGATTTATAAAACAAGAAGGCCTCGGTGAACATGCCGATAGGGACGCAGAGGTGTTTCCAAGGCCAAGACCTATTGACGCGTCCTCGTCGAGCGTCCTGGGCAACAGGTCCCTTCAGGGTCCTGGCTGAAGTCAATAGGATCGCCGTTTCCTCCGAAGTCGGAGAGTGTCTGCCTGTACGGCGAGGAACCACCAGTCTGCACACCAATAAGCCAGACATGGGACAACGGATACTCACGCAAACCTCAGGTCCTATATGACATCACACTGATGTTGGACAACAGGATGCCTTCATCCGACATACAGGACTTAGCGTTGGAGCTCAAGCCAACGAACACAAGCAAGCAAGCAACATGCCGATACAATCTAAAATGGGTACAAGGAATGGTTTGGATATGATGACCAGGATGTGTGGTATTGACTACATCAAGCATAGAGTGACTATAGGTTTATAAATATCTGGGGCTAGCACCATATACCTAATGCAACCCAATGAGTGGAACATTATTCTGTACCTTTACTTTACACAAACATGCACATTGTCACCATGATCGTCTCAATCATCCGTAGCAACACCACAGCCAGATATATTCTTAGTTGAGTACCGATACATTCAAGAGCTTGGTCAGCTGATTGCCAGTCTGTTTAAGGTTTCTAGGTGGGGCACACATTTGGTAGATGGACAATTTAAAATATATACACATGCTCCTACCGCAGACTAAATCAGATCCGTGACCTATTTTGAATATATTCAAATAAAATGTGTGAGAACAGGTATTCTGTGACGAATATGGAAATGTGAATCAATTACAGTTTCGAAATTACAACTGTAAGAAGTCTTGTTTTTTAAAAGTAAATATTGCAGATCAATTATTATAATACTCGGGACAAAAAAGAAGATATATACTGATATTCGACCCTAGTGGTTAAACGATTTTCTCCGTAATCTCGTTTATACACGTAGGGTAATGCAGCGCGCGAGAATTGGTAGCTGTTCTCTCCGCGTTGATGACTTACGGGATAAGTGAGCCGGTCGCTCAAAAAGCAATGGCAAACTACTGAGCGTAATCTTGCCAAGAAATCAACAACAGCGATAAAATGTTGGTGTTGGCAGCGTTGTACAGTAAAGAATATGCGAAAAAAAAAAGTTAGTTATTTAACCAAAATAAGGAATCTGGACATATTGAGAGAGGCTAGGTAGCAAAGACAACTTATCACAAACACCAGAAAGAGACTGTCTTCATTTTGTGGCCACATAATGAGAAAATAACAACAGGAACATGTAAAAACAACAAACCAACCAACCATCCAACCAACTAACCAACCTATCGACCAACCAGCCAACTATTTAACTAACTAACTAACTAACTAACTAACCAACTAACTAACTAACTAACTATTGGTGATTGTCCATCAAGAATGATGATGACCATTCATTTCATCCAATGGGGTTGAAAGTTTGCAGCCGTGAGGTCTAAGATGAAGAATGAATTGCGCGATGAGTTGGATTAAAGTGAGGAAGAGTTGCTCAATTCGTCGACCACACTCTCTCGCCTGAGTCCATCTGAATCCAGTGGCAAGACAAGTCAAGACGACTGGAGACGAATACAGGTGCAGTGGATGACCAGGGCGCTCTACGTGCCTTGCCGTTCTCATTATTAACTACATCAACCTTAGATTGCCTATTCAAGTCAGTTCTGACCCTGTTGCGTGACCGACATACGGGTCACAGCGATCAAATCGTGCGCGTTTCACGAACACGATCGTAAGACATTGGAAAACCGTCTCATCTTCCAGTTGGGTTCACTCTCCCCTCACGGCCTCAATGTCCAAGACAGTTTAATTTAACTTCCAACGCACGCCCCCCCCCCCCCCCCCAACCCTATCCCCGCCTTTGTTTCGTCCACTAAAAAAGTTACATAAATAAACACACATAGTATCGTTTGCAGCTAACAGAAGGAGAAGAAGGAAGTAGAGACTAGAGGACGCTCTAGACAACATAAAATTTGAAAGCTATAGTTACAGACCGGGATTCGAACCTGTCACCTCCAAATGGCGTTGTGCCTCGCTGCAGGAACAAGTGTACTTCGACGCATGACCATCTAGACCAGTGTTTCCCAACGTGGGGCCCACGCCCCACTGGGGGGCAATTTGACTGTTAAGGGGGGCAATTCGAAAATGGAAGAAATCGGCTGAATATAACAAAACGGGGAGACTTGAGACTGAAGTTAACTAAATTGGAACCTGACATAAGATCTCTTTGCAGCAAGCATCAAGCGCAAGGATCTCACTAAATTTAAATAATAAATAATTACTTATGATTAAAATAATATAGAAAAATCTTTCATTAAAATTATTTTGTACGTGAATTTCAGTTCTCCATTATATGTTTTGAAAATTTACTTACTGTGTTTGCTCAATAATTACCTAGTGATTTCTTCCTAAAACCTATCATTCAAGTTTCTTTAGTGAACATTTCAATTTTTGAATATTAAAAATAATGTATATGTTGAGGGGGGGGGGGGCGCGTGGGGCGGGGGGGGGGGGGCAATATGAATTTTAGAAAGGCTTAAGTGGGGCATGGCACAAAAAAGGTTGGGAAACACTGATCTAGACACTCCGTTGGTCATGCGTCGGAGTACACTTGTTCCTGCAGCGAGGCGCTGTCGTCATTTGGAGATGACAAGTTCGAATCCCGGTCGGTAACTATAGCTTTCAAATTTTATGTTGTCTAGTGCGTCCTCTAGTCTCCACTTCCTTCTTCTCGTTCTGTGAGCGCCAAACAATACTATGTGTGTTTATTTATGATACAATTTCAGCTTTGCATCTGCCACAAGTGTGCTCAAGATATCTTCAACGTATAGAACATTGTTCGTGTACACTAGTGTCACGAGATAAATAAACTTGTTTGTGTCGATCGATGACAAACTAGACCCGACCTTAGTCGGCAAAAACAGCAACCCTTTGAGGTTGAACAGACTGAGAAAAATACGTTGTTAAAACTGTCTGCACCTGGTCAGCATTGGGGTATGAGATCAAAGTGAGTCACGTCGCGATGTCTGCACACGGTCGACAATTTGTTGACAGGTTGTTGTTCGAGAGATGTGCACTGGCGTCATCTGTTTACACAGCGGGAGTTGGCCGTTGCACGTGATAGACAGAATGTCTGCTAGAGGTCGGAAGGATTCTGTGAGGTGAGGGAAAGGTCTCTGGCTCACAGACAGCCAGGATATTTGTTGGATGAGACAAAGAACTCCCCAGATGAAAAGGAAACTTGACAGCTAATTGACTCTGGTTAGTCTAGAAACAAAGCCAGATTCTGGACTGATTGGCGTCTGGACTTTTTGGTGACGTCACTCAAGCACCCATATAAAACCCAGTTGCGGTAAACAGGTGGAAGGAGTCGAGAAAAACATTCTGAAGTGTTAGGATAGGTGCATTATTCCGAGTTGCGTTACATGAGTGAAACTATAATGTCTAAGTGGTGATAGTTATCCGCTGACATAGATCCAATTTGATTGCATAGTTTCTCGAGTGGCAACAGAAATAAGCATATGGTAGGCTATTACTAATATCCAACTTAAGAGTATGATTAGGGATAGAAATAATGTATTATAGATGCGGTGATATAATGTATTATTATTAGTGATAGAATGTTCTATAAGTGCGGTGCTAGAAAGTCTCATAGGAGCGTCGGCACAGGGTATCCTATTGTGTGGCTTCAACTAGCTTATGTGATATATCATTTTACTCAGGGAGTTGAGGACAATGTAGTGGAATAATAATTAGAGAGATTAAGGATGGTTGAGAGGGAGGAGAGGAATGTAAAATGGTAGGATCTTCCAGTAGGGCATCTGCTGGGTTTCTACCCGTTCCTTTATTCTTTCCTGGTGTTGCAATGTCTCAGATCATATGATTGAGTTATTTGGCCGTATGACAGAGATCAGATCTCTGTTATAGATCTGAGTGCTGTTATTGGCCTACACTTACCCAATTCCGACAAGGACTGAGTTGCCCTCACCATGGTATTCTCTATTCTACAGGTTCCATTTACAGTTCCCCTTGAGTGTTCCACTTGAGTGTGAGATGATTTATTACGAAGAAGCAGTTTCAAGGTTTTATACAATGATGGCTCATGGAAAGAAGACAGAGGTTACTGAGAGGTTTTTACACGGGGCTCAGAACCTAGTTGGTCCGCCGAAACCTGGCTTCTGCTGAGCAGGAATTAATGAACATATGTGTTGTGTTTAATGAGTGATAAGCTTCATCACCGAAGATTAATATCTCACATACCAAGGACATATATATATAGATATACACATCTACCTACCAAACATTAATAGGTTGTGTTCTAAAAGAGGGGGAAAATGTTATAATCAGAGACTTATGAACATTAGATTTTCCCCAAGTGACAATTCAGTTAATTGGAAGATTATCAGTTCAACAAACATTAGGAAACAACTTCACCGTGTGGTAGAGTGAAGACCAAGATTAACAGTGTCTATCTGATGACCAGCATCCTGTTTGTTCAAGTGATTGGAGAAAGTCTTCACGTGACCGGAGGAGCAGCACCTGGGTGAGGCTACTTGTATGGGATACATGGTGCTGGTGTGTTTTTTCAGCACAGGGATGAGAATGACTATACTCCTGAACACTGATCTGAGTCTATAGACACTTTAGAGTACACGTCACACATTCTACACCTTATACACACACACACACACACACACTTCTCCTACATATACTCTTTGCTTTAATAAATTTCTTGTTTTTATTTGTTGAGGCTAGAGTTGTCAAGTATGTTATGTTGGGAAAGAATGAGAGGGGCATGATCCAGGAGTGAGCAAGAGTGAGAAGAAGGTGTCCTCAGATTGAGGGAGTATGTGGACGGAGTCTGCTGGATATCTCCAGAATAGAGATATGGAATTAAAACAAATGTGGGTGTGGATTCCCTTCACTCCAGGGACGACACTAAAGTGGTAAAGAAGAACAAGTAACTACTACTACATTCATTCTTTACACACACGACAACTAGGGACATTGGCAGTGTGGTTGCAGGCGATTATCAGTACATTAGGTTGGATGGTGCTTGTCCCTGGATTAATGTTTTTACGTTGACTGACATGGTGAACGAAGAAGAAGCAGAAGGAGATGAGGAAGGAACTAGAAGAGGAAGAGGAACGAGAAGAAAAAGAAGAGGTAAAATAAGAAGAAAAAGTTAAGATGGAGGCAAAATAGAAGACGAAGAGGAAGAAGAAGACGAACAGGAAGAACATGCCGAGTAAACATAAGAATGATACGAACAAGAAACGTCAGAAAAACTAGAGCGATAAGTCAAGAGTTGTTTCCTATAGACAGATTTCATCCTAGCTAACGGTCGCCATCTACCCATGTTTCTTCTAGACAGATTCCCTCCTAAATAATGGTCTCCATCTACCCATTAGTAAATGGTTACTTACTCTTAACATATTCCATCGTTACTAGAACAAGTATAGGAATAACAGAGAACCAATTAATCAAACATTACACTCAAAACAATATGGACGAAAAGCTAAACAATAAAGGCAAGAAGCAATCGACAAACCTCGACTTCTATTTCCACCTTATGGTTGTTAGTTCTCGTTCTACCAGTTCCCCGTGTTGTTCTTGAACTCCATAACAATATTATAGCTTCCTGTGCCAGGCAAACGCCCCACACACAACACTCCGCGCTCATTACATTAAGTAAACACATTAAGATGTCTCCGCCAATACCGTATACAACTGCATTAACTAACAGGCAGAACTGAGCAAACACTAAACCAAAATGCCCACCAGAAACGATCTGTTGTAAACAAATGATTTTTTTCTTTAACGAATGTTCAATAAATATTGTAGGAATCTAAAGTAATGTTTCGCTTCTCTAAAGAACTGCTAGATTAGCTTAAAGACACGGGTTGAGTTAATAATAACAGAAATTGAAGAATTTATTGCTCTTTGGAGGAAAATAACTAGTTAATGTTTAACATGCCGGATAGCACTTGAAATAGCGTGAATTGTGGCACACTCAGTTTGAAAGCCAAGTCTTCGACTGGTAGGCGATGGCTGCATGAATTGTAAACAGGTTTAAGCAATGTTATTTCCTAACATAACATAAATTCTTGCTTGTTACATTCAACACATTTTAACACTTGGCTGCTAATCCTTGATAACATGTCAACAAGCAAACACTGCATATGGCTAGCACCTTGCCGTCTTGCTAGACGATATTTTGTAAAATGGGGTTATACAATTCTATATCACAAAGCCTGGGCTGAATTTGGAGACCATATGTTGCCCATGCAGCACTATCCATCTCTCGGACTGCCTAGTTTTCTCCAGAGCAGAGGTAACACCAATGCATCTGGAATAAGACAAGCTGCAGAAGCTGCCAGTTAAGTAAAGCAATGCTTTAACTGTCTGCCTGTTGGAACTTCGATCCTAGACTAGCCGTCGATTAATGTTTAAGGCCTGGTTTGCCCTGCCATGACATTTACTTTTTATGTTGCATTTTCTCGCAATAGGGTAAGGCTTGTATCCTTCCAATTGCGCTCCCCCACATGAGGTTGTTGGCACAATGTGGGATATCGGGTTTGGTGTGCAGCGACCAACATTCGGTGTTAACAGAAAATAGGTAATATCGTCTATTGTCATACGGTATCTCAGTCATATCTGACAAATGGCACCTATAATAAAGAACAAACACGTATCAATAGTTACTAAGAAAGCACCCTACAACATAATCTTACTACCAACTATATGCTACCAATGCCAAACGTGACCAATGACAGAAAAAGAGAAAAGAAAAATCACAACAGAAATGATATTTTTGAGAAGAATACTCAATGTATCAAGAAGAAAGAAAATCATAAATGAAGAAATCAGAACTAAAGTTGGGGTTATGGCAGAGCTATATGTTATTAGAAGGGAGCAAGTCAAATGGTTTGGCCATGCGACTAAGATATCAACTAACAATATACCAGAACAAGCAATGATGTAAAGACCAAATGGAAGCAGAAGAGGAGGCCGACCACGTAAACAATGGACTGAGGGAATACCAGATTCCATGGGAATCTTGAGACATGAAGCCCACAACGAGCACTCTTCCGCTGTTTATACTTCACCTCGACATCGCAAGCTATAAGAGGAACAAGATGAGATTAGATGAGACTGAAACATGGCTGCATTACGTAATAGAGACAAGAACAAAGACCCGATCCGTGACTTTAGTGATCGTGTAAAATGGCAAACTACGACCGCCCAGACTTATCTGCATGACACTTTATGATGAAGCGTAATAGAGACACCTGGAAGTGTTGTATCTTTAGAAGGTATGAGGTTAATGAATGTGCTAACTGAATGGGAAAATGCTTACAATTGTAGGATGAACAGGCGAACAGATTGGCTGGCTCGGCAAAATTTGGTGGAGTATTGATGCATGATAAGGCAGACGTTGTTGCGGCCTTGTGGGAGCACGTGTACACCTCGGAGGATCAAATGGATCACCATGGTCTGGCAAGAATGAGGCAGCGAGGAGTGACGAGGGGATCTGGCCGACACGCGACGCTCAGAGGAAAGGCGAGACGGACATATAATCAGATTGCTACTGGAACTATTGGTGGAACTCTTAGCTGGCTGCTGAGGATGGGGGAGGAGCGCTTATGGGAATGCCCCAAATGCTGTGATGTCGGTTATTAAATCTATCAATCAATCAATCAATCAATCAAACCCTTCATCCATGAAAGTGGAAATGTATGTTGTTGGCTTTATGATTGTTTGGTTGGTCACCCTCTGGAAGACTGTGGGTTTGAACTCCGAAGTCCGATGCTTTACTATTCTTATCGTATAGCGTTTCAAACGAACTTGCATCAGAGTGAGCTCGGTGTAGAGATGGTGTAGACAGAGTGAGCTCGGTGCAGAGATGGTGTAGACAGAGTGAGCTCGGTGTAGAGATGGTGTAGACAGAGTGAGCTCGGTGTAGAGATGGTGTAGACAGAGTGAGCTCGGTGTAGAGATGGTGTAGACAGAGTGAGTTAGGTTTAGAAATGGTGTAGACAGAGTGAGTTAGGTTTATGGATGATGTAGACAGAGTGAGTTAGGTTTAGAAATGGTGTAGACAGAGTGAGTTAGGTTTAGAAATGGTGTAGACAGAGTGAGCTCGGTGTAGAGATGGTGTAGACAGAGTGAGCTCGGTGTAGAGATGGTGTAGACAGAGTGATCTCGGTGTAGAGATAGTGTAGAAAATGATTGAATGAGCTAATGAGCAAATGAATTAACGATTGGATATATCTGCAATATCTAAATAACTGGCGTGTGAAGCGGATGTGTAACCACGCGGCACACGTTGGACACACAGCCGCGTGGTTACACACCCGCTTCACACGCCAGTGATCCGGGGCTTGTTTCCGGATCCTGTCAGGGATATGCACTACTGACGAGCTCAAACGAGGGCGAAACTCGAGTATAGTGCTTCTATATTGACGTGGATAGGCCTTAGGTTCCTACCAGGCAGTGCAGGATTTACGTATAAGCTAAACAAGCTATAGCTTAGGGCCCCCAAGAAAGTGGGGGTCCTAAAAAATATTGTCCGAGTGAGCAATTGTCATATATGTGTACTTAAATATACTGCAGTATTATTAGCGATTTCGTTGCTAACGGAGGACGCCTTTTTTCGAAAAGTTCAAGGTCACGGATCCGTGGACCGTTTCCTGTGGCCCGCGAAAATAACCCTGTCGTGTTTCCTATTGGATAAATACGAAACTGTTTTTATGAAAATCGCGAATGACAACTTTAACGAGGGGTCAAAAGGTTATTCTTCAGTCCTTCATGCTTGAAAGCTATTGCAAGTGAATTGTTTGAAGAATATTTTCCACTGTTTGACAAAGGTAAGGAAGTTTATAGTTTGGCTTGTTTATTGTCAAAGGTAAGCTAATTTAACCTGCATTTTTGAACTGCGCACTGCGCATCCAATTTTACATATAAATGTTGAGTTTCAACAATATTCGTTATGCAGAAGACATAGAATAAAAAAAATTTTGTGAGCACGGTCGTGGTGTGTACTCTTATTAAATTCATAATGTCGGAATCGCGGAATATTGGATTGGTGTCTGCTTTTTTTAATAAACAAGAAGATTTACAATCATCAAGTTAAACAAAATATTAATATACGTTTAAATTCTATTACATATTTATTTTGTTGCTTTATATTTATTGTATTTATTGTTCATCTTGCTACATGACTTAAAATTTATGAAAGTCAAGTCAGTTTTCAAACTTGTCCATCGTCCATTGCTGAAATTTAATTGACTGGTTCACAGTTTTATTTGTATTGATAAATGTCTTATCAAGAAAATTATACTTTATTGTGCATTTATGAATGCTGTGTCAATTTTTGCACACAACTATAGAGGTTCTAGCAAGATTCGTTATGCAGGGGTGTGGAAAAAAAATATTTTGTGAGAATACCTGGTTACATCTTTACAATAGGGAAAATTCACAATGGCGGCATTCCAGCATATATCACACTAGTGTCTGTTTTTATTGAAACACCGGAGATGTAGAATCATAATATACACAATATCAAATAATTTCTACAGATAATTTGTGTTGTTGATTTAATAATTTTTATTCATGCCACGTGGCGGAACCATTGTTGATTTGTCTGCCCACAGTTTGCAAGATGTCAACCAGAAGTTATAAAAGTGGAGCTCAAAAGAGGGAAAAGAAGCAGAGAGCTGAAGAAGAGCTTAGCAAGATAACAAAATTAGATAGTTTCTTAACAAAGATAGATAAGGGGCCTGATGAACCAAAAGCCTCTGCCACAGTGAGTCAGTCACAGGATATTCACCCTATTCCTGATACAGAGCCTGGTACATCTAGTTGTATAGAATCTACTTCAACGAATGAAGCAACAAATATTTAGGTTAATAAACCAGAGAGTAGTACAAGCACAGAAGATTCAGCATAAAAAAAAAAACAGAATGATGTTGGGGTATAGGGTGATTTAAGTAAAGATGAGATTTTATACTGGGTAGAAAAAGGTCCGTCAGAATGTCAGCACTCAAATGGTTCATTTGAAAAATCAAAGAAACTTTTTGCAAACCAAGACAGATATTGCTCGAAAAGCTTGTTCTATCCCAAACGGGATAATGGTGAAAAATATTACAGAGAATGGTTAGTATATTCGCCAGCAACTGGTCGTGTATACTGTTTCGTGTGTAAACTCTTTTCAAATTCTTCTACACCATTATCATCCGATGGATTTTGTGGTTGGCGCAACACCTATTTAGTTCAAAGTCATGAAAACTCTGTAGACCATAGAACAGCTTCGGTAACATATCTTACAAGAAAATGTGGCTCAACAATTGACTGCCAGCTAGCAGAACAGATAAATAATAAACGGCAGTACTGGAAAAATGTTCTTGAACGAGTTATGGCAGCCATAATTACTATGGCAGAGCGTGGTTTACCTTTCAGAGGAGATAAGGAAACATTTGGTTCTCCTCACAATGGCAATTTCCTTGGATTACTCGAACTTATAGCAAAATTTGATCCTTTTCTAGCAAGCCATATACAAAAATTTAGGAATAAAGGTTCAGGTGTCACATCTTATCTTTCTAAAACAATATGTGATGAATTTATCAAAATTATGACACATAAAGTAAGAGACTCAATCTTGGATGATTTAAGAACTGCAGGGTACTTCAGTTTATCTGTAGATTCCACTCCAGACCGGTCCCATATTGATCAGCTCACTGTTATTGTGAGGTATGTTTCACCAGATGATGGGCTCCCTATTGAACGTTTTCTAACTTTCCTAGAGATGGGTAGCCACACAGGGGAAAGTATGGCTAAGATAGTGCACAACTACCTTACAAAAGAGTGCACAATAGATTTTAGTAAGTGTCGAGGCCAGTCATATGATAATGCTGCCAATATTTCTGGCAAATACAAGGGTATGCAAGAAATAATATTGAAGATTAACAAGTATGCCATGTATATTCCATGTGCTGGTCATTCCCTGAATCTTGTTGGTAGAGCAGCAGTAGACTGTTGTTTAGAGGCAGTAAACATTTTTGGAATTGTTCAAGAAATATATAATTTCTTTTCATCATCTACACATAGATGGGCAGTACTGTTGTCATTCTTCAAAGATGATTCAAAAGTTCCAAAGTCCTTGTCAAAGACCAGATGGGAAGCACATTCAATGGCCACAAGTGCAATACTTGATAGTTATGATGGAATAATTTCTGCATTGCATCAGCTGCATATTGATACTACAGAGAAAGGCGAAACAAGAAATCAAGTCATAAACATTTTGAATAAAATAGAGGAGTTTGAATTTATGGTATTGTTATGTTTGTGGAGTTACTTGCTAGATGAATTTCACAAGACTAGTCAATCACTGCAAGACCCCCAAATTAGTCTAGATGTATGTAGGAAATTGTATGCTTCACTTTCGGATTTTGTTAACGGTTCCAGAGATCTTTTCGATCATTTTGAAGAAGAAGCAAAGAAAAAATTGCCTGATGTTGATTACAAGAAAAGAAGATATAGAAGAAGGCATATCAATGATGATGAAGATGATGCTTTAGAGAACCTTGAGCCAAGAGACAAGTTCAGAATGAAAACATTTATACCTGTGATGGATGCATTAGAGTCAAGTCTGGCACAGAGGGCCTCAGTATACAATGATGCTGCAAAAAAGTTTTCATTCTAAACAAAACTAGAAGCTACAGAAGAAGATATTCATGAAGGAGTTAGTGCTTTATGCCAAACATATCCTGAAGATGTGGACATGAATCTTGTAGGAGAAGTCAAGCATTTTCATCAATATGTTAGACATAGTCAAGCCCATAGTTCAGCGGAACAAGATAGTCTGACACATCAGGATCTGTATAGTATAGGGTAATATTTAACGATCGTGTCCAATCAGCATTCCCTAATGTAGAAGCAATTTTGAGATTGTTTCTTAGTATGATGGTTGCAAATTGCTCTGGAGAAAGATCTTTTTCTCAGCTGAAGAGGATAAAAAAGGAATTTAGAACAACAATGACTCAAGATAAATTATGTTCCCTCAGTCTCATGTGCATAGAAAGCGACAAACTACGCAGTTTATCATTTGATGATGTCATCAGTGACTTTGCTCTGGCAAAGGCAAGAAATAAAATATTTTAGTTTAATATAATTCCTTAATTCTTATAACATGTTTCAAGAGATTAGATAATAAGCCTTTGTAAATTGTGCCTTTTAAAAGAACTTTTGTTTCTTTTTACCAGAGCTTGCATTTTTAAGTTTGTTATGAATAAAAATGATTTTAAGTTAAAGATTTATTATTTCACTATCAATATACTTCTTAATTGTATTTCAGTTTAACCCTCTAGGTATCCGAAAATCATATTTGTCACTGACATAGAATATCTGGACTTATAAAGGGCCCCATATTTCAAATAGCTTAGGGCTTTATTAAGTCTAAATCCGGCCCTGATACCAGGATACGATCAGCGTTGCCAGTAGTGGGTTGTGCTCAATATTTAAAATTCAAATCCCGAATTAACCAAATTAATCAATATCTAAATAAGTTAAGTTTAGTTTAGTTTAGTTTAGTCGATGGATCAACATCACGGCACACGGGTGCAACCCATAAGTGCTCCAGTATCTAAATAAGTTCAAGAACAATGCATATACTGAGTAAAAGGCTAAAGATAGATTGAATATTGTGTTCTAAAGCAGACGCAAATGTATACAGACAAGCGCATTCAGATCGAGAGAAAGAACAGAAAATGAAATATAATCTAACGAGACATAACTGAAAAAAGAACAAAAAATACAGGGATTATAAATAAAGAAAACCCAGAAAATAAAGACAGGTGATTTTTTTTCCCCCAGAGTACTTCCGGAACAGACATAATTACTGAAATTCTGCTCTCTTCTCCGTTGGCACGGTTGACAAATCGATTTTGACTCTGTTCTTCGTTTGTTGCTCCCAAAGTTTCTGTAAAATTGTTTAGTAATGTGCCATCACGTGATGGCGACAGAAATACATTATTGATCATGTAAAGGTTAGTTGTCTTTGAAATGATGAAAGATATTGTGATGATTAAAGACATGTTTCATTGCACTAATAAATTGTTTATGTGCGATTATACTCGACTTTCTTTTATTTATCACTGTTTTACTTGTAAACGTAACGTTCACAAGGGACTCTAAAGCAACTGTTAGTTTGCTTCGAAAAAGGTGATATTCATAACTTCACATACTTCATCAATCCGTCGTTTGTTTGAGTGAGCTCCCGCTCTGTTTACATTATATTTATGAGCTAGAACTCTCCTTGGGGTACTGTCTTGTGGTAAATGAGGTACATGATCGCACCATCTTATTTGCTGGTTGTTTTATTTTTTTTTTATGTAATCCGATTCGGCTGTCTCAGCGTCTGTAGTTTAAAGGGTTTGTGAAAGCAACTTCATAATTCCCCGACATACAGGATCAACGATTGGAAATCAGCCGCAGTTAATCTGGAAGCAGATCGTATTGCGTTGATTTAAACGATGTGAGAGTTGACCGTTCAGAAAGCAGTAGTACATTATAGAAGATAAAATTACCAAGTAAATCTCAAACAGCCAATAGATTATGGGTTTGACTACAACTTCCTATAGTGGTCATGCAACTAAATTGCTTCTTCATAGATACTGTTGATGAAGCAACTTGTGTCCACTATATTATCGTTTCTGAGAGTGTCTCTTCTCATTGTATTTAGACTTAGTCCTAGGTATTAAATATATTTGCTTGCAACTGTGGCGCAGAAGCTAGCATAGGTCAAATAAAATACTCACAAACACAACGGACCGTTATGCTGTGTCGAGTATTAACATATATTTAAAGAAGAGAAATGATTGGTCGGTTCTATTGCTGTACACGTATTACACAGGAAATCAATTTGGGAACCAGTTGAGGCCACTGAAACAATTACATAAATAAACACACGTAGTATTGTTTGTCGCTAACAGAAGGAGGAGAAAGAAGCAGAGACCGGAGAACGCACTAGACAACATAAAATTTGAAAGCTACAGTTACCGATCGGGATTCGAACCTGTCACCTCCAAATGGGACACTGGTATTAGGGAAAGCTAATTCACAATTGAATATCAGTCCTGTGCACTAGAAGTAGCAGCTTAAGTTTAAGGCAAGCGAAGGCCAATAAAACATATATTTTGTAAGGAATTAATTCTAAAACAAAACAAAACCGGATACTCGCATCAGAAAAAAGTGCCCACAATATTTATGCTTGTGATGAGAAGGGGAAAGCTGGAGTATGTCGTCACATCGGGAAGGCTGGGGAGGGGGGGGGGGGGGGGGTGGCAGACAGGAGAAACAATGAGAGAAGCAATCTAGATATCTAAGTCTCTGCCTTCCCCTTATATTTCCCCCTTAATCTTGCTAGTTGTCACCAAGTTCTCTTTTGTCTGTCAACTAATAATGTGTTCAAAAAATGTTGAGTGTCTACGTCTAATTTCTTAAATAAATTTACTGTTTTCATCTGCTTCTTGTAGGACTTGCTCATTGGTTTTTCTGTCTATCCATAGTATTATTTCCATTGTCCTCAGAAAACACATTTCCTTTGCCACACGCCCAATTGTTATGCTACTGACTATCGACATTACATTGCAATATTTGAGTTGCTTGAGGCATTTACACTAGTGTAGCGGATTTATATTCATATTTAAGTAGCTGCCTATTTTACGACCCGGTTATTACTGCCGCTGGAGCGAAGGTGTTACGAACGCAATTCGTAATCCCGCTTACCACATTCGAAACACAACTGCGGGCGATATGGAAGAAAAATACCTTCCATTGGTTTCATACAATCGTATGAGTGCCGGTAGTTCAGAAAGCAATTGCTCACTACTGAACGTAAGCTTGCCAAGAAATCATACAAAGTAAAGGATGTGCAACTAACTCTGCCAGAAAATTTGTGTGCTAAAGCAATGTATGTCGGTCTCCCTGGTCTAGGTGTCACACGATTTTCTCCGTAATCCCGTATCCCTCGTGAGTAACGTGACGATGCGTGAGAATCGGTAACTTACGGGGTATGTGAGCCGGTCGCTCAGAAAGCAATGGCAAACTACTGAACGTAATCTTGCTAAACAATCAGCTAAAAGATGCTGTTGTTGACAGTAATGTCATGTAAAGGATATGCGGGGGAAAAAGCAATGTATTTGTGAATGCGTAATGTAAAAATAGAACGATTTATAATTTATAATGAAGAATCAACGTCACTGCATGCAGAATAAAACAATTAGGACTCAGTATTTTTTAAATAATTCGAAGTATGTTGACTCTCTTTGAATTTATTGCGAGCAATCTTGTTACACATTGGAACCGTTCTCTACTGTTGTTAATGCGAAAGAGTCTCCTACTCAACCCTCTTCAACAGATGTAATCTGGTATATTCATCCAGAGACGTTTCACCATACACCAGCCCCTCATTTATATCAATATACCCCCTCTGTCCGAGTGCCGCAGTGGGTAGTACGTTTGCCTGCTATCCCAGCTGTCATGCGTTCGAACTCCCATAGAGATGAACGTTGTAATATATCTGAAACACCAGATTGACACTACGTGACATGTCTACACAGAAATATCCTGGGAGATAAAGGTTGATGTTGTGATACTTACCACATCACTCATCGAGTTTTCGCTGTTTCACTCATGACTGTTCAAGACAAAACTTACCACATCACTCATCGAGTTTTCGCTATTTCACTCATGACAGTTCAAGACAAAACTTACCACATCAGTCATCGAGTTTTCGCTGATTCACTCATGACAGTTCATGACAAAACTTACCACATCACCCATCGAATTTTCGCTGATTCACTCATGACAGTTCAAGACAAAACTTACCACATCACTCATCGAATTTTCGCTGGTTCACTCATGACAGTTCAAGACAAAACTTACCACATTGTTCAAGACAAAACTTACCACATCACTCATCGAGTTTTCGCTGATTCACTCATGACAGTTCAAGACAAAGTGTTCTGTTGCCGTTTTATATTTCAATACCTTAAAGTTCTTTTTATAATATTACGAATATTAGAGGCAAACATGTTAAATTACGATTTCGTAGCTGCCAGCTATTGTCATAAGTATTGGTCTAAAAAGTATAGGGCTATTACTAATTACGCACCACAACCAAAAAAGCCAGTAGGTGTGCAACCTACCCACTCCGGCACTAGGATGTGGTGACGAAAAATATCAGTACTGGTCTCTATCCAGGCCCTGTCAATGGAATTGCAGAACATATTTGTGACATGGTGGTAGTAGGAAATATAAAAGGGTTAAGCAGGTAAGGAACCAATGACAGGTCTAGCTAACAGATAGGAAAATTAATTGATTCTGTACAATTATGCGCTTGATTCATGGAGGAAATTGGAGGAAAGGCGTTAGTCACAGGCGCTATAAATTCAATAGCCTTTTCCGCGACGCCCAACGGCATAAATTGAAGACATCAACAACAACTAAATGCCAAATGCGCCTTAAGATGTGCATTTGGGTTCATTACTTATAATTTACACATATATATGTAAAGGTAGCACTTCAACAAATGAAGATGGATTGGCGCACTGGTAGCGTCTGACTCCGAGGTTCTGGATTGGAATCGAATTGTGCGACATTATTGCAAAGAGATCCAATGGAACAATACTTCTCTTAAATATCAGGATAGTGGATCCCATGTGTAGTGTTCTCGGATAAGGGAGGTGATGGTCTTTTATTTTCCCTCTCCCTACATCTTTAGTTTCATGTATGTGTATCAGTCTATGTATTTGTCTGTGTACAGACGAAGGCTTTAGCCGCAACGTCCATTTTGTAATTTGTGATTGTGTTCTAGTAACATTTATGGATTCTACTTTTCGATTGACTCATCGGGTAAATGAGAACACGTAAGATACCACTGTGAAAGCTACGAAATCAAGATCGCATGTGTTGTGAGTATCACAAAATATAGGTCTTAATTACACATTGCTCTGGCAAAGAAAATTACATTACTAAATACCTATCATCAACAACATATGACTATTATTTGGTTATATATCCAAAATTGTTGCGTTTCAGGACCGGATTTGCACATCTCGCTCTGTTCTCAGCAGGGAGAGAGAAATGGGATCTCTGCAAAGGCCTCAGTGATGATGGTACTTCTGTATCAGCTCAGTAGAAATGATCAACAACAATTTTTTCTCGGCGTGATTTAGACCGTATCACCCATCGAGTGCCGATTGGTCTATAAAAATATGGGACTAGCACCATATTCCCAATAACCTTAGCATGTGTAAAATAGTCCATTACTTGCCTTACTGACCCACTTTATTCCCATTCAGGGCTCCAGCGAACAGAACGCCATTTGAGGATTCCGCAATACTTCTCTTGGGATCCTCGCTGGTGTTACTGAGTTCGTGGGATTTGTCAATAGTATCCCTGTATGATTTATGGGACGAGACGCTATCACTTATCGCGGCGTATATGTGCAAAGAAAGAGGTCCTTTACACGTTACATACATCATGCTGAAAGCAATGCACTCGGTAGCATTTACTCGTTCGAGACGCATCTATCCTCTCCCAAGTTCTAGAAAATACGAGATAAGATAAACGGTCTAGGATATCCTGGCAAATACTTGTCTACAAAAACAAACACGGTCAATTGGACGACATTCCATAGATCCCGTGTGATCAGTTTTCCCCCTCGAGGGCCGGCTCGGATGTTGGGTTGTCAAACAGAGCTGCTCCGGTTATTTACATAGAAACGTAGGTATGGCAGCTTTTAGTAGAAAGGTATATTACTACACGCGAAAAAAGAAATGGCCTGTTGAAGATGAGGCTCTTCTCCCTCTACCAAATAGATGTTACTGTAACCGTAAATATCTCAAGGAGATGTAAGTTGGACATTTAAACACGTGAACGTGAATATTTACGATACTATATCTGTATCTGTCGAGATGAGAACGGGTTGTTAAATGAGATATGGAGTCAAATCAGAATACAAAAGTCAAGGGGAGCTTTTATAGCTCTAGGATATTTGTGGAAGTTCAAATAAATAAAAAGTAGCACCAATCTTAGAAAATGTAATTGTCATGTTAAATCAATACTAAAGTTTGAGTCAGAGAACAGGATAATCTCTAAAACAATTACAAATAAACTACAGACATTCATGCGCTGGTGTCTGCGCAAAATAGGACTTACATTTTCTGACAGAATCACCAATGTGGAGCTAATTGTGAGAAGTAGAAAAATACCATTGAATCAAGCGGTGAAGAAAAGATGCTGGCTCTGGATAGAGTATGCATCGAGAAAACATGAGACAAGTATAAATAGAAAGATCTTTGGAATCTACAGGAGGAAATAAACAGAGGAAGATCTTAAAACACGTTGAGTTGTGAAGTAGAGACGGAAATAAATAATAAAACGGAGCTGCATGGGAGAACGACTTGGAGTGAATTATTGAGGACACATGTCCCAATAGGGGATGAAGGTCGAAAGAAGAAGAAGAAGAAGAAGAAGAAGAAGAAGAAGAAGAAGAAGAAGAAGAAGAAGAAGAAGAAGAAGAAGAAGGAATACAAAAAGAACAAGAAGAACAAGAAGAACAACAAGCACTAGAAGAACAACAAGAACAAGAAAATGATCCAACATGAAGACTGTAATAGCAATTATATAAAAGTATACACCAGAAAATTAACGTCTCATGACCCAGGCAATATTATATACGTTTACGACTCATTAGGGCTCTTGTAAAGTATGTTACAGAAACAAGTGGTTAAACGAGAATATAGATTAATCCCCGCTAACCTAAAACACGGTAGTTTGATGTTTGCGTAAGAAATAAGAGTTAACGAAATACATTCTCGTTAGTGTCACCCTTTCTTCACGTCTGTGGAAAGGGTGGTTTGAAAAATGGCGATTTGTCCATCAATTTCATTAGAAGCTGTTTGTAACCACCGAGGCTGAAGCGAGCGATCCATCAGACCGTTCTTGTTGCAATGTGAAATTTCTGTCCTAGAATTTTCTGGTTCAATGCCAGCAGGAAACTAGCAATTTGTATTTTAACGATATAAATATAGTCTGAGCAGGTTAATAAGTAAAAGAACTTGAATGACAAAATATAACATAAGATGTGCCATAGACATTCAGAGAAATGACGTCAAGCAATCACGAGTAGGTTTGCCGGTTACCAGAGAGCAAAAAACACGCACCAATAAAATAGTAAGGTCGACAACTTGGTAAAAGCGATTAAATTCGGTCAATAACTACTTGGAAAGATACTTTCTTTTCCTGTCCTTTAAGGGGCTGAGATGATCAACATAATTTCACTACGCTGTGTTTGGTATTATGTGGTTCTGTCTGTGCGTATTGACCAATCATTTTCCTTTACCGCTTTCTTGATCACATATTTAAAGTTACCATTAGCAAATTCACATTAACCTGAAGCGTAGCTTCAGCCACATAAAGTGATCCGCTTTCTGAAATGGACGATTTGAGGGTGAACAGAATATACCGATTTTAAATCAAAGAACAGGAGTCGCCGTGGCTGATCCGTGTTTGCCCCAGGTTAAGAAACCACAGAGCTGGATCCTAGCTTAGGGCAGGTACATTTATCCAAGACCCACTTGCATGTAATGATATCACACTCTCCTGATCTCTTGGGTAATGAGATCGGATACCTAGCCCTCTGGGGTAAAGGCGAAGAACAGGAGTATGCTTTGTGGCCATGTGCATGCTAAATATCCTATGACAGTGGAAATTACAAAGAGTAGGCCGTAAAACCGCTGCCATGGCAACATTTTTAGGAAGGAACCATCTACTAATAGGTAGATTGAGAACGTTAGCTAGGATGGAATCTGTCTAGAAGAAACAACTATCTACTAATGGGTAGATGGAGAACTTTAGCTAGGATGGAATCTTTCAAGAGGAAGCAACCATCTACCCACGGGTAGATGGAGACCGTTAGCTAAAAGGGAATCTGTCGAGAGGAAACAAACCGGACACACATGATGTGTCAGGAGCATAACAAGATGGACGCATTGCCCATCGAAAGAGGAAGAAAGAAGAAGGAATCAATGGATGAAGGCAGGAGTAAAAAATGCTCAACTGCACAAGAATACTATTATAAATCTCAATGAATACTGTACAGCTATAACGTCTCTCTTGGTTCATATGTATGTTATGCCTTTTTTTGTTTTGGTGTTCTCTCGCTTTGCACTCAAACGTTGTTAAAACACGTTCAAATACTTCTAGTGCGCTGGGCAGATATTTGCGGATTGATTAGTTTGCCTTATTGCCAGTGTCCCTCGCCTTCAGGCAAACCCACTTCCAATTCTGAGGTACTTGTAATTTACTTCCCCAAGTCAACATTGTAGTCCAAATGACTGGTGTAGGGGGTGAACCATCTACCCTTGCATCAGCACACTGGAAGTTTAAAAATTTGAGCTCTGATCCATTTGGCCATTCTGACCTACAGAAGTTTTATGAGTATGTGTGTGTGTGTGTGAGTGCGTGCGTGCGTGCGCGCGGGCGTGTGTGTGTGTGTGTGTGTGTGTCTGGCTGCCTGCCTGCCTACCTCATAAAACGTTAATATCCATTGTATATGTTCACAACATTAATCTGACAATGTTTTCCCCTACGTGAATGTAACATGCACAGCAGATAATTGATGTACGAAAGATGAGTTGTTGGAAGGCCCGAATGTAAGACGGGCCTGCGTGCCCAATTTGTCATCATTTGAAAATAAAGTTTATTCGTTCGTTTGTAATTTGAATGTTATTTCGTGTGCAGTTTTACACATCTTTTTATCTCTTTATATAAATGTCAGTTTGTAGTTGTGTCTTTTTAATTTTATTTGTACCGATGAAGTTATTGAAACTGCAACGATTCTCTGTCATTGTGATCGTGTTCTTATGAAGCTAGCCTTTCATCTTTCTATTCCTCACTTATTTATTTTATGTTCGCAGCCTAGAATATTTAATATGAGCAATATATCGTTTGTGTCTCCGGCACATCTTATTCTAGAGAACATTTGAATTCCCTTAAATTTATATATTTTTATATTATTTGTTCTGTGCAATGATGGCTTCCCTTGGTCCACGATTTCAGAACACAACTCGTGCAGGTTAAATGCTGTGTTTGTCCTGATATATAATATTTTCATTCTTCTCACTGATGCGTCATAGCTTGTGTATGTATCTTTTGATTTTCAATTCCAGTGGAATTTATCCATTTATTTTTATCTTAGCTAAAGGATAAACATAATTCTGTGTTCATTTTCTGTAAAGTTTACGAAATTATGAACTATAATGTTTCTTATATTTATGTTATAGTTATATGTCAATTTTACTTGATTAACTCGTTCTACGTCTGACAGTTATTATAATACCTTCTCTCACACACTTTGCATGTAAAGATATATATGTTTTATCATGAATGAGTTAAAATGGTAACAGTACTGGGTAGAAAACTTTAAGGTAATATCAAAGACTGAATGAGTAACTGGTAACGGATAAGAACGATTTGTGCAGAGTGTATCATAGATGGAACGAATGATGAGCTGTTTTTGTTTTATTTTGTTTTTAACATTCGTTCGCTTTGGACTCAAGCGTATACACATGCAACTACTTCTAGTGCACTGGATTGATGTTTGCGTGTGTATTAGCTTTCCCTTTTACCAGTGTCCCTCGCCATCAGGTAAACCCACTCCAACTTCTGAGGTACTTGCAATTTATACTCCAAAGTCATGAGCGAGTAATCAATTTTTTATTGTAGGGGTTGAATATTTAAGAACAAGCCCTCGTGTCCATTCAGCCATGCTGACCTTCGGTGAACTGTTTGATACAGTATACTAAGTAGAGAATGCTAGGTATAGAATTATAGGTATAGAATGCTAGGTATAGAATGCTAGGCATAGAATGATAGGTATAGAATGAACTGTTTGATATTGTATGCTAGGTATAGAATGCTTGGTCCGGGATTTTTGGAATAGTATTTTTTATTGACACAGAATGCTTAGTACATAATTGGGGGGGGGGGGATGTCTAGTATTGGTAGTACCTTTGGCAAGGATAGGGCCCGCTCCCCACTGGTCCAAGCCTGACATACAGCTCACGCTTGTGACCCTTAGTAGTTGTCAGCATGCAACAGCGGCCACCGCCGGGCAATGGCTGTGACAGGCAGACAAAAGCAGGCGAGGGTAACCTATTCGGCGTCAAACCAATCGGTGAACTAGGGTCTGCTTACCCAGTATGTGAAGACAGGATTCAGCAGTTGCGCGGAAGAAATGTTTGATCATTCAACGGGCAAAACGGCGTTTACATGCAAAGCGTTGTGGAACGTATTGAACACGGCAAGGCACGTAGAGTTCCTTGGCCATCCACTGCACCTGTATTCGTCTCCAGTCGTCTTGACTTGTCTTGCCACTGGACTCAGGTGGACTCAGGCGAGAGAGTGAGGTCGACGAATTGCGCAACTCTTCCTCACTTTAATCCAATTCATCGCGCAAGTCATTCTTGAGCATTTCGAGCCAAAATAGGCCTTACCAGCCATCTTAGAATTCATGGCCCTAAACTTTCAACTTGATGGACGAACAAGGTACATAACGACTGATATTAAATGCTTAGTACATAATGACTGGTTTTGAATATTTGTGTGTGTGTGTGTGTGTGTGTGTGTGTTTGTGTGTATATGTGTGTGTGTGTGTGTGTGTGTGTGTGTGTGTGTGTGTGTGTTTTGTTTTTGGTTTTTTACATTCGCTCGCTTTGAACTGAAGTGTAGTCCATACACACACTACTATTTCTAGTGCACTGGACTGATTTTTGCCTGTGGATTAGCTTTCCCTATTACCAGTGTGCCGGTCTCCCTGGTCTAGGGTGTACACGACTTTCTCCGTAATCCCGTATACTCTCGTGAGTAACGTGACGTTGCGCAAGAATCAGTAGCGGTTCTCTTCGCGTCGGTAACTTACGGGGTATGTGAGCCGGTCGCTCAGAAATCAATGGCAAACTACTGAGCGTAATCTTGCCAAGAAATCAACAATCAGCTGAAAGATGCTGATGTTGACAGCGATGTCATGTAAAGGATATGCGGAAAAAAAAATTACCAGTGTCCCTCTCCACCAGGTGTAGCCACTCCGGCTTCAGGGGGGCAGGGGGGGGGGTGGTTTGAATGTTTGATATAGAATGCATGACACAGAATGTTTGGTACACAATGACTGGTTTTGAAAGTTTGATATAGAATGCTTGGTACAGTACGCTTGGCACATAATGACTGGTTTTCAATGCTTTATATGGTGCCTCCAGCTTTTAAGTGCACTTTCTCCTGCATTATCACACTCGACAGACGGTACAGAGAGCAGACTCCTGCCGCTGTCAATGCAGAGGTTAACGCGTTCATCTATGAACACTCAGATAGTCCCGAAGTGCTCATCTATACAGATGGATCTGTTGTAAAGCAACAGAGAAGTGCGTGGGCATTTACAGCCCGTTCAGCGGGCCGAACCGTTCAAGAATCCAGTGGTGCCCACTCTATGACCACGAGCAGTATGACGATGGAGGTGATGGCAGTTACACAGGCTTTCATATGGCTGGAATCACAGCATTATACCAACTTGTGTGTACTAAGTGATTCAATGAGCATGATTCAGAAGGTCGAAGCTGGATCTGTACGTAGACAGTGGACTGAATCGCTGCGGAAGTCTGTTGTCCGTAAAGTCACCTTCATCTTCGTCCCGGGACATGCGGGAGTCGAGGAAAATGAACGAGCTGACAAACTGGCTGGCTCTGCACCCCCTGTAGATGGCCAGCCCATGGATCGTGCCGATGTTATTAACGTCCTTAAAGATATGGCGAGAACAGAGGACTTTGACGTCAGTGATTCCACATCGCTGTCCAGGATGAAAGACCTGGGAGTAAGAATCGGCACAGCCAGACGCGAGAGGTACATAGGGAAAACAAAGCGCCTCGTCAACCAACACAGAACTGGCACTATTAGCCACCGGACGCTGATGCATATGCTGGGGGGGGTGGGGAGGATCTGAGCACCTATGGACATGTCCGGAGTGCAATGAAGATACCCCAACTGATAACTGATAACTGACAGAATGCTTGGTACAGAATGATTGGTGCAGTATGCTTGGCACGGGTTAATTGGTACAGCATGTTTGGTACGGGATGACTTTTTTTCTTAATACATGATTTTTGTTACAGTATGCTTGGTTGAAATGGTCGGTATAGTATGCTTGGTACGTGATGATCGGTACAGTATGCTTGGTACGAGATGGTTGGTACCGTATTCTTGGTATTGGATGATCGGTACAGTATGATTGGTACATAATGCGTGGTACCGTATTCTTGGTATAAGATGATCGGTACAGTATTCTTGGTACGGGATGATCAGTACAGTATGCTCGGTACATAATGCTTGATACCGTATTCTTGGTATAGGATGATCGGTACAGTATGATTGGTACGGGATTGATTGGTAAGATATGCCTGGCACAGTAGCTTTGTAAAGTATGCTCGGTACGGGATGACTGGCTCAGCCTGCTTGATACAGAATGCTTGGTACGGAATTATTGGTGCATGATTATTGATGCAATAAGCTTGGTTCGGGGTGGTTGGAACAAAATCAAAAACTATCAAATTATCCAAATGAATTGTGACCACTGGTACTCATATCTTCTCCTCAGCTTTTCCCGATTGCCTGACAACTAATCTCTCCTCTGAAATGTTGGTTTGAGTCCTGAAAATGGATTTTATATATATATATATATATATATATATATATATATATATATATATATATATATATATATATATATATATATATATATATATATATATATATGAGTGATTTGATATAACTTTTTCCTGCCGTGTACCATCATACCGTCGACAAGGAGATTGTGATAATGAGATCTCCAACCCTTCTTCTAGTTCAGAGAAACCAATGCGGTGTGCAAATATGGCGTTGGAACTTTATATCTGCCGAAAGGCATAAGTAATGAAAGATGTAATGAGGTTATTATGCAGCTTAATACACACGGTTTCAGATTATCTTCCTCTGGAAATGTTTCCTACATGTCTTTTATATATTGCATTGTTAAAAAACTGCAGTACAATACCTAGACGGAACGATATGCAATACAGACATGGATATTTCAAGATAGATAGCTATGTCTAATTGGGAAATATTGAAATGCCATTGCAGCAGTTTCTTTTTGTAAGTTTTCTATACACGACAAAGCATAATTTGTCAAATTTTGATCACACACATCTGTAACTGTCTTCTCTTCGGGCTCTTTGAAGCGGTAAAGAAAGGCCTATGTGACAGAATTATAGAAAATGCGGCGTCATGCATTGCTGATATATCCCGAAGCGATCAGCCGTAATCAACGTAGCATGTCCTTTGAAACTGTCTGGGTAAGATCTGAAAGAGGAAGCTCATTTTCACAACTGTCACCTGCGTTCAACAACAACAGCAACAACAACAACCGGAGATAAAGTCGTGTGTATAAGATAGAACTACAGGGACCATTTCCATGGCAGTGTGGCATGGAGGCTATCTGGAGACAAACAACCCCGGAGGTCTGGAGGGTGGGGGAGGAGCTGTGCCACACAGGTCTTCTTATTTCGCAAACTGGTACCTTTTTTATGAGACTATGTCAACGAAGCAAGCCAGTGTCAATTAATATGTAAACATTATGGGAGATTCGAACCCACGATCACTGGACCACTCACAAAGTGCATAACTACTGTTAGTACTACAACAACTACACAGACTAATACTATTATCCAGTAGCGGACCAGAAATATTAGTTAACATTCTTAACATATTTTATACAGTGTAAGGGCACCCACTTCATTATGGTCCCACTTCATTACGGTCCCACTTCATTAGGTCCCACTTCATTAGAGACCCACTTCATTAGGTCCGACTTCATTAGGTCCCACTTAATTAGGGCCACACTTCATTAGGTCCCACTTCATTAGGGCCATACTTCATTAGAGACCCACTTTATTAGGGCCCCACTTCATTAGGTTTCACTTTATTAGGGTCCAACAAGGCTATTGGCAAAACTAAGATCCTGGCCAGTACGACAATTCACTTATCACAATCACAACTAAACTAATTCCACCATTGCCACTGATACTACACGTGCTACTATCACTTACCACATCGACAACAACAACTACTACCACTACTACGGCCAGTACTACTACTTCGACAAAGACTTACAATCTTACTGCTACTTACTGACTGGCACAGACGATAGTTTGTAAAATGAAAGTTATACCTCTCTGCTACTGTTACTTTACAATAACGACAACTACTGCTACCAATACTACTACTTAGTTTATGATTATAAGTATTATTGCTATTTCTGTTATAACTAATAATACTACAATTACTATTAGTACAAGCTCACATGCTACTACTACTGTTACTACTACAACTACCTCTACTACTACTAAAACAACAACAACTACTACTACTACTACTACTACTACTACTACTACTACTACTACTACTACTACTACTATATTACTACTACTACCACTACTACTACAACAACAACAACAACAACTACTACTACTACTTCTACTACTACTACTACTACTACTACTACTACTACTACTACTACTACTACTACTACTACTACTACTACTACTACTAATGTTACTACTACTACTACTACTACTACTACTACTACTACTACTACTATTACTACTATTACAACTATTATCACCAACACTACTACTACCATCACCTCAACCACGACCAATACTACTACTACTCCCACCATTACTACTACTACGGCAACAACAACTACCACAAGCACTGTTGCTACAACTGCAATTACATTTACTACTACTATTATCGTTAACACTACTATTACTACTACTACTACTACTACTACTACTACTACTACTAATACTACTACTACTACTACTACTACTACTACAACAACTATTATCACCACCGCCACTACTATAATTACCACAATCACCACCACAACTACTACTCCCACATTACTACTACTACTACGGCAACAACAACAACAACTACATGTACTGTTGCTACAACTGCAAATACATTCACTACTACTACTATTACTAATATACGCTTACTACGTTATGTACACATTGTGCGCTGCGAATTCCAGTGATATAAGCAATCCACTATATTTTAATGCATGTTGTCAGTGGGGTGTTGTATGAGTTGATCTAGTTGTGATCTACTAAGACTACTGGACCACTCATTTGTTTCCGTAAGACAAACTCTTCCATTTACGCATTGATCCTTTATCTCTTCATGCTATGATTCAGACTTCTTCTTCTTCATTTCTTTGCCGGAAGTTTGTCCGTATTTGCAATGTTATCTCTTGTATAACTCTGAATATCTTTCTTTAGTTAACTCAGTGGTCCACAGAGTTAGGCAGACTTGATTTCAGGAGTGTTCCTAAATTATGTTGGCTTTTGTCTTAAACGTTTCATTTAATCCTATTAATAGTCTTCTGCGTGGTAAATTTTCTTTAGGAATGTAATAAATCAATCAGAGCGCCTTCATTAGCCAATCATTTATTGCCATGTACATCTCAATAGCTAATCTAGTCATGAGTACATTACATTGTTAAATAAAATGTTACAAATTATAGTTTTTGTGTTGTAAATTTAAACAAAATAAACACAAGTTCTGAAATAGATTGCCCTAAAATTCACCGTATCTTATGCTGCAAAGTAAGACGTAATATGAAGCTTACTAACGCTATGAAACAAGCAGACTTTGTAGTGAATCTGAAATTACGTTGTAAAACATTCTTTACCTTCGAGTAGTCGCAGAGATTATATATGGCATCTGTATGCTTCTACTTGCTAATTCCACCACTGATACCACCAGTACTACTACTACGACTAAAACTTACTAAAATTACTGCTGCAATTACGGTTACAATAACAATAACTTGCTAGTCGGGCTTTGAATTTTCGTTTGAATGGTTTTTCATTTCATGTGAAATATATTTTAATGTGGCAATTCATAAGACTATATGTGTCTCCCTGGCGGAGGGGTTTAGGACGTTGTTCGTAATCCCGTATAGTCTCGTACGAAATGCAGCTGCGCGAGGGGTGTGTGAGACCGTCGTTCAGAAAGCAATGGCAAACTACTGAACGTAAAACTTGCCAATATATCAACAACAGCTGAAACAATGCCGGTGTTGACTGCAATGTTCTGTAAAGGATATGCGGAAAAATAAATTATGTGTCATATATTTCCGCTAAAAATGGCTCGTTTGGTTCTCTTCATATGGTAACTATACCGGGATACAACCAAATGTGTAAGGCAGTCAATTGTCCAACCTTTTGTTTGTGTCTTCTTTGTTCACGCTAAAGCTTTCTAATTTGCTTGAGCACTATTGTCAGTTCATATGTCTCTTTGATTGCTTCTATTGGTCTCTTTACATTTCCTGATTTGTTAAGTTTTCACGATAAATTTTGATGTGTTTCAACATCTCTCTTATTATTATTGAAAAAAACCTCTCACGCTCGCTCTGTGGCCGTTACAAATCGATAATAAATCATTACTGAAAACGCCAAAGTGACAGGTATCAAAGAAGCATTTATCTCTGTCGACGCGTGATCAGGGCATTTTGACTGAGATAAATACAACGATGCACACGGGAATGCAATGGGTGCTTCAGGTTAGAATGAATAACAGCGCAGGCGACCTAACAATCCAATCAATATTTAGAGAACTAACGTATGCAAACGGCGGTTTGTGTGAGCAGTAAATCATCTCTTACTTTAGTTATCTCAGATCAATCAATTAATCACGTACCGTCTCTACAGCGATTATTGGTTCCGATGGCCTTTCAACGTTTTCTGTCTATCGTCATGGTTTATGAACTAACTCACCACAATTCTCGCTCAGGCGAGGTAATACGGACGGCACTGAACTAAGAGGGAAAAGAATTGCATAGGGGTTTACAGCAATGGTAACTAGACGTCGATTAGTGCAGGAGAGCCTGGTATATGACATCACGACATCTAATTTTAGAATGAAGGTGAAGGCAGCGCCTATAGCGTTCCGTTAGCAGGTGGACAGATAGATTGGCTGGATCTTCATCGCTGGGCGTAAGAGCAGTGCACGATAAGGCAAATGGTGTCAGAGCCTTCTATGAATATGTGTATAGTGTAGACGAAGAGAAAAAATCATTATTATTAATAACACAGAGAATGGTGCAGCCGGATAGATCAGAGGATCTGTTCGACACTCAGTACTCCGATTAAAGGCCAGACGGCCACATAATCAGATCCTAACTGATACAATTAATTATGAGACTCTTCGCTTTTTGTTGAATATGGGGACGGAGCACGAATAAGAATGTCCCGAGGACTGTGATGTTGGTTCTTGACTTAACTCAGACTGCTATCGTTTATCTCGTACAGCTATCTCCACACTTGTAGCTTGCTTACTTCCTACTAGTCCGACTTTGTATGTTCCATTATGGCAGGGGTTTCTCATATATTCTCATATGTTAACTCAGACTGCTATCGTTTATCTCGTACAGCTATCTCCACACTTGTAGCTTGCTTACTTCCTACTAGTCCGACTTTTTATGTTCCATTATGGCAGGGGTTTCTCATATGTGTGTGTGATACAATTTAAGATGGACTAAGTAATTAATTTCTCTTTTGTTTATTGCTTCCATGAGTTCTCGTTTGACTCTTAACTTCATTAAGGTCTGATTTATGTCTGCCATATCGTTTCCCCCCTTGAAATGCGACCTATTTATCTCAGATAGTTACATGTATAAATGTAATGGTTTAAACTGAAGTAAAGCTATGAACATGTAAACATGTTCACAACGTGTGAACATGTCCCGTTATTACGACATACTCCAGCTTTCCCCTTCTCAAACTTTCCTTTTATGGACGACATAATGTAGAGAGAGAGAGAGAGAGAGAGACAGAGAGAGAGAGAGAGAGGGAGAGAGAGAGAGAGAGAGAGAGAGAGAGAGAGAGAGAGAGAGAGAGAGAGAGAGAGAGAGAGATGGCAGAATGTCAGACAGGCTGCATACCCAATTCATAATCCGTTGAAAATAAAGTGTGTCGATTATTCATTTGATCGTTCGTTCCCCAAAGAATGTGGACTATCTATTTATCAACTGAATAACTAGTTCTTCATATAAGTTAACATCCTTAAATATATCTTCACCATACATTGTATGTGTTCATGCTGTTTTCATCACTCAGCTTGGCTGATAAACAGAGTCATGTTTTATGAAGTTAAATAATTTGTCCCAATTAAACGGCCCGGTGGTTTAGATAGAACAGCAATGGAAGACATGTTTCCAGGAAGCCAAGGCAGAGGCCGATGACCATGATGATAGACAGAGGATACTGACCACACCCGGAACATGTTAACGTATGAGACGGGGGAACTGAGGGGAGAGGATCTTTATGTATCTTTCGACTAACTGTGATGAAGGCGGCGTTCTATGTGTTTGTGCTCTGCTATGCAACGCCAATCCACACGTGCACATGGCTGATTCGCCAATCTTGAATTGTGTATACATGTGGTTGCATAATCTCTTGGGTCCTGTTCCGAGGTGCAGAATAATAATTTGTTCTGGTCTGTCCATAAATGGTAATCGCCTTAAGCTGATGTTGTTGGCTTCCTGATTGATTTGATCATTCATTACTTTTGGTGGTATGTAGCAGCCACATCAGGTTGTTCTTCTATTGCTCTTTCCTTGGCTAATCGATTAGCTCTCTCATTTCAGGGTAGTCCACAATGAGATGGCATCCTCTGTATGGTGACATTATGCTTTCTGCCTAGTTAAGAAAGTAGTAAACAATATAACATGACAAAATGTAGTGCAGCCTTACATAACAGTATTACGAACATACATTACGTTGCGAAGATTAGCCTTCATCAGCAAACAAACACATACACAAAATACAACATATAGTCACGGAGACTACTCTCCTGTGACTACATTAAGACGTGACGACAGGACGAGAAGAATAAAAAGATGAAACAATGAAAGTAGTGTCCGTAGTACTGGCAATTTCCTCAGACAGGATAGCATCAGATACTAACTTTACATCTGTCAATAGCACCTCACACTGTGTACCATGATTGGTTGTCAGTAATTTCTCTGTTGCTATCTTGATTGCCTGGAAAGCAACAACCACATGACTATGATAACCCAGTATAGAAAGTTTCAATAAATGCAACAAAATAGAGTTGAGCTGAGTCATAACCGACATAACAGTACTCAGGATATTTCCATTCGTGCTCCGTCCTCATCTGCAACAGCCCATCAGCCAGCGAAGTGTCCCAAATACTAATGGTACGAGTAGCAGTCTGATTATATGTCTGTCTGGCCTTCCCTCGGAATGCAAGACAATAACCATCACTTATCTAGTTCTTGAATGTGTTAATGTATGAACGTCATACGGAAATGCACTTTCAACCGCACGCGCATTCAAACATAGACGTGGTCTGCAGACAAACATCTCTCAGTTGTGGGAACCTGCGGAAGACAACAACTTGAACAAGTGCTTTTCTGTATTTGGATGAAATAAAAATAAAATGTTGAATTAGAAGACCGCACAGCTAAAAACGAAAATTTGATTGACGATCCTCTATATTTAGATTGAGAGGGACGTTGTAGAGATGCAGTTTATTGTTAATGTGAAGCTCAACATATCGTGGCCGGAATGCATAGTTCACAGTTTTCATATTTGCACAGAAGACTGTTAAGGTCCCTAACTTGTATTTAAACTGTCAGTTCTTGACAAAATAGGCAATGTTGCATTAGAATTACGAAGGCACAAATCATAGACTGTACGATTTATTGCCTGGCACATTTCGCTGCATCTCGTCAGGTACATACTGCAGAAGTCATACAACATAGAGTAAAATAATTAAATACATGTAATTGATAGAAACATCACTTTTTGCGTGTTGTTTCATGCACAAAATAATAGTTTGTTAAAGTTTGCAGAAGCGATAATGATCCATCTGCATAAGCCAATTTTGTGCAAACAGAAAGACATGATAGTCAATTTAAGATTACCATGGTAAACAATTGATATTACTGTGCGAACATGTGTATATTTCAGCTTGAACGATGCATCTAATTATGTTACTCTGTGTTGTGTGACTTCTGAAGTATGTACCTGACGAGATGCAGTAAAATGTGCCAGGCATTAAATCGTACTATCTATGGTTTGTGTCTTCGTTACTCAAAATTCACTATGGGAAAACACTGTTTTTATTTTCCGAAATATTACATTAGTTTTTGGCTAAAGCCGATAGTAAAGCATACAGTTTATGTATACGTTAATGCATATGTCCAATAAGCTTTGCCATGGTCTGATCTCTAACCTAAACTGCTATCCATCTATTCATCATGTGCCATGCCGATAAGCGTGAGCGGTCATGCTTCCTCATCTCACTCGATCACATGAATCGTGGATCAGCTCCGTGTTTCTGTCTCGACCATGCCATGTGGCCAAGCCATCCATTTTTTTACCTCTCGGTCTTCCCCTTGGTCTCTTCCCTTCGATCTTGCCAGTTGTCACCAAGTTCTTCAATTCATTTCTTTTCATAACATGTCCAAAAAGGTTTGACTACTGTCTACGTCTAATGTTTCTAATCAGTTTACGATCTTCATTTGTGTTCATTAGTTAGTTAGTTAGTTAGTTAGTTAGTCACGGTTCCAACTTCACAGCAACGGGTCGTCCCCATTATGCTCCGTTCCTGTGCCAGTGAATATCACATAAAACGCTCCCCACTGCCCAATGTGAAAAGTGGAAAAGACAGGAGTCTCGACAAACAACAGCCCGCACAGATGCACTGTGCATAATGCCGCCGCCAGAATGTCAACACAATAGTCCCCCACGAAACATCCAGTTTATCTCTGATGGAATCGGCAGTCATTTTCCCATCTGGATGTTTCCTAGATGTTCACCCACACAATCCACGAAAATACAGTTCATCGTCGATGGCAGTGGCAGTCAACCAGAAGCCCAGCAGCCACGCATTTCTGCATAAGGCAAAAACCGGTCAACTCTGGGACATAGCCAGCTGCCATCGCTCCGAACATGCAGTCACGTTCCCAAAAAAATCTCAGGCAGATTCAAAAGCATTTCACATGAAACTCACAGCTCACAGAGTCGCGCCATGCACTCACTCAGTAGCAGGGCGACGGAACCATAGCCTCCTTAGTCGCCTCTTACGACATGCGTGGTAGGCTACAGTGTTGCTATTCTTTGCTTCCCTTACGGGCCCCGGCAACACACGGGAGTTGTGTTCATTAGTGTTTCTGTCTATCCGTGGTATTCTTTGCATTTTCCTCAGAAAACTCATTTCCACAGCCATCAGATGTTTTTCAGCTTGTCTGCTCACTGTCCACGCTTCACATTCATTCAAAAGTATAGGTTGTATGCAGCACTTCAGCATTCTTTTCCTCGTTTCAATTGGTATCATTTTATTGGCCTGCATATTTTTTATCTTGCAAAAGGCTACCTTCGCAATGGCAATTCTTGCTCCAATCTCTTCAAGGCATCTTCCATCTGATGTTATGGCTGTTCCGAGATAACTTTAAGAACATGCCCATTTACTTGTATTTTTACATTGTGGTATTTCCTTCTTCCCAGTGACGATCGTAATCTGTGTCTTCTTACAATTAAATTCTAACCCTAGTTGTTCACTGTGTGCAACAACCGCATCTACTAAATGTTGCATGTCCTGTTCATTGTCTGCAATCAGGACTGCATCTGCATATCTAATGTTATTGATGTATCGTTCCCCAATGATGATTCCTTCCATATCTTCTATTTTTCTGAAAATATTTTCACTGTACCGGGATCACAGATCTGGAGACATTACACATCCCTGTCTCACACCTCTCTTAATAGGCTGATATTGACCTACTTCATTATCGATTCTTATGGCAGCTAGTTGTTTCCAATATATGTTGTTTACAAGTCTAAGGCCTTTTTCATCAATTTGTACATCTTCAAGCATCCTTATCATGTCGATATGTCTCACTTTATCGAAAGCCTTTGTGTAGTCAAGAAAGAAAAGGTGTAGATCTTTGTTTACTTCTATAGAACGTTCAAATACTGTTCCCAGTATATACACAGCAATTTCTGTACCCTTGCCTTCTACAAACCCACATTGTTCTTCTCCCATTTCAGTTTGTATTTTCTTCCTAACTTTTTGCAAGATAATTCTTAGCAAAATCTTCGTGATGTAACTCATTATACTAATTGTTTGATGTTGATCGCCTTCCAAGGCTCCTGAATTTTTTGGGATTGCAATAAATACAGAATTACATAATTCATGAGGTATATCTCCAGTATCATATATTATATTCTGCAGTCTGGTAACTGTATCTATTCCATAGTCTTCTAAAGCATTAATAATTTCTGTTGTGATGCTGTTTCAACCGGAGGTATTGCCAGTTTTCGTATGGTTAAGAGCATTCTGAACCTCCATCTTCAAAATTGATAGTCCTTCATTATTATTTTGAATATCATACTGTTCTTCTCTGTTATCATAATAAAGGTTTTTCCACATAATCTGACCATACATGTAAAATCTGATCTTTTTCTATTATGACTCTTCCATCTTTTGTCTTTAGGCAGCCTGCTGATGTACGTGTTCTTTGATTAGTAAGCTCCTGAATTATTTTGTGCATTAGTTTGTTATTTTTACTATTGTGTGTATTTTTTTTTTCTGTTTATGTCTGTGCAATTTTTCTCTAGCCATGCTTCTTTTGCCTCTTTACGAAATGTTCTGACTTTTCTGAAAATGTCTTCATATTTGGCAAGATGAGACCGTAAAACAATTTTCTAGACATCTGTAACTAAGGTAGTTTGGCATTGCTTTCCTTCTTAGCAGTGACCATACTGGTCAATGACCGTAGCCATTGTCTCTCAGAAAAAGAGATCTTCTGCCTACCGCCGTGAAGCTGGAAGCCATAACCTATAACTACCTGTCGACTGCTCTTCAATTTCATCCACCACATGCACCCATGGCTTCACGTACCCCTGATCGGGGGGCTAAACGGGTACTCCAACTTGCCCAATGGTGTCCCGTAGGCTAGCGGAGGGAAGGAGACACTTTACTTCTCCTTTGATAGGGGATACCCGTTCCCCGCCAACCACTGCTATGCCCAGTGCATTGTTTTAATGATTGACAACAGTTTAAATGTTCGCTTTCCTAGACATGTACAATCCTACGATTGATGCAAGACTTCGTGGTCTTTCCAATTTATCGTGAACAAAACCGGAATATGTGTTCTTAACACGTTCTACATTTATTTCCCAGTGCAACTCCTACGTGTACTGAGTAGGGGAGAGGAATGTTTGGGAGGAAATACGAAAGCGGGGGGCGGGGGAGGGGGTGTGACATTCTGAAAGAATGGTGAAGGGGTGCATGGACCAAAAACGGTTGAGAACCACTGATTTAACAGAAATGCCCACAATTTCTAATTATCACATTGCCATAGCTGTCGGTAGCAATGTAAGAACATTCGTCATAACAAAAATACTGTAACACTTTCTGTCATTGTTGTATAAATATATGATCTAACACATAATGTTTAGAGAGGCCAAGGAGAAACAACAGGTGATGAAAGAAATAATGAGAAAAAAAATGGCAAGTTAATTACTTCAGCCAAACCACCCGTGTAAAAACTAATCTGGGTTAAAGGCAGACGACTAAGAGGTAAACAGCAATACAAGTGGGAAGACAACGTCAAGAGATGCACGATCAGTAAGTAGTCTCATCTCATCTCATCATGTTCCTCTTGTACCTTGCAAAATCGACGTGAAGTATAAACAGCGGGAGAGTGCCCGCTTATGGGCTTCGTGTATCGCTTATGGGACTCTGTTATTCTCTGCGTCCATCGTTTCCCTCTGGTCTGTACATTATTGCTTGTTGTGGTATACTGTTAGTAGTCTGTATGTGTTTAAAACATAGGTGAGAGATAGGGAGTGTTTGGGATCCTTTGTAGCCAACCTTCATTGTAGAGACAACTCCTGACAGATTTATATTTATCTCAATTGTGGCTACGCTCGCGAAAGAAAAACAAATCAGGCAGTCCGGAAAATGCCAAAGATCATAGCATGACAGTGAGAAGATGACGGGCGGTCGTCCGGACACCGCTAAACGTTTAAACATAGTGAAATACAACAGCACTGATCTACTACCTCTCGAAGTATATTCTTTCTTTGTTCGCTCATAGAGTGCACGTTGTGTGTGTGCTCACTCGCTTTTCAGGGGCTGCGTGGTCTCGAGGTATGGTGTCCGCCTCGAGTGCTGGAGGTTCCCGGTTCAAGCCCCGATGAGGGTCGGGATTTTTTCACGTGGACTTCTAGTATCAAAATTTTCCCTGGTCTCTGGGTAGTGAGCTCGGACGCCCGTGTGTATTGTTGCGTACGTAAAATATCCTTGGCAGTTGGAAATCGAGAAAGAGTAGCCAAACGGCGCTTCCCGGGCAAAATGTAGAGTTAAAAATCTACCCAAAGTATTTCAGGATCCTCACTAGTGCTACTGAGTTCGTACACTGAGCTGAGATTCTCCGAACTCAGACTTGAGTTAGGAGTAGAACGGAGCACTTATGGGTTACACCCGTGTACCGTGATGTTGATCAGTCGACTAAACTAAACTAAACTCGCTTTGAACTCTAACAGTCCATTTCCGTGCTACTAATGTTGTGTTTGGTGTATATATGTGTTTGCTCATGAAGGCTAGTCGCTGCAACGTCCTGTATTTTTCGTCATTCTGTTTCGTAAAGTGCACTGGGCTGAATTTTGCGTGTGCATTAGCTTTCCTTATTATCAGTGCCCCTCCCCATCAGGCGAACTCACTTCAACTTCAGAGGTACTGGTAAATTACGCCCCTAAGTCAAGGACGAGAAGTCAACATTTTAATCAAACGGTGTAGGTGTTAAATCCGCTATCTTGGCATCAGCACACCGGATTTTTTAGAGCGACCGCTCTGATCCATTTTGCCGTATTTACGTCGATACTGTGTTCTTTCGAGGACTTTGCTTGGTGGTGAGACAAGGGAATAATTGCTAACCTTTCACTCACATACTTTACTCGCAATGCTTTCAGCCTTTAGCAATTTCAATAACCACAAGATACCCCAATGAGCATTGCAAGTGTCAATGACACACCGCATGACGCGCACAGCGCAGCAGTTTTCTTACAATATCATGTGTCAGCATCCCTGGTATTTGCATTATTTTTATAGTCTTGAAAAACTGCGGCTTTAGCCGATCTCTCCTATTTTGAGAACTATTTTTCTTGAGATGTGTTTAATGACTTTTAACATTATACTTCTTGCAAACTGCTATAACATGTACTCAAACAGCACAGTATACCTTCCCGTTAAGTATGGTGCCATCGTATAGCTTCCGCTTACGCATAAAAGGTATATTTACATGTCATGGCAGAGGCAAGCGTAGTTGATAAACTCTTGACTGCCGACACAGTGGTAATGGTTCGAATCTCTATCGAGGTGACATTTTAATATTGACCTGAGTTCCCAGATCGACGCTATCTAAGATGATTGCCCGGGAATAATTTGGGAAGTAAAGGAGTCCGGTGTGATATTGACCACTTCACCTCTCGATTGCCAATTGTCCTATGAAACTATTTATCCAGTAAACCCTAAGAAGTGTTAATTGGTTCCTTGACTTTTGCTTTTACATCATCACGTGTCTTCCCTTTCTCATGTTCCTTTTTCTATTTGAATGCGTAGCGAGATCATTGGTTTCATCTCTAATTTTAGATTTTAGATGGCAGTTTTTCTGGGTTAAAAACTAATGAATTTCCCAAATTTAGAGTTTAACGGCTTTATTTTTCCATCAACTCAGGAAATACTATTTCAAGATCAACTGATTACTTGGGCTCAGGGCCGACAACTTAAGTGCGAGCTATCGATATTAATCATTATTTCCCCCTGCTGCTGATAATTAGTTTTACAGTTCTCCCCCCCCCCCCCCCCTTTAAAAAAAAAAAAAAATTCGCATATCCTTTTACAGGACATCGCTGTCAACAGCAGCATCTTTCGGCTGTCTGTTGATTTCTTGGCAAGATTACGCTCAGTAGTTTGCCATTGCTTTCTGAGCGGCCGGCTCAGTTATCCCGCAAGTCACCAGCGGGGGTTGAACCGCTTCCAGCTCTCGCCCGCTACGAGACTCTGCGTGATAAACGGGATTACGGAGAAAGTGGTGTAACCCCTCGGCCAGAGAGACCGGCTTTACAGTCCCTACAGGAACAATTTAAAGTATCATTTTTGAGAACTTTCTTCTGTCCTATGTAACATACGGATGTGCGTCGTGGGCCATTTCACAGACGCTAAAGAAGAAAATCAAAACTTATGAACTTAAATGTTACAGAAAAGTTTATGTAAATGCAGTGGACCAAGAAGATACTGTCATTCTAGACAATTTGAATATTGAAGGAAACATTCTCATCAACAGCATTATATTCGGAAAATGAAATGATTTAGCAATATTAAATGACATTTTCATTGCCATCGTCACTTGACTCGCCGACTGGTATGGGCAAATATATTTTTTCACAATTTGCTTTCTCCAACCGTATTCGTGTCTTGGGAAATCAAGCCGGCAGCCGATATAACAATTATACCACTCACAGGGTGTCGACTGACCAATACACATGTGTGTTTAGCATCACGTGACTAACGTACCATACTGCGTATGAAAGGGACCGTTACTTTTAGTCGTCACTCCAGGATGATGTGGTCAACGTCACGGCGGCCACTGTCCCTTCCCAAGACATTTCCTGATACCCAGTGTAATCTGAATCAACCTGGGGAACCAAGATAAATTTTAAAACTGTTCCTCGATGCAGATTCGAACTCATACCGCAGGACCGGTAGACGGACGTCTAGCCACAACGTTATCTCAGCGACTCACTCACACATTTGTAAAGTATAAAAAAAGGACCTCAAACGTTTGGTAAACGATAACACCGCCTCCACATCGACATAAAACTACAAGCGATTGAATGTATCAACGACAGATATGTCCCTATAGTTCCCCAGGAGCTATTACTTGCATTCACTGCATTCACCCTTGTTGTCAACAGCGATTTGTTGATATTTCCTTAAGCAAGCAAGCTGCTTGTCACATGAATGGACCTTTTAACGATCTATTTGTGACGCCACGAAAAGAGCCAAGCCGGAATCAACGGAAATAAGTGTCTAGTCGGGGATGAACGATTTACCTCAATCACATTACTGGCTCACGGGAGGATAAGCCAAACAAATAATTATGAAGCAGTCGATTCAGTAAGCAGTTTCAGATACTCTGATGCCCGAGAGAGGGTAGCTCCTACAGAGGGAGAAACGTGTTGGCGTCTTGAGGATCACAAGTCTAGACGAGGTTGTTACTACGGCCAAATATGGTTTACGGTCAAGCAGACACGTTGTGTTTTTCCACATGTCTCTGTTGCAGAAGTACGTTTGTGGATTCATGTTAAATTAGAATATGCTAGAGGGCACGGGTCTGTATCAAGATGCTAGTTGGCTGGTGTGGGTGAGGATGTCTTTGCATATCACATATTCTCTGGTGTTGGGAGCGACAATAGGACAGTGAATAGACGCTATCTTGCCGCCCGGTGGTCATGAGTTCCATACGTTTCGGGTGGATTCGAATTTTTAAAACTGACGGGTTCTCAGGTCGATCTAGACTAAATTAGGCGCCTGGAAATGTCGAAGGAAGTAAAGATTGCAAGCGCGGTACTGACTATATTATCCACTAAGTGCTTATTAAAAATGTTTTACATATCCTTTACAGGACATCGCTGTCAAAATCAGCATCTTTCAGCTGATTGTTGATTTCTTGGCAAGATTACGCTCAGTAGTTTGCCATTGCTTTCTGAGCGACCGGCTCCATACTCTCATAAATCACTGGCGCGACTCGAACCGCTTCCAATTCTCGTGAGCTCACGTCAACCACGAGAGTATTCGGGGTTACGGAGAAAGCTGCTAACCCCTCGACCAGTGAGACCGGCTAAGTGCTTATTGGTCTATAAAACAAATGAGCCTAGCCTCATATGACCCCCTGTAACATGCTCCTTTACTTATTTACTTGTCCCCTGGTGTGGGTCTGTTACTTATTTACTTGTCGTCTTGTGTGGGTCTAGTAAGTATTCACTAGTCCTCTGGTGGCAGCTAATAAGTTGTGTGCCAAAACAATCAAGTATTGTTTCGTTGCCTTCGCCTTCTGTCTCCGCTCATCACTAGCATTCTCTAGTCCCTTTTCCCGATGTCCATTCTCAGGACATGGTCACGGAAAGTGCACATTTATGTGGGGCTCCGTAACTAAGTAGTCAAGCCATCTGCATAGCGGTTTAATTTCGTAAGTTTCTTATAAGCCCGTGTGGCTCTGAGCATGAGTGTATTTTATTTTTACATGAGATCCCTAGGGTGATCGCTGGAGTTCCTGCTTTGTAAGCTGCTCTGGGCAGGCGGCCTGCCGTTTTGCAAAGACATACCGAACCACACAGGGTATGACTCCGTACAATGTAGTCGATACAAACGCCTTCACATTGCAACCTATTTCCTGCAACTAACCGTTGATGGTATTTGGAGGCGTAGGTTCGAATCCGAGTATGAGCATTACAGCTTTTAATGGTTAAATTGTTGCTCTAGCATCTGCTTCAGAAAGCAATGGCAAACTACTGAACGTAAAACTTGCCAAGACATCACAACAGCACAAAATGCTGGTGTTGACTGCAACGTACTATAAAAGAATATGCAACTTACAGCATCAGCTTCTGTCCTCTACTTTTGAGAGTTTAAATCAATACCTATGAATCTATTTCTCACTTGTATCAATACTCACATTTCTATGCCCGTGTGACATTTAATATGGCCGAAGTATTTTTGTTTCAGAAACATAATGCTGTTTATGATCCAGAGATCTCTGATGTTCAGATATTGTATAATGTGAATATGTTTCTTCTTCTTGATCCACGGTAATCTAACACTTTTAATGAAACATTTAAATTCAATATCCTCAGTTTTATTTTTTAATAATTCTGAAATTGTTTCTGATTCACTTCCGTATGTTATGTTGCCTTAGCACAGGTACATGCTGTCAACATGTTTACTTTTATTTATTTACTGATGTTGAAACTTTGCTTTTTTTATACTTATAAAATAGTCCTATAGTAAACACCACTTTGGTTTGGAAAAAGCAATGGTGAATGGCATGGTTCCTGGAGGAGGAGGCAGGGGTCAAGCATCGCGATGATGGACACTGAACAATGTAGACACTTTGGGCATGACAAAAGCAGGGGAACTGCCAACCGATAGGAACAATTTTACTTTCTTTATTTGCTTTCCGTGATGAGAACGATCTTCTGCAAAAAAGATGTTTGCATTTATTTCACAGAACATTGAAATTAAGCCCAGCATTTATTGGCTGTTTGCGATTTTCAAACCAAATATACATTCAGTAGTTTGCCTTTGATTTCTTACAGGCCGACGCTCATACCATTATGAAAATCGACGCTTCACATCCCCCTCCCTCCCCCGTTTATCATGGTAGGGTACCATAGGCATGAAATGCTATTGAACGTCTACATTTCAAAAACAGTTTAGTTTATCGCTTGGCTACCCAGCTCCCTCTAGATATCTGAGATAAAACTTCATCTTTAAAGAGTAGAAGTTATGTTCACATAAGAATATATGAACGTACCAGTTGTTTTAGCAATCTGAACATTTTTACTTGTTGCTTGTAGCAGTTCTCTGATGATAATGTAGGCCGAGCGGGAACTGCTCCCAGCAATCAAGATGTTAGAGGGGATAATAGGGGTCAGTTGTAAAGGCGTCAAGGCCTCTCCAAGTTCGGGTATGGAAATTAAGTTATGTTATTTCTTCTTTTACTCTCAATCCCCTCTGGGAAATAGGCCCTCAACCAGCTAACCCCCCGCCGCCCTATCGTTAGCTACCACATGCAGCCCCGCCCATGTCCTGCTTATAATATTCATATATTGGTGTCTGCGCAGAAGAGTGAGACTAAAGTGGCAAGACAGAATCACCAATGTAGAGCTCATGGAGAGAACTAATGAAATTTCACTAAATGAAACAAAAAAGAAAGAGGAAAAGGAGACACACTGAGTATAGTATAAATTAACGATCCAAGCTCGGGAACCCGAAAGGCTAACGAAATCGTGGAAGATCTAACAACACACGAAGAAGAGAATTGAAGTTTGGGATGAAAATTATGAAGAAGACATGTGTGCAGCTGCATGGGATAGCTAAGGCAAGATGGCATGGAGTCAGTTAATTGAGGATATATACCCCCAATTGTGATACAAGACAGAAGAAGCAGAAGAAATAATTAAACATTGACTAGTAGTTCCTGATTTAAAATCACTTTGGGGTTTTCTTAACTCTTATAGGACGCAAGGGTTAATTGCAGAATATTCCTGTGTGAGGTTCAATTTACGCGTAAACCTACGTCATCACATCAGCAAGTGCGTTACCGTACGCGCGATCAGGCCTCTCCACATCTTGAGATCTCCAACAGCACGTAACATTTCAAGCGCGGAGACCCTTATGTGACATGACACAAGACTGTAAATATTCTCTGGCGCCTTTCTCTATCTCTGCTTCTAGAAATCTTTCCTATTGTCATTTGTTCAATTTTCTGTCTTCTCATAATGTGGCCGAAACATATGATTCCTTCTGGTGTATATGGTAAGTTGTCTTTGTGTCTTAGCCTGTTTCTGGTGTTTATGGTAATGTTTCTGTGTGTCTTAGCCGCTTTCTCATGTTTGGGGTAAGTTGTCTTTGTGTCTTAACCTCTTTCTGGTGTTTGTGTTAAAATGTCTTGTCTGTATCTAGGGGGCTGCGTGGTCTCGAGGTATGGTGTCCGCCTCGAGTGCTGGAGTTCCCGGGTTCAAGGCCTGGTGATGCCAGGATTTTTTCACGTGGACTTCTAGTAATAAATTTCCCCTGGTCTCTGGGTAATGAGATCGGACACCCGTATGTATTGTTGCGCACGTAAAAAATCCCTTGGCAGTTGGAAATCGAAAAAGAGTAGCCTAACGGCGCTGCCCGGGCAAAATTTCGAGTTAGAAATCTACCCAAAGTATTTCAGGTTCCTCGCCGGTGGTACGGAGTTCGTGCACTGAGCTGAGTTTCTCCAGACCCAGGTTTGAGTTAGGAGGAGAACGGAGCACTTATGGGTTGTCCCCGTGTGCCGTGATGTTAATCCATCGACTAAACTAAACTAAACTAAATGTTTGTGTCTCATAGCCTCTTCCTATATTTATGATATGTCACAGGCTGTAAACAATATTCTCTAGCGCCTTTCTCTATCTCTGCTTCTAAAGATCTTTCCTATTGTCACAAAGTGTTCTAGTTTCTGTCTTCTCATAATGTGGCCCAAACATAATGACTCATTCTGGTGTTTATGGTAAGTTGTCTTTCTGTCCTAGCTTGTTTCTGGTGTTTATGGTAATTTTTCTGTGTGTCTTAGCCTCTTTCTCATGTTTGGGGTAAGTTGTCTGTGTGTTGTTGCCTCTTCCTATTGTTTGTGGTAAGTAGTCTGTGTGCCGTACCTTCTTTCTGGTGTTTGTGATAAGTCTTTATGTTTTAGCCCCCTTTAAAATCTTCGTTTACTCATTTTGGCAGTCAAAGAATGCTCAACATTCTTCCGTAAAACTACGTCTCTGAAGCTTCTAAAGAAAATATTTGCTTGTTTACTTGTTGTCCAAGATTCACAATTAAGATTCTCAATGTAAAGATAAAGGATTAAATATACCCATAGACCAGAAGATTTTGTAGCGCGGTCATTAGCTCACGTGCCTGGTCAAGGGTTAGAATTCGCTTAGGATACGCACAATTATCATTAAATTTTTTTTTAAATTTAATTTTTAAATGACAGAGCCATATTCGGACACACTACCACTTGGGCAGCAGGCAACCCTTCCAATCACTCTACTCCTTTAGTTCCCCGTAATTACTATATGCACGCCATCATACCAATATGTTCTATCTGTTAGAATAAGAGCCTCTTGATTGAAAACCCCAGGATATACACACATCCTAATCACTTACGTGTGATGTTAAATGAAGACATATTAGGGATAAGTGTAAAAAACCACTCGAGGTGGTTCGATCCTATTACAACTGGACAGGCAACCGTTCTGTCACTCCACTACCACTGCGCCATGTAAAACCTATATGCATGCTAAAATACCAATATTTTCTGTCTGATAGATTGAAAACTTCCAGATTGAACATTTCTATGTAGACATAGAGTTATTCATGTGTGCTTGGTGCTGAATGCAGGCGTCTTAGAAATAAGTGCGATAAAACGTTTTAAATTGTTAATGACGCGTGGGGATAGACGTGTAATAGGCAGACAGACAAAACAGCAGGCTGACATGCTAAGAGACTGATTAACAGACAAATGAACAGATAAACATATAGGCATAATGACAGACAGAAAAACAGCAACAGACAGACATCCAGACAGACTGAAGATAGATAAATCAATTCCAACTTCATTATGTGCCTCGGCGTTCAAGTTGTCGTGGATCATGATGTTAAATTATCACCGGGGACTTGGATCAAGTTTATGTTCCTGTCCCGATTACGTCATGTGCTTAAGCCATCTAAGTACTTATCTCTTTGTCTTCCCCTGGCTGCTCTCCCATTGCCAGTTGTCAGTAAGATTTCTATTCTATTTTACCATTTAACGGGCTTAAACATTTTTGCCTATCTGTAATTTCTCTAGTAATTTTCCAGGGTTTTTGTTTGTTTCTTGAAGGCCACCAGGCCTAAATATTTATTTGTTCGAATCTGCATCGGGGCAGGTATATTCAAGTGACCTGGGCTATCAGATCGACCCATGGGTACCAGAAAATGTCTTTGGAAGTCAAGAAGGCCGGCATAATACCGAACGCATCACCTACAGAATGGCGGTTATCCTATACAAATATTCATCTTGAATACGCATGCGCAATTAACCTTTAGCCAAATAAAAGAGTAATTTTCTTAACTAATACTTCTACATGAATGATTCTTCTAATCTCTCATAATATTCAATGCATAATTATCCAATTTAATGATTAAAATTCTATAAGAAAACATTAGTGTGAGGGTTTCACAACTTTTTTACGCAATTATACTTTCTCTCGCTATGGTGCACTTTCCCACAGAAGCAGAATTCAATAATTTCGTTCTCAGTGCATAACTTAGCTTACGGGTGGCGAGAGCAGTTTCTCAATTTGACATATCGGGTTCGGAGTCAGAGGCATATGATTTGGAAGTCGATCGATTAACGTTGATTTTCACAAAGTTATGAACATCCACCGTTTAGACAGCAATGGCGTATTGTCATCTACTGCCTAGAGTAACATGTGTAGGATAGGGGAGGTTTGAACCTGAGGCATTAAGGTTGCCTGGCTAGTTCAGTCGTTGTGCAGATTAGGGTTTTCTGTTTTCTCCCGGAAGAAAATTAAAATCATCACTTTACATAGGATTCGAATTCAGGTCTCCCGATGGAGAACTCGACATTCTAGCCAGTGGATCATCCGCTCCTCAATGGCTTAATACTGGAAGTAAAGTTGCCAACAAAATCGCATACAGAAAGTACATATAAGGTTTGCTTGCGACGTCTTGTAAAAGGAACATCAATTATATTTAGAACGCTTCAGAACATCATAGCCTCAGCTACTGCCAGCGGAATTGCGGCCTTCCTTTCTGATCTAGACTGATCACTAAACTGTCTAACCGCTGAGGTCGTTAAACAGCCAAGCTTAGCCACACGTCATTATTGCACGTTCATTATCAGTGCTAAGTAGTCACTCTGTAATCTAAGTTTCTGCTAATATTACATTCAGAGGGTATACAACATCATTCTCTGGATATAATAACAAATTATTTGTGAAATCTTGGAATGCACTATTTTTAGTAACACTCAATTTCAAGTCATTGAATACACCAACTATGGTAATAGTTTAATCAAGTCACAGAATGCACTAAAACAACTTTTAAAACATAAATAACATTTAATTTGCTTTGTTTAAAGTCTAAAGTCATCGGTATACTTACTTAGGCGTAAGGAGTGTTTACACTTTAGACCGATGTCTTTGCTTTCAGCCCAGTTGAGCATGGAAGATGACTTACGACTATCTGAGATAGGCTGTGATGAAGAATGTTCTTTTAACCCTGCACCACAGCACAATCTCTACGGAAATTGTGCTGAAGAGCTCGCCTTAAGAGCTTGCCTTAGACAAGCAGAAATTGCCAGAGAATTGTGGATCTTCACATCTGTGGAAGATACAACAGAATATTACCAGGTCATGATTCAACACAGCATGTTCTGGGAGAAGGCCTTGGTTGGTCATGTTTTTGCCACGTGTTTTCTGTATTTCATGTTTGAACAGTCTACCCAATGCTCAATGAAGAGATGCAGATACGAATCTGCGCATCATTTGTAACTGATTTAGTGCAAAACAAAATGTAGGTTTAGACCAAACATAGTACACAATCGAATGAACAAGTTTAATAATGTACATTATTATTAATTGAGCATTACATGATTCAGTTTCAGAGCCAAATGATAATATATTGTCAAATGTGACCGTCCATTTTAACAGAAGGACGATTTTTCGCCATACTAAAGTCATCGTATGATTTGTTTTGTTTCGTGGTATCTTCCCCAATCTCAATGCTCAGTGAAAAGAAATATACACTATAATACTTGTTCATTTGATTGTGTACCGTGTCTGACCCAAGCCTACTTTTTGTTTGGCAGTGAATCAGTTAAAATTACGACGAAACGAAACAAATAGCATAATGACCCTAGTATGGCGATAGATCGTCCTGATATCCCAATTGGAGGTCACATGTGACATATATTATTCTAGGGCTTTGAATCAGTTAATTACATAATATATTCATAATGGAACAATACAATAGACAACATTTGTATCCGCAACTCGGAGTGATATTGACACGTTCAGCTGAATATTATAGGGTGTATTTGTAATGACTGTGCAGTGTTTGAAAATATTACCGGTTCAAGTTTTGTATTCACCCTCTGTAAAGTTCATGCAACATAATAGGTAAATACAAAATAATAGTTTAACAATAATTAAAAATACACCTGTACCTTTCTTTCACACACACACACACACACACACACACACACACACACACACACGTGCACACAGGCGCGCACACACACACACATATACACCAGTTATTTTGACTGAAATGTTGACTTCTCGTCCTTGACTTGCAGATGTAAATGACGAGTACTCTGAAGGAGAAGTGGGTGCGCCATGGGCACTGATAAAAGGGAAAGCTTATTCTAAGTGTTGGAGATCCATTGCAGCTAACATTCATTGCTGAGACGGCACCTGATTGATTGATTGATTGATTGATTAATTGATTGATTGATTGATTGATTGATTATTTACACGCAAACAGCAATCCAGTGCACTAGAAGAAGTAACGCCTGCATGGTCTACATTTGAGTTCAAACCGAGCGAATAGGTAAAAATAAATACCCGAAGTGTGCCTGGTTGGGTCACATGATCTGCGGATTGATGTGTCCTAATTATAATTCATTCTTTGAGGTTGAACGGGCTAGGGCTAATGGAGAAAAGAAAAACCATAACGAAATTGAAGTTTGGGTTCAGCATTGCGTCCATTAACTGACAACTGATCTGTTAGATATCAGAAAGTAAGATTACGCATTGCAAATTCGTATACAAAGAATAACGGGATATAATATATCAGTGGACATCAATTATAAAGCGAACGTATTGTAAATGCATTTCACACGGATGAAAGGATGTAATGATAAATCTCATTACTGACAGAAACATAAGAATAAACGCAGCAAATAAGATCAAAGTCAAAGAAAACAAACGGAACAAAGCTTTAACTATCTTGAAAGAAATCGTAATAGTGTGCAGCCATATTAACGTAACTCACATCACATAAAACAAGTATTTCTGGTGTAAGATGTTGCCCTAATAGATGTAAATAAAGAGGAATATTAAACAGATGTTATTGTCACTGCTTCTTTTATATTAGTTAATGTTCTGTCTGTTTGTCTGTCTGTCCGACGGTCCATCCGTCCGTCTCTATGTCTGTTTGTCAGTCCGTCCATCCACTTGTCTGTCTATCTATCTATATTTTAGTGTAATGCACTATTGATGAACGAAAGATGAGTGATTGGAAGGGCCGAATATAAGACTGGCCTGCGTGCCCAATTTGTGACCCTTTCAAAATAAAGTTGAATTGAATTGAATTGAATATTTCGATCAATCGGTCTATCAGTCGGTCCGTCTGTAGGTGGTTGTCTGTCTGTCTGTCTGTCTGTCTGTCTGTCTGTCTGTCTGTCTGTCTGTCTGTCTGTCTGTCTGTCTGTCTGTCTGTCTGCCTAACCGTCCAATAGTATAATAACTTTATTCGGACAAAGGGAATCTGTATTTTTGATAAACCGGCCAATGTGTTTCTTCTCTATCATTACTATTTATATTTAAATAGCTGGCACCGCATGAGCTTGTTTAACTTTACTATTGCAGCTGTCTCAATGTGTTCGCCTTATAGCACCCTCGTCTGTGGCGATATTATAGTGCTTGAGGACACACGTACATGACAACTACTGGCACCTGGCCGTCTGACAAACTATAATTTGTTACATTGTCCTTTTAAAAAGGCATAATAACTACAACACAAGGCTGTGACAGTGATGTAGTTATACTCTCCATAACACAAAGCCTGGACTGAATTGTAGAGACAATTATTGCCCAGGCAGCATGATCCCTCTCTTGGCTTGCCTACTTTACTCCAGAGGAAAGGTGATATCAATACACCTGGAACAAGATAAGCTGCAGAAGCTGCCGGCCGTTTCAGAGAATCCAGTAATCCAACATGGCTCCTGAAAAGAAATTTACTGGAAGAAAGAGGAACAGGTTGATCGAGATAAAGATGTATAAAGCAGTCAAGAATAGGCGTATCAATTAAGAGATACAGACACAGAAAATTAAGCAAGTCTTAAAGCAGGATACTGCTGTGGCTATGCGATGTGCGAAGAGCATCCTAATTTTGGGCCTGAGTGTACGGTGGACTAGGTTACCAGCCTTTTCTTGGTGTATCGAACTACGCATGCAGGAATGGAACCCTTGACTGACAGTGTTCAAATGATTCTCAGAACAATGTCCTACCCATTACAGCAACACGCTTGAGAATGTAGGCATACATGGATGGAATTGACACCAGAAGCACATCATGAGGCTATCCCCTCCTTGGCGAAAACCTTTTTATTTTTTAAAGCATTGCTAACGTGTACATAGAGAGGTACACACTCAAGCTATTATCTAGTTAGTTATTTGTTATTTTTTCGTTATTCCCTTTGTAATTAAGCATAGTCAGTACACTTTCTGCTACTTCTAATGCACTGGACTGATTTGTGCGTGTGGATTAACTTTCCCTATTACCAGTATCCCTCGCCATCAGGGGAACCCACTCAGACTTCAGAGGTACTCGCAATTTATGTCCCCAAGTCAATGACGAGAAGTCAACACTTTAGTCCAATTGACAATATAGTGGTTGAACCCTCTACCTCGGCATCAGCACACCGGGTGTTTAAGAACGAGCGCTGTTATCCATTCTATCATCCTTGCACTCCGGACATGTCCAGAGGCGTTCAGATTTCTCTCCCCCCCCCCCTCCCCTGTTTAACATATGCATTAGCGTCTGGAGGCTAATAGTACTATTTCTGTGTTGGATGACGAGGCCCCCTCATTATCTCCATGACAACCTCGTGTCTGGTCGTGCCAGTTCTTACTCCAAGGACAGTTAGTAACTGTTTCTTCCATATCCTATTTTACAGGACATCGCTGTCAACACCAGCATTTTACTGCTGTTGTTGATGTCTTGGCAAGTATACTTTCAGTAGTTTACCATTGCTTTCTGAACGACCGGCTCCCATACCAAGAAGTTAACACCCAGCGAGAGACGATCTGCTGTCAAATCGGTCGCAGCTGTGTTTCGAACGCAGGTAAGCGGGCTCACGAATCGCGTCCTCAAACCCTTAGCCACGAGACAGTTATTAACTAGTAAGGTTGAATACCTGAGTGAATCGCGTTGACATAGTGTACAAAGCCTGTTAGACCAGCCCAAGCAGCAGTTACACCGGTCCTATACAGGAACAGGGTGCCGAGCTATTAGAGCGGTCGATAATCTCCTGCAAGCTCTGAGAAAAGATTCACAATTACCAGCTCTAAAGTACGGTACGACCTGGGGGATTATGCAACTGTACCTACCAGGATCCGGCTATGTGACGAAGTTGTTGTAAACGCTGTTTGTAATACAGGAAACAGTTGTTGCATGTATATATCAACCCCAGCATTTGTTGGCTGTTCGTCATTCCTGGGCAAGTTTTCGTTCAGTGCTTTCTGAACGACAGGCACCCATGCTATTTCATAAAAAAAACAATGTAAGGCGGTATGCTGCCAAATCATCCACAGTTGTGTTTCGAACGCGGGAATACGGGAACGAATAGCTTGTGTAACCCCTTCACCTAGCGCGTTCGAAATACGGCTGCGGGAGATTTGGAAGCAGAACTCCTTACTTTGGTTTTCATACAATGATATGCGTGCCGGTCGTTCAGAAACAATGGCAAACTGCTGAACGTAAGCTTGCAAACAAATCACAAACAGCCCAAAAAATGCCGGGGTTTACTGCGACGTCCTGTAAAGGATATTCATCTAACTTTCCTATCAGAAACGTCAGCAGCGGTAGAGAAGGCGGTAGACGCTGCTCATGGGTTGGAATCCGCTTCGTGGCGAAGTTGTGAAATCGACCTGTGCTCCCGTGTCTCTTCAGCCTACGGGTGGTACCAGGAAAAGATTCAGGAATTAAAGTGACCGGCATGTTACATGATGTATTTTTAATGACTGTGCAGTGTTTGAAAATATTGCCAGTCCAAGTTTTGTATTCACTCTCTGTAAATTTCATGCAACATAGAAGGTAAATACAAAACTTGGATCGGCAATATTTTCAAACACTGCATAGTCATTAAAAATAAACCCTTTACGTATCACATTACCCACCGAGTAGTGTTTGTCCGTCAAGAATGATGATGACCATACCTTTCATCCAGTGGGGTCGAAAGTATGGAGCCGTGAGTTCTAAGAGCCTATTTTGGCAAGAAATGTTTTTGAATGCTTAAAGTCCCAGGAAGAGGAACTCCTGCGGTGTTTTATTTTCGACAGCCTGTTTTCCCCATATCTCTTGCAGTCCTGTTTGGTTTATAAGTGACTACACTCTAGCGTAATTATATACGCCACGAATATCGGTCTTTGACAGCAGTCTTCAAAATGTCGTAATGAATTCCAAAAGCTATACGTGCGATCTTCAGTGTTTTTACGTTTCCTCTGGCCGCCTTGGGAGTGTTTACCACAGCGCAGCTCACCGTAAAAAATTTGTTTAGGGAACTGTGATCTGGCATGCGAGTCAAGTGACCAACCCAGCGAATTTGATTCTTCATTAGTAGAGTGTGGAAACTTGGCATGGACGCTCTTTATAAGACTTCGGTGACTGGGATCCTGATTTGTCATTTCATCTTCTACCCACCGAGTACCTACTTGTGTGTAACAACATGATTCCAATATAGTGTGCGCATTGCGCCTAAAATGTGTAAAAGGGTGCTTTGCTTGTTAATTTACTTCACTTATTGGCCGGTCTTTCTGGCTGAGGGGTTACACCACTTTCTCCGTAATCCAGTTTATCCACGCAGGGTCTCGCAGCGAGGCGAGAACTGGAAGCGGTTCGACCCGCGCTCGTGACTTGCGGGATAATGAGCCGGCCGCTCAGAAAGCAATGTCAAACTACTGAGCGTAATCTTGGCAAGAAATCAACAGACAGCTGAAAGATGCTGCTGTTGACAGCGATGTCCTGTAAAGGATATGCAAAAAAAAAAAAAAAAAAAAAACATTGGGTAAATACTGTGTCTTCTATCTTCTTCTTCCTCTTCGTATTCTACTGCTGATGCAGATGCTGCTGATGAAATAAACAGACTCCCTAACACTAATTCTCTCTCCCCCCCCCCCCCCCCAACCTTTTCCAACTTGATTGTCATCAATTGCAGCTCTCTTCAAATCTCCTCGCGTTATTCATCTCTAGCTTTTGTTCTCTTCCCCATTTATTTTATGCCTCAATGTATTTCTTTTGCCTTGTTGACCTAATGGTAGTAAGTGTGTTTGGAAGGATGGGGAGTTAACAGTAGGAGAGAGTGTGAGAGACAATGGGAAGAGAATGAGATGGAAAAATTGCTATACGCAGCTATTAGACCCGTTTACAAGCCTGAAGGCGAACTGGACACATGGCGCTAAACCCATATTTGTAAAGGCCAATCGGCGCAATAATCAGTGGGTAATTTCTTCAGTGTAACACCTGCCTTTTTTACTTCCCAAAACAGTTTCTGGTACTCATGTTAGGATGGGTGGTCCTGAAAGCCCATGTCAATATTATTAATTATAATCCACCACGATGTGGATCGATTCCATGACCACAGGCCTGGCAGTAGAGCATTTGGCCACTACGCCACCATGACTCCCGGACACTCTCATATAGCAAATTAAGTCGAAAATAACCAGAAGAGGAAATTGGTGCCTGGAAAATAGAATAAGAAAAAGTGTTAGGGCAGGAATTTGCTAACTGTGTAATACAAGTTAGTTAGTTAGTTAATTAGTTAGTTAGTTAGTTTGTTTGTCAGCTAGCTAGCTAACTAGCTAGTTAGTTAGTTAGTTAGTTAGTTAGTTAGTTAGTTAGTTAGTTAATTGGTTAGTTAGTTGGTTAGTTGGTTAGTTGGTTAGTTGATTAGTTGGTTAGTTAGTTAGTTAGTTAGTTAGTTAGTTAGTTAGTTAGTTAGTTAGTTTGTTAGTTGGTTGTTTGGATGGTTGGTTGCTTGCTTGGTAAGCAGGAACTTGCTAGATGTGTAATACAAGCGGCTGTAAATATAAAACTAGTTCTTCATGACGTTAGTAATGTAATCTCATCCCCATATCAGTATTACGTTTCACTCATACACATACACTCACACACACAGCCCCAACACAACCGCTCTATACTCTATACACTAACCTACTCACGCAGAATTTAACATGACCCAGAGCAGTAAATTAAGATTAAGAACTGAAACCAGGCGACTATCACTCACGTTCTGTCGGCGCATTAATTTTGAATAAACCAACAGCTGTCATTACCATCAGTTTTTCCCATAATAGTTGGTTGGCAACCGATGAAAGCTGCAAGTTGTTTGATAAGAGCCGTTAGAAGGATGTAGCCAGGAAACCCGGGGCAGGTATTTCTCATCAAATTTAAGACTGTAATTTATAATGATCCCAAGGCTTTCCGGAATGTTCGCCTGTAATGCGAAATATGGTCAACGACTGGAATGGCGCCAGATTCACTGACAGGTTCGTGAGTTTCCTGTTAGGGGTTTAGATTTATAATGCATATATTATTACATTCGTCTCTCTCTCTCTCTCTCTCTCTCTCTCTCTCTCTCTCTATATATATATATATATATATATATATATATATATATATATATATATATATATATGTGTGTGTGTGTGTGTGTGTGTGTGTTTGTGTGTGTATGAGTTTGTGTATATGTGTGTCAGTGGATGTGAATGTGTAATATATGCGTGAAAATGTGTGTCAGTCGGTGTGTACGTGTGATATACAAGGGGCTTCTCATAAGTCTTTAGCCTGACCATGAAGGATTAGGCCGAGAACATTGAAATTTGGCACATGTATAGCTCACTCGATTTGTAATGGAAATATAAATTATTAATTTCCCTCCTCAACTGGTTTTCCCGATATGGTGCATGGCACAACACCCTACTGACCAGATCTGCACATCCAACGGTTTGTCAGAACAATTGAGAAATCAGACGCCAGGACTGTGATAAAATTCTTGATGTTACAGAGAAAAACACCCACAGAAATACATAGGAGATGGAGCCAGTGTTTGAGGAAGCTTGTCCTTCGTATGCTTCTGGGAAAAAAATAAATTGGCAACACATGTCAAGCCAAGAGCACAAAAGTCTGCGAGAAAAGTGATGCTGACTGTTTTTTGGGACATCAAAGGTGTCACAATGAAAGATTTCATGCTTCATGGCAACACGGTTAATGGGCAGTACTATGCAGATCTCTTTATCAAACTAAGAAAGGTTGTGACCAGAAAACGAGGGATAGCACGTTCGCAAATTCTGCCTTTGCTTCAAGACAACGCGCCCTCCCATAAAGCATGGCTTGTGCTGCAAACTGCCAACGATTTGAATATTGAACTTCTTCCACACCCACAATATTCTCCAGATTTGGCTCCATCAGACATTTTTCTTTTCCGAAATCTTAAAACTCAGCTGAAAGGAAATCGTTCTGACAGTGACGAAGATGTCATACTGGCTTATGATAACTGGTTCAGTTCGAAAACTAGGTTATTTTATTCTGAAGGTCTTTTCAAGGTCACGCAGAGATGGCAGAAATGCATAAATTCAGGTGGTGGTTACACTGAGAAGGAATAAGCACTGTACCAAATTTAATTTTCTCCGCCAGCTTCTTCATGGTCAGGTTAAAGACTTATGAGCAGCCCCTTGTATGTGTTATAAATGTATGTGTGTTATGTATGATATATGCTTGTATATGTGTGTCAGTGTGTGTATGAGTGATATATGTTTGTATGTGTGATATGTGCATGTGTGATATTATGTGTATGTGTGATATATATGTGTGTCAGTGAATGTGTGTGCGTGTGTGTAATGCAAGTGTGTATGTATGTGTCAGTGGTTGTATGTATGTATGAATATATATATATATATATATATATATATATATATATATATATATATATATATATATATATATATATATATATATGTGTGTGTGTGTGTGTGTGTGTGCGTGTGTGTGTGCGTGTGTGTGTGTTTTTGTTTGTTTGTTTGTTCTTGGCACCTTATCATCTTGACAGACGATAGTTTGGTAAATTGTGCTTCAAAAAGGCATAATAACTACAACCCATAGCGGTGGCGAATGTGGCTGATAAGGCCAATTCGCGCAGTAAATGTTCGTCCGCAGAGGATGCAAGTGAAATCATGGTCATTTCCACCATAATGCACTATCTTACGTCTCTCACGCTTTGTGTGTGCTTTATCTGCAATCATGTTTTCCTTTGTCTTTATTCCATTTCTGATTGTTGCCCTCCATGCACCACGTTCAGCGACGATTTGCTCCCAATGTGCATTATCGATACCTGTATCGATCATGTCCCGCTTACACACATCTTTGTATAGTAGTAGAGGCCGACCCTGAGATCTCCCACCAATCTGTAATTCACCAAAACAGATTTTGGTATTCTGCCATCATCCATCCTCCTAAGGTATCCTGTCCATCTAAGTCAGAGGTGCTTGTAACTTACGTCCACAAGTCAAGGACAAGAAGTCAACAATTTAGTCCAACTGACTGATATAGAGGTTGAACCCCATACCCCGGCATTAGCAAATTATACAGTTGATATCATTGAAAGAAATGAAGACGTTTAAAACACAACGTAAACAAATGCATGTGGCAAGAGAACGTGGATAATTTTCTCACAAAACACACTTCTAACCAAAGACAGAACACAACAAAGTCATGATATCTGGGCTCAACATAGAAAATGAAGCTGCAATTTCTGGTCTATGCCATTAAGATAGTTTCAAACTGAAAAGCGGACTCGTCAAAATGATTCCCTGACTGCAAGATACATACTGCAAACATGCGATCTCCTTGATGGATTCTGACCTGAGTTAGGAGACGATAGTGTATTAGAAGCTGTGGGGCATGATGGTCAACCTTAGGCTGACGACTGGGTGTTTGGAAGAAGAAGAAGAAGAAGAAGAAGAAGAAGAAGAAGAAGAAGAAGAAGAAGAAGAAGAAGAAGAACAAGAACAAGAACAAGAACAAGAACAAGAACAAGAAGATGTTGGAGGAGGAGGAGGAGGAGGAGAAGGAGGGGGAGGAAGGGAAGGAGGAGAAGGACAGATGGAAGGAAGGAAGGAAGAAAGGCAGGCAGGCAGGCAGGCAGGCAGAAAGGAGACCAACTATGAGGTGACGAGGATTTTGAGAAAAGAATAAAAGAAGGAATGGGAGAAGAAGAGAAAGGAGAAGAGAGAAGGAGGAGTAAAAGGTGTAGGAGGAGGATGATGCGACAAGAAGGACTACAAAGATTACCATTTCTAGATATTATCCCTAGACGTTTCAACTTTACATGGAACATAAAATACAAGCATACACACTCCCAAACAAGCGAATAAATACGGACAATCGATATATAAAATTAATGGAAAAGATAGGACGCCGCTGGAAATTTCTAAAAACATATTAGAAACGACAACAACGAAAGTAAAAGAACATCAAGATATAAATAAGCATGTGATAGGAAATTCCAGAGTCAATATAATTGCAAATAAAAACACTGTCTTTTATAAAGAAACTACATGCAGGTTCGCGTCTCGAATAACCATATAACCTTTCTAATATTTTCAGGATATTACTCTCAGGGAACTTAATCGGCTTACTTGACAACGAACACAAGTGAAGTACATGGACAACATATTGTTCGTTCTCTGATGGCGGGGATGTTTTTAAGCCTTCAAGAAACTTGATAGAGATGCCATTATTAACCTTTTTACAGCAACAATAATCATGTTTTGTTGTTGTTGTTGTTGTTGTTGTTGTTGTTGTTGTTGTTGTTCTTCTACTTCTTCTTCTTCTTCTTCTTCTTCTTCTTCTTCTTCTTCTTCTTCTTCTTCTTCTTCTTCTTCTTCTTCTTCTTCTTCTTCTTCTTCTTCTTCTTCTTCTTCTTCTTCTTCTTCTTCTTCTTCTTCCTCTTCATCTTCTCCTCCTCCCCTCCTCCTCCTCCTCCTCCTCCTCCTCATTCTTCTTCTTCTTCTTCTTCTTCTTCTTCTTCTTCTTCTTCTTCTTCTTCTTCTTCTTCTTCTTCTTCTTCTTCTTCTTCTTCTTCTTCTTCTTCTCCTCCTCCACCTCCTCCCCTCCTCCTCCTCATTCTTCTTCTTCTTCTTCTTCTTCTTCTTCTTCTTCTTCTTCTTCTTCTTCTTCTTCTTCTTCTTCTTCTTCTTCTTCTTCTTCTTCTTCTTCTTCTTCGTCTTCTTCGTCCCCTACTTCTCTGCTTCCTTGCGTTTCAACTATTCCAACACTAAGTTATTTCTTTATTTCATAATTGCAAATACAGAATAGACAGAATATAGGTACCATTACGAAATATGAAGATATACGTACATGGCAATAGACAAATTGTTATTTATTTATTTAGTTCAGTAGGTGTAAGAAGGTAATTGGTAACATGTAATAGTAGGTAGGTCGGTAGCATTTAGGTAGGTAGGGCATAGGTAGGTGGGTAGGTATGTAGTAAGCTAGTAGTTAGTAGTCAGTAAGTAGGTAGATAATATGTAGTATGTAGTAAAGTGGGGAGTAGTAGCCAGTAGACAGGTAGGTAATGAGTAGTAATTAGGAAGGTAGGGAGGTAGTAGGCAGGGATTAAGTAGGTAGTAGACATTAGGCAGTAGGTAGTAGGTAGAGATTAGGTAGGTAGGTAGCAAATAGACAGGTAGTGTCTAGTAGAAGGCAGTATGTATGTAGTTTGTTGGTTGGTAGTGGCTGGTAGGTAGGTAGGTAAGTAGGTATAGTAAGTAATAGGTAGTAGGTAGATAGTAGGTAGTAAATTGGTAGGTAGTAGGTAGGTAAATATAGAGAAGTTTGCATGTAGGTAATAGGTAAGTAGTAATTTGTAGGTAATAGGTAGGTAGGTTGGTGGATAGTAGGTAGTAATTAGGTATTAGGAGCATGTATATGGTAGTATGGTAGTTAGTATTAATGTAGATTGGTATAGGTAGTTAGGCAGAAAGATAGGTAGGTAGGAAGATTGGTATGTAGGTAGGTATTTTCGTATGTAGTTAGTAGTGTTGGAAATATATCTTCTTCTATCTGGAACTACTGTTAGGCTTTGTTCGTCTTAATATATAATAATATTGCATCTACTCACAGCAAATATATGATGGATCCATTTTCATAAAACATGTATTGTCCATTTACATGGATACAGAAGGTAGCATGAACGGGAACCAGTCAGTCCATATCATAGCTCCTTACCGAATGTACGTAAACAACAAGCAACTTCCTAAGTATTACATTTCGCAAATCTATCTTCGTCTGTGTGCACTGACATAAAAAAAAAATTAAGACATCACATAAGGAATTCAAGTATACGAAAACCAAACCAAAAAACACAAATAAGCAAGCCGCCATCTTCTTCAATAATAAGCCATTTAATATAATCTGGACATGTAGAAGACAAGAACAATTTTCAATGTGTTGTTCCTTAACGCTGGCACCTTGCCGTCTAGACAAACGATGTATTGTGCTTTGAAAGGGGTATTATAACTACAACCCATGGCGGTAACGAATGTGACTGAACAGACCTATGAGAGTGATACATATACGTCCCTAGTGGATGCGTGAGAACACGTGGTCATTTCCACCTACACGCATCATCTGTCGTCTCACACGCTAAAGTGTGACCTATTTGTTGTTCAGTACACATAAATAAAAGTTACCGAGACAAGCTGAGGCGTCTCCCATACACGCAGGTTACGCACCATTATGTAAACAAATAGGTATAATGATACCATTAAAACTACCTTGGTGACAACAATAAAACATGACAACGTAGATTTGTGTCTACTCTATTTGAAAGGATTCACTACGATATTTCATTATATGTTGAACTAATTGTCTGTAGTGTGTACCCGGCGAGGTACAGCAAAATATACCAGAGAATTCATTTTGGAATATCGTGTTTATGTCTTCCTCATTCAAAGAAATAATAACACAATACAGAAAGGCGACAAAGAAGAATCAATAAAGAAATATGGGTGAAAGGATTAATAAGACTGCCACAACTTTTAAGCTAGGAAATTACCAAGATTATGTAATTCCCGTTAATCATTGGAAGTGTGTTTACTCAGCTAGCGATGGACAGGTCTTCTCGAAGATCCGAGGACATTTTTGCCTTAAAAAATTGTTTAACGGGAAATCTATAATCAGATCTGCGCAAGGCATTTTTAATGCCGGGAAACATATTGAGAAAAATGTCAGTGGTGCGAGGAGGAGTTTGCTATCATAAATATGAAGTTTGAAAACAGTTTTTCTTGAGTTTGATGCAAAATTGCCCCGGTCAATCAATCAATCAATAAATCAATCAATGTCTATTTATATAATTATGTATCTTTTTATGCCAGGTAGCATAGCTATTAGTTCGGTTCTCTGCCAAGTCAATGGTCCTTGCTCAATCCCCTGAAGAAACATGATTATTCTTCCTGTCAGTACGACCCTAGAGTCCAACCAGATTCATATCAAGGGCTACTAAACAATTTCTAAAACTATTTGGGAAGGATATGAGACGAGGAAGAGAACTGACAAACCAAACTCTTTACGTCGTGGTGTAGAATATGATGGTCTAACACTTTACATCTCAACCGCAGTATATCCTGCTACCTTTTATTTGTCTGTCTATAGTTAGTTAGTTAGTTAGTTAGTTAGTTAGTTAGTTAGTTAGTTAGTTAGTTAGTTAGCCGCGGTTCCAACTTCACGGCAACCGGTCGTCCCCATTATGCTCCGTTCCTGTGCCAGTGAATATCACACAAAATGTTCCTCACTGCCCAGTGTGAAAAGTGGAACAGAAGGAGTCTCGACAAGCCAACAGCCCGCACAGGTACACTGTGCACATTGCCGCCGCCAGAATGCCAACACAAACGTCCTATACGGAGTACAGTTTAACGTCGATGGAATCGGCAGTCCCAGAAAGACTGCATTGACCCGGGTTTTATCCCACACTGTTTGGTCTCTTTCCGCAGGGCGACCCACCGAAAGTGCTGCACAAAGCACGAACTCCGTAGCTCCAGCGACGACTCCCAGGAGTCTCCTGAAAAATCTAATATTGTCTGTCTATATGTCTATCTATCTGTCTGGCTGTCTCTCTATCTCTCTCACTGACATTTTACACACATTAATGTGAAATGGTCATCTTGTGCTAGATCAATGGACCCAAACAGACCATTGGTCAGAATCATACCGACAACCTTTACTTTTCAAGACAATTTCTAGTACCTATTTGAAGCTAGGTCGACCTGAGGGCCGTGTCTATACCATTTCAAAAATTAACCCATTAGACAATGCCCACCTATTGACTTGATATACCCTCGAACTCTCGAACTGCAGTACCAGAAATAGTGAACATTATCAGCAATACTATTGTACCAACTTACCAACATTTGGAGAAAGATAAGGATACACATAACGATATCCAAAAAATATATACACAGTTGAAGAGAAGCTGTTATAGCACTAGGTAAGATGTGGGAGTTAACATCCATCCATCATGTGCCATGCCGGTAAGCGTGTGCGGTTATGACTCGCCATTTCACTCGATCACCAGAGTCATGGATCAGCTCATTGTTCTTGTCTCGACCATGCCACGCGGACAAGCCATCCAGGTGTTTACTTCTCTGTCACCCCCTTGTTCTCGTCGCCTCGTTCTTGCCAGTTGTCATTAAGTTCTCCAATTTCTTATCATAACGTGCCCAAACAAATTTGACTCAATCAATCAATCAATCAATCAATCAATCAATCAATCAATCATGTGCCATGCCGGAAAGCGTGGGCGGTCATGACTCGCCATTTCACTCGATCACCAGAGTTGTGGATCAGGTCAGTGTTCCTGTCTCGTCCATGCCACGTGGCCAAGCCATCCAGATATTTTCCTCTCGGTCTTCCTCTTGGTCTGTTCCCTTCGATCTTGCCAGTTGTCACCAAGTTCTCCAATCCATTTCTTCTCATAACATGTCCAAAATATCTTGACTGTCTTCGTCTAATTTCTCTAATCAGTCTACGATTTTCATTTGTCTCCTGTAGTACTTGGTCATTGGTTTTTCTATCTGTCCTTGGTACTCTTTGCATTTTCCTCAGAAACCACATTTCTGTAGCCATCAAATGTTTTTCAGCTTGACTGCACATTGTCCATTTTTCACATCTATACAAAAGAACAGGCTCTATGCACCCCCTCAACACTCCTTTTCTCGTTTAAGTTGACATCTTTTTATTGTTCAGTATGTTTTTCAGCTTGCAAAAGACTACCTTCGCCATAGCGATTCTTGTTCTAATCTCTTCAAGGCATCTCCCATCAGATGTCATAATTGTTCCAAGATAATTGTACCGATTCACTTGTTGAAGACTGTATCCATGTAATTGTATATCACATTGTGTTATTTCCGTCTTCATAGTGATGACCATAATCTGTGTCGTCTTACAATTTAATTCTAACCCTAATTGTTCACTGTGTGCAGCCACGAATCTACTAAGTGTTGCAGATACTGCTCATTGTCTGCAATCAAAACTGTATCATCCGCATTGCTAATGTTATTGATGCTACGTCCCCCAATGATAATTCCTTTCATATCTTCTACATTTCTCAAAATGTGTTCACTGTACAGGGAAACAAGATCTGGAAACATTACACATCTCTGTCTCACACCTCTCTTAATCGGCTGATATTGACCTGCTTCATTATCAATCATTATAGCGGTTTGTTGTTTCCAATATATGTTTTCTTTTACAAGTCTGAGGTCTTTCCCATCAATGTGTAGATCTGCAAGCATCTTTATCATGTTGACATGTCTTACTTTATGTGCAACCTTTGTGTAGTCAATAAAGCAAAGAAGTAGGTCTTTGTTTACTTCTATAGAACGTTCAATTACTGTTCCCAGTATGTACACAGCATTTACTGTACCCTTTCCTTCTACAAACCCACATTGTTCGGCTCCCATTCCGGGTTGCATTTTCTCCCTAACTGTTTGCATGATAATTCTTAGCAAATTATTCGTGATGTTATACTAATAGTTCGATGGTGATCATTTTCCAAGGCTCCAAATTTCTTTGAGATTGTACTAAATATAAAATTACATAATTCATGTGGTATATCTCCAATATCATATATTGCGTTCAGCAGTCTGGAGACATGGTCTATTCCATATTCTTCTGAGGCATTGATCAGTTCTTTTGTGATGTTGACTGAACCAGTTGTTTTGTCGTTTTCTTATCGTTAAGAGCATTCTGAAACTGTATCTTTAAAAGTGATTGTCCTTCATTATTATTTCGAATATCATACCCTTCTTCTCTGTTATCATCATAAAAGTATTTCATATAATCTAACCATACATGTAAAATCTGATCTTTTCCTATTATGATTTTTTAATCATTTGTTTTTAGCCAATCCGTTGATGATTCTGTTCTTTTGTTAGTAATGTCATTAGTTCTTTTGTTTATTAATTTGTTATTCAGAGTATTGTGTTGGTTTCAATTTCCCTGCAATTTTCCTCAAGTCATGCTTCTTTTTCATCTTCGAATATTTCCTAATTTTCCTGAGAATATCTTGATTATTGTGTTCTTTTATATATACACACACACACACACACAAACACATACACACGAACACACACACACACACATAGATAGATAGATGTTAGTTAGTTAGTTAATCCATAACATCTATCTATCTCTCTGTGTGTGTGTGTGTGTGTGTGTGTGTGTGTGTGTGTGTGTGTGTGTGTGTGTGTGTGTGTGTGTGTGTGTGTGTGTGTGCTTCTGTGTTTATTAGTGATTTATTATATGTGTAATTTTTTTTATTTTTTTATTTTTATTTTTTTATTTTTATTTGTTTTTCCTTTGTATTTGTGTTCCCTGGCTTTTAACTCAAACATAATCCATAAACGTCCTTGAACTTTTAGTGCAGTGTTGATTGATTTCTGCGGCAGCATTAACTTTTCCAATTATCAGTGTCCGTTTCCAGTTCTTAGGTACTAGTAATTTACGTCCCCTTGTCAAGGACGTTATAGTCACCATTATAGTCCAACTGAAAGGTGTAAAGATGTAAACCCGCTACCTAGGCATCCGCACACTGGAGATTTCATAACGAGCGTTCTTGTCCATTCGGCCATGCCATATTGTATGTATGTGTGAGTGAGTGAGTGCGTGTATATACCTTTGCTTTCGCCCATCTCTCAGTGTTTATCTATGTATGTGAGTGTTCGTTGCAATGTGTATATGCATATTCTAAAATTAACTGAGGAATGTTACAGCAAACAAGGCCCCTTTCATGAGTTGAATGCATTCTTCACTGGCGGCAGACAGACATCAAATGAACGTTGTCCAACGGCATGGTACGCACCAAGCTTTCTTTGTCAGCCCTATCTCACCTCTAGGCCGGCACAAGATGGGTGCGAATCGTTGTTCCTGATCTTTTGTTTACAGTTTCATGCATGTCTGCCTCATGGTGAATAGAACACTTTCTGTATCAAGTCAGAAATAAAACCCAGTATTGCAGACAGACAGACAGACAGACAGGCAGGCAAGGCAGGCAGGCAGACAGGCAGCCAGACAGACAGAAAGACAGAAAGACAGAAGGAAGAACGGATGGAAGACTGGATGGAAGGATGGATCGGTGGGTGGGCGGATTTTGGGTACCGACAGACAGTCAAACAGGCAGGCAGACAGACATACAAATAGACAGACAGACAAACAGATGGACAGTGTGAATTGTAGGTACCAAATTGCGCCGTGGAATCAACATAGCTTCATTACACAGTACATCTGGGGTCGGTCTGGTCCCACATCACGTAAACCACCCTACAAGCGACCCAAACTGTTAGCGAACATTGAGTCCACGGATCAGTTCAGCATTGTGGCACCTGAATAATTAATAGTATGATTTTCACATATTCTATTACATGTGAAGTGGGATTTCAGTTGTCTTACTCGTCGTCTTTTCTTGCCGAACAATTCTTAGAAAATTGTTTAATACCAAATTGTACGAGCCTAGGTCGACTGCTGAGCCTTACTGGTCGGAAAAAAATCATGCTTTCCTTGCTGGGGGAAATAAACCAAGACCACAGACTTGGCAGACAAGTGCCCCTACCTAAGTGCTTCTTACCACTATGCAACAGTGGTTTCTTCTTAGTATCTATCAGAACCTATATCCTGAAAGCTTATTATACGCATCATCGTATACCTTCAAAATACGATGAATAATGTTACAGGTTCTTAAACCTGTTAGTTGTCCGGGGATTATGATATTTGTATGTCACTTTTGATAAGACACAACACGTTGTAAGTGAGATTGAAAAAGAAGACAGAAGAAGAAAAGAAGAAGAAAACCAACGATGGTATGTGGTGAAGAAAGGTTTTGTAATGTATGTTCCTTTTTTGATATTGTAGCATGTTAGCATCTTTCTTCTTCTTAATCACGGTATTCTGACAATTTTTCTGCATCTTCTCCCCCCCCCCCCCCCCACCCCACCCCCACCCCCGCTGCTAGCTTTGAGCTCAAGTGCAGCCCATACATGTGCTACTGGTTCTGGTGGTTGTCACTACTGGGGGATGCACTGGATTGATTTTACATATGCAGTGGCTTTCCTTATTATTAGTATCCCTGTCGTCAGGCGAACCCACTCCGACTTATGGGGTACTTGGAGTTTCCGTCCAGAAGTCAAGGAAGAGAAGTCAACATGCTAATTCAGCTAACCGGTGATGGGGTTGGACCCGGTAACTTGGTATCAATTAACCGGTTTAAAAATTAATAAACCAACAACATAACTTAAGTTTAATCATGTCAATTAGAAAGCCTATGAAATACACGAAGGATTAGACATTAGTTAATGTGTTATTTAAATGAAGATTAATCTGTCAATTAGTTACGTAGGCCTATTATAGTTGTCTAAATTATCTAATCACATGTCTTACGAGGTCATGTCCCATTAACAATCTCAAGAAATCTGCAGTCAGTTGTTGCCCCAAGCACCATCTCGTCTCAACCCGTACCCTGGTTCACGTTCACCATCATATATTAAAGGGACGTAATACATTTGGATCATGCAGCTAAGATCAAGCCAGATCGTGTTTCACAGGCCAGCTAAAAGGCACCAACGACAGGTATTATACATGAAGATTAATCGGTTAATCAAAGTCAGACTAAATGATCGAAACAAATACGAGGGAAGATCAAATGGAAACCTTAAATGTTTTGTTTTATTTGTTTGTGAATATATTCTGAAAATATAAAGAACAAATGTATCATTTTTTGAGGTAGTCACCAGGGTTGTCATATCCCTGTGATTAAAAAAAAAAAAAAAAAAAAAACCAAATCATGAAATAAATAAAGCCACCAAAAAAAAAAAACGAATTTTGCCCGGTGGAAATATCCATTTAAAATATATTTACATCACATGAAGACATCTTCTTCAAATAAGTATTCCTTTTCATTGTTGAGAAATTCAGTACATTATTTCTTAGAATATAATATTTCAGCTTTGAAATCATTCAACATTTTGGATGAAGGAACAAATTCCTTACATCACTTGTTTGAAGATAATAGTTCTGCTCTAATTCTAATAATTGCGACTAAGAGAGACAGCTGAAGTCTATTCCTTGCTTTGGTTTTTATGCATGTTAAAAGAGAGATCATCCTCTCCACTGCAGCATTGCTAATAGGTGTTTCCCCGGTTTTTTTCCGGTTTCAAGATGGCGACGGACGGTCGTGTTGTTTTGTGTTCGTTAACTTTTTTGCGTAGGGGATGGATTTATTCATCTCTTGCGTGTAATTGGTGTGCCAGGATGTAAAACCAGGAGTTTCTACTCATCTGCGCGGGTGCTACGGAGTTCGTGCATCGAGCGAAGACATCCTTGAGTTAATTTTCAGCAGCGTGTGTGGTGTTCTCAGTCTGTGTTTACGTTTTTTTTTCAACATGGTGGAACAACGTGTTTTCTTCGTGCGGTCAGCAGTCAACATACCGAAGCGGCGTGGTAGCCGCGCAGGGAAAAAGAAACAAGGTAAGCGTGGAGGTTTGAGGCGTTTTAGACTCAAGTGTCACCGACTAGGACTCAGGAATATCCGTATTCTATATTGGAACTGTGCCAGTGTAAAACAACGGGGCTCTATTTTAGAAACCCTAGTTTACAGGAACGACATTGTAGCACTCCAGGAGACGAGACTGGGCGATCAGCTACTCCAAATTGCCGGCTTCAAATGTTTCTACAACAGACGACATCTGGGAATGGCGATTCTCGTTCGCGACAGCATGGTGGCGTCAGAGCTAGACATGTCCAGTTGGGACAGTGACGATATACAAATAGAGGCGTTGAGAGTTCATTCCAGTATACCATTCGTGGTGGTTAATGTTTATGCCCGCAATGCCAGTGTGGACGCCCAGAAGTGGCAGTGCTTAAGTGGCATATTAGGCCACGAGAGAAATGTTATTTTCTGTGGTGACTTCAACGCTAAAGGCAGATCATGGGGAAACACTTCCTCCAATACACAGGGGGAGGAGCTCGAGACTGCACTGGAAACCATCGACCTGGTTTGTATCAACAGTGGCTGTGTCACCAGGACAGCAAGCCGTCCGGGCGATGAGGACAGTGCTATTGATCTGGCGCTAGTTTCACCTTCACTCACTACAGTGTGTAGATGGGGTGTCCTAGGACACCATGGCAGCGACCACCACCCGTGCAGCATACTGGTGGAGAAAGGCAGAACCAGGCAGCACAAGCTAAAGGTAAAGACGTTCCAGTATGACAGTACAGGGCAAGATGTGGTGAGTAAAATAAGACGTGACAAGCGCAGAACGTTTCAGGGCAGGAAAAAAAGCTGGGAGCAGCCACCGTGGTGGAGTTTCGAGGTGGAGAAGGCTTAGGTGGATAAGCGTAGTGCTGTAAGGAGATGGCAAAATGCCAAGAAGAACAGAGCTGGTCATCCTAGTCCCTGCTTGCACTTAGAAAGAGAGATGCACACAAAAGTAAGCTACTTCAAAAAACTGGTCACGGTTGTTAAAAGCGAAAAATGGGCAGAGGTGTGTCAAAGAGTATGCACAGACAAGTCACTGAAATTGTTCTGGCGACTACATAAAAGCATGAGTGGGGTAGTCAAGAATAAGGGCATTTCTGACTTCCAAGGTGCTGACCTCATCTGGCAGAGGACTGATGAGGACAAGGGCAAAGCCCTCTTTGAACGCTACCTTGAGCAAAGCAGCCAGACAGACATGGGAGGCCGAAATCTGGCCAAGGAGGTCATCTCAGAGAGATGCAAGGCCCAGAACACTTCGGATGAAGACACAGTGACAGTGAAAGAAATCAAGGCTGTGCTTCGACGATCACAAAACAGTGCTCCAGGTCCTGATGGCATAAGATACGACGACATAAATAGGTGTACCGACAATGAGCTAGAGAAACTAGCAGACATGTACAACAACAGTATAGGGAGTGCTAGCATCAAGGAGGAATGGTTACACAGCTATCTGATTCCCTTGCCGAAGCCTGACAAAGACCACAAAAAAATTCAGGGATATCGAATTATAACCACGCAGAATACAATAGGCAAGCTGCTGGAGAAGGTAATTGCCAGGAAAATATCAAGCCAACTAGAGAGGCAATGTGTTTTCCCACCCACCCTGGGTGGGTACCGTCCAGAGAGAGAAACCTGGACCAATGCAGCAGTCTTTGCCCAGGATGTCTATGAAGGTTTCCACTCAGGCACTGAAACCGTTGCTGCAGCGATTGATCTTGAGGATGCATACAACAGAGTACCACTGGATTTTTTAATGTTTCAGCTTCTCGAACTAAACGTAAGTCCATTCCTCCTTAGTTGGATCGCTGCAGCCCTCTTCCAACGGAAAGTAGTTTTTAGATGTGGCAGTTGGACTTCGGAACCAACAACAATATATCCTGGCCTACCACAGGGATCACCATTATCTCCGGTACTGTTCAACGCCTACACAGTGAGAATCACCAGTGAGCAGATCACTGGACCTGGCAGGACATTGTCATATGCCGATGATGTTTTAGTGTATCGTCAGGGGAAGGATAGAGAGGAGGTTGCTGTGGAACTACAAACCGAACTCAATCGCATAAGTACTTGGTGTGATGAAGCTGGGGCAATGGTCAACCCAACAAAGGCAACAGTGACTTGGTTCTCGTTGAATAATCATATTGTCAACACTCCAACACCAACTTTAATGCTGTGTTCAGAGACGGTGGAAAGAACGCAGGCAATGAATTACCTGGGGATACGGTTTGATCGAAGCCTTGCTTACAATGTGCACATAGACCAGGTGATAACAAAGGCCAAGCGGGGTTTGGCAGCGATGCGGGTGATGGCGGCAGCAAACTGTGAGCAGCGCCATCTATGTCTTCTGTACGAGGGGTTGGTCATGTCTGTTTTGGAGTATGCAATGGCAATCCTGACTCTCAGCCATAAGCAGATAGAAAGGATGGAAAGGATACAGAATGAAGCTATGCGCATTATTCTTGGATGTACAAGAGATACAGCATGCAGGGCGATGCGCTACCTTCTTGGTTTTCCAACCATTGAAGAGAGAATACAAGGTTGCAGGGCACGCGCCTACCTCAGAATTAACGCAAACACACAACATCCACTGCATAGTGAAATTAGGAAGGTGAAGGGCAGCAGGTTAAAAAGAGGACGGTCGTGGATGGGTCAAGCCGAAGACATTCTTCAACAGGTGTGTTCACTTGAGGACTTAGAACCTGGCGAGGAGTGGGTGCAAGTGCCAACAGACTTCTGCACATCCTTTTCAGTTTGCATCCAACTAGATAGAAAATGCAGACAAGAAAATCCGGCTGCTGTTGAGGCTGAAGTACAAGCGTTGATTATTGAGAATTCGCTAGACGGTGACGCGGTCATCTACACAGATGGGTCGGTCGTCCGACATGTGAGAAGCTCATGGGCCTTTACAGCTCGGGCCTGAGGGAGAATTGTGAAGGAGGACTCTGGTGCTTTCACTGAAACCACAAGTAGCCTGACCATGGAAATCATGGCAGTAAGTAAAGCAATAACATGGCTCGAGACACAGACATTCACTAGGGCTTGTTTCCTTAGCGACTCAATGAACATGATCAAGAGGATAGAGGAGGGGTCGATCCGAAGAGAATGGTTGCTGCCCTTGGAGCGGTCTCGACTGGCAAAGATTAGTTTCATCTTCGTGCCAGGGCATGCGGGAGTACAAGGAAATGAGCGGGCTGACAAGCTCGCAGGTGAGGCTACTGTGGAGGGCGGACGCGCCATGGACCAGGCCGACATTCTGAATGCTCTACGAGAAGTAAGACTTTTGCGAGAACCAAGTGATGACTGTGAATCTACAACAATGGCCAGACTGCGAGAGCAGCAAATTAAAAGAGGGGTGGCCAAACAAGAACACTACGCAGGAAGCCAAAGAAGATTTATAAACCAACACAGAACTGGCGTCGTTAGCCACTACACGTTGCGGGATTTGCTGAGGAGGGGATCCGAGCACTTATGGACTGAATGGTTCGATGTGCAATGAGGATGATCTGTCGACTAACTAACTAACTAACTAATAGGTGTTATTAAGCAAATAAGAGCAAATTAATCAAGCTCTTTAAATTGGGGATGTTTCATGACTTCTTGCCAGAACTGCTCTGTTCTTTGGGCAGTCCATTTTCTTTAAATTGTTCCTTTTCCTTCCAATCTATAAAAGGCAATTTCCTGTATAGCTCTTCAATAATAGTGTGATTTTCTTCAGCCAAATGCAAAAAGGGCAATTTCGAAAATAGTGTAGATGCCTGGTTTAAGATTATTCCAGGGCTAAAATTGGTTAGATCTTTAAATATATTTCTTGCTGAAGGAAGCCGCTTTCTAACTTGATCAAGTGCTTCTTCTAGCATGGATAAGCATCTTTCTTTGAGATCTAAGACCTCTTGTTGATAATTATTTATTTATTTTTTTTTTTTTTTTGCGTTCCCCCGCTTTGAACTCAAACATAATCCATAAATGTCCGAGAACATTTAGCGCAGTGATGATTGATTTTTGCGTCAGCATTAGCTTTTCCAATTATCAGTGTCCGTTTCCAATTCTGAGGTACTAGTAATTTACGTCCCCTTGTCAAGGACGTTATAGTCAACATTATAGTCCAACTGAAAGGTGTAAAGATGTAACCCGCTACCTAGGCATCAGCACACTGGAGGTTTCATAACGAGCGTTCTTGTTGATTCGGCCATGCCATATGGTATGTATGTGTGAGTAGGTGAGTGTGTGTATATACCTTTGCTTTCGCCCATCTCTCAGTGTTTATATATGTATGTGAGTGTTCGTTGGAATGTGTATATGCATATTCTAAAATTAACTGAGGAATGTTACAGCAAACAAGGCTCCTTTCATGAGGTGAATGCATTCTTCATTTTTTGATTTTCTTCAGCCAAATACAAAAAGGACAATTTCGAAAATAGTGTAGATGCCTGGTTTAAGATTATTCCAGGGCTAAAATTGGTTAGATCTTTAAATATATTTCTTGTTTAAGGAAGCCGCTTTCTAACTTGATCAAGTGCTTCTTCTAGCATGGATAAGCATCTATCTTTGAGATCTAAGACCTCTTGTTGATAATTAATCTTCATATCAGAACTTTTCTGAATGTAGTTATCACACTCTGACAGGAATTTGATGCCAAAATCAACATTAGTAATATCTGTTTTCTAATTATTGGTATCATAAATCCTACTATTAAAACTCGTATAACGCAAAAATAGTTCTTCATGCAATTCTGTATAAAATAATTCGGGTCACAACTTGATGTGTTTGACCCGGTTATGAACAGATTTCACGCCGTTTTGAAACTTCCAACTCCACTCATACATCTTCTTGACTGACATGCATGCATCGTAATATTGGACCCCCCATTATTTCTATAGGTTTCATCCCTTCACTAATATAAACAACAACAACAACAACAAACAGATAACATAACGTTTCTCTTCTTTTCATCTGCACCGTGATGTGGCGTGCTAAAAACTCTTGCCTTCCTTAACAACAATATTGACAGGTTACAATAACATGGCATTGTTATTGTAATTACTATCACACTTTTAAGGTTTTCATTTGAAGCTCCATTGTACAAAACACAACACAATAGCAAAGGCAGTATATGAAATGAGGAAACACGAATGTACAAGCTACTGGAAATAGGAAAACAATGCCAAGCAAATATAAAATGGAACATACAAAGAATCATTAAGAAGATATTAAGAATAGACAGAAAAAAAAATGCAGACAATAAAAACAATGTGCATCGTTAATTGAAGAAACCATAAAGAACACCAAAGACGTCATAAACCATCCACTAGGAACTGTCAATGCACAGTAAGTGTTCTGCTCTTGTAGAATAATTGCTTCTTAATTAGCTGCTCTTTCAAGCCTTGTGGCTCTTGAGTTATGCTCTCTTGAGCTGTAGTTTCAGCTGTTCTGGAGAAATGTGCATGCAGACGACACAGTTATTGCTCTTTTAACGTATTGCAATGTCATTTCTTTCAGCATTATAGTACAGACTGTACCAGGCAATGGACAATATTAATATACAGCGGTAGAAGACAAACTAAGACCCTCTTAGATATCATGATGGCATATTGAGAATATGGTGTTAAACCCATATACCATATTGAGGATTATGGTGTTAAACCCATATGGCGTATTTATAATATGGTGTTCAACCCATATGGTGTATTTATAATATGGTGTTCAACCCATACCGCATATTGAGGAATATGCTGTTAAACCCATATACCATACTGAGGAATATGGTGTTAAAACTAAATGACATATTAGAATATGGAGTTAAATCTTAATGGCATATTGAAGAAGATGGTCTTAAACACATTATGGAATACTGCGGAAAATGGTGTTAAGATCATGTGGTATATTGAGGCATAGGGTGTTAAACCCACATGGCATATTGAGGAATAGGGTGTTAAACCCATATTGTCAAACGATATTAAACGGGAAATATTGTCGGTAACATGTCGAGCAGCTAACTGCTCTTTCCAAAAATAATTTCTAGGTATCCATTTTACAGGCCAGGTCGATCCTAGAGCTATAACGTCTTGCCAGCATGTCGTCTTCCACTACAGACTATTGAGTGAAACGTAAGCTAATGCCTTAAACACTATGCTATTGTGAAAAATGCACTTTATTATGCGACGAGACAGGCGTTTATAATGCACACAGTCTTGTATTTGTAGATCTGCAAACATCTTTATTTTGTCATGTCTTATTTTATTGGAAGTCTTTGTTTAGTCAATGAAGCAGTGATGTGGGAATATGTTTACTTCTATTGAACGCCCAGTTAATGTTCACAGCAGATACACACAGCATGTTATTTGCTCTTGCCTTTTGCAAGCCCTCTGTGTTCTTCTCTTATTTCGGGTAATATTTTCTTCCTAACCCTGTGCATGATGATTCATAGCAAAATCGTCGTGATGTGGCTCATTATACTAAGAATTTTATGTTGATCACATTCCAAGGCCGCTGATTTCTTTGGGATAGCAATAAATATTGATTTACATAAGTCAGGGGGTCTATTTATAGTGTCATAAATTGTGTTCAAATATTATGGGTGTTGTCATTTCTGAAATAAGAAAATTAACCGCAATTTAACAGGTATTTCATCTTAATTTTGAGCCGACGCGACTGTTAATTTCCGATAAATTGGAAAGAAGGAAATATATCCAATGTACATTTTCTTTTACTGGGAGTAACCATTGCGGAAGTTGTGCGAGAAGAAATATGTAACAATAACATGTTGGCAATATATAAGCGCATGGCAGATAAGGGTAGTCGCTTAAGAAGATTAATCATCCAATGACAATCAATCAGTTAAACACGAACCCTCCTAGATAGGGATATATTCATAAATAAACACACAGGTATTGTTTGCCGCTCATATAGAAATAGAAGCATAAAATAGAGGCTGAGGAAGCACTAGACAACATAAACATTAAAAGTTATAGTTATCGACCGGGATTCGAACCTGTCACCTCCAAATGACGAGGCGCCTCACTGCAAGAACAGGTGTATTTCGGAGCATGCAAAACTAGACATCCTAGACACTAGATAGAGATATGCACGCATGACTACAGGGCTGGCAAGCGAGCGTTGTAGCCACTCAGTCACCGCGAATATCCGTGTGGACATTACATGCCCCTCGAAAGTTGAAAATCGAGCGAGAGCAGACATAAAAGACAACGTTTCCTGACTAAATTCAAAATTAGACAGTTCACCAATTAAAAAGTATTTTTAGTATACTTGATTCTGGTATACACGCATTGATTTTAGATTCCCACCTGTGCTACGGAGTTCGTGTACTGTGATGAAATGATACTTGTGTGATATATGATAGATGACTAGAGCGCGAATGGCAATATCTGTGCACATTTAAAGTGTAGTCTCTAGGGTGATTCGCTGATACTGTCATGCACGTGGCCGGAAGAGTGATTTTTTGTTTGCCGTTTTGAACTCAAGCGTAGTCCATACTGGTACTTACCTGGAGTGAACTGGACTGATTTGTGCGTATGGATTAGCTTTCCTATTATCAGTGTCCGTTGTCATCAAGAGAACTCACTCAGACTTCAGAGATATTTGTAATTTACGTCCCCAAGTCAAGGACGAGAAGTCAACGTTTTAGTTACACTAACCGGTGTAGGGATTGAACCCGCTACCTCGGCATCAGCACAGGAATGTTTATGAACGAACTCTCTTATCTATTCAGTCACGTTGACCCCCGGAGTGGAAAATACTGGCCATCTATTTGTCGGTGCATGTCAATATATATATATATATATATATATATATATATATATATATATATATATATATATATATATATATATATATATATATATATATATATATATATATATACTTATTTGTAATGCACTGAGGTGCGTCTAATATTTCTCAGACGCTCAGTTACTACACTCTCAATTCCCAATCAGATTATATCATTCAGCGACCGCGAGATGTATCAGTTGCTACCAGCGAGTGCACCACCGAGTATACATCGTAATCACTCGCTCAATTTAATCTAGTTACAGTTGAACTTTCCTAGCTCAGACATATCCAGATATCCTCCTTCACCTTTCTCCCATGTGGCCTATGAACATTATCTTTCTAGTTCCCTTGTAATTTTCTCCCATGTCGCCTATGAACATTATCTTTCTATTTCCCTTGTGAATTTCATATCATGTCATGCTGAAAGAATAGATTAATGTTAGAAATATAGCTGTTTCATAATAATGTAAGCTAAAGTACAGAATCAGTGTGAGATATGATGGGTGATCTCACGTACTTCTTTCTATACATTTTACTTTTGTCAAATTTACTTCTTTCTACACATTTTGCAAGTTTTAACATTACTTCTTTCTACACACTTTTCGAATAGTCTTCGATAAGCACGTGAGTTTCTTCTGTGATTGTTTTTGTTTTCAGTTATGAATCATCTGAGAGATTGTAAGCTCTAGCTGTTAGGTCTGTTGCACTGGAGTTCATGTTCTCTGAACTCCTAAATTGGGTTTCATCTACCGAAGTGGTATTGGTGGCCCGGTTTATCCCGCTCGGTGGGGTATTGGTGCATGGTAAGGCAGTCGTGATCGGGATCTTTTGGGATCTTGTGTATAGTGCAGAAGTAGAGATACATCGTCACCGCGGTGGAGAAAATGGTGCTGCAGGGAGTCACCAGAGCATCTGAATGACACCCATGATTCTGTGGACAGGCCAGATGGATACATAGTCAAAATTATACTGGTAATATTAGTTATGGGACTCTTCGCTGGCTGTTGAAGATGAGGACGGAGCACGTATGGGAATGTCACGAGTGCTATGTCGGTTCTTGACTCAACTCAGTGGTGTTGGTGAACAGACTTTTCCCCTGACCGGCACCAAAATACAATTTCTACGGGTCTGTATTGCACGCATATCCTTCCCATCTCCACTACCATAAGCCATCGTGGCGTACACTGTAACTTCTTATCTGCGGAGAGACATATGAAGTTGTGACCAGATAATGTTTTAGCACGACGAATGTCTGGATTTACTCTCGGTTGGTCATGTTTCTTCCACAGGCATGTAGATACTATGTTTTCAGCGGTCTCAACTTCAATGCACAAAGTGGTGTGTAATATGTATAAAAGGCTATGAAAATTTCGAGCCCAATCAACGTACAATGTGTGATCAGATATTCTTAGTGTACATTACGTAACTGTATAATAATAGCTTCATTCAGTCGTATCTAACCACGAGTTCATGTGTTCTATGCTTACGTCACAGCTATGCATACGTGATAGCAGTTTGCAGGAAAAATGTTCTAGTGGATGAGGTTGCCAGTCTCATGATAACTTTCCTCAGTCGCCTCTTATGGCATGCTTACTATTCTGTGCTTCCCTCATGGGCTACGATACGACACGGGTCACAGTGAAATAAAGGTGCGCTTATGTATACAATGTCATCTTTTAGTTCAGAGTGAATCGCATGTTCCTGAATTCTTAACTGCAAATATGCAGACCTATACATAGGGAGAGGGATCTCCCAA
>OY992889.1:85387146-85472146 GCA_963921405.1 Cepaea hortensis | reverse complement strand
TGGCTCTCTTCGTTTCCGGCTCGTGGTAGTGAACCCTGCTTTCATCTCCAGTAACAATTAATTGACAGGAAACCTTCACTTTATGCTTCAAAGGACTGTAAATGTCCTCCTAGGCGAGCATCATTGTGTCGGTGTTTCAATTATGGAGTAAGCTGCCATGGCACCCACCTTGCAAACACTTTGCAGTACTGTAGCACGTTATGAATGATGTGGTGTGCTGAACACTGACTGATGGTAAGATGTGAGGCAACGCCACTGACAGTCAATCGGTGGGGTTCCTGTACGAGGCCTTAAATGGCCTTTAATTGACTCTGGTGTCACTACTCGGTGTGCTTGACCCTGTCGCACACAGACTGTCACAGAAGTCACGCCATTTTGAAACCTCCTACTCCACTCATACACTTGCTAGACTGACAGGCAAGAATCACTGGACCTTTATTCGCCGATTAATTTCTATAGGTTTCAACCCTTCAATGATAAAATAGCGGACAACAGAACGCTACTCTTCTTTAGCACATGTCAAAAGTAGTGCTGCCATCTTTAAACTATCCTCATGACATTACCGTGTTCATCTGTACGTGATGTCGCGTGCTAAACACTCTTGACATCCTTAAAACAATAGTAACAGGTTACCAGACAATGATATGGGTATTGTAATTTCTCTATACATAAATTCGGGCGCATTGCTCATAACGTGTTGGACGCGTACTTACAGACCACTCGGCAATCGGTTCGTGATGTGATCAGTTTTAAGCCGGCCGCCTTTTCTTCTCAAGACATTTCTTGATATCAGTTTTTAGCTGTGACGTGAGAGTCCAGGGCAATTTGCATCACTTCCACCCACCCCTACTCGAATCGAACCTACATGGCCGGCAAACGAGCGCCTAGCTGCTACACTACCACTACACGTCCTATAATTACACTATGTGAATGAAAATATGTGCTGTTGTCGTCAATGGCTGTACGGGACTTTTTTCCCCCCGCATATCCTTTACAGGACATCGTTGTCAACATCAGCATCTTTCAGCTGATTGTTAATTTCTTGGCAAGATTACGCTCAGTAGTTTGCCATTACTTTCTGAGCGAGCCGCTCACATACCCAGTAAGTTACCGACGCGGAGAGAACCGTTACCGACTCGTCACGTTACTCACGAGGGTATACGGGATTACGGAGAATGTCGTGTAACGCCTAGACCAGGGAGACCGGCTGTACGGGACTACATCCAACAATAGCCCATTCGAAAGATGCTTCATTTCACAGTTACCTCTGACCATAAAACAAAACCACCATAAAGTTACTACTGCCTAACTTACACTACTTGCTACAGTTAATACTGGAAAGCAATACTTGCTAGGCATAATATAGACAGCTCATAAACAAATTCACGCTCATAGAAGTAGACAAGAAAGCAGAGACTAGAGGCATCACTAGACAACATAACCATTGAAAGCTATAATTTGATACCGGGATATGAACCTGTCACACCCAATAACAAGAGTTCCAAGCTGCAGTAGTACAATGGTATTTTGACACATGACCATCTAGACACCATAAAAATGTATCATCATCAACCAGGTCTATCAGCCACCTGAATCCACAACCAATACCATACGAATATGGGACAGCATTCAATGTAAGTCATCCAGCGCCATTGAAATAGCACAGTAGGTCTGAAAATTGTATATTAACACAGCATAGGTCAATTAACAAATATACAAACACATCGGGCCGTGATGCTGTGTATAGTAATAATGAGCACAGAAATACATGGGATCGTGTCGATGTGTCCAGTAATCAATCAATCAGGTGCCGTCTCCGCAATGAAGGTTGGCTGCAATGGATCTCAAACACTGTCTGTCTCTCGCCTTGACTGTACATTCTGTTAGGCTGATGTTCGTCCATCTCTTGATGTTATCCTCCCACTTGTATCGTTGGCTACCTATTGCTCGCTTGCCCTCAACCTTGCCTTCCAGTATGGTTGTTATGAGAGTATCATGTCTCTGAACGTGGCCAACATATTTCACTTGTCTCCTCTTTATTTCTTTCATCAGCTCTCTATTCATTCTCAGTTTTTCTAGAACCTCTGCATTTGATTGTTTATGTTTCCATGAAATACGACCTATTCGTCTGTATATCCACATCGCCAGGGCTTCTATGCGACTTTCTAGTTGCTTGTTCAATGTCCAGGCTTCCGCGCCATACAGTAGCGTTGAATATACGCAGCATTTTACAATTCTCATTTTTAATGCGTCATTAATCTCTCTAGATGTTAATACTGATTTCATGCCGCTGAAAGCATTTTTGATCATTCCTCAGGGATATGCACTACTGACGAGCTCAAACGAGAGCGAAACTCGAGTATAGTGCTTCCATATTGACGTGGTTCATACCAGAATACGATCAGCGTTGCCAGTGGTGGGTTGTGCTCAATATTTACATTCCTATTCTCTTGTTGATTTCCATTTCACTTCTGCCATCATCTGTTATTATATGTCCAAGATAAGAGAAACTTGTAACTTGTTCTGGTATCTGCCCGTTTACTGTGATGTTCATTGATGACCTTGTCTTTTTACTGCTAATTACCATAGTTTTTGTTTTTTGCATGTTCCTATCTAAGCCACATTCTGCAGTGTGCCTGTTTACTTCTTCCACTAGTTCTTGTAACTCTTGCTCACTTTCTGCTAGTAACACGGTATTGTCGGCATATCTAAGATTGTTTTTATGATTCTTCCATTCATGTTGAGTTGTGCCTAGTAAACAACCACTTAAAGAAGAGATATGTGGCGATGGGTTACGGACGCAGTTCGTAACCCCGCACACTGCATTCGAAACATAGCGACGGGAGCTTTGGCAGCAGACCGTCTTAAGTTCTTCTTCTTCTTCTTCTTCTTCTTCTTCTTCTTTGCGTTCATCCGGAGTGCTTTTTCAAATGTGACTGCGGTGTGTCTCGTTAGGCACCCTAGGGCCGAAACCCTTAGGCCAACACATCAGACTTTTAGCGTGCAATTTTGACCAGGTTAGCATTCCTGGGAGACTCTCACTTTTGTGTTACCGTCCACATGCCAGCTGGTCAAGTTGGAACAGTCGAAGACTTCGGTCATCCCTCAAGGGAAAGCAGGGACAGTCCATGGCATTTTCAGCCATCCAGGGCGGCTTCCATAGTTGCCGGGCCGACACATAGCGATCTAGTGTTGGGCTCACCGAGGGAATCGTCACGTCCTGCTCATGGCTGCTTTAATTCCCCACTTAAATATATTGGGCGTTTCGTTCGCCCTGGTCCATTCCCGCACAAACCAGACCGGTCTGCAGACGGTATCCACTCAGCGAGTTTTCGATTCGGACATGTGCCTCTCGTTGTGCCCGGGGACTAAATAGACAGAGCACGACTCTATAGTTCCGGGCACGGCGGACATTCGGAAAACTATCTAGTCAGAGCTGTTCCGGACATGGGCGGCGTTCGGAAACTAGGTAGTCAGAGTTGTTCCTAGCACGAAAGACATTTCACTCGGACGTAATTGCATAGTGCCAATTTGTATTTTGCCACCCGTAGGCCGGCACTTCGGCGGGCATTTTTAATGAGGTTAGCCTTCCTCGGGTTTTGAAGCACGTTAGACTTTTTGTTGTTGTGTCGCCCACATCTCAGCTGGTCATGGTAGAACGGTCAAAGACATCACGGTCGACCCTCAAGGGAAGGCAAGGACAAACCATGGGAATTCCCCGCTATCTAAGGAGGCCTCCATAATTGCAGAGCCTGCACATAATGCTCTGTGACTGGGCTCACCCGAGGAATTGCCACGTCCTGCTCATGGCTGCTTTGGTTCTTCACTTCCATGTATTGGGTATTTCGCTTGCCACTGGTCGCTCAAGAACAAACCAGAAACAGGCAGACTAGGGCGACATCCACTAGGTAAGCTTTCGCTTCGGGCTTCGGTTCCCGCTGTGACGGGATGAGTCTAGATCACTATGCAAACCCCACCACTACTGCGTTAGTGGAATTACTATTTACATTCTGGATTCAGTAGGCAGCTAAATTACTAATAATGACGTCATATTGGCGACGCAGACATTTGCTGCACTAAAACTACACACTGTACTATTGGGGACAGCACATTTCCACGTCATCATCAAATGATGTCACAAGGGAAATCCCCTGTCTTCAACCCTTATTAATATCAAGTCTAATGACTGGGGATATAGGTCCGTCACTCCCTAGCAACGGGAATACGGCGATATGCTATTAGTACGGCTGCACCGGAAATTGTGACTAACAACTTCCGTCCGGTTCACAACGACCATAGCTGCTGTGCTAAGCAGACCTTATATGAAGTGAGCTGCCATATCCAATTGCATCCTTGGTAGATTATACCAAAACCTATCTTAAGTGCTGCACTAAGACTGGGGGTGAGTGTAGTAACATAATAATTATGATTATAGTAAGAAATGTGTACACATTTATATTCTGATATTGGGAAAACCCAAAACTTTCCCGACCATGTATATTTATGAAACGTGGTAGTTGAAAGGGGAGACATTGAGAGAAAACATGTGAGGCCTAGATATATTTATAGATAAAAATATATATAGATATAATGTATGAACCTTACTGATTATTTTCATATGCATTTTGTGAATGTATTTACATGTATATTTTGTTGAAAATATGATAACATGATTTTGCCATGTGGGCAGAAGTAGAAGAGACATGTGGAACATGATTCTCACATGCCAGCAATATTACTAGGCGATTTATATTCAAACATAAATTTGCTTACCCCTGATTCACCGCCATGCCGAACTACATGACACTGACGGTCATAAGTTCAAAGCAAATACCATGTGGTGAGGAATCAGAATTTGGGGAGTAAATAACTCAACAAGGGATAACTGAGACATCCTAAAGCCCAATGCCTGGAATATCTCAGCCCTCTTGCTTGCCTGCTGGCCTTCTTATCTTTTAGCTCGTATATTATGTGGGGTATACCTCACGACTTCGTGGCGACACTTGATTGCTTTATGCCTAATGATTGATGTGGGATTAGGTTGAATTATTTTTGGCCTTTCCTTAGCTATCTAGGGAACCATCCTGGCTGCCCAGGACTTCTTCCTCACCATGGTGTTAAGGAATGCACCAGTAATTATTGCAACTGAGTCACTTCAGGTTTTACAACCATGTACATTTTGTAATGCCTTTTTCAAACAAAGATTTGTCTACATGTTCTACTCCAGTGGACCATGTGGTCTTAGGTGTCCACTTCTGGACCCTTTTTCACCTTGTATCACCATGTCATACAATGTATAGCCAAGCTAATAGGGGCTATTGGCCCTTTGCTTTTGATACAGAATAGCAGAGAGAAATTATGTTTTGTTCCTATTCTGCATCTGACACATACACAACAGACACACAACACCAACACTCAGACACATTGTTATTGTCAAGACACTAAGGAGTCTGCAACTGTTTGTTTGATTTAAGGAGCCTCGCTGCTGATACTGCTGACACCTAACTGGTCCGGTTACCGAAACTTACAGCCACCAACTAGTGGAGACGGAACCTGGAATCCGGAGGAGCATCGTACACCTGTCGAATGCCAGGGTCGACTCCAAGACATAATCCAAACGAAAGCCAGCACTATTCCTAAACGAGATCAGATTATCTCAGGTGACTCTGTGTCTACATGTGTTCTGAGTGTGTCACTGTCTGGATGGTGTGAATGATGATATGCGATCTAGCTAAGCAATCAGAAAACTGTTTTATTTTTGTACCTGTAACATAATTGTAACTGTCATAGTTCACCACTTGAACAACAATTTTCATTATCTCTTTTACTATTAAAGAGTATTATTGTTTTATACTTTCACCAACGTACTCCACTCGTGATCATTTTGAACGCAAGGTGTGCGCGTGAGTGCGTGAAAGTATTTAAAACAGGGGGCTCCATCAATTGACGAAGGATCACCGACAGATAAACTAGACATTCGTGTTAGGTCTTCCTACATACACGAGTGTTCTTCACCTTCTGCCTTTGTCTACCAAGTGAATCCCAGTCTCTCCTATCGGGACCATCCCTTTAGACATTCTGATAACGAGCCATAATTTCTAGAGACTGTCGGCAAACTCTTGGATAGGGATTTCTGTCTATTTCAATAGAAACACCCTAACGGTCGGTGACAACTGTGGTCTCGGTCCGGGATCTACCCAGCTAATTAGAAATAATATTTCTAATAAATTGTGTTACTTGGTACAAAAATTTTTTTTTTTCTCATCTCAGTAAAGGGTAGAGTAGTTTAGGAAACTCTGTAATTAGTTGTTTCCATTCGATTGAGAGAGTGAAAGTGTGTTTTGTATCATTGTTTGTACTAACCATTTTTGTGTATGTACTAATAAGATTTGTAAATTATTGCAATTGTATTAGTATAACTTGAATTGGGAAGTAGTATAATATTGATATAGAAATTGTAGTCCACTGATCACTCACCCTCTCAGTCAAAACTCAGTCATGAGTTCATCAGCAGATTTGCATGCAGCAGCGGTAGCTATGGGGTTATCGGGGCCCGAAGCAGCCAAATATGTCCATGATATGGAGAGGGAGGTAAGGAAAGAAGACAGGGAAGATAAAATACGTAGGCATGAACTCGAGCTTAAGAAACTGGAAGCAGCAACAGAACTTAAGAAAATCGAGGCTGAGAAAGAACTTAGGCAGTTACAGGAAAACGATAAGATCCGACAGCACGAGTTGAGGATGAAAGAGCTAGAAAACCAAGCTCTATCAGCAACCTGTTCTAATGCCAGCTCTCCGGCACCCAGCATTGAAACCCAGCTACATTCGACTTCTCATGTGGGTCCTATGAGTTTTCCTTTGATGCCGTTCGAGGAAACTCAGGAACAATTGGATAGTTACCTTCAGAAATTCGAGAAATTAGCTGAGTCATTTGGGTTGGCTAGGGAACACTGGAACTTGAAGCTTTCTCAGGCACTGAGGGGACAAGCGTATGTAGTCTTTCAGGGACTACCTCCAGGCCATGAACATTCTTATGAAAGTTTGAAATCGGCTTTATTGAAGAGATATGAGTTAACCTCAGCTGCTTATCAGCGGAAATTCCGAACCGCAAGACGTCTGAAGGGTGAGTCATTCTCACAATTGTCCGCTCGTCTGCAGAGTTATCTCTGTAAATGAGAGACCTTGGGAGAGTATGAACACTCCTATGCGGGCTTGCGGTAGATGGTTTTGTGTGAGCAGCTGAGGAACTGTATGTCGAAGCCAATGGAAACTTTCATCATTGAACAAGGGGCACAAACACTGGGGGAAATGATAGTCTTGGCTGAAAGATATTTGACTGCCCATGGGGACTCGGTCCCAACGCAACCTCCCCAACCTCAACAGAACCCACCTCCAAACAATCAGGGACAAACCCTTAGCAATATACCAGCAGACCAGAGGCAACCTCAGCAGCAGCATAACAAAAAACAAACCACATCTGGGGCTAGAAAACCATACTGCACGAATTGTCATAATAATTCCCACAGTACGACAGACTGCAAGCGCAGAGCAAAACCCCAGATTGCGGCTTGCTTCTCGATAGGGAAGAAAACCACTACACTACCACCGCCTCCCGAAATGAGAGGACATCGAGTGGTAGAGAAGATCAATGTCAATGGACAGTTGGTCGAGTGTCTGCATGATACGGGTTTAACGTATGAGGCCATAATAGCATCGCACTTAGTAAAACCGGGTCAGTTGACGCAAAATATGGTTGAAGTTGTGGGTGCGACAAGAAGTTCGCCTACCATAACTTTACCAATAGCCCAAGTGTTAGTTAACTCTAGATTTGTAAAGGAAACTATATCGGCAGCAGTGATGACTGATCCTATCTATGACATGATACTGGGAAGTAAATATGTCTATTTAGGGGAACCATCCACTCCCATGATAGTAGGGAGTGCACTGACCCAAGTCCCAACTCTAACACCTGGCTGTAACCAACTTCCTAGTGATAGGAAGACTCTCCAGAGAGGGAAATTTTTTTCCTCAAAACGTTCGCTAGCGGTAGGGGACAAAGTGTTACTCTTAAGATCTAGGGGGACTAATAAGGAGACTGAGTGGCAAGGACCATTCCCCATAATGGAGAAAGTGTCCAACACCAAATATAAAATCTTCATGAAAGGTAAGATGAAAATCTACCACATTAAATTGCTCCGCAAATATTATGACAGAGCAAAAGAACGACCAGTACATCTGGTAGCTCTAAATGTTGTTCAGAAAGTAGGCAGGAGGAAAGAACCTCTTAGCTTTCCATACCAACCTCTGACTGGATCCTCACTAAACTTATCTGGAGAAATGCCAGGTCATACCAAAGTACCAAGCCAGCCCCGGAGTCGAAAGAAGTCTAATAGATCCTTCTCTAGAGGGGAACAATTGGTTCAGATATAATCTGGTGAGAATGCATAGTCGATCTAGGCTCATCCACCCTAAAAGTTCGCTGAGCCGTACTTTTCTCTAGGGACGGCATATGTGACGGGATGAGTCTAGATCACTATGCAAACCCCACCACTACTGCGTTAGTGGAATTACTATTTACATTCTGGATTCAGTAGGCAGTTAAATTACTAATAATGACGTCATATTGGAGACGCAGACATTTGCTGCACTAAAACTACACACTGTACTATTGGGGACAGCACATTTCCACGTCATCATCAAATGATGTCACAAGGGAAATCCCCTGTCTTCAACCCTTATTAATATCAAGTCTAATGACTGGGGATATAGGTCCGTCACTCCCTAGCAACGGGAATACGGCGATATGCTATTAGTACGGCTGCACCGGAAATTGTGACTAACAACTTCCGTCCGGTTCACAACGACCATAGCTGCTGTGCTAAGCAGACCTTATATGAAGTGAGCTGCCATATCCAATTGCATCCTTGGTAGATTATACCAAAACCTATCTTAAGTGCTGCACTAAGACTGGGGGTGAGTGTAGTAACATAATAATTATGATTATAGTAAGAAGTGTGTACACATTTATATTCTGATATTGGGAAAACCCAAAACTTTCCCGACCATGTATATTTATGAAACGTGGTAGTTGAAAGGGGAGACATTGAGAGAAAACATGTGAGGCCTAGATATATTTATAGATAAAAATATATATAGATATAATGTATGAACCTTACTGATTATTTTCATATGCATTTTGTGAATGTATTTACATGTATATTTTGTTGAAAATATGATAACATGATTTTGCCATGTGGGCAGAAGTAGAAGAGACATGTGGAACATGATTCTCACATGCCAGCAATATTACTAGGCGATTTATATTCAAACATAAATTTGCTTACCCCTGATTCACCGCCATGCCGAACTACATGACACTGACGGTCATAAGTTCAAAGCAAATACCATGTGGTGAGGAATCAGAATTTGGGGAGTAAATAACTCAACAAGGGATAACTGAGACATCCTAAAGCCCAATGCCTGGAATATCTCAGCCCTCTTGCTTGCCTGCTGGCCTTCTTATCTTTTAGCTCGTATATTATGTGGGGTATACCTCACGACTTCGTGGCGACACTTGATTGCTTTATGCCTAATGATTGATGTGGGATTAGGTTGAATTATTTTTGGCCTTTCCTTAGCTATCTAGGGAACCATCCTGGCTGCCCAGGACTTCTTCCTCACCATGGTGTTAAGGAATGCACCAGTAATTATTGCAACTGAGTCACTTCAGGTTTTACAACCATGTACATTTTGTAATGCCTTTTTCAAACAAAGATTTGTCTACATGTTCTACTCCAGTGGACCATGTGGTCTTAGGTGTCCACTTCTGGACCCTTTTTCACCTTGTATCACCATGTCATACAATGTACAGCCAAGCTAATAGGGGCTATTGGCCCTTTGCTTTTGATACAGAATAGCAGAGAGGAATTATGTTTTGTTCCTATTCTGCATCTGACACATACACAACAGACACACAACACCAACACTCAGACACATTGTTATTGTCAAGACACTAAGGAGTCTGCAACTGTTTGTTTGATTTAAGGAGCCTCGCTGCTGATACTGCTGACACCTAACTGGTCCGGTTACCGAAACTTACAGCCACCAACTAGTGGAGACGGAACCTGGAATCCGGAGGAGCATCGTACACCTGTCGAATGCCAGGGTCGACTCCAAGACATAATCCAAACGAAAGCCAGCACTATTCCTAAACGAGATCAGATTATCTCAGGTGACTCTGTGTCTACATGTGTTCTGAGTGTGTCACTGTCTGGATGGTGTGAATGATGATATGCGATCTAGCTAAGCATCAGAAAACTGTTTTATTTTTGTACCTGTAACATAATTGTAACTGTCATAGTTCACCACTTGAACAACAATTTTCATTATCTCTTTTACTATTAAAGAGTATTATTGTTTTATACTTTCACCAACGTACTCCACTCGTGATCATTTTGAACGCAAGGTGTGCGCGTGAGTGCGTGAAAGTATTTAAAACAGGGGGCTCCATCAATTGACGAAGGATCACCGACAGATAAACTAGACATTCGTGTTAGGTCTTCCTACATACACGAGTGTTCTTCACCTTCTGCCTTTGTCTACCAAGTGAATCCCAGTCTCTCCTATCGGGACCATCCCTTTAGACATTCTGATAACGAGCCATAATTTCTAGAGACTGTCGGCAAACTCTTGGATAGGGATTTCTGTCTATTTCAATAGAAACACCCTAACGGTCGGTGACACCCGCAATGGATTCGTTAGCCAAGAGTTCCATTTCGTTTCATTGAGACGTTTTTCCACCTTTGACAACACTCTCTGTGAGTAAAGATACAGACATTTTTCGTAATCATTTCTTGCGACTGGGGAACATTTTTCCCAATGGATCTCGCTCATGAGGTATGCTACATGTGCCGCCGCCTCAGAAACTTACCTCCGTGTATCTGAGCGAGAAAACGGCCAGGCCCTCACATCCGGGGATCTTTCATATCCCCCAGTTGAGAGCCTTCTTACACGTATCCGAACTAAGCATGTAGCGTGCTCAGCATCTCACTTCCGTTTTGCAGTACGAGAGTATCGGCCTGGCTCTCACATCCAAGGGTTAATGGCTTAGAGGCGTTCAGCCATATCCCTCAGGTGGAGCCTTTGAGTATGTGTCTAGACCAAGCATCTGTGGCTTCGTTCGCCTGATTTGATATTTTGACTGCTACCCTCAGTCTACCTGCAGAGCAGCAGGTTGTGTCTCTCTTGGTCTGGTCCCTAGCCCAAGGGCTATCCGACATGTAGTTTTCCTTCCGTCGACAATGCTCTTGGGGTCACGCAAGCAACCCCCCTCCCCCCACCACCACCGCGGCAAGGTGGAGACACATCGGGGGGGGGGGGGATATTAGGTTGATTATCGTGAAATGGTATGAGTGCAGGTCATTCGGACATTAATGGTAAAGTACTGAACGTAAATTTGCCAATAAATCACAAGCAGCCAAACAACATAGCTGGGGTTGATTATCACGTTCTGTAAAGTTTATGCAACTAACGAAGAAGAGATATTATTGGTCGGTTCCAATGTTGTAAACGTAATCAACGCATAGATATATGAAGACGAAATCATGTTAGTTACTGCTTCTGCATGAGGCTCTATGCGATATTTAGAATGGTCCAGAAACAATCTTTGAAATATTTATTTTTATTAGCTGTGACTCACTAGCAGAAAAGTCTAGAAAACCTTGAACAGAGCCCTGCAGTTATGAAAACATAAACGCGAATAAATGCATTCTGTTGAAATAATCATGAAAACAGTACTGCAAATATTTACTCTGCACCGATAAATATATAAGCAAATACATTCATTTTCAGTTGTGTAAGCATTACCGCAGGGAGCGAGAAAAGTAAGGTAAGCTTCATGATGTGCAAGTTAAACAATGTTTTCAGAAACGCTCCTGGAAAGTGCTCACAATATTTATAAGGAAAGACAGCAGGAGGAGATCTATATTGTTAAAAAGAAAGAAACAAAGATAGCTAGGCTGAAAGTTGGAGAGAGGAAATGAATAAATGATAAAGAAGATATGAGGTGGAGAAAACAAACAAATACAAAAATACAGTAGGAAACTGACATTCACAAAAAAAATATAACATATGATAAAGGTTAAGTAAACATTAAAAAAACAATGATTTTCGTTCGTGATTTTTTAATAACGTAAACACAAATAATATATTGAACAATTGATTGCCTGGCATAATTTGCTGCATCTGTATGTAATTATATGCCGACCTGTTTCTGTAGTATGCGCTTGGGGAATTCCAGCGAAATGTTAGGTAATAAATTGTGCAATGCTTTTTGTGGCTTTATTATTCAAAGTGAAACAACACACAAAGAGATATGAATAAAAGAACAAAGCAAAACAGAAAGAAAATACAGACAGATTAGGAAAAGAAAGCGGTACATGCAAGTCTGACTTTAAAAAAAAAAAAAAATAACAATTCGCGAGTAAAGGAAAGTAAAGAAAAAAACAGGAAAATCAATAAAGATAGAAAGAATAAGCAAATATAGAGTACATTGGTATTACTTTTAGTAGTTTTGTTCATCCGTTGTTTCCTATATAATTACCTCTGCAGTATTTAGCCAAAAGCCCCTAGAGATGTCAGGACTACTATATCAGACAGATGTATAGCGAGTTAATTAATTACAAAATCACCCAAAACATTCATTAAATGGTGTGCTTCAATGGCCATGTGGAGACGGTTGTGACAAGATCTCAAAAGGGACTCAATGCACTTAAAATCATGGCTGCAATGGACACAGAGCAGAGAATGCTCTTCACACTATACCAGCACTTGATCCTCTCAGTGATTGATTATGGACTAGGACTGCTCACTGTCTCAAAGAGTCAGCTGGTGAAATTAGAGCGCATACAGAATGAAGCTATGCGGGTCATTCTGGGATGCACCAGAGACACTCCAGTAGTGTGTATGCGTTACATCCTTGGTCTGCCTACTGTTGCTGGTAGGCACAAGGTGATGCAAGCGAAGGCATACCTCAGAGTAGCTGCAGACACAGATCACCCGTTGCATGAGGCGCTGGACGTAGTTAAGGGTCACAGACTGATAAGAGGGAAATCATGGATGGCTCAGGCGGAGGATACGATCAGACAGGTGTGCCCCTTGGAGAACATTAGGCGAGGAGAGGAGTGGGTCAGAGTGCCAGCCGTGCAGTCAGACTTGTGCAGAGTTATAATCACATTGAGCCGGGAGTGCAGGGAGTGGCCAGCAGGGGCCACGGAAGTGGAAATTCAGCAATTAATTCAGGAAAATTCTCGCCCGGGTGATGTGATTATCTACACGGATGGGTCGGTATTGAGAGGTAGGAGATGTGCTTGGGGGTTCTTGGCAAAAACCAATGGTCGGCGTTTGGTGCAGGAGAGCCTGGCGTATGATGACACTACATCTAGCTTAAGAATGGAGGTGGAGGCGGTCAGTGCAGCTTTCCGCTGGATAGAAAACACGATACATACACATATTGTGATTGTAACTGACTCAGAAAGCATGCTCAGAAGGGTGAGAACAGGCAAGCTTCGTGCAGAGTGGCTTGCTTCGCTTCGGAGGTCACGGGTAGCAAGCATCACCTGGATCTTTTCTCCTGGGCATGCCGGTGTGCTGGGGAATGAACAGGCGGACAGATTGGCTGGCTCGGCAGAACTTGGTGGAGTATTGATGCATGACAAGGCAGATGTGGTTGCGGCCTTGTGGGAGCACGTGTACACCTCGGAGGAGCAAATGGATCACCATAGTCTGGTTAGAATGAGGCAGCGAGGAGTGACGAGGGGATCTGGCCGACGCTCGACGCTCAGAGGAAAGGCGAGACGGACATATAATCAGATTGCTACTGGAACTATTAGTATTGGAACTATTCGCTGGTTGCTGAGGATGGGGACGGAGCGCTTATGGGAATGTCCCGAATGCTGTGATGTCGGTTCCTAGATCAATCAATCAATCAATCAATTAAATGGTGTGCGTAGAATATAAGACCTGAAATGGAATTACACAATGTTTCATGCGGAGATTAGGGAGAGAACTAGGCCAGCTAATCGAAATATACTGAAACTTGCTGTTGGATAAAGCACAAGTAAGGAAAAGTTGAGAATAGTAAAACTGGAAGGCCCTTTACCGGAAACCCACAGGACAATTAAAATATAAGGAGACATAAGAAACTACGAAGAAGAGAACTAGAAGTAGAGATAAATAATACAGAGAGAGCACGGGGTGAGCTACAGGAGATAGCAAAATCTGGCACTGTTTGGCTTGAGTTTTCTCCTGGTCGATGGTCTAATAGTGGGAAAGTGCAGTAGAAGAAGAAGAAGAAGAAGAAGAAGAAGAAGAAGAAGAAGAAGAAGAAGAAGAAGAAGAAGAAGAAGAAGAAGAAGAAGAAGAAGAAGAAGAAGAAGAAGAAGAGAAGGAGGAGGTGAAGGAGGAGGTCTGTCGATGTCTGAGGACACACATGACACTGTGGACACTGAGGACACACAGGACACTGAGGACACATAGGACACATAGGACACACAGGACACTGAGGACACATAGGACACACAGGATACTGAGGACACATAGGACACATAGGGCACATAGGACACACATGTCACTGAGGACACATAGGACACTGAGGACACATAGGACACATAGGACACATAGGACACATAGGGCACATAGGACACATAGGACACATAGGACACATAGGACACACAGGACACTGAGGACACATAGGACACACATGTCACTGAGGACACATAGGACACATAGGACACATAGGGCACATAGGGCACATAGGACACATAGGACACATAGGACACACAGGACACTGAGGACACATAGGACCCTGAGGACACATAGGACACACATGTCACTGAGGACACACAGAACACAAAGGACACTGAGGACACGCAGGACACACAGGACACTGAAGACTCTGAGGACACATAGGACACATAGGACACATAGGATACTGAGGACACATAGGACACATAGGACACATAGGACACATAGGACACATAGGACACATAGGGCACATAGGACACACATGTCACTGAGGACACATAGGACACATAGGACACATAGGACACATAGGACACACAGGACACACAGGATACTGAGGACACATAGGACACATAGGGCACATAGGACACATAGGACACATAGGGCACATAGGACACACATGTCACTGAGGACACATAGGACACTGAGGACACATAGGACACATAGGACACATAGGGCACATAGGACACATAGGGCACATAGGACACACAGAACACTGAGGACACATAGGACCCTGAGGACACATAGGACACACATGTCACTGAGGACACACAGAACACAGAGGACACTGAGGACACGCAGGACACACAGGACACTGAAGACTCTGAGGACACACATGACACTGAGGACACTTAGTACACACAGGACACTGAGGACACACAGGACACTGAGGACACACATGACACATGTTATCCGTCTGGAGTCTTTGTTGCGGCCTTGTGGGAGCATGTGTACACCTCGGAGGAGCAAATGGGTCATCATGGTCTGGCAATAATGAGGCAGCGAGGAGTGACGAGGGGATCTGGCCGACGCTCGACGCTCAGAGGAAAGGCAAGACAGACATATAAACAGATTGCTACTGGTACTATTGGTGTTGGAACTCTTCGCTGGCTGCTGAGGATGGGGACGGAGCGCCTATTGGAATGCCCCGAATGCTGTTATGTCGGTTCCTATATCAATCAATCAAATCAATCAATCAATGTTGTTCTGTTCAGATTAATCCATAGACATCAATTGAAAACTCAGAATGCCAATCTCTCAAACAGGAGACCCAACTTACAATCCCTCCTCAATATAAGACTTGTCATATAATAATATGACACATATATTTTTATAATATTAGTGGAACTGTCTTGAAGTTGTGGAAATGTTAACAACATAACATGACACAAAGTAATACAGTTTTACAGAACACAATTATGGAAATAGTTGTTTATTGTTTATATTGAACCATTCAATCAGTAGCTCCCATAACAACCTTCCGGAAAACTTCTCGATTACAAGCAAGATGTCCCGCTTCCGATACACCCATCTGGAGATCATCCACCACATCCTGCACCAATCTTCTCTTTGGTCTTCCTCTTCCTCTCTTCCCAGGCATATACCTCTCCATTATTGTTCTCACCAAACTTTGATGAAGTTTCAAGTGACCACAATTTATCAGTTTTCTATTGTTTATTTATTAATATATAATACTATAATAAAAGCTGCAGCCTGTAAACTGATATAGTTTCTGCTCTATTGAATTCGGCATTTACGCGCCAACCGTACTACCAAGCAAAGTTAGTAACTAAGTTACGGCCTCATATATGCACTCTGAATGTGATAGATGGTACTTTTTAAAGGTATCATTCGGCGGCAGCATCACCGAGCTTGATATTGTTGTTCACAGAAGTCTGCAACGTGTTGCATGCGTAGAGTATAACAAAAAAACATAATGAACATCCTAGTTGAAGGTTAACTGATCAAGTATCATGGGATGATTAATCGTCTGAAGTGACTTCCCGTATCTCGCATGATCTTATATATATATATATATATATATATATATATATATATATATATATATATATATATATATATATATATATATATATATATAGCTTAAATGTTGTCATCGAGGTATAATGTCATGTCTGCTATCATATTAACAACTTTTAAGTCAGAAATATAATACACCTCTACTCTCTATTTTCCGCCATCCATTTTGTTTGGTTCAAACCTTCTTTTTCTTTGGCACTTAACCTGTTAATGTGCGAATTTATTTCTTGAACAAGTGGACTCTCTGGAAATGATTCAGCACATGCTTACAGACCCGACTTAGCTATGAGTAATGACCTCCAGTTATTTCAACTTTAGGAACGCCATGGCAGTAAATTTCTTGCAGTTGTTGCAGATTTAGCAGTGAGGCGCCAAGAGTTGCTGGAGCCATAGACCATGTACTTCTCTGACTCACGGTTCGATGCACTGATATACGAGTGAGATAAATCTATCAGTGTTTGTGGAAACTACGTCGAGAAATAGAGAGAAAATTAAAGTTAATATAATAATTAGCGTCAAACTATCTAGGTTAGTAGGTAGATAGGTAAATAAGCAGGTAGCTACATAGATAAATAGGTAAGCAGGGAGGGGACTATGTATGTATTGAACCTTTTCACAAAACCTGCAATTTCCAGTTACCAAGCTATATTTAGAGTGAGCAACTTTCAAATTAGTCGTCGTACAGTATACTTATTCCTGCAGCAAGGCGCCGTCGTCATTTGGAGGTGACAGGTGCAAGTACCTGTAACTATAACTATCAACTACTATGTTACTAGTGTACAATCTAGCCTCTACTTCTTTCTTCTCACATCAATGAGCGCCAAACAATACTGTCTGTGGTTATTTATGAACTAACCCGTGAATGGTAGACGTCCCATCTTCTACCACGAGATTAAAGGGAAGTGTGACGTTCTGAGTTGTTTAGATTGAACCGGGTACCTTGAGCCGGATTCTGACATTTTGTAGGACAACAAGAGCCACGCGCACCTAGTTTTTCGCCCGTATCCAAGAAGGTTTGCCCACATGTCACATCCCATAAACAGAGGTCGATACGAACATTGACAGGAAACCGCAAGTGTATTTTCACCTGGTCTGTCTTTCACAGAATGTTGCCGTGGCCTTAAGCTTCTCTGCCCTTTGAAGACGGTGTGTGATTTCAATTCTCTTTAGGCACAGAAGGAAACAGAGAAATTGCAAGTCCCGACAGTTTGCCATGCCAGACTAATCGAGGACATTGTATTTGAGAAAGCCATTCGCAGCTCTGCTTTCTGAAAGAGAACCCCAAACGTGATGTAATGAAAGCAGAATCTGTTGAACGAACTGTAACAAATTGGCCTAGAAAAACACAGCTCACGCAAAAACGAAGCAAGAAATGTTTTATGATTTTAATAATACAGGCTGAGACTTCATCATTTATTTATACACTCTTCTCAGTTTAAAGGCGTTACGGGGGGAATTTGTAATCCTGCATACAGCGTTTGAAAAAAAAAAAACAGCTGATTGCGATTTGGAAGCAGATCACCTTGCTTTAGTTTACATACATTGGTATGAGCGCCGGTCGTTCAAAAAGCAATGTCAAACTACTGAACGTAAACCTGCATAGAAATCACAAACAGCCAAAGGTTGTTGGGGTTGACTGCGACGTCCTGTAAAGTAAACGCAACTAACTTGTTTTCTCAGTTTAACAGGAGAAGAAAAATCAATTATCAGAGTTTTGTACCACGCCAGATATCTATTTCTCCCCCCCCCCCTTTCATATTAGGGACACTTATAACACTTTCGTATGTGTTATTCTGTGTGTCTTTTGTTCTCCATGTGTATATTGATTTCAGAGGTACCTCGGTTTCAGAAAGACTATTATCATACATAACATTCGACAATTAACTAGCATACGATCGTGAGAGTGTTGATTACCCCATGACAATTAAGCTTCACAATCAACAATGAAGTTGATTATCTCACACACTTGTAATACCTTAACTTCATATACAAATTGGGATAGTTCAAAGAACTATCATCAAACAGACAATTGTAAATCTGTAACATTTGTAACAATCTGTACCTAGCAGAGCGTAAGAAAATTGTTGGATAATCCATGCCTTATAGAAAAAACAATCCACAATGAGTATTTGGATAATCTCACACATTTGAATACCTTCTCTTAATAAACCAATGGGGGATTTTCAAAAAGAGTACCATCACACAAACATTCGTAGATCTTCTTTTTATTTTTCTTCTGCGTTCATACCAAGTGTTTTTGTCAGACGTAATTGCTTTCAGCCTGTTTACTTGCCCCTTTAGGCCGACACATCCGACTAATGCAGGCATTCTTTGACCCGGTTAATATTCCCGGGTGTTTCGAAGGACATTCCACTCTCATTCGAACGTTTTTGCGTTGTGTCTGTTTATTTGCGCCTGTAGGCCGACACATCCGACGTCTGCGGGCATTTGTTGACCGGGTTAACCTTTCAGGGTATTCGTAGATCTGAAATATGTGTAACCCTGAAGTATGTGCAACCCAATCTGTAACTAGCAGACTATCATGTGTTTATTGGTATCCTCATGTCAACCAAAAATCACAATGAACAATATTTTATTTTTTGCACATCCCTTACAGGACATTGCAGTCAACACCAGCATTTTGCAGTTGCTGTTGATGTACTAGGCAAAACTGCGCTCAGTAGTTTGCCATTGCTTTCTGAGAGACGGGCTCACATATCCCGTAAGTTACCGACGCGGCAAGAACCGCTACCAATTCTCGCGCACATCACGTCACTCACGAGAGTATATGGGATTACGGAGAAAGACGCTAACGCCTAGGCCAGGGTGACCGGCAATCAACAATTAAGAATTTCATAATCTCACAAACTTGCAATACCTTGGCTTCATATCAACAAGATTAGAGATTTTTCAAATGAAGACAGACAAAGTAGAGAAACAAACACATACATAAATACAGTAGGAAATAAACTTTCAGAAACAAATATAAAATATGATAAAGGTAAAGGGAAAACACAATGTTATCTCGTTGTAAGTTAGAAACACAACCAATATAAAACAGAAAGAAAATACACAAGGTCAAGAGAAAAGAATCTAGACGTAAACAGAATTAAGAACCTATGGCGCCACACAAACAACGAAACCAAAATAAAATTATTGAGAGCGTGCACCTTTCTATGGCAACATTCGGATGCGACTCATGAACCATTTCGTAATCAGTAATGAATAAAATCTGGGGTTTTGACCTTAAATGTAAGAGAAACGTCGTAAGTATATCGTGGACCAAATGTGATGGCATTTAAATTCAATGAACACGGAAGCAAATTGGCTGATAGCTAGCATCGTGTATTGAAACAAAATAGTTTGGCTATATTAAACTGTAGCTGGCTTCGTGGCTTAGAGGTTATGACTTTTCTCCGTAATCTCGTATACTCTCGTAGGTAACGTGATGACGGTGCGAATCAGCAGTGATTCGAATCGCATCGGTAACTTACAGGGAATGTGAGCCGGCCGCTCAGAAAGCAATGGCAAACTACTGAGCGTAATCTTGCCAAGAGATCAGCATACAGCTGAAAGATGCTGGTGTTGACAGCGATGTCCTGTAAAGGATATGCAAAAAAAAAAAAAAAAAAAAAAATTAAACTGTACCTATTATCTACCCGCATATGAAATATGGCTTATGATGCATATTCCCCTTTGAAGGTTGTGGAAGATGGGGTAGTGTGAGTGTTTCGAGATATCCTGGGCTCGAAGACAGTGGTTAGAGTCTCTAGTTTAGTTTAGTTTAGTTTAGTTTAGTTTAGTTTAGTTTAGTTTAGTTTAGTTTAGTTTAGTTTAGTTTAGTTTAGTTTAGTTTAGTTTAGTCGACGGATCAACATCACGGCGCACTGGTGTAACCCATAAGTGCTCAGATCTTCTCCTAACTCAAGCCTGAGTCCGGAGAATCTCAGCTCAGTGCACGAACTCCGTAGCACCGGCGAGGTTCCTGAAATACTTTGGTTAGATTTCTAACTCGAATGTTTGCCCGGGCAGCGCTGTTAAGCTACTCCTTTTCGATCTCCAACTGCCAATGGATGTTTTACGTGCGTAACAATACACAAGGGCATACAATCTCATTACCCAGAGACCAGGGGAAATTTTGTTACTAGAAGTCCACGTGAAAAAATTCCCCTCAAGTGAAACACAAATCAACTTTATTTTTGTGCTAGGTTATGCGGGTGTAGGAGTAAATGAACATTCTGATAGACTTGCTGACCTGACTCTAATATAGTGAATGCCCCTAGAGAAGCAGGACGATTGGGAGAATCAAGTTATTACTGTGAATCAGCAACTATTACCGGATTGCAAGAAAAAGAAGTCAAAATGCGCAAAGCCAGTCAAGAGTATGCAGGGGGCAAAAAAAGAATAGTCAACAAACACAAAACTGTTGCAGTCAGCTGCTACACACTGAAGAAGATATTTAGAAAGAGACCCGAGTACTTACGGACTGACTGGTTCGATGTGCAGTGAGAGTGATCGGACGACTAACTAAATAACTAACATGAATGTTTCGATCTTAGGCCATACGAGAATGTGTCACCAGGTCATGGCTAAGCCTGTGTTTGACTAGAATATCATTGATATAGTCGATGGATCTGATTTTTAATCGTCTTCTATCTTTATAGCCAGAGATTCGTTGCCTGTAGACACACAAAGGGTAACTGGTTGGGCATCAGTCTCATAAGATGCCATGTGAAGCAGACACTAACGCGGCCTGTCAGCACTGAAGACTGTGATGGCTGCTCACGTGGAAAAGAGCCTGCTTGTCTTATTGCTCCACCTTATTGTTTGTCCACTCGATAAATGGTCATAGTTGGAGTATTTTAACACTGCTAGCGTCTGTGGCATTGGATTTTGTAAAGGCAGTTCCACAATTCTCCGACAAATCGAGCAGAGTTATTCGAAATCATTCCAGCTACTTTAGGGGTAGATCGCTTTGCGTTGATTTGGACAGCATGGGAGTCGGCCGTTTAGAAATCAATGGCACACTACCCAACGTAAACATTCCCTAGTAAATCACAAGCTACCAGGTAATGTTTGAGTTGATTGCAACGTCCTGTAATAAAAAAATTCGACTAATCTATTCAAGTCACTGGTCGAAGAAGAGGGTGGGATAGACCAACACGACGGTGGACATAACACATCCATCCATCAATCATGTGCCATGCCGATAAGCGTGGGCGGTCATTATTCGATATGTCACTTGATCACTAGAGTCGTGGATCAGCTTTCTGTCTTGGCCATGACACACGGCCAAGCCATCCAGGTATATACTTCTCTGCCTTCCTCTTGTTCTCTTCCCCTCGTTCTTGCCAGTTGTCACCAAGTTCTCCAATTTATTTCTTTTCATAGCATGTCCAAAATATTTTATATGTATAATTTCTTTACTCTGTGGACGATTTTCATTTGTTTCTTGTAGGACTTGGTAATTGGTTTTTCTGTCTGTCCATGGTATAAATGCATCAGACGAGAGAATAACTGTAGGAGCGAGAATCGTCCAAGTAGATTGCTCTATAAATGACATACCACAAGATGATGATGATGATAAGTTGTCTCTTGGCATATATACTGGTGTCGGATGACGTTGTGATGATTAATTGCGTTCGTCTTGTCATCATCGTGTACCATGTCCTTGACACATACACTGGTGTCGGATGACTGTGCGATGACATCTACGTAGTAAGTCATAGCTTTCGTCTTGTCATCATTGTGTACCAAGTCATTGACGTATGTACTGGTGTCGGATGACTGTGCGATGACATCTAGTAAGTCATAGCTTTCGTCTTGTCATCTTTGTGTACCAAGTCATTGACGTTTGTACTGGTGGCGGATGACTCTGCGATGACATCTAGTAAGTCATGACGTTCCTCTTATCATCATCGTGTAGCGTGTTCTTGAACTTCGATCGCATAACGGAACGTGGAAAAGCTTCTCGATCTCTGGCTATTTCCCCAGCCTCATGCACACTCATGCCAAAGGTGTCTGCAATATCCCGTGTCCACCTTCGTGCTGGTCACCCCCCCCCCCCACCCTCCCAGCCCCGCCCCGCCCCGCCCCTTCGACCAAGAATACACCTGTCATCACTTTCTTTCTAAGCAACTGGGACGTTTAATATAACCGCCATATTTCAGTTTCCGAGACACGATAACCGTTTGTCCTTTCATGTCCAGATCTTGCAGAATTTAAGAATTTATCTTCGTCTTGGTTCATGCTATTCTAAGAACTTTTCTATAACATTTGAGCTCAACAGCCCCAATTTTCTTCTTTAGTTTGGCATACAGCATGTGAGCGTTGAAAGCCAAAAACGTGTTTCAGTAAACCATTGCCAAATCCTATAAAGCTACTGCTGTACTAGGCAGCGTTAACGTCTAGACCAATCTACAATTATAAACCCGCCAACTGTGCGATCCCAGTTCTGATATAATCCCCGTGCGAGGTAACACTCCCATACCTTATCCGAGTGCCAATCATTCATCTAGCTAACATTTAACGTTGGTCTATCATTAAACCCGATCAGTGTACATTTTTTATCTGGAATTTACACGGTTTTCCCATTTCGAGCTATTTAATTCTCTCTTTTTTTTTTTTTTTTTGTATTTAAGCTATTTATAATTTTGAATCCTCATTGGGACGGATTTATTTTTTTTTTTAAATCGATTCAGTGCCAAAGGATAATATATCGCTAAATGTGACCGCCTATTTGAACAGGATGATATATCGCCATAATAGTTTCATCGTGTTATGTGCTTTGCTTCATGCATCTTTCGCAGTTTCAATGCTCAGTGAATGGAAATGTATAGTATACTTGTTCATTTGATGGTGTACCATGTTGGTCGAAACTTACTTTTTGTTTTGCCCTAAATACTTTAATAGACAGAGGTTCCCATGTCGACTCAGCCTGGATTGAGTAATAAGAAATACCATGTGAAGTAAAAATCCTTTTAATTTATCGTGATTTTCCTGATTCGTGGGGCAGAGGTCGACACTGGTTTGAGCCTGGGGCAAATGAGTGAATACACTTTTATTGTTGAAGGACCATGAAATAGTAATGCGATAATAATGCTATAATGTTAGACAAACTATCTGATACACACTTATTCTGGAACTAACGCATGACAAGAAAACCTCGTTATGTCGAATTCCGCATTCGATGTGTGTTGTGGCCATTATCACGCCTATCGCCTTTACTCTCCAGTACATTTCCAGATACCCATTTTAAGCTGGTCGATTTGAGAGCAGATAGCAAAGCCTTTTGTAAACTTCTACTCTGTGAGACCTCGACACGACCCCTGAAAAGACAGACAAGCATGCTAGCAGCGCGCTACCTCATCTCCTCACCCCTTGTAAAGGCCAATGGTATAATTTGGTATAAATCACCAATGATGTAAACTGACGTATTCGTCCAGATACCATCAAGAGCGGCATTGTGAGCAGGTTGTGCGATGTAAGATTATGTTAAACTAGATACGCGTCTGCCAGTTTAGTTTGGGTGGCCCGCTCTAAGCATTCTGTTGTCGGCTATAAACAGAAACAATTACAAAAACCATTAGACATATGAGGCTTATTGTAGCCTGCTAGGAATATCAGAATTAACGTATCAAAATAGTAACATACAACAATTTTTTTTTACATTAACTCGCTTTGAACTCAAGCACAGTCAATACACGTGCTACTACTTCTAGTGAACTGGACTAATTTTTGCCTGTGTATTTGCTTTCTCTATTATCAGTGTCCCTGATACTAGCAGTGAGAGTATACAACATAGAAATGGAAACATCAAGAGACAGGGGAAGACCAAGAACAAGATAGAGCGTCGAAGTCATCAACATCTTAAAATCTCACAACATCTCAGCAAACTAAGCGAGCGAGCGAACAAGCGGAAGGCAGATAAGTAATTATCTGGATGGCTTGACCACAAGGCATGGGGTCGGGACAATCATCAAACAAGCCTGCAATCCGACTTCAGAGGTAGTTGCACTTTACGTCCCCGCTTTCCCTGTATCAAGGCGTTGTGGTTATTTGGAGATGACAGTTTCGAATCCCGGTCGGTAACTATAGCTTTCAATTTTTATGTTGCCTAGTGCGTCCACAAATCTCTGTTTCCTTCTTCTCACTTCTATGAGCGCCAAACAATACTATGTGTGTTTATTTATAAACTGTCCCCAAGTCAAGGAGGAGAAGACAACATTTTAGTTCAACTAACCGCTACCTCGGCATCAGCACACCGGATGTGTAAGAGCGATCGCAATTATCCATTGGGCCATGCTGATCTCCGCGTGCAACTTTATGTAGCCTTTTAGAACCATGAGATCTCATGCACCTAACTAAATAACAAGACCTAATGTAGTCTATCAGAAATATGAAACTAAATATAGTTCGATAGAAACAAGAACTAATATTGCCCATTAGAAACATGGCTTAGTGTAGCCCATTAGAAACCAGACATGATATAACCTATTAGAAACATACGACATAATATAGTCTATTAGAAACATAAGACATAATCTCGTCTGTTAGAAACGTAAGACATAATAAAGCCTATTAGTAACATCAGACTAATTCAACCACATTAGAAATATGGGAGATCCTGTGGCATAGTGGCTAGCCGCTAGCTTGTTGACCTGATGTCATCGGTTCGAACCGCAGCTGGGTAAATTACGATTTTGAAGAAAGAAAATGACTTGGGCTTCCAGATCGACACAACCTAAAATGGTGACCAGGAATGTTTAAAGAAGCAAAGGCGGTCGGTGACATAATGATCACATTACCCAACGAGTGAAAATTAGGCTCTATAAATACTGATCACATCACACAACGAGTGCCGAACGGGCTCTTTAATTACTGACCACATCACACAACGAGTGCAGGTTAGGCTCTATAAATACTGACCACATCACACATCGAGTGAAAAGAAATCCAGCTCAACATCAAACAAGAGATTCAGCGCATGGCTGAGATAAAGAAGGAGAACGAAGAAATCCTACAAATTATCAAGACCGAAAGAGAACTGCATATAGCTGAAATGGAACTCTTTCAAAACAAACCAACAGAAGCCACACAAGAACTCACAGAAAAACCGCAAGAAGAAACCCAAGAGACCGAGTCTGAACAGCAAGCTAATGCCAGCAGCCCAACCACAACGCCCAAGAGGGAACTACTATACCGTCGGATCTCTGAAGGAGGCACAGAATACCCAGTCGACAAGGAGGAACTCAAGCGCCAGGAATTCAGAAGGCGCTGGGAAGAAAAAGAAAAGAAGAAGCCTAAAAAACTCCTGGGGAAACCGATGATATACCCATTAGTACACTACAACTGTGAGGCCGACTTCGAGTACTATATCGAGGACGGTGAAATCGTCCCATGGCTGACCACGGAGGAAAAAAACGCTAGGCAGCAGATACGCAAACGAAACAGTGAAAACTGTTTCCCCAAGGAGGAAAAAGAAAACGTCGAAAAGCTCCTACAGAAAATGCACAACAAAGGAGACAGAATACCAAATAAAAAGTCCTTTTAAGGACTGCAACCAGTCAAGCCTGGAGCCTGCACCAACAACGAAAACAAAAGGAAACATGCACAAAGGACAGCCGCCGACCGATCCCCAGCTGGAGTGTGATCACGAAAAGTCCTTATAAGGACTGCAGCCAGACGAGCCAGGAGCCTACACCAACAAAGAAAACCATAACAACAGAAGAGCATAAAGGATAGCCGCCGACCACTGCTGACGTCATAGACACAAACGTTACATAACCAGTCCGAGATAGGACTCACAAGACAAGAATTAGGGTGAATAAACCCACAAAAACCACGTACCTCAACAATAACCACAGCTGATGAAGCAGGTTAGACGAGGTCAAATTTGGAATTTCTGTTTTTGAAATGGAACTGGAACTGGAACATCGAGTGCCGACAGGGCTCTAATAATATGGAGCGATAACCGTACGCCAGATGCACCGTGATGTCTGTAAAAGTGTCCTTTACTTACTGCCTATCTGACTGCCTGACTGACTGCCCGACTGACTGACTGACTGAGTGACTGACTGACTGCCTACCTACATGACTGACTGACTGCCTGCCTGCCTGACTGACTGACTGATCGACTGACTGTCTGACTGACTGCCTGACTGACTGGCTGACTGACTGACTGACTGATTGACTGACTGACTGACTGACTGACTGACTTACTCTGTAAAACTATAAATGTTTGTCCACACTACATTGCATGCTTTTGCTTTTGTTTTGCATAAAGAAGGACAACCCTCATGCGAAGCATTATCTAAGGGCTGGAAATAATTGTTTAATACCAAAAAATTCATAAAACTGCTATTAATACAGTTAGTCAAAATGATGTTAAGTTATGCATTTGGAAAGTTGTACGCGAATTTATAGAAAAGATTCTTTTGATTTCCACAAATATCCTAGTGCCTTTTGTATTTTTGTTTTAATATCTCTATCTGTTCACACGTGTTTTCTGAATTGTTGTTTAAATATTGCCTGCACCCTTGGAAATGTTAGTTCAGTAGTTTGCCATTGATTTATGAACAACCAACGCCTCATACCATCGAATCAACGCAAATCTACCACGGTTGATTTCGAACACTGGACTTGGTAAGTCGGGAAAATGTAGTTTCATTATCCCCTAAGCTGTATAGCCGAAAGAGATTTAATGCAGCCACAAGCAATACGAGACATAATGTAGCTCAGAACTATGAGAGTTACTGTAGGCACCAGCGACATAGGTTTAGTTTGACCAAACTATCCGATCCGATATGTAGGGAAAACAAAACTTTCCACCTCGTTCAACCTGTGTTTTCTTTTTGGCCATTACTCTGTGCAGGAGCAGCCAACTAGAAATATCAGGCTTAATATTGTTCACTAGAAAGACGAGACTTAAAGTAGCTAACTCTAAATATCAAACTTTATACAGTCAGCTAAAATTACGAGATTTGATCCTATGGCTAAGGGCGTGTGAACGCGGTTTGTGAGCCCGTATAACCGGGTTCGAAAATCAGCGGTGCTGATTTTTTTCGAAAAAGGTATGGGAGTCGGTCGTTCCGAAAGCAACGGCAAACTACTGAACGTAAAAATTTGCCCAGGAATCACGAACAGCGAAAAGGCTGTTGTTGACTGCTACGTCCTCTGAAGGACATGCAACTTAATTTTCTTGATTTGATCTATCCAAATAGAAATATTGGACTTGCGTAGTGCACTAATAATCGACAGTGTTGCCAACTAGAAATATCAGCATTAATATAGTCGACTGTGTAACCAACAATAAATAGCATACTTAATATATTCCACTAAAAAGACGAGACTTGGTGTAGGCAAGTAGAAATATTAGACATAAGAATGTACACAAAAAGTCGAGACTTGGAGCAATATCAATTAACATAGTCAACTAAAAAGACCAGACGTAATATAGCCAACTATAAATATCGTATATATGAAGTGTACTAGAAAGAGGAGACATAGCGTAGCCAACAAAGCACTTGGAACGTCTTTGAGTCTACTTCGGCCATTATTTAATAGCGTAGACATAGTTTGAAGTCAGAGAGTGCACAGAGATAAGAAAAATATGATTAATGTATAACTTAAAAAAGACGACCCAAACTAGAACACAATTTATAGCTGCGCACTGATACCAGCTCACCTGCAACCATCTATTGTCTTCTATAAAATTACAGTTAACGCAGGCCTACTTTCTGCTGCCAGCAAGCATTGTATATTTCCAAGCGGTACACTGACAGATAACCATCGCGTGTTTACTTAGATGTGTTTACAGGAGGATATCACAATTGTTCAGCAAGAGGCCGACAAGAGAAAACAGCCGTACCACACACGTCAGCACACATCATTTCATCCTCATGAAACAAATGTCAGTTCGTGTCATTGAAGATCCCTGTGGAAGGTTGAAATTCCCGCTTGAGGTTGGAATCATGCGTATTTAGAGTCTGCTTTCACTTAAGTTGATTTGTGGTGTTTCATATTGTTTCGCTGGTGGCGTGAATCTATTGATGGTGTGTATGTAAAGAAAAGAACCACATTTCCTTGTTATAGTCGGTGTATGGTAATCATCAGCATCAGGTTCCTTGCCGGCTGGCGTAGGCGTTCATGGCTCTCCACAGATCTCGATCTGTGGTGTTCTGAATCAACTCTGCTGATGATATTCCTCAATGCCACCGTCTCAGTCCATCCAGCATCATTTCTCATGTTCTGCAGCTGCCTCTCTTCTTCTTTATCTTTCTAGTCCTCGCGATGTTCTCCAATGCCTCTCTTCCCATCCCATGACCAAAGAAAGCTGTTTGTCTCTTTCTTATCATTGCATATAATGTTCTAGTCCCATTAGCATATTTCAGGCAGTCGTTGTCAATTACTCTATCAAGGAATTCGCAATATTCATTTCAGGAACCACATCTCTGTTACTTCCAAGTTATATCTAATTAGTTCATTTACATACCATGCTTCACCACCATACAGCAAAACAGTTTCTATATTATATTTCACCACTCTCTTTCTTACCTTCAATTATAGTGACTTATTGCATAAGATGTCCTTCATTTCTGAAATGCAGCTGTTGCTTGCACTTTACTGTTCTTAATCTCTGATGTGAATCTTCCATCTGACGTTATAATTGCCCAAAAATGGAAAAAAAAAACCTGGAAAACCCTGGCTCATACACGGCATCATGTATCAAGCTAAACTACTTTGGCTATAGTAAACTCCACATTGATTTGTAGATAGCAATCTTAGCAGAATGGTTCATGGGTGGAAGAGGCTGGTGCAGACATGCACGACGATGGACACAGGGCACTGAGGACATACATGACACTGAGGACATACAGGACACACAGGACACTGAGGACATACAGGACACACAGGACACTGAGGACACATAGGACACTGAGGACATACAGGACACACAGGACACTGAGTGCACACAGGACACAAAGGACACTGAGGACACATAGGACACTGAGGACATGCAGGACACACAGGACACTGAGGACATGCAGGACACAAAGGACACTGAGGACATGCAGGACACACAGGACACACGGGACACTGAGGACATGCAGGACACACAGGACACTGAGGACATGCAGGACACACAGGACACTGAGGACACACGGGACACTGAGGACACACATGACACACAGGACACTGAGTGCACACAGGATACACAGGACACACAGGACACACGGGACACTGAGGACATGCAGGCCACACAGGACACTGAGGACACATAGGACACTGAGTGCACACAGGACACTGAGGACACATAGGACACTGAGTGCACACAGGACACACAGGACACTGAGTGCACACAGGACACTGAGGACATGCAGGACACACAGGACACTGAGGACACATAGGACACTGAGTGCACACAGGACACACAGGACACTGAGGACACATAGGACACTGAGTGCACGCAGGACACACAGGACACTTGGTGCACACAGGACACTGAGGACATGCAGGACACACAGGACACTGAGGACACACAGGACACACAAATGCATGAAAGAGGAGAGCCGTTAAATGATCTATAAACTTGTTGTGGAACTTGAATGAGCACGAAGTACCGCACAGGACCAGATACATGATCAATTAATGAAGCTGGGGACACACCACAGCGCAACAAAAACCTCTAGCGACTGTGTTAGCTTCATGTTTCTGAAGACGACACTTCGATGATGATCATCATGATAATGATGATGGTGACTGTTGTTCTATAATCACACAAGATCTTGAAAATAAACTACACTTAGTTGCATGTCCTTTGCAGGAATCAAAGCCAACATTGTTAAGTTGTTTGTGATTTTCCAGGTACTTTGACGTTCAATAGATTGCCATTAGTTTCTGAACGTTCCAAAGAAAACAAAAATACGTAAAACGTTCTGCTCCCAAGTCGCCTGCATCTGACTCCGAACCCTGTATGTCGCGATTGTGAAACTATGCTTACTACTCCTAAGCCACACAGGCCGACTGAAAATAAGTAAAGTTTTTATAAACGAATCACATACCGATGTGATGTCACACCGGACGTACTTTCTAACGCACTGATCGTAGTGTTGAGTTAAATGTACGAGTATCTATCTATATGGAGTGACAGACATTTCATCTAGGCATCTTGGCCTGGTAGTAAACACTATCTACCGGACTGGTTTCATCATTACAACTCGAAGGAGTATGAGTGCGACGGCACGCGCGCGTGTGTGTGTGTGTGTGTGAGTGTGTGTGAGAGTGTGTGCGTGTGTGTGTTTAGGAGAGGGGGAGAGGGGGTAATAACATTATTTTCACCTGCGTAGGAGAGGTCATAGCTGTAATTCAGTAGTACATTCCCGACACTGAAATCGGATTTATTGATGTGCAATGAAGAAATCCTAGACAACTGTCTTGGAAATATTTCGTCATCCAGAAGGGGGTGCACAACCGTGGCTGGATAAACCTAGCAAGAACAAGAATACGTGAGAGAAATCCATCTTCCATTACGAAACTATGTATTTTCGAAGGGTGCGCTTAGTCGTGCTTTGTATCTTTGCTGTATATAAAACGACTGCACGCGTACTGTCTGCAGAACAATTGAAGTGAACACTCTTATGAGAATTTAAGAAATGTGTATATAAGCCCATGGCAGATACTGGAAGTCGCTTAAGAAGGTAACAATCCCATGACACTTCATAAGTTCAGTTCAATTCAGTTCAGTCGCGGTTCCAACATCACAACAACAGGTCGTCCATATTATGTTCCGTTCCCGTGCCGGTGAATATCACATAAAAGTGTCCTTACTGCCCAATGTAGGCCACGCCATTTTATCTCCGAAATTCGGTTCACGCAACAAAACAACCCCGGACAGATGTAAAAAGTTTCACTGTGCATAATGCTGTCGCCAGAATGCCAACACAAAGGTCCTCGAAGAAACATGCAGTTCATCCTTGAGGGAAGCGGCAGTCACTATCCCAATCAGATGTTAGCCTACAAAGTCTAAATTTCTAGATGTTGTTCCGTTTCTATATGTTTTCTAGCCAAACCACGCCATTTTCAAAATGTACTTCACGCAACAAAAAATCTTCAAACAGATGTAAAAGACCATTTCACTGTACATAATGCCATTGCATGAATGCCAACACAAAAGTCCTCTACGAACATACAGTTCATCATCGATGGAAACGGCAGCCATTAGAAAGCAGGCAAGAACCCAAAAAAAACGGTCACTTCTGCGACACAAACAGCCGCCATGCATGCAGATATTTCTAGATGTTGTTCCGTTTCTAGATACTTTCTAGCCAGCTACGCCATTTTTCGAGCACAAAGTTCACGCCACAACACCTCGGACAGATGTAAAAAACATTTCACTATACATAATGCCGTCTCCAGAATGCCAAAACAACAGTCATCCACGAAACACAGGTCATCGTCAAAGGAAGCGGCAGTCAACCAAAAGACCAGCAGCCACACATTTCTGCATCAGGCACAAAAACTGGTCAATTCTGGGACATAGTCGGCCGCCATTGCTCTGAACATGCAGTTCACACTCCACAAACTCGGGCAGATTTAAAAGCATTTCACATGAAATTCATAACTCACAGCGTCGCGCCACGCACTCAACTCAGTAGCAGGGCAACGGTACCATAAACTACCAGTCCAAAATGAGGAAAATACGACTGCAAACGGTGGCCATGAGCACAAACACCCCAGAGGATTTAACCGTTTCACTGCCTATCCTCCGTGTTCGTGACCGGGACACTTAATAAGTTAATAACGTCAATGGTAGTACCAAAAATATACATTAGCCGGTTGGTACGATTATCATCTGAATATGATGTCTGACTGGAATCAGATTAGACTTGATTACACAAACAAGAGACCGATCGTTGTTACTAGTGCGAAGGTAGTACGACGTTAGGTGTGGCTCTAACTGATTCAATAGGCTGCATGTCCTTTGCAGGTAGCTGCTATCTAGGCAATTTTACGTTTGGTAGCTTGCCAAAGCTTTCTATACGAGAATTTAATTCCCAATGACCAGTGTATGGAATAGTTAGTTAGTTAGTTAGTCGACAGATCATCCTCATTGCACATCGAACCATTCAGTCCATAAGTGCTCGGATCCCCTCCTCAGCAAATCCCGCAACGTGTAGCGGCTAACGACGCCAGTTCTATGTTGGTTTATAAATCTTCTTTGGCTTCCTGCGTAGTGTTCTTGTTTGGCCACCCATCTTTTAATTTGCTGCTCTCGCAGTCTGGCCATTGTTGTAGATTCACAGTCATCACTTGGTTCTCGCAAAAGTCTTACTTCTCGTAGAGCATTCAGAATGTCGGCCTGGTCCATGGCGCGTCCGCCCTCCACAGTAGCCTCACCTGCGAGCTTGTCAGCCCGCTCGTTTCCTTGTACTCCCGCATGCCCTGGCACGAAGATGAAACTAATCTTTGCCCGTCGAGACCGCTCCAAAGGCAGCAACCATTCTCTTCGGATCAACCCCTCCTCTATCCTCTTGATCATGTTCATTGAGTCGCTAAGGAAACAAGCCCTAGTGAATGTCTGTGTCTCGAGCCATAACATGGCTCGAGTGTATGGAATGAACCCACCAACCTTCCGACAGCCGACAGAAAGTGTAAGCAGGATATCCATCCATCATGTGCCATGCCGATAAGCGTTAGCGGTCATATTTTGCTATCTCACTCGATCACCAGAGTCGTGGATCAAATCCGTGTTCCTGTCTCGACCATGCCACGTCTCCAAACCATCCAGGTATTTACTTCTCGGTGTTCTCCTTGGTCTCTTCCCTTCGATCTTGCCAGTTGTCACCAAGTTCTCCAAGTCAAATTTTGGGCTCATATCATGCCCAAGACATTTTGACTGTCTGCGTTTAATGTCTCTAATCAGTTTACGATCTTCATTTGTTTCTTGAAGGACTTGTTCATTGGTTTTTCTGTCTGTCCATGGTATTCTTTGCATGTTCCTCAAAAACCACATTTCCACAGCCATCAGATGCCTTTCAGCTTGACTGCTCAGTGTTCACGCTTTACATCCATACTAAGGTACATGTTCTATGTAGCACTTCAACACTCTTGTTCTCGTTTCAGTTGATATATTTTTATTGGTCAATATGTTTTTCATCTTGCAAAAGGCTACCTTCGCAATGACAATTAGCGTTCTAATCTCTTCAAGGCATCTCCGATCAGATGTTATGACTGTTCCGAGATAACTGTACCGATTCACTTGCTTAATAATATGCCCATAGGCACATGAAGGGTGTAGCATAGGTGGGAGCGCAAACACAATTGAAATACCACTACTTTTATAGTCTCTTTACTTATTCAGTCGTGGAGATTTGTTCGCAACAGACGAGCAATATCTCCGGCGGACCTATTCTTGTTGGTCGCGAGATCCGCACAGTGGCAGGCAGGGAGATTTGCTCGCATCAGAGGAGCATTATCTCCGGTGGGCCTACTCTCACTAGTCGCGGGAGCCGCACGAGTCAGGCAGGGAGTCTGACGGTAGTACACGCTTACAAGGTCCAGACACTTGCGTTTGACAGGTTACGCGCCCAGTGGTCCGGGTGCCTATACGACCCTCCTCTGCGGGATCTGGCTGAACGCCTCTAAGTCAAATCCCAAGGGTTTAGAGTCTGGCGTCAAGGGACTTAATGGACAGTCGAGTAGAGTGAGCCTTGGGCGGAGTGGATAACTGCTGCCTAAGACTATCAGCAATTATGTGTGTACATGTATATGTACTCAGACTGTGCCTGGAAATTCTAGCATGTGTGTTTCATCATAAAACTGTGTCATTAATAAAGAATGTGCGCAAAACAGTGTTTTTTTCCCCAGTTGATATAGCTGTGCGGAAAGAAACCTGCAGAGTATTCATACAGACATTCCACTAGACAACCACAGCCATTCCTCTCTGTCACGGTATCATAATCCACTTTGTGACAGTCTGGCCATCACTCGTCTCCTACTCGTGGAGGCGAGGTCTCGGAGGTTTGACGCTGAGCCGCCCACGTCTGCAGCCTACCTTGTTCCAGACGTATTGGTTACCCATTCCTCTGGATCAAACAAGGCAAGACCGAGAGATGGAACATGTCGTTTGGGCATCACATGTTCTCTGAAGCTCTGCCCAGGCATTGTGATGGAATTTTGGCCAAATTCCAACTCACATACTTTGGTCTGTCAAGACTGTAAGGTGCCACTCACATTGTGGTATTTCCTTCTTCCCAGTGACGACCATAATCTGTGTCTTCTTACTATTCAATTCTAACCTTAGTTGCTCACTGTGTGCAACAACTGCATCTACTAAATGTCGCAGGTTATGTTCATTGTCTGCAATCAAGACTGTACCATCTGCACATTTAATGTCATTGGTGTATCTTCCCCCAATGTTGATTCCTTCCATATCCCAAAGCGGGATATATAAGGGATGTATATCCCATATTTGTAAACCACACGGCAACCGATGATATTGTAAATACCACGCCGGCCTTCCTTCGCAGAAGTTGAATGTGACTCTGGGGACATCTAAGGATATATTTTATAAGTTGGTTAGCATGATCACTGTAGTAGACGATCCAAATTAGTAAGCGTCAGAGGTAACCGAAACAACCTACTTAATTAAACGAGGTAATTGATTTCAGAATGGAGACGGATTGTATCTGCAGCAAAGAACTTCAATGGCTCGGAACGCTGAAGAAGAGGAAGAATTGATTTCAGTAACCAAAAAAGCACCAGTGTTTGGCACTTAATTCGTATGTATGGGATTCGGATTCTTCGTAGAGGGTGAGAATCAGCAGTGGTTCGAATCGCATTGGTAACTTACGGGGTATGTGAGCCGGCCGCTCAGAAAGCAATGGCAAACTACTGAGGGTAATCTTGTCAAGAGATCAACATACAGCTGAAAGATGCTGGTGTTGTAATAGAGCATGTCTGCTACCATATTAAAAGCCTTAAATCGTAACTGTGAAACACCACAACATCCCATTTTCCGCCATCCATTGTTGGTGGGTCCACACCTACTTTTTTTATTTGGCTCAGAATCTGTAAAAGAGAACATTTGCTTTGGTTAACTGACTGAGGTAGGCATGTGTTCGATCCTCATCCAAATTGTTAAAACTAGACTGGGATTCCAGGTCGACCCAACCAGAAATGGTTACCACAAACTGTCTTGAGAGGTAAAGGTTTAATACTGACCTCATCGTCCACCGAGTGACCATCGGTCTGTACAACAATGGGTTCAGAACCAAATAAGCAATGTACCGTAATGTTGTGTGAAGAAAAGTTAGTTGTATGTCCTTTACTGGGCGTCGCAGTCAACTCCAGCAGTTTTTGATAGTTTTGATTTCTTGGCAAGTTTACGTCCAGTAGTTTGCCATTGCCTTCTAAACGACCCGCACTCATACTATTGTATGCAGGTCCGCATAGCCGAATGGGTAAGAACGCGTGCTATTAAACATCCGGTGTGATGATGCTGATGTAAGCGGTTCAGCCCCTACATCGGACAGCTGGACTAAAATGTTGGCCTGTTGTTCTTGACATGGGGACGTAAATTACAAGTACCTCTGAAGTCGGAGTGGGTTCGCCTGTTGGCTAGGGACACTGTTAATAGAGAAAGCTAATCCACTTGCAAAATTCATTCCATCACTACTATAAATAGTGTGTATGGACTACGCTTGTGTTCAAAAAGTGAACGAGTTCAAAAAAATTCAAAGATTACTGCGTCTGTATCTCCTTTGCCACAGAGCTGGCAATTTGTGTAAAAGGATCCTTTAACTGACTTACTACCATTAGGATGAACTTAAGATGAATTATAATAGTAGGTAATCCGTGCCTTCTACATTCACATTGCTTTGTGATACATACACATCCTTTGGCAATATTCTGTGTGTTATGACATGTGAGTACTCTAACAATGTTCCCACTAGAAGTGTATCATAACTATACTGAAGACATGCGAGATAGCGATGAAGTGCACATTATTTAAATATAAAGAAGTGTCCTCTTATTAAAGTGCAAAATATCACCTTTAACCTTTCTTCAAGCTGTATCAGTTGCTATCTTTTCCCTCCCTCACACACTTCCAGGTTTCAATTCCCGATGCGCCTTTATGCAAATCGATTTTCGAGCAAAACACACAAACGAATAGAAATTTAAGTGCAGATCGGGGAATTAAAATTGCGCAAAAGAAAACCACGGGACAGATTTTGGCTACAATTTCCATCTTCAGTTTCTAAGAGCCGCTTGCTGTTCCATTTCGATTACCGATTTCTGTGTTTGGCAGAATGTCTGCGGATGGGAATGGCTGATGTTGGGTCTGTCCAAGCCAGAGGTCTACCGTGTGAGAAAGTGGCTTTTTCTAACTCTAGTACAGCCTAACTCAGTACTGATTCTATTACCGTTGCCCTGGTGCAAATATTCTCCTTCTTTAGCGTAGAAAGAAAACAAGATATAAAAATTGTGACAACATTATCACGTTTGTTAGCGGAGCTGAACTTTTCTTTTTTGACACACGTGATCTTCCGAAAATATATCGTCCCTTCGGACATTCCTGGGAAAATATGATTTATTCCCACTTGACAAGATTTCCGTGGAGTTCCAGTGGGAAGATATCTCCTGGAATCCCCAAGAATACTTGTCTGTCAATTGACTCTGGTCTGAAGTAACTAGACACGAAATGATATATCTTCTCGTAAAACTATTTATCCGAGAAACGTTATCTATTGCTTCAGCTTCTTTGTGTATATATTTATTGATATACTTGCATTTCGATCTCAAATATAATATGTCGTCTTCAATTACATTATGTAAACGCTTCAGTTTGCTAAGCATGTCTATTATTTGTATCATGGCACTTAGCCACTGCAGATTCTTTAATCTACATTACAATTTGTGTGCATTGTTTTAAAGGCATTTATCAGTATTGAATTAGTTACAGTTATCTTCTAGCTGTGGTTTCGTCATGGTTGAATGCTTCCATTTTCTGTTGTTTAAAAAAAAAAATAACTTTATTTTGATTGCCAGGATGTTATTGTCTTGGCTAGCAAGAATGTTTATGTCGTGTTTGAGAGTGTTTACCTGCCATGCGGCTTTATTTCTTATATCGATACTAATTTTGTTTCTGTTAATATGAATGATACTTGAGGCATCAATCTTCAGGTGAAACACCTGCGATTGAAATCTTTAGCTTCACTTGGCAACATGTAAGATCCTCTCTCTCTCTCTCTCTCTCTCTCTCTCTCTCTCTCTCTCTCTCTCTCTCTCTCTCTCTCTCTCTCTCTCTCTCTCTCTCTCTCTCTCTCTTTCTACACACACACACACGCACGCACACACACAAACACTCACTCTGGCAAACAATACATACATACACGCACGTACGCACACATAAGCAAGCACTTAGTGACCCTAACTCACTGACCACTATTTGAAAATATGTACCTGGATAAAGTATACAAATGGAACCATAAACCTTGCACATGGCAGTCCAATGCAGTTACTCTAATTAAGATTAACTCTTGAAACCCATCTCTTTTCGATGCATTTTTTTATTTTTTTTTTATATTTGGTGGGAAAGTTAGTTAGTTACTTAGTCGAGGTTCCAACTTCACGGCAACGGGTCGTCCCCATTATGCTCCATTCCTGTGCTAGTGAATATCACACAAAATGCTCCCCACTGTCCAATATGAAAAGTGGAATAGACAGGAGTCTCGGCAATCCAACAGCCCGCACAGGTGCACTGTGCATAATGCCGCCGGCAGAATGCCAACACAATATTCATCCACGAAAACCACAGTTCATCGTCGATGGACTCGGCAGTCACCAGAAAGACATCATTGACCCGGGTTTTCTCACATGGCTCGGTCTTTTACCGCAGGGCGATCCGCCGAAAGTGTCGCATAAAGCACGAACTCCGTAGCTTCAGCGCCGACTCCTAGGAGTCTCCTGAAAAATGCACTCGTGAACCGAAAAGGCAAATCAGTCAATTCAGCAACAGTCGGTAGCCATTGTTCTTAACATGCAGGTCACTGTACAGGACAGATGCATTCCACGCGAATTTCACAGCTCACAGTGTCGCCCACGCACTCACTCAGTAGCAGGGCGACGGAACCATGTATTACCAGAACAACATGAGGAAAATGCTACTGCGAACCATAGCTGCAAGCATAAACACGCCACAAGCCTTAACGGTTCAATGCCTAACCGCTATGTTGGCGATCCGAAGTCGCTTCCACTAGAATAGACCGGAAAACGGAAAGGTAATCTACACTCAAAATCATTCCAGCACACTAGGAATAGTGGCAAGTGTATATACTACGCTTGAGTCCAAAGCGAGCGAGTGCAAACAAACAAAAAAACGACCCCCCAAAAAAATAAAACAGAAACAAAATATCAACAACAACAACACAACAACAACAAAAAACACACACACACTTTCAAACTATTCAATAACGTGAGTGTGTGAGCCATTCTCTATGTCCAAATTAACAATCCTTTAGAAAATACAAAGATTTTTCGCCACGGAGGGGATCCCCTCACAATAGCTCCTGGTTTTAATTCCATGTATGTTGGCATTCGCGGGCGTGTTTCTGTAATGGAGAAGACGTTATTCTTACATTCAATTAAGCAATATCGGACGAGAGTTCCATGTATGCACTCGACGTTCAGAATTCGGAGGGTTCGCTTGATGGCGAATAACACTGGTTATAGGGAAAGCTAATCCACACGCGAAAATCGGCCCAGTGCATTTGAAGTCGTTTAGTTTAGTTTAGTCGTTGGATCAACATCACGGCACACGGTTTAACCCATAAGTGCTCCTTTCTCCTCCTAACTCAAACCTGAGTCCGGAGAAACTCAGCTCAATGCACGAACTCCGTTGCATCGGCGAGGATCCTGAAATACTTTGGGTTGATTTTTACCTCGAAATTTTGCCCGGGCAGCGCCGTTAGGCTACTCTTTTTTCGATTTCCAACAACTGCCAAGGGATTTTGTACGTGCGCAGCAATACACACGGGTGTCCGATCTCACTACTCAGAGACCAGGGGAAATTTTATTACTGGAAGTCCAGGTGGATTTTTAAAATAAATCCCGGTCCTCACCGGGGCCTGAACCCGGGACCTCCAGCACTCGAGGCGGATACCATACCTCGAGACCACTCAGCCCCCTAGTGCATTAGAAGTGGTACCATGTATATGTAATACTACTGAGTCCAAAGTTAGCAAACGCAAAGAAGAAAAATAAAAACAGTTGCTGAGATGGTGTAAAATCATCTGATCTTTCGAAGGTGCAACGAATCTTAGCGCGCGATTATCCAACGTAAGATAATAATTATTATCACCAGCATGTATACGGTCATTTACAGAACCCCGTTTGCATCACGACCTGCCGACAGGTGTCTCGATCTTATACCATGTCTTCTGCATCGTGTACCCTCATTCCCAAGATGATTACTATGTCCTGTGCCCATCTTGGTGCTGACTGACCCTTGCGTTTTTCTGTGAAATCATGACTTCCATCACTGTTCTCTCTATCCACTTTATCTTTTAAACAGCTTAAGAATTTCAATTTCTAAATCAAAACGATTTCTTCCTCCTAGGCAGTTTTGTTGTTGTTGTTGTTGCAGCATTGTTCTTGTTTTTGATACATGATATTCTACGAAATTCGCTGTAATATTTAAGTTCTGAAGCCTCGATTTACTTCTTTAGAGAAAACTAAATGGTCTCTGTCGCACATATGTCTTGTTGCCACGTGACAACAGTCATGTTCTCAAACATGTTACTTTCAGTGCCAATGAACATATAGGGTATCAAATCAATTGAATAAGTACTATTATGTAAAGTTCCGTTGACTGAGCATTGACATTTAGGTAGCTATCACGAAACAAACCAAATAACACGATGACTCCAGTATGGCAATATATCGTCCATCTGTCGAAATAGGAGGTAAAATTTTGCAATATATTATCCTTCGGCAATGGATCGGTTAACTTGTATGCTGTTGTTTTGCGAAAGCGTCTTCCATCCATTCATCATGTGCCATGCCGATAAGCGTGGGCGGTCATGTTTTGCCACCACACTCGATCACCAGAGTCGTGGAGCAGCTCCGTCTTCCTGTCTCGACCATGCCACATAGCCAAGCCATCCAGGTATTTACTTCTCGGTCTTCCCCTTGGTCTCTTCCCTTCGATCTTACCAGTTGTCACCAAGTTCCCCAATTCATTTCTTCTCATAACATGCCCAAAATATTTTGACTGTCTACGCCTAATGACTCTAATCAGTTTACGATCTTCATTTGTTTTTTGAGGACGTGTTCATTGGATTTTCTGTCTGTCCATGGTATTCTTTGCATTTTCCTCAGAAACCACATTTCCCCAGCCATCAGATGTTTTTCAGCTTGACTGCTTATTGTCCTTGCTTCATATCCATACAAAAGCACGGGTTCTATGTAGCACTTCAACCCTCTTTGTCTCGTTTAAATTGATATCGTTTTATTGGTCAGTATGTTTTTCATCTTGCAAAAGGCTACCCTGGCAATGACAATTCTTGTTCTAATCTCTTCTAGGCATCTCGCATCAGATGTTATGGAAAGCTTCTTAATACTGTTTAATTTGTGATTTACTGAAACCAATCTACGTCTGAATTTTAACACACCCATGTTGATAATACAGCCAGTAACATGAAGCTTTTTGTGACACTTTCAATTCCACTTAGTTGATTGTTAGGGTTGTCTCTACTGCTGGCACTGTATAAAAGGAGGACAGTGTCAGCTGCTTATTTTAGTTCTGAGTTCGGATTTCCACGAAGCATGAATATGATACATTTAATTTTTACCGGCTCACAACAGAAAATTACAGCCTGGTTTCCTGTAAGTAGAGCCGTAGGCTGCTGCTTCCGAAAGTCCTAACGAAACTGACCAACTGACCAACGTTGAAATGGCTGTCAAAACTGTCATTTTACTGCCTATAGTACTTTGCAGTGTGGGGTAAGACGGGGAGGGGGGGGGGGGGGGGCTGGTGGTCTTGAGCTTAAGGAATTAAGGTCGCCTGGCAAGTGCAGTCGCCGCGAACTGTGCAGGTTAGGTTTTCTTTCTTCCCCCGACAGAAAAAAAAATCAACACCTTACCGAGGATTCGAACCCGGGTCTCACGAAGTAGAAACCGGCGTTCTTAGCCACTCTGCCAGCCGCTTCTCGTTGAAGTGGCTAAAATACAAAATGTCGTGTCATATGTCTACGTCATTACTGTACGTTGATTATAAGTGCTAAGCAGTCCGTATGGAATATGCGTTGCTGGTAATATTATGTCCAGGACGTACACAACATGAGGAACGGAACTGTGTGGATCTTTCCATTGCCTAAGACTCTCATGCTGGACTCAAGCCGAAACGTGTCGTCGGTCAGAATTCGCCATCTCAGTAAATCATTACTGAACGTGTGGGATGGCGCGATATGACGACATGGCACATGATGATACGGCTTATGATGGTGGTGGTGCTAGTGCGGTGAACATCAGATACCTATCACAGTATGAACTGTGAACTGTTATGTGCTTTTTAATACAACAAATGTTGGACATGTAACATTGAAAACGTATATAGACGACCCGACAGTGTCACCAAGCTGCCAGAAAGCAATTTAGAAATCGCTTGCCCAAACTTGGAAAATACAATTTCGTGATTTCCAAATTTCCAAGAACAATGTCAATGCTATTGAAAGAGACAATTTTGGGCATTTTATAAGAAAATGTTCATGGATTATTTGATGGGAAATCAAAAGATGGAAATCTAATCGAATTCAAGTAAAAACGTGCATGGAAAGATAAGAAAGAATCACAGAGGAGTGAAGAGGAGGAGAATGTCATGAACGGAAATAATATTACACGTCCTTGGCGAAATATTTCAGATTTTTCAATCGGACAATCAGCAATACATTTGCAGGTTTTCAATCGGACATTCAGCTATAAATGGAAATGGATGTCAACGGAAATGTGTGAGGTGACATTTGAAGAATACTTGTGGAATTTAGCTCAAAGTGTATGTTATACAATCGTTGGATGGCGGGCCACTATCACCCTGTAGCACATGCTGTTCACTACAGGTCGAGGCAGTTCTTGACCTCTCTTTAACGTTGTTTTCTTTGAACATATTTTTGCAAAGACATGATATGAGAGGGCACTCACTTGTTCTGACAATCGGAAATGGCTGTCAAAGGCTAAGGTAACATACACCCATGTGGATTTGGAAAGTCAAGGGAAAACCACTATATGCGCTCCGTCTCCTCGTTCAACAGCCAGCAAAGTGTTATACTACTATAGTGTGTGTGTTGTTGTTTTTTTTGCCTCAATATAAAATTCAATATCTCAGTAACCAACTGAGGGAAAATGATGAGATTTAGTATATAACCTTATCATTATGTCCACTCAACAACAAAATTTTGTTCTGGAGATTGTACAGCAGATTTCAATGTTTGTTTATATGAGGTATATATTTCTCTGCCCCGCCATTAATGCCATCATTTTAAGAGTATTACAGCGCCAGCAAGACACATTCGCGCTATTTTTAAAATTGTCTGGCGGTCTTTCGTTTTTGCACAGACTGGGTGTTATAGTTCAGAGGTGTCGTCAAACTGTGGGTTCTTTAATGAAACGTGGTTATTTAATAAACTAGCTGGCTCGGCCCGGCTCCTGGCGGGGATCTATCTATCTATCTATCTATCTATCTATCTATCTATCTATCTATCTATCTATCTATCTATCTATCTATCTATCTATCTATCTATCTATCTATCTATTTATCTACCTATCTATCTATCTATCTATCCATCTATCTATCTATCTATCTATCTATCTATTTATCTATCTATTTATCTATCTATCTATCTATCTATCTATCGATCTATCTATCTATCTATCTATCTATCTATCTATCTATCTATCTATCTATCTATCTATCTATTTATCTATCTATCTATCTATCTATCTACCTACCTATCTATATATCTACCTATCTAACTACCTATCTACCTATCTATCTATCTACCTACCTACCGACCTACCGATCTATCTATCTATCTATCTATCTATCTATCTATCTATCTATCTATCTATTTATCTACCTATCTATCTATCTATCTATCTATCTATCTATCTATCTATCTATCTATTTATCTATCTATTTATCTATCTATCTATCTATCTATCTATCTATCGATCTATCTATCTATCTATCTATCTATCTATCTATCTATCTATCTATCTATCTATCTATCTATTTATCTATCTATCTATCTATCTATCTACCTACCCACCTACCTACCTATCTATCTATCTACCTATCTAACTACCTATCTACCTATCTATCTATCTACCTACCTACCGACCTACCGATCTATCTATCTATCTATCTATCTATCTATCTGTCGGTCGGTCGGTCGGTGGGTCGGTCGGTCGGTCGGTCCTGTCTGTCTGTCTGTCTGCCTGCCTGCCTGCGTGCCTGCCTGCCTGCCGGAACTCACCCACCCACCCACCGACCGACCGAACCACCGACCCACCGACCGACCGACCGACCCACCGACCGACCGACCCACCGACCGACCGACCCACCCACCCTGTCAGCCAGCCAGCCAGCCATCCACCCACCCACCCACCCACCTACCTTTCTACCTACCTACCTACCTACTTACCTACCTACCAACCTTTCTGTCTGTCTGTCTGTCTGTCTATATGTCTGTCTGTCTGTCTGTCTGTCTGTCTGTCTGTCTGTCTGTCTGTCCGTGCTATTAAATATTGACAAACGTTACTGGAAAAAACGTCAGGACCATGTGTTGAAAGAGGAAGAAGACTATTGGAGAAAGGATGGATTGAATTTTATGCAACCGAGAGCAATCATCAACCTACTGGAATCGTCCGACACAGATTAAGGTCTGAGCAGATCGCAGACCTTAATCTACGTACACACTTACTGGGATATTTTGCTCCAACTATTCAGACGAATTGAAGGCCCTAAACATTACAGCATCAGCATCAGCTGAAGAAACAAGAAGGAAATTAAAAATAAGGTAAGAAATATATTCCTTCTACTTTCCTGTTAACTTACAAATTATTTACCCCGTGCCTCTGTAAATTCTCTGTCTTTACTAATATGACACATTGCACCCCTCTCGGGATTCTCCGTGGTGAAGTGGTCAAGCCGTCTGAAGGTTGTATGTTCGATTCCGGGCCGCGTCATTTATTTCACGAGTGCATTTTTTCGGAGACTCCCGAGGGTCATCGCTGGAGCTACGGTGTTCGTGCTTTGTGCGACGCTTTCCGGGCTGCGGAAAGAAACTGAGCCTTATGGGATAAAGACCCGGTGCAATGCAGCCGACCCTGTCGATTTTAAGCTAGTTCTTTCATTGCACCCACTCCCATACGAATCCGGATACGCCTTTGTGTGTCATCAGAATTTGCAGGTCTCCCATTACCGTAAAAATAACTTTGTTAGCGAGAAATCACTAGTTGTTCAGCAAAACATCAAAGGAATGTCGCCGCTTTCAATGATTTAAGTTGTTTTTGGACCTATCAAAGATATATTCCTTGGGTGGGGGTAAATATAAGACTGCTGGAAAAATTTAATAACGATGCAACACACAGTTTTCAAAATAATTAATCGTGAATGAAGGCAAACAAATGTGGACATACATAATAATTCTACCGCTATCTGAGTGAAAGTTATTCTTGTCATCACTCTCAGTTTTGAGATTGTTCCAGAACCCTTGCCAATCAGCCACAATATCATTCTTTGCCATAGGGTTCTCAACATTTTCTCCCGCCCTCTCCATCTGATCCCTCAGGCGTTCGACCACCTCTCCTCCACCCATAGTGATCTGCCACAAGAGGTGCATTCCTTGCAAGACTATCAACCTGTTCATTCCCCAGCAGTCCCGCATGGCCAGGGCAAAATATCCATACAATTCTCACAATCTATGACCTCTGAAGTTAATTTATAGAGAGAACTGGTTACTTGAATCAGAAAAAGACAGTCCACATTCTGTGAGCATTCTTGAGTAGAAGAAAGCTGGAGTATGCTGTCACAACGGTAAGGGTATGCCTTATGCAGAAATGCGTGACTGTTGGGCTTCTGGTTGACTGCCACTGCCGTCGGTGATGAACTGTATTTTCGTGGACTGTGTGGGTGAACATCTAGGAAACATTCAGATAGGAAAATGACTGCCGATTCCATCAGAGATGAACTGGATGTTTTGTGGCGAACTATTGTGTTGACATTCTGGCGGCGGCATTATGTACAGTGTATCTGTGCGGGCTGTTGTTTGTCGAGACTCCTGTCTTTTCCACTTTTCACATTGGGCAGTGGGGAGCGTTTTGTGTGATATTCACTGGCACAGGAACGGAGCATAATGGGGACGACCCGTTGCTGTGAAGTTGGACCTGCGACTAACTAACTAACTAACTAACGGTAAGGGTGTAAAAGAAGAGAGGCAGGGGAGACCAAGAGAAAAGTTGCTGGACTATTTGACAACATGACATGGAGTAGCGTCATTATCACATATGTTCTCAGCACAAAAGACACAGGCTGCAGGCAGACATGACCAAACGGCATGGTATAAGAAGAAGAACTATGATATGCTGATCATAGAATAAGATTCAAATGTAGAAGAGACTCTTGATAAATTGTCTAATTGCATTATTCGCATTCAGTATAAGCGTCCTCGTAGAAAGTATCATGATACGTTCAAATACAGTTCACGGCTAACTGGGGTGATGATGCTGAAGCGTTCACTGATGACACTGCGCTTTGTTCTCAAAAATACAAACTGGGCTTTCTCTGCTATTGGAGGGAGGAGTCTATACAATAACCGCTTCCAATATTAGAACACAGATCCAGACTACGATTGCTAACACTTCACTTTATCATCATCATCATCATCATCATCATCATCATCATCATCATCATCATCATCACACGGATTGCCAGACGTTTTTATCTCTTCACAGAACTCGGTGGACGGTGATTTGGATCAACGCTGCTGATGAAATTCCTTCTTGCCTCTGTCTGTATCCACCCTCATCATCTCTCACTGTCTGTCTCTTCTTTCACTGATCTTTCAAGTCGTCACGATGTTCTCCAATGTCTTTCTTTTCATTATGTGGCCGAAGACAGCGGTTTGTTTATTTCTTATACTTGTATGTACTATTCTGCTTTCATTAGCCTCTTCCGTGCACTCATACTTAGTTTCTCTGGCATTCTAAGGTATTTACAACATTCGTTTTAAAAACCACTTCACCGGCATCGGCGAATATTGTCTTTAACTCGCAAGTTCAGAATGGATGCACAAGAAATCGTTTACTGCCACATGAGGCAGTATTCCAAATTTTGATAGTGTATGTGAATGGTTTGTCCAAGTCTTGAAAGTGTCCGAGGAAAGGAGAGAACTGGTATTCTAACTTCGAAAGGACCTATAATTGGGACAATGAAGATGGACAATAGGGATCTACTGAGTGCACTGAATTAGCAGCTTGGTGCATGGGTCACAACTCCTGGTGAATGCTCTCGATGGCGGTAGTTGGACTGGCCGCCTATTCCTATCAGGCCTAAAAATGGTGATGGGTTTAATATTTCACAAACACACAGCAGGATTGTGATGCGTGGCTTTTTATTTATTTATTTTTTTATTTAATTATTTATTTATTTATTTATTTATTTATTTATTTATTTATTTATTTGTGTTTTGTGCATGGCATATTTGAATATAAAATTTAGAACGCTTGAATATTGATCAAATATAATTATCCTGAATTTGGGCATTACGCTGTTCTAATGCGGTGGAAAGCTGCGAGCTAGTTGCTGGCTAATCGAGTTAAGCAAAGGATGTTTGCATCACTAATGCGGGGCTTAGGGTGAGAAACAGGCAGAATCCAGCGAATCAAGAGGGAAGGATGGTTTGCTGTCGTTGGGAAGTAGACACGCTGAGAAAACCTGATAATATAGAATCATTTTTTTTAAGCACACGAGGCACACGAAACAGAGCGGGACCTGAAAACCCACCATCAACACGTCATATGCTTGAAAGTGTAGCTCGCTATTTCATACGATCACCGGTCTTGGACGTGGTATGTATTCATATCCCCGTATATGATATGGTGTATGGCCAAGCTATCCAAGAATTTATCTATTAGCCTTCCTATTAATATTTTATAATTGAATTTGTCAGTTTCATTCAGTTTTACAGTTTTCTCGAAGCACATCCACAAATCTACAATGATTTCTTAGGCATGTCTAGAGAAAGTAGTCGTCTGCCAATGCTTTCCTCCGTGGCGGTGACCATACTGCAGTAGCCATTGTCTCCATGAAGAGATACTCTGTTTCCCGTCGCGAACTTATTATCATAGATAACAAATATATGTTGGCTGCTCCGATGCTCAATCCACTACCTGCTTCCGTAGCGTCACCTTACTCTGTGTGTGGCTATACAGCAATAGACTTGGCCAAGTGTGTCCAGTCCGCTGGCGAAGGGAATGAGGCGCCTTCTTCTTTGATAAGGGACACTACAAACGCGCCACCCTGAAGCATATGGAGAATAAAAGAAGAGGCAGAGATCTATAATATGCAGTAGATGCGGAGAGAACTGCAGAATACAGCACGGTGTAGGACTGTTTGGTTTAGGTTGGTTGCTGGCCTTTACTCCAACTGGCATATAAACAAACAGCAAAAGAAGAAGAAAGGCATTTCTCATTTTCAGGAGTTTGCATTTCTTCATCATCATCATCTTCCACTTTTGCCATCAAACGTCGTTGAGAGGAATAGTTAGTGCTCGATGGGTGGCACTGGATAGTGTCATTCCGTATGATTTTTGGCACTGGATAGTGTCATTCCGTATGATTGTTGGCACTGGATAGTTTCATTCCGTATGATTGTACGTCTTTAATGTCGTTAATTAATCTTATTCTCGGGCGTCCTCTTGCTCTCCTATCATATCTTCTGTGATGTAGAGACACTGCTCGTAGTTGATGGTGATGCATTCTAACAAAATGGGCAAACGATTTGACCTTCTGTCTTTCAAAATGTGTGCCACAAGGTTTTGATCGGACTGTCTGTCTGATAACATCATTTCTTATTCGGTCTAGGATAGTTACATTGATAGCTCTCATCAAGCATTTAATCTCACAGATGTTTATTTTGCGTAAGTGTGATTTTGATAATATGTAAGTTCGACACTGGTAGCATATAGTTGGTGTGAATGTGCTATTTCTTCTTCTTCTTCTTCGTTCATCCGGAGTTTTTTTTTTTTTTCGGATGTGATTGCGTTGTGCCTGTTTACAGCAGAGCTGCGTTCTTGCGCCGTTAGGCCGACACATCCGACTTCTGCGGGCATTTGTTGACCGGGTTAACCTTCCCGGGAATGTGCTATTTTATCAGTAGTTTTGCGGATATGTGTATATTTGGATGTTTCAGTAAGGGTGATAGTTGATATATAAGCGCACTTGATTTTTGACACCTGATTTCGATTCCTCTGTCTATTCTGCAATCTACTGTGGTAATAATTCCAGGACATTTGAATTCATTAACTTGTTTCAGGGGGTATGCTATTTATCAGAAAAGTTTGTTAATCAAGAGATCAGTTAGCCTGCACAGCTTCAGTTTTGGCGATATTTATATTCATATTTGTATGTGCTTTTTGTTTAACTCAGCTTATTAATATGATTTTGCAGTCTGCCCTCATCGTTATAAACCAGACACAGATCGACTGCAAATAAAAACCCATTTAATGTGGGTGAATCTGTTGTTTCATCAGAAGTAAAGTGTTCAAAATTTTACGAATCTGCTCTGTCAAGGTTTACATCTTTTGATATTTTGTCCATGTAGATATTACATAGCAGAGGAGGGAGCATACATCGCTGTCTTACTCCTGTATTGACTGTTAACATATCTCATATACTTTATAGGTTTGTTATTTCACATTGGCTAGAGTGATACATGGCTATAATGTTTTCTAGCAATTGTTCTTGTATCCCGTAATATTCACAGCACACACATGTCATAATTGTAACTGACTCACAGAGCGTGCTAAGAAGGGTGAGGACAGTTATGCTTCATGCAGAATGACATGCTTCAATTGAAAAGTCAAAGATAATCAGCATCCATTACATCTTTTCCCCAAGGCATGCCGGTGTTTAAAGAAAATACCAGGCCGGGCAGATTCACTGGATCTGCATCGCTGCGTGGGGTATTGGTGTAGGACAAGGCAGATGTGGTCATGTTCCTTAGAGTCAAGTGTATAGTCTGGAACAGTGGTTCTCAACCGGTGGAGAATTCCCCCCCCCCCCCCAGAGGGGAATTTCATGGTTTCCAGGGGGGGGGGGAATGAAGACCATTTCAAGATCGTGTTAATACAAGAACCGATTACTTGACATAGTTTTTCCCTTCATACTTTACAGTTATGTATGTCTCGTCCTTCTAAAATTCATTTTATAAAGTAAGTAGACCCACAAATCATGTTTTATGTGGATGTCTAGACTTGTTTTAGTATATGCTATTACATTTGCCTTCCACCTTTACGTATACTGTGTAGGGGTGAAGGAATTTTTAGATAGGAAATATGAAAGGGAAAATATGAATGACGTTCTGAAAATACGGTGAAGGGGGGAACGGGCCAAATTTTTAATAGGAAGGGGGGGGGGATGGCGTTCTGAAAATATGGTGAAGGGGTGAATGGGCCAAAAAAGGTTGAGAACCACTGGTCTGGAAGAACAGACAAACCATCATTGCCTGGAGACAATAATGCGCCACCGAGTGTCCAACGGATTTAGCACTTTGGGGAAAGAATAGTCGGATACCTACTAATACTGCACACAATTTTCATTGGCACTCTTCGCTTGTTGTTCTAGATGAGGACGCAGAGAATATGGGAATGTCTCGAGTGTTGTTATGTAAATTCTTGACACAACTACACCTAAATAGTTAGATAACCACAACACATCTATGTTTGGGTACTTGCTGGATGTTCAACACGTAATATCTCTTACCATTGTCCTCAATGTTTTTAGCTTATCTCTTTTTTTTCTATTTTTACATCTTCCATTGACAACATTTGTCTTCGTTCACATTATGTTTGTCCATTATCACATCACTTTGTAAACGCATAATCCAATTTTCAAAGTGGAGACAACTCTTAGCAGGGACATTACCCCAGTGATTCGCTTGTGTGTAAACTTTTATGGAAGTTGACAGACGAAATGTGGCAAAGAAGAAATTCGAAGTGGCTCGCTCCATCTTGTAGAGATTCTTCTTCTGCTTCTTCTTCTTCTTTTTCTTCTTCTTCTTCTTCTTCTTCTTCTTCTTCTTCTTCTTCTTCTTCTTCTTCTTCTTCTTCTTCTTCTTCTTCTTCTTCTTTTTACTGCTGCTACTACTATTAATAGAATAACACAACAACAACAACAACAACAACAACAACAACAACAACAACAACAACAACAACGATGACGTTGATTACGACTACGACTACTATTACTACTGCTACTACTACTACCTCTACTACTACTACTACTACTACTACTACTACTACTACTACTACTACTACTACTACTACTACTACTACTACTACTACCACTACCACTACTACTGCTACTACTACCTCTATTACTACTACTACTACTAATACTACCACTACTACTACTACTGCTACTACTACTACCTCTATTACTACTACTACTACTACTACTACTCTACTACTATTAATACTACTACTACTATCTCTATTACTACTACTACTACTACTAATACTACTACTACTACTACGACGACGACGACGACGACGACGACGACGACGACGACGATATTTCGACTACCAATACTAATATTGCTGCGACTACTACTACTACTTCTACTACTGCTGCTGCTACTATTGTTACTACTACTACTACTACTACTACTACTACTACTACTACTACTACTACTACTACTACTACTACTACTACTACTACTACTACTCTCTTCTTCGCCTTCTTATATTAACCTTTATTTGCTATTAGAGCACTCTCCCTCACTAACTCACTTCACACCGTCCTATCTTTTGCCATCACCTGCAGCTCGCTTCATGTCATCCCAATATTAATCATCGCTCTTCTCATTTTTTCTTACCTGTGTGTTTTTAGGTCTATCTATATCATTTGCCCTTTGGGTTCCAGTAGGAATACTTTCTAGCTATACTATTGTCAGGTTTTCATAGACTGAGTTCTATACAAAGCCAAGTGTTACCGAGACATTTAAGGGAAACAAAGAAAGGTAACACGATAACATTGAAGACATGTCAGATTAAGCGACTAAATAAGGCTGATCCAGACGTTGGCTATTCCATAACATAGAAATTTGACTAGAAGGGGGTGGGGGGTGCAGGGGGGGGGGCCGAATGAACACCACTTTTACAGATGTTGAGTTGTGGCGCGACACTGTGAGCTGTGAATTTCGTGTGAAATGCTTTACATCTGCCCGAGGTTGTTTGAAGCGTGAACTGCATGTTCTGAGCAATGGCAGGCTGGCTGTGTCACAGAATTGAGTGAATTTTGTCTTTTGCAGAAATGTGTGGCTGCTGGTCTTCTAGTGACTGCCGCTTCCATCGACGACGAACTGTATTTTCGTGGAGAATTTCGTGTTGGCATTCTGGTTTACAGCTGTCAGAGGTTGCTTGTGGCGTGAACTGCATGTTCGAAATTTAAAAAAAAACAAAAAAAAAAGAATTGGCGAAGCTGGCTAGAAAAATCTAGAAACGAAACAAACAACATATAGAAATATCTAGACTTCGGAGCAATGGCGGCTGGCTGTGTCGCAGAATTGACCGGCTTTTGCCTTATGCAGAAATGTGTGGCTGCTGGTCTTCTAGTGACTGCCGCTTCCATCGACGACGAACTGTATTTTCGTGAATAACTTTTGTGCTGGCATTCTGGCGACGATGAATAAGATGAATTGTATTTTCGTGGATGACTTTTGTGTTGACATTCTGGCGGCGGCATCTGTGCGGGCTGTTGATTGTCGAGACTTCTGTCTTTTCCACTTTTCATATAAGGCAGTGACGAACATTTTATGTGATATTCACTGGCATAGGAACGGTGCATAATGGGGACGACCAGTTGCTGTGAATTTGCAACCGCGACTAACTAACTAACTAACTAACTAACCAACCAACCAACCAACCAACCAACTAACTAACTAACTAACTAACTAACTTTACAGATGTGAGAGATACAAAAGTGGAGGGGTTATGGTCTAAGTTAAAAGATGTTATTGATCTCTGGTTTGTACTCTGATTTGGGCTCTTGTTTGGTCTCTGATTTGCCCTGTTATTCAGCCAGATATCTAGCATGAAGTCCCAAGAACACATAACTGTACCCTGCATCTAGCCTTGGAAGCAGCCGTAGTGCAGTGATTAGCAAGCCTAACTGCTGGCACCGTTGTTATATCTTCGAATCCCAACCGAGGCACATTGTCTTAAACGACCTTTGACTCCCAGACCGACACAGTCTAAAATGGTCTGAGGAGTATAGGCGGGGAGTAACATTGACTACAAGATCCACCGACTGCACACTGGTCTATAACAATATAGGGCTAGCTCCATGTACCCAGTACGCTTCACCACGTATGAAAGGGTCCTGTTTCATTAATACATTAGGATGTAGCAGCCTATACACAACGTAAAAGATTACACCTGTAGTGATTTGTTGTTGTTGTTGCTGCTGCTGCTGTTGCTGTTCCTTTTGTTTTTTAGAAATTAGTCTATTCGAGTTGAACACGCATGGACAATTTGAAAAATTTGGAGCTGGTGATAATTTGATTTCATCCCTGTAAGAACTCATGAACTCTCCAAGAGTGTAAGTGTAAGGTGTTCTTTGTCTGCCATCATCTAGAGCAGTGGTTCTCAACTGGTGGAGAATCCTCCCCCCCCCCGGGGGGGGGGGGGGGTTAGGGTTCCCAGGGGGGAGGGGGGAATTAAGATTATTTCAAGATCTCGTTAATACAAAAACCGATTACTTGATATGGTTTTCCATCCATATTTTACGGTTCTGTACTTCTGGCCCGTCTGAAATTCGTTTTATACTTAAGTAGATCCACAAATCACGTTTTATTAGACGTCTCGACGTGTTCTAGTATGTCTTATTAAATTTGGCCGCCAGTTTTGCTTATATTGTATAGTGACGGGAGGGGGGGGGGGATTTATAGGGAGGAAATACGAAAGGGGTAGAATGACATTCTGAACATATGGTAAAGAGTGCATTTGCCAAAATAAGTTGAGAGCCACTGATCTAGAGAAATTGCCGTGATTCTTTTGCAGATTAACCATGTGAAAATTATGTGGTATTCGGCAGGCTTCACCACTGCCATGAGATGGATACGGGAAACAGAGCAAGTGTGTAAACTGGTGTCACTAAGACACGAGTTGATAAACCAACCCGACACCGGGACACGAAGGGGCGGAGTTATGTGGTCACATGACGCGCCCTGGTCAGAAGCCGAAAAACGGGTGCAAGGCAGAGCGAGCTGAGACGTGAAAGCAGACGGTCGATTCGGAGAGATTCTTGAAGTTTGAAAGCGGTTTTGTGATGGTTGCAGTTAATCAAGATGCAGTCAACAGTAACGAGTGTTCTTGTTTAAGAAAGCTGCGAGTGAAGAAGCAGTACACTGAAGTTAACGACTGACGATGGGCCAGTAAATATCGACCAGTTGTGATGAGAGAGCTGACCCCGTGTTGTGAACACTGCAACAAGTATGGCGGAGCGAGAGACACGCGTGACACGTTGGCCACCAGTGTAATGTGTGTGAGTAACTAGAACTGTTCTTATCGTTTAGCAGTCAATTGTAGAGTCTATAGAGTGCAGCAACAGTATGGAACAAATGACGATTAGTTGTACCATGTATTCTTTATTGATAGACAGTGGGTGTGTTGGTCATGCACAGAACGCTGAAAGGCAGGAAGCTGGCGGTGCATGATGGCAACGACGGTGATAACTGTGCTATAATAAAGTGATCGTGTGCTCTAAGGACGCGTTGAACTTTTGTTGTGTGAACGAAAGATTTGTACAGTATTTATACAAGCCTGCAGAGATATTTCTAATAGATCTTCTAACCCCTAGACCAAAACCAAGATGTCGGACATGAGTGAGTGATTCCGGCTCTTGGCAACCACAATGGAGACCCTGTTGGAGCCTCCCTTCTTGAACGAGATTAGTACATGGCAATGATGCACTCGTTGACGTAAGGAGAGATCATAGTCAGAACACCGATACTGTCATGCCATAAGTAAAGTAAATGGTGTGTGGAAGAAGCTGAGGCGCAGTGGACAGCACGCTTGGCCATGTGCCGATTGGTAATGTGTTTACATACCTATCAATCGGAATTTTTAATTGACCTAATAGCCCCTGTATCAAAATGTGAACCAGGAAATGTCATTTGAATTAAGGATGGCGGACGTGATACTGACCACAGCAACGACAGAATGTGGGTTGGGTTATCAAAATAATGAACTTGCACCAGACACACAATAAGCATCACAACGTGTAAAAGAGTCCTTCACCTTTTCTAAGTGATGTTTGAAACAAAAGAGGAACGTTAGTAGTTTGCCATGATGTTCAGAAGTATAAATAATTAAAGGTAAGAAGCTGATTAATGGATGTTCTGTTTCGCAAAGAATGAAATAAAAGATCATGGTAGCTTTCGTTATTTAAAATTAAGAACAAAATGCTGGTGTGGAAGATCATTGCTCATCCACTGGTATAATATAAACGTATCCGGTCTTAGTAAGCTATGACTGACCTAACGAATGACAGTAGACGGTACAACCTGCTTTCTGTTAGCGCCGAATGTTGAGAGCGCTCATTAAACATAACACCCCACATTGTGTCAACGGCTTCGAGCGGAGGGGCGCAATTGGGAGGGTACAAGCCTTTACCTAGAACGAGGAAATGCAACCTACAGACTAAATGTTATGGCAGGGCATACCAGGCCCTAAAACTTGATTGGCGACTGGTCTAAGATCGAAACTCTGAAAGGCTGACAGTTAGAGCGTTGCTTTGCTTATCCGGCAGCTTTGCAGCTTTTCTTGTTCTAGATGTATTCGCTTTACCATTCCTGTGGAATAAATTAGGCAGGCCGAGAGAGGGATCATGCTGCATGGGCAAAACATGGTCTCTACAATTAGCCTCAGGCTTTGTGCTATGGATAGGCATCTGTGATATATTGAGTTCGTCCTTCGCTGATTTCCTGGAATTGGGAAACACAGGGTACTAAGGAGACGCTCCTTGTATGGACTGGGTATGAATCCTAAAGTGAGCCCGACCATCGGTTGGTTCAATTTCCGGCCAAGGCTTGCTGGAACCAACCCGAAACGTACTTGTCACTTGCCCAGAAAATGTCAGCCTGACAAGTACATCTCCAAGCCCAGCGGAGGATATTTCCTTGTAATACCCAATTTTGCTCTCTGTAGCTCGGGTAAGTCTTATAAATACATTGTAAATGCTATGACTGTGCATCTAGATGAAAGGGAGCGCAGGTATCAGTGTATTTGTGCGTGAATTGTAAGACAGTGAAATCAGAACTTCATAGAGAGAAGATAGCCTGATCTGCTCACTTTCTGTAGACATGACCTGCCTGTTCCCCTAAAGTTTTACCATGCTTAACGTTTGCCTGCTATGTATTGTTAATATATGCTTGAGAATGTAATCTCAATCTCACTGCATAATTGCATCTTTCCTATGTGCTGTAGGACTATTCCCTATGGATGCACTTCATTGCACATTCTACTCTAGATATGGAACATTATTGTGAGTCTGTGTTTTGCAACCCCTGTCCTTGGAATGTGTGACTGATCATGTAATGTGTTCATGACGATGCGGGGAGTATTTAAGTGATTGTTATGTTCTTCTTATGAGTTGTAATCACATAAGAGAAGAAGTATGAATGTACCATATTCCCAGATATCTTGCAAGATACACCCACTATGCCGCCATTGCACAATGATGGTTGGTGACTTCCGAATATTTATGTTCAGTGACTGGCTAATAGCAGTCTTAAGGATTTACCATAGCGAAATTCATTCCTGAACTGGGTGCTCATGATATGCTTGCAACCGTGTGTAGGTTTACAAACAGCAGTCGACAACCACCAACATTTAAGTGTTGGGCTGAGAAAAGACCAAAATGAGTTATTGTGTTGGAACTTTTACTAATGTGTGATATATATATATATATATATATATATATATATATATATATATATATATATATATATATATATATATATATATATATATATATGATGAATCCTAATTTAATCCATGAATGAGTATATGTTGTTTCTTCGTCATGTGAATTGTTTCACATGTACAAGTGGTCTATTAATGATCACCATAACTGCTGGTGAAGGTGTACAAACTTTTTCCCCAGGGGGGAAGGAGTATATGAAAGAGGGACCTGGTGAACCAGGTCTGATCAGAGGAGAATACTGACCGAGTTTGCATGACGGACGTGGGATGATGGGTTGTCATGCTGACATTATATCAGCATGCCTTTATCTCAACACACCTTTTATTGTATCGTGATGAACGTGTCTTAATTTGATGACATCGTCTCAACTAGATGCATCTGTCTCAACAGGATGACCTTATCTCAACCTAATGCCTCTATTACAACATGTCTATGTTACACTAGAACTCTGTCACCACAGGACAACTTGGTCTAATTCTGATGACCTTATCTCAACCTAATGCCTCTATCACAACATGTCTATGTTACACTAGAACTCTCTCACCACAGGACAACTTGGTCTAATTCTGATGACCTTATCTCAACCCAATGCCTCTATCACAACATGTCTATGTTAACCCAGAATTCTGTCCCCACAGGACAACTTGGTCTAATTCTGATGACCTTATCTTGCTGTCCTTGCCTTTCATGAGTCTATATCCTTATGACACCATGACATCAATGGAGAGCAGGTCTTGATCCAGGTACAAATAACACTCTCAATACATCAGGGGTGGAGTAAGCTCCATTGCCCGTGAAGCGGGATTGGTGACTTAGTAACATCCCCCATATTTCTCTTTTTCCCCCCTGATGTTTGTGAGATTTCGATTATGATGACCTATGATAATATTTCAAAATGTGTATGGAAGAGTTTTTGCATTTTTATCTTGACAGGGAGTTGGATGGTGATGATAGGTCCTGAACTCAGAATACTTAACATTATCGCAATGAAAAAGGCTGGCGGATGAAAAGCTGGGATCTTGGAACCTGACTTACAGGGATTTTTACCCTCTCTTCATTTATGTTAGGAATGCTTATATCACAAAAGACCCTAGCTACATGGTCGACTAGCACATTTATGGGCAGCTCAACATCTTTTCCTCTGTTGCAGAACTTACACTTGGAGTACCATTATGTTTGTATCAGACCAACAAGTGGAGTATGAGATGTGAAGTTCAGATTCACTAAACTGAACTAAAGGGACAGTCTGTATCATTCTATATGAGCTGAGAAGTTCACCTTGTGCATCCCGCAAGAGTATTTTCCTGTGTCAAGACTGCTTGCCCCGCCTCAACACCCTTAGGCCATGGTATACCAGGACAGGTATCCCCATGTGCTCAAATATCAGTTTTATAACAGCAAAACCCTAGAGCAAATCCCAGAAGAAGAACCAATACTCTAACAGTGTTAACACCAAAGGGGGCTAATTACAACATCTTGTTCCACTGGATAATTAATGTGGAAGGAAGAGAGTTGTATCATTGTTCGCTACGGATTTGTCTGCATCAATGAAGTATTTGTCGGTACTACTGAGGAATGTAGATCCACCTGTATATTCAGAGAATGGTACCAGCCCTGTCCATAGTCAACTACTAATTGTGTAGAGAAAGTGCTCCAGTGATATCCCCAAGTTTGGGGGATGGCCTTGTTGACATGAGACTGGTCGTGCTGAAGTACCCTGCTGATGATAGTTGAGTATTTTTCTGACCGTTTCAACCAGAGCAGCTAGACGGTCGTTATTACTTTCATTTTTCACAATGAATTTGGGAACAACCTTCTGCCCAGTCTGAAGAGGAACTCCTATTGTTGACTGTCCCCCGGCCTCAGCTTCACTGGGCCATACAGCAGACTTACTTATCAGATCGCGATTAGGTCCACACAGTATCCCTGTGGAAGTAAACAAAAGGGTTGAGTCAGGATTGTTGACAGTACCGCTTAGTTTACATGAACCAGATCATTATCACATGGGATTGATACATAAGATGAAGTTTTTCCCAGTGCTATTTGGGAGGATATTTAATTATGATCAGACTCTATAGTGATATGAACATGAGTTTTTGTTAACATCATTAAGCAGATAGATTCGAAGATTATTGAGTTTCAGAATTTGTGAGTTGTTTGTTGGTTTTACGTTGACGGGAACCATATAACATTTTACACTGAATAGATGGAGGTGTATGTGATTTCCACATGCCAGGTTGAGAATTTCCCCAACACCCAACATTTCTCTTAATACATTGTTATGTTAAAATCTGGAGTTTGTGTCTATAAATTGTGGAAGTTGTGTTCAATAGATGTTGTTCACATTTGTTATGTAATAATGTTATACAGTTGGGTTGTGATCTTAGTGAGGAGGGATCCATACACGAGGACACATGTTTATAATGGAGTGAGTCAATTTTCCTTTAGTGTCTTTGGTAGATTTCCCTAATCACATCGCCTTTCAAAGGAGGCCTTTTTCATAATAAATTTCGTGTGGGACTTGAATGTTTTCTATCTTGGTCAAGAAGATTTATTTAACTGTTAACCCATCTCATCCGGGAACCTCTAGACCAGTGGTTCTCAGCTTGTGGGGAATTCCCCCCCCCCCAGGGGGGAATTTTAGGGTTTCCAGGGGGGTGGGGGGGGGGGGTAAGATTATTTCAAGATCGCGTTAATACAAGAACCGATTACTTGATATTGTTTTTCCCTTCATACTTTACGGTTCTGTACATCTCAGCCTTCTAAAATTCATTTTATAAAGTAAGTAGACCCACATATCACGTTTTATGTGGACGTCTAGACTTGTTTTAGTATGTGCTATTAACTTTAGCTTCCATTATGTGTATACTGTGTAAAATGGGGGGGGGGGGGATTTTTAGGTAGGAAATACGAAAGGGGGGGGGGGGGGAATGACGTTCTGAAAATATGGTGAGGGGGGGGGGGGCACGGGCCAAATCTTTAGGTAGAAAATACGAAAAGGGGGGGGGGGGGTGACGTTGTGAAAATATGGTGAAGGGGGCACGGGCCAAAAAAGGTTGAGAACCATTGCTCTAGACATTCGTCCCATATTATATTTCACACCTCACAGCATCCAATGGGGAGAAACATTTACAGATGTGATCAGTCACATTTGCTACCGCCATGGGTTGTAGTTATATTATTATGTATTTTTTTAAAAACCACAATGTAACAGACTATCGTCTGTATTTGCTGTAATGACAGCAAAGTCCCAGTAGGACTTCTTGAAATCTCCAAGATGATGCAATGCTCGTCAGTGTTTGCTATGATATGACCTTCGCCATTTATTATGCGAAGAATGAAACAAATAAACGACTATAACATCCGTAAACCAGTTAGTTAAGAATTAACATATGGCATCTCAACACAATTGTGAAGAAACGGAAAAGATAAAGGACACTCGTGCACACTATCAATGAAAGCAAATGCCTATCTATGGAAGTCAGCAGCAAGATATATGTGAAAAATAGAGACTATAGTCGTGTAATTCAACCGACGGTATAAAGAAGACTAATAAATGCTCCGGGGCAATTCCATAAATTCTCAGGAATTGCAATATTGTAGGATATATGGGCGTGAAAGAAAGAAAGAAAGAAAGAAAGAGAGAGAGAGAGAGAGAGAGAGAGAGAGAGAGAGAGAGAGAGAGAGAGAGAGAGAGAGAGAGAGAGAGAGAGAGAGAGAGAGAGAGAGAGAGAGAGAGAGAGAGAGAGAGAGAGAGAGAGAGAGAGAGAGAGAGAGAGAGAGTATGTATTTATGCACGAGTACATGTTTGTTATTGTGAGTGGGTAAATTTAGATGCGAAGGGGTGTGTATTTGTATTTTATTGAGTGGGTTCTGGAAGAATCTCAAAACTGAAAGGGAAGACCAGGAGAACCAGAAAGCGGTGGGAACGATTAGTAGTGTGACTCTTCGCTGGCTGTTGAACGAGGGGACGGAGCATGTCCTGAGTACAGTGATGTCGGTTCTTAACTCAACTCAACGCAACTCAACTGAGTGGGTGTATAATTGTGAGAGTTTGTGTAAAGAACGTATGTATGTTTGAATGCGTGCATGCAAATATGATTGCGTGCGTTTATGCATGTGTGAGTGTCTCTGAGAGTATATGTGTCTGCCCGTTTCACAACATGGTAATATGTTTTGTTTATGTTCACAGCATTCAGTTGACAATGTTTATTTTAATGTGAATATAACAGTATGAGGAGCTATATAGATCCCGCTTTGCTGTATGGCTGTGAATCTTGAAATGCAAATGAACAAATTAGAAAGCGATTGGAAGCAACAGAGATGTGGTGCCGGACACGAATCTTTCGAATTCCTTGGACTGCCAAAGTAACTAACAACGAATGCATGAAAGAGGCTAATGAAACTAGAACATTATATACAACAATAAGAAAGAGGCAAACAGCTTTTTTTGGTCATGTGATGAGAAGAGAGGCATTGGAGAACATAGTGACAGCTGGAAAGATCGAGGGGAAGAGAGGCAGAGGGAGACCAAGATAAATGATGCTGGATGGATTGCTATAGCGGCATGGAGTCATATCTATAGCGGAGTTGATCCAGAAAACCAAAGACCGATATCTATGAAGAGTCATGAACGCCTAGGCCAGCCGGTGTGGCACTTAATGACGATGTTGAATATACCATCCACAATGGATAATTTATGTATGAAAGATGAGTTTTTCAAAGGGCTAATTGCATGACAGGCCCATGTGCCCATTTTGTGACCCACTCGGTCGGTGATATGGTCAGTGTCGCTTTACTTATGGTGCTTGAGTCATATATTTATACACCAATCGGAACACGGTCAGTGATATGGTCAGTGCCCGCTTTACTTACCCATAAATCTCCTGGTATTCATATTAGGCTGTGACAGCTTGAGTCCAAGGAGGAAAATCGCATTGAAAAGATACTACAGACAATACACAAAAAAGGAGGCAAAAATACTAAATAAAAAATCCTTATAAGGACTACAACCAGTCAAGCCAGACGTGCTAGGAGCCTACACCAATAAAGAAAACCACAAGAGGAGACGGTCACAAAGGATAGCCGCCGACCATCCCCGCCCCAGCTTTCGTCACAGACACAAACGCTTATGTAACCGGTCCGAGGGAGTCCAGTTCAATATTCTTAATCGGATTCGCACCCATAACTATTGGACCGGCAGGCCAGCTTCAATGGAGTAAAACTTAATTGCATATTCTTTACAGGACGTCGCAGTCAACCCAAGCATTTTTCGGCTGTTCGTGATTTCTTGGCCAGTAACTACTGAGCGTAATCTTGCCAAGAGATCAACAAACAGCTGAAAGATGCTGGTGTTGACAGCTAAGTCCTGTAAAGGATATGCTAAAAAAAAAAAAAAAAAAAAAAAAAAAAAAAAAGTTTCAATGGAGAAAGCTGTTCATAAATTGATGCTCTCTTAAAACTAGACTTGACCAAGATCCAACACCGGTGATGTACCTGAGCAGAGGACATATTATAGAGGTCACTTGTCTTATCAGTCACCATGGGTTTGTTTCCCTAAATTCCCACGCCTTAACAAGCTTCGAATACATGTCGGGAGATGTGAGAGATGGATTAGCTAACCACACGGCCAGAAATCATATCGATTCAGGAGCATCATGCAATTCAATCATCTTTTCTAAAAGATCTTGATTATCTAGTTTTGGATCATCTCTGCTGATCATGTCTCTCCATGACACCGCCTCAGTTCATCCAGCATAATTGCTTTTGCCCTGCTTCTGCTTCTTCACCTTTTCATAGTTATAACGTTCTACTTTAATTGGCCTAAAGGGCAACCTTCTTTTAATGAGGTCTCAAACAAATCCCAAAAGCATGACCTACAAGACTGATCTGACCTGGAAGAACTGTTGGAGGAAATCTGGCCGAAAGGAGAGACTCTTGGCGAAAAAATTATGGGGGTTCGGTTAGGACTTCGTGTTAACTACTCTCTTTGTGACTCATGCCTGAATAAACGCATGGAAAACGTTGAATGCCGAAGAAAGAGCTGGAGGAGACGAAGAAACATAAGAAGGATGAGGAAGGGACAGAGGAGGAGGAAGGTATGGAGGAGGTAGAAGAGAGAAACGGAAAAGACGAAGAAGAAGAAGAAGAAGAAGAAGAAGAAGAAGAAGAAGAAGAAGAAGAAGAAGAAGAAGAAGAAGAAGAAGAAGAAGAAGAAGAAGAAGAAGAAGAAGAAGAAGAAGAAGAAGAAGAAGAAGAAGAAGAAGAAGAACAAGAACAAGAACAAGAACAAGAACAAGAAAAAGAAGAAGAAGAACAAGAAGAAGAACAAGAACAAGAAGAAGAACAAGAAGAAGAACAATTTGATTGATTGATTGATTGATTGATTGATTGATTGATTTAGGAACCGACATCACAGCATTTGGGGCATTCCCATAAGCGCTCCGTCCCCATCCTCAGCAGCCAGCGAAGAGTTCCAACACCAATAGTACCAGCAGCAATCTGATTATATGTCCGTCTCGCCTTTCCCCTGAGCGTCGAGCGTCGGCCAGATCCCCTCGTCACTCCATGCTGTCTCATTCTTGCCAGACCATGGTGATTCATTTGCTCCTCCGAGGTGTACACGTGCTCCCACAAGGCCGCAACCACGTCTGCCTTGTCATTCATCAATACTCCAACAAGTTTTGCAGAGCCAGCCAATCTGTCCGCCTGTTCATTCCCCAGCACACCGGCATGCCCCGGAGAAAAGATCCTGGCTATGCTTGCCACCCGTGACCTCCGAAGCAAAGCAAGACACTCTGCCCGAAGCTTGAGTGTCCTCACCTTCCTCAGCATGCTTTCTCAGTCAGTTACAATCACGATGTGTGTGTGTATCGTATTCTTGATCCAGAGGAAAGCTGCACTGACCGCATCCACCTCCATTCTTAAGCTAGATGTTGTGGTATCATATGCCAGGTTCTCCTGCGCCAAACGTCGACCATAAGCTTTTGCTAAGAACCCCCAGGCACTTCTCCTACCTCTCAAAACCGACCCATCTGTGTAGATAATCACATCACCCGAGCGAGCATTATCCTGAATTAGTTGCTGGATTTCCACTTCCGTGGCCCCTGCTGGTCACTCCCTGCACTCCCGGCTTAATGTGATTATAACTCTGCACAAGTCTGACTGCTCCGCTGGCACTCTGACCCCCTCCTCTCCTCTCCTAATGTTCTCCAAGATGCACACGTGCCTGATCGTATCCTCCGCCTGAACCATCCATGATTTCCCTCTTATCAGTCGCTGACCCTTAACGGCGCCCAGTGCCTCATGCAACGGGTGATCTGTGTCTGCAGCTACTCTGAGGTATGCCTTCGCCTGCATCACCTTGAGCCTACCAGCAACAACCGGCAGACCAAGGATGTAACACATACACACTGCTGGGGTGTCTCTGGTGCATCCCAGAATGACTCGCATAGCTTTGTTCTGTATGCGCTCTAATTTCACCAGCTGACTCTTTGAGACAGTGAGCAGTCCTAGTCCATAATCAATCACTGAGAGGATCAAGTGCTGGTATAGTGTGAAAAGCATTCTCTGCTCTGTGTCCATTGCAGTCATAGTTTTAAGTGCATTGAGTCCCTTTTGAGACCTTGTAACAACCGTCTCCACATGGTCCTTGAAGGACAGGCTCCTGTTAAATGTGATTCCCAGATACTTCAGTTTGTTCTCTCTGTCGACGCTTCTAAAATCTATCGCGAGGTTTGGGACATCAGCTCTCACAATCCTGTTGTCCAGAGAGCACCACAAAACAGCCGCCTTTTCGGGTGGATGACAGCACTCATTTCAGTGCACCAGTCAATTACTTTGTCTACTGTCGCCTGTAGCTCCTGGGCTGTTTACTCCCTATCTCTCCCCTGCCTATAAGATAGAATATCATCTGCAAATGTTAGTATCCTTCCAACCCCTGGTGCTTCTAGGTTTGCAATCATGCTCGTATACACGTTAAAGAGCACCGGTGAGACTGCAGATCCCTGTGGCAGTCCCAGGGTTAAAATATGTGGCTCTGCGATCCATGCACCCAGACGGTGAGCAACTCGACGACAATTGAGAAGGAGAAGGAAAAGAAGAAAAATAAGAAGAAGAAGAAGAAGAAGAAGAAGAAGAAGAAGAAGAAGAAGAAGAAGAAGAAGAAGAAGAAGAAGAAGTTTTTTAACTATTGAGTACACAAGAACAATGCACGCCACATTTTGAGGAATGGAACAGACACCCCTGTAACGACAAACCAATGCGCCACCCTGTTTGCCACTATGAATAATAAAACAATATGTGAAATAGAATTGAAAAGAAAGAAAAGCATCGATAAACGGAAGGCAGGAAGAGGGAACACTAACATATATCCATTTCAGCATGGAAAATACAATATTCAAGAGAAGCGACAAGACAAGCAAATAGCCGCTGTAATAAAACAAAATGACCACGGTCGTAAATTACGCCCGTCACGAAAGATTCAATTCCTCGCCCGCAATATTACTTCAAAAAGCAATTATTTCTGCATTGCTGGACATTTCAGTAATGTTGCACAGAAAGTAATTTTATCACGGGAGCCCAGGACCACTGGACATTGCTCGATGTTTTTGGGGGTTGATACAAACGCTATGCAAATCAACAGAAATAGCAGACGATGTGCTTGAGACGGCCTTGTCACTGGGAATTGGAGGGAAACAGTTTCGTTAGCGGTATTGGCACGTCATAAATATTTATCATCTCCTGGAGACGTCCTGTGTGTTTTCAGAACCAAAACCCTTCTGTCAAAGCCGCCTCCCTGCCAGGAAACACCATGGCGCGAAGAAGAAACAAAGGGAGAAAATTTATATTGTAATTCATTCTCTGCAGCTGCTCCATAGGGACATTGTTCACCTCGCTGTTGGAATAGGAATCACCCAGTATTGTCCCTTGCGGATTTCGTCTGGGGAAAGAAGGGCGACAAATCGTTACCACAGCAAATTACTCACCCAGACAATGTTATGTATAGTTTGAATTGTTTTCACCAATTATGACCGACGCTCGCCGCGAAGAAATGTTGAATAATTTACTGAAGTAATCGAGAACATTTCCCGGGAGAGAGGACTGTGAATAACTTCCCTGCAGGGAAGTGCCCAACGTAGCGATCAGCTAACATATTGTTTTGTTAAAGGATGTGTAGCATATGCAATGATGAATTGAGAGGTTTATATGTAATATCTCATCATTTCCTCTTGTACATTGCGGTGTTGAGATGCCGCTATTCCCATAAGTCCAATGTTCCTCTTTTCCATTATTTATATGAGTTCTTCTTCTTTACTGTTAAAACCGCAGAGGTTCAGAGTGCCTATTCTTTAATCGCTGATCTTCCTCGTTGTACTTTAACATTGCCAGGGCTGTTCCCATTTGGGTAAGTCCAATTGTGCTTCTTTTGTTTTCTTTGAGCAGTATGAAAAATTCCCTGCCGGCCTACCAGGCCAGTCGCAGATTGAGGACAGCAAAATCTGACCAAAGTTTCCCCCCCCCCCTGGCAAGCCGGTGTACCGTTGGCCCATAACCTCGCGGTCACGGTTTCCCGGTCCACACCATGGAGAAGTGAGGTTGGCTTTCGTAGTCTGCGGGTTATCGGCAGGGTACTAGTTTGCACTTTTCACCATTCCTGAGAGATACTAGCCGGTTCTAACCCTACTGACTGCAGTGCCAGGCGCAATCAGGAGTATGATTAAGGGGATAGTCAGGAGGAAAATTCTTCATTCCCTGTTATACGGTGTTGAGGGTTCGAAATCAGCTGCGGGTGATTTGGAAGCAGGCCGATTTGCGTTCATTTCGATGGCATGAGGTGTCGGCCGATCAATAAGCAATGATAGACTACTGGACTAACATTGCCTAGTAAATCACAGACACACGCGTGCGCACACACGCACTCCCACACGCACACTCTATAGCGTGGAGCACTCAGTTTCACATATCGCCAACTGAATTTAACTTAACGCCTCTAGACTATAAGCATGTCCGTCTTCACTGTCCACACAGGAAATGACGTCGGGTGTCCATTCTAGCTGCACTATTATTCGATGGACAGATGAAGCCTTATGTGTGTATCATAATCACGGCTCGTCGTCCTTCCTTCCTCTCAGGGTGTTTGTCCAAGCGTCTGAGACTCTTCACTCGCTGAAGCTATAAAATGAAGGACTCCCTGACGCTTTCAATGCACTTTGCGACAGTGCAGCGCTATGGTTACAAAAGACAGCGGAAATTGGAAAGAAGCCATATTAAAATTGTAAATCCGTGATGGTTGTCAGTTCCGGTGACAGAAAGAACAAAACAACAATAAAACGACAGGAAGTGACGTTGTGTAATAGGGCTTGCTCTGTGTGTGTGTGTGTGTGTGTGTGTGTGTGTGTCTGTGTGTGTCTGTGTGCCTCTTTCATTAGGCAGCATAATCACTTGGCCACAGAGACTCCCATGTCTTTGGATGTTATAACAATATCATCTGTTGAGTTCCCGTGAAGCTAAATAACATGGGGTTAGCACCATTTGCCCAATATGCCTCAATATGTCTCAATACGCCTCAATACTCAATACGCCTCACAGTGTTTGAAAGGGTCCTTTAATTCTTAACGGAATAAGTTGCAATTTATTAATCGGTGCTCATCGAAAACAAAGACATGAAGTAGAAATCGTTGAACAGATTTGACACATGAATATATATCTCAAGAAGAAGAAGGCTCATGCGTTTTGATACTATACTAACTACAAACCAACTATATGGCAGTGCATCTTGTAATGTCAGTAAAAAAATTTGGGAGAGCTTAGAAGCAACGGAGATGATTGACAATACCTTGAACTGTCTAAGTAGTTAGTAATGCGTCCAGGGATAAGGTTAATAAAAGTAGAACATTTTGGTCTGTTATAAGAACGAGACAAACACTGGTCTTTGGTCACGTAATATAACTCTTTAAATCCTTTAACACTAATTGAGAGGAGGACCGTGTCAACTGCATATATGACACCCGGTATTGCATTACGTTTACACATAGGTTACACAGTGAATAAGTGATATGTTAGTAAACTGTATACAAGACTTCGGACGGAATCACTGACATTGCATTTAATACTCCAATAGTCTGGAGATTGAGTACAGTTTCAAAACATTGGTCTCAAGTGTTTCAAAATTTACAGCTTTCGTGCGCAGATGTGAATAGCCATGTGCAAGGCGCGAAAACGGAAATAAAAATTAAAATCCTTCGATACCGCCGGGATTACAGATAATATTAGGAAAGGATGCAGTTTTACTCTGGTCAGGGTGTCCATAACGTGTTGGTGCAACATTACATTTCAATCACGTTGTTCGTTAAATCATTGGTAAAACTAGAACAGCATTGGCAATAAAAAGATTGATGACTGACTGACTGATTGATTGCTTAATTGATTTATTGATCGCAACGTGGGTAAATATTGCATACTTATATTACATATACCTGCATAATTGAAATGTTGCATAGTTAAGATTTTCACTTTTAATGAGCATATAAATATGAGGTTTTTAACTGAAAGTAAACTCTAAGGCTGATATTGTTGTATGGATATACTGTATTGACCAATGCATATAAACCTGGTCAAGACCTCAACAAAATATCGTGATCTTTTTCCAATGTCAGGGCCTATACAGATGATTTACCACCAAAAACAAATACTAAAGGTATCTAGTACCCATTTTGCAGTAGGATTCTAGACCTTTTTTTCTTTTCATATCCTTTACAGGACATCGCTGTCAACACCAGCATCTTTCAGCTGTATGTTGATTTCTTGGCAAGATTACGCTCAGTAGTTTGCCATTGCTTTCTGAGCGGCCGGCTCACATACCCCATAAGTTACCGATGCGATTCGTACCACTGCTGATTCTCACCGTCATCACATTACCGACGAGAGTATACGAGATTACGGAGAAAAGTCATAACCTCTAAGCCACGAAGCCGGCTTCTAGGCCGTACTGGTTAAAAATAACCCTTCAACTTCTGGGGCATGAATTCAGGTCACTTGTTTAGTAAGTGGCAGCTCTTCTCACTGTGCCAACACGATTACTTCCTTTCTAACAAATTGATGTCAACATATATTAAAGAAATCAACTGTAGTTCTTGAAGAAATCAGTGATTCGTAGAATCTGTCGACTTATATATAGCATTGACCACATCTCATAGCAACCTTCTTAATGGGTGTCTAGAAAACTATAGCAGGCAAAGAGAATATTGAACATAAACATAGAAAACTGATTCGTTGGTCAGACCCGCAGGCCAAGAGTATCACATGGACTGAACACACTTGGGAAGTGTGCCACAGGAAATGGTACCAGCCTTTGTAATGATTTTTACCGACTGTCTAGTGAAGGAAGGATAATGTGACAATACCATAGTGCAAACTATTAATGAAGAGAAACTACGAGTAATTATCAATGAAACAAAAACGTTTAAGACTGAAAACAGTAATTGGCTGAGCATAGATGGCGAGGGCAAGAAACTTTATTACAAGCAATACCGGATGTTTAAATTTTCTGAGCAGGCGCTGAGGCGAAGGTGTACGAACGCAATTCCTAATCCCGCATACCGCGTTCGAAACACAGCTGGGGGGCGCGATTTGGAAGCATGCTGGGGTTTAATACGAGCGCTGTAAAGGATATGCAACTAACTGATATTTCTTATGGGAAAAGCAGGAAAAACATGGAGCACCAGTAGAGTAAGCAAATAAGTAAAGAAGCCTTCACTGGGCACGTGGTACAAGACCCATATTTGAATATCCCAACCCACAAATTGAAGGGAAATGTGGGCAATATCACATCGGCTGCCTTCACTTCACAGGACATGTTATGGTAACCAATCTGGGCTTTGTCGATATGAGAGCCCAGGTCATGTCATAGTACCCATTCTGGGCTTTGTCGATATGAGAGCCCAGGTCATGTCATGGTACCCATTCTGGGCTTTGTCGATATGAGAGCCCAGGTCATGTCATGGTACCATTCTGGGCTTTGTTGAAATGAGAGCCCAGGTCATGTCATGGTACCCATTCTGGGCTTTGTCGATATGAGAGCCCAGGTCATGTCATGGTACCCATTCTGGGCTTTGTCGATATGAGAGCCCAGATCATGTCATGGTGCCCATTCTGGGCTTTGTCGATATGAGAGCCCAGGTCATGTCATGGTACTTATTCTGGGCTTTGTCGATCTGAAAGCCCAGGTCATGTCATGGTACTTATTCTAGGCTTTGTCGATCTGAGAGCCCAGGTCATGTCATGGTACCCATTCTAGGAATTGTCGATCTGAGAGCCCAGGTCATGTCATGGTACTTATTCTGGGCTTTGTCGACCTGAAAGCCCAGGTCATGTCATGGTACTTATTCTAGGCTTTGTCGATCTAAGAACCCAGGTCATGTCATGGTACCCATTCTAGGCTTTGTCGATCTGAAAGGCCAGGTCATGTCATGGTACCCATTCTAGGAATTGTCGATCTGGAAGCCCAGGTTAATTTTAGAAGAAGATCCTCGGTGCAAAATGGAACCTTCGACCACCAAGCTGGCATGCGAGAGTCAAGCCACTACGCTATTACAGGTTCCGAGAAGCTGAACACTTGACAAAATGTACGCCACTTACGCGTCTATGATTGTACAACCATTAGCGATAGAATCATTAGTGTAGGACATAGCAAAACCAAAGAATATCTCTTTGCCATAAATATACGCACCAGCAATAATGACGAACGAGAAAGACACTGCAACATTCTAAACCACTCTACGCGTACATTCGTAAAAGTTAGTAAAAATTAGATCCTAATACAAATGGGAGATATTAATGCTAAACAAGGCAATAAAATAACATGAGAAGAAAGCATATCGTGGGGAAAATAGTATAGGATATATCAATGGAACAATGGATAAATAGACAGCTGAGTTGTGCTAAGAACCGACATCACTGCACTCAGGACATTCCCATACACGCTCCATCCCCTCGTTCAACAGCGAAGAGTCGCACTACTAATCGTTTCCACTGCTATCTGAAATTCTCCTGGGCTTCCCTCTCACTTTTCATATTATTCCAGAACCCCTACCGATAAACTGATAACTTCTGCATTAAAAATAGACCGATGATAGCCAATACAATGTTTCAACAATATTACTAGATGACAATGCCTGAAACCGAATAGACTATATAACAATATAGCAGCAATGAAGAACTTGCATACCAACAGTTACAACTAAGCCAAGTGCTTATTGTGATAGAGACCATAGTTGTTAGCAGCAATACTAAAAGTCAAATTCATAAAACTGATTAAAGGAACTGACATATGCCTGGGTCATTGACATTGAGGTGAGTGACTTGTAGCCGGGCTACGAGAAAAACAACCAGCCCTGAGAAATAATGGTGAGGGTAGATGGAGACCCCCAGGGTGGATGGGGCGAGAGACAGTGTATTGTTGTGTGAAGTCAGGGGACTTCAGAGGACAGTGGATGTTTGGGCTCCGAGCGGATCGGTAGTCGAAGGAGAGGAGTTAGTTAGAGAACTCCGTGCGGTGTTGTGTTGTTCTCCGGGTTGTGAATACCGGCCAAAAACCCAGTGTGGGTTGGATAGATAATGGAGGCCTGAACCCAAAGTGGGTTGGATAGTTAATGGAGTCCTGAACCCAAAGTGGGTTGGATAGTTATTGGAGGTTAGACCAAGTGTGTGGGTTGTATTGTGTGAGGTCCAGCCGTGGATAGGAGCTGGATAACTGTCTTGTGAATTTGAGATTAAGCAGGCCTTGGTAAGGCAGTGATGTGTGCGTGTTAAATCGTGAGGAAGAAATATATATATTCTGTGGATTATATTGGTTTCTGGATATAGAATTATGTTCCGTTTGTCCGTTTTCTTTCTGTATTAAAGGATTATGTGCGCAAAATCAATCTTGTTCACTGACTGATGGATGTGTACTACAGGGGTGAGTTGCATTGTGAGACAGGTGGCTATCTCTACTTACACTCCATAGTGACATACAAGGAACATTGAACCCTAGACAACAACCATGTCACTCAGTTATTATAAAGAACATTGTGACAGGAACAAATTCAGACTGATGTAATAAAATAAACTGCCGGAAGAATATTCATATAAGCGAGAAATCTGTATGATAACAGTCTAAGAAGAGATGACTCCAGATGAATAAGCCACAAAAGCTAGAGATATTCTAGTATCCTCAGCCAGTGAGATTATTCAACAACGTGGGGCTAGAAAGAAAAATTCGACAGCAAATTAAACGTTTTAACTTATCAGACAAAGAGGAGAGCAAAAAGCACCCTCCAAAAAAATATCAAATGGAGAGAAAATTACAGCCTATGAACACCTAAAAAGAGAAAAAGAAAAGAAAGGTTATGTAAGAAGAGACAAGATGCAATTCTGAAACGACCAGTGTGCAGCAATGGAAGAACATCAGAGGCCAGGACGCAAACGTGCAATGCTGAAATAACTAAACGCAATGACTAAGTCTTTTAGAACCAACACTAATGCTATAAAGGATACACGGGCGGATCCTAACATATCATCAATAACTTCTTAATAAATGGAAGAAAAAGAAAATACTACAGAGAAATATACAAACATAAAGCAGGTAAAGGCAACATGTAAACAAAGAAATACCAAAAGCGAAAGGGGAAGAACCAACAGTAAACTAAGTGAAGTGGGCAAGAAACAATCTCCCAGAAAGGGAAATCACCGGGGGGTGATAACTTCACGGCAAAGTTGATTAAAACCGGTTGTAAACAAGGTGTGAATATATGTCACGTGTTATCTAAAGAGGTTCTGGGGAACAGACATATGGCCGAATGAACTGGTGAGAGCAGTATATATTTCACTGCATTTCAGAAAATGAAAATTATCTTATGCAATAAGTCACTGTCATTGAATGTAAGAAGGAGAGTGCTGATATGCTATATAGAATATGTTTTGTAAATGAACAACTTAGAAATACCTTAAAAACAAAGGAGATGTTGTTCCTGAGACGAATATTGCTAAGTTCTTGGCCTGCCAGAGTAACTAACAACGATTGTCTGAAAGAGGCTAATGACACTAGACCAGTGGTTCTCAACCTTTTTTGGCCCATGCCCCCCCTTCACCATATTTTTAGAACGTCATTCCCCCCCCCCCCTTCCTAACAAAAATGTGGCCCGTGCCCCCCTTCACCGTATTTTCAGAACGTCATTCCCCCCTTTCATATTTCCTATCTAAAAATCCCCCACCCCTACACAGTAAACATAAAAATGGAAGGTAAATTTAATAGCATATACTAAAACAAGTCTAGACATCCACATAAAACATGATTTGTGGGTCTACTTACTTTATAAAATGAATTTTAGAAGGATGAGACGTGCATAACTGTAAAGTATGAAGGGAAAAACAATATCAAGTAATCGGTTCTTGTATTAACGCGATCTTGAAATGGTCTTCATTCCCCCCTGGAAACCTTAAAATTCCCCCCCCCCTGGGGGGAATTCCCCACCGGTTGAGAACCACTGCACTAGACCATTATATACAACAATAAGAATTAGTCAAAAAGCTTTCTTTGGTCATGTGATGAGAAACGCATTGAAGAATATCGTGACAACCGGAAAGATGAATGGGAGGAGAAGCACAGGCAGACCAAAAGAAATGACGTTGGGCGACCTGAGACGGTGGCATCGAGGACAATAATCAGCAGAGTTGATCCAGAATACCAAAGACCGTGACCTGTAGAGAGACATGGACGCCTACGTCAGCTGGCAGAGCATTTTATGATGATGATGACGACCAAAATATAGAAATATAAAGGACCATTTTAAACACCTTTATACGCATTGGGTATATGGTGTTGCTCCGTAGCTATATAGCCCAATTAGCACTCGAAGGGTGATGTGGTAAATGTCACACCCACCGCTTTTATTTCAAAAGATATTTATTGGTACCCATTTAGAACTGGGTCGACCAGTGCGTTCATGGTAATGTTTTTCATAAGTCCGTCTACATATTAATTCGAACCCACGATGACCGATGTGGTGGGTAAGCTTTCTAGACACTGCTATCGTGGCTCCCACAGCCATAAAGGTGACATTAAATTATGAAATAATCGCGTAACAATTGCCTACAGAAGTCAGTCATCTTTAATGATGTTACAAACAATAATGAGAAGACTTTATGAAATGAAGACGAAGATATAAGCATAGTACAATCTTGATTTACGAGAAATGTGATTATATGTAACTTGAGAGCAATTATAGAGAAAAGCAAGGGATACAATATAGATCTGATCTCCAACTTTATAGGTTATTTAAGAGCACTTCACTACGTGAAACGCTAACAGTTATAGAACATGTAGAAACAAATTTATTTCCGATAATATAAACACATATAACAAACCCATTCTGCAGAGAATACAAGGCAACAGTGGGAATATGTGAGGGTACAACAGATTGAATTTACATAGAACAGAAATAGATGGTTGCAGTTTGTTTCCTTGTGTGTTTAACTTCTGTACTGAACTGATCATGACAATCGTCAGAGACAATACTGACAAGAAACAATGCGATCTCTGTGTAATCGAGAGAACGTCCGATATACTGGCGACACATTATTTATTTTTATATCGACAATACAAATGGAAATTCGAAGCTGTTTAAGTTTAAGTCAGGGCAAAAATAACGGGAACAACAGAATACATAACTCAATGGGGGAAACAATGATGGCAATGGTTAAACATGTGTGTGTGTGTGTGTGTGTGTGCGTGCGTGCGTGCGTGTGTTTGTGTGTGTGTGTGTGTGTGTGTGTGTGTGTGAGTGAATTGAGAGAAATTACATACCAGGAGCTAGTTTTAAATAGTTATGTTCTCAGCTGATTACCGATGGAAATATAATGGCATAGTTTAACAGAAGAACAAACATTGCTATGTGACAACTAAAGCAATTAAGAAAGTTATAGATTGGAACAGGTAGAGCAATAAAAAATTACGGATGAATAAGATCATGAATATTTGCTGTAGTTCCAGTATGGGTGTGAAACTTGAGAATATAAAAGAAATACCTGAAAATCAAATAACTGGCATGGGAATATAAACGTTACACAAGAACATAAAAATGCGTTGGACGAAAAAGAAAACAAACGCATCTACCCTACAAGAATCCAATACTGGGGAAGATAGATTGGATGTTCAGACAAACAACATTGAGGAAAATTAAATATTTTGGACATGTAAAAAGACTTTAAAGTCTAGATAAGATCATTGTAGATGTAAAAAAAAAATACCAGAGAGGCGGCGACGAGAAAGTCCACAACGTAGATTAATTCAAGCTACGATAGATAATTTACACATCTATTTTTTTCGCATATCCTTTATAGGACATCGTTGTCAACATCAGCATCTTCAAGCTGATTGTTGATTTCTTGGCATGATTACGCTCATTAGTTTGCCACTGCTTTCTGGGCGACCGGCTCTCACACCTCATAAGTTACCAACGAGGCGAGAAACGCTACCGATTTTCGCGCAGGTTACGTGCCTCAAGTGGATATACGAGATTACGGAGAAAGACGTTAAACTCTAGGCCGGGGAGGGCGGCACATCACAGAAACAAATTCCGGAAATTCGGTATATAATAGGTATTTCGAAAGACTGTCCAAGGGGATAAGTTTAGCACAGGATGAACGGGGTTGGGCGGGAGGAGGGGGGAGAATAGTCAGACAGACATATCCACAAACAGACATACCGACAGACAGACATACAGGTATAAAGATAAATAGTCAGACAGTCAGATATATAGGTAGGTAGGTAAGTAGGTAGTTATGTAAGTAGGTAGGTAAACTTGCCAGTTGTCGCGGTGGTTTCCAGGTTATATCTCCTTATAATATGCCACCACAAGACCGTCCACGCCTAATTTATCGAATCAGTTTACGGTTTTCATCGTACAGTTATTAGTCGCCTCTTATTTCTATGGCAGTCGCCGTGGCTAGACGATTGTCACATGTTCGATTCCCATTATGTCGGATTCGATATGGATGCCAGGAAATGCCTTGGAAAGTAAAGCAACCGGCGTGATAACGACCACATCACCCATTAAGACCAGATTGGTCTATAATAAGTATTGATCCAGCACCATATTTCAGTGTAAATTGTTATTTACTGACCTATATGTTTGTATCTCTGACTATCTTACGGTTGTTAATAGTACTAATCAACAATGAGTGTACTTAGAAAAACAGAGATAAGTTTGATCCGAAGACAATGGTTGGTGGCCCTGGGGCGGTCACGGCAGACAAATATTAGTTTCCTTTTCGTGCCAGGGCATACGGGTGTACGAGGAAATGAACATACTGACAGGCTTGCGGGTAAGGCTATTGAGGAAGGAGGCGAGCCATAGTTCAGGCTGATATTCTGAAAGCTCTACGAAACATAAGACTTTTGCGAGAACCAAATGATGACTGAAAATACAACCTTGGTCAGACTGCGAGAACAGCAAATGAAAAGATGTGTGACCAGACAAAGAACACTATGCAGGACGCAAAGAAGATTAATAAGCCAACACCGAACTGGTGTATTCAGCCGCTACACGCTGCAGGATTTACTGAGGAGGAGATCTGATCACTTATGTACTGAATGGTTCGATGTGCAATGAGGATGATCTGTCGACTAACTAACTAACCAGTCAACACCTAAAGTTAATGTCTCGCGTTGTTTTATATTAAGACTCAACTTGATGGACACCCTGTATATATAACAAAATTGCTGCTGATATTTAAAGACCTTGTAGCGATTCACATACGGGTTTTCAAGAAGATCCCCAAAGCAGCTTTGGCTGAACGTGGGCTCGCAAATGCATTTCACGCGCTCACGAGCACATTCAGGTTTGTGCATTGCCCGGAAATGATGAAAGTGATTGCGTTGAGTGTGATCAATTGGGGTCACGTGAGGGGAGAGAGGTGTGAAAATATTCAAAATTTCATCGTGTCCTCATCTTCACGTTGACCTGGCTGAGTAACCTGTGGAAGATGTTTCTAGATAACTGGCTATTTCATCATCATCATGCGTCATGCCGATAAGCTTAGGCGATCACGTTTCGCCATCTCACGCGAATTATGGATCAGCTCTGAGATTCTGTCTCGATTATGCTATGTGGCCAGAATATCTAGACATTTATCTCTCTGCTTTCCCTGTCTCTTCTTCCCTCAATCTGGCCAGTTGTCACTATGTTCTACAGTGAATCTCTCCTCATTACGTGCCCAAACAATGTTGACAGTCTACGGTTAATTTCTCTAATCAGTTTACCCTTTTTATGTGTTTCTTGTACTAGCAACTTACGCTATCCATACAAGTGACATCAATAACAATAATTAACTGGGGTTAATAACAGGAATTGCGTTACTAACTGAATTAACTCTACATATCGCGTCCCGTTTCATTTATTTATTTTCCTTGAACAGCCAAAGTGAGTAATCTGGACATTTAGAGGGTGGCTTAGTTGCAAAGACTACTCACCTCCTATATCAGAAAGAGACAGTCATTATTTTTATTGGTCACATTATAAGAAGGCAAAATACTCAAACATCTGTTAACCGGAAAGATTTGTGGAAAGAGAAATAGAGGAAGACAGACAGAGAGAGAGTGAGAGAGAGAGAGAGAGAGAGAGAGAGAGATAGAGAGAGAGAGAGATAGAGAGAGAGAGATAGAGAGAGAGAGAGAGGTAGAGAGAGAGAGAGAGAGAGAGAGAGAGAGAGAGAGAGAGAGAGAAAATGCTTGACAGTCTTATGTCATAGCACGCAGTGAACTCAACAGATGAATTAATCCATGCTATCGGAGACCACAGTTTGTGTCGAAGCATAATTGCCATGCCAGTCTTCACGTCACTTGATGATGATGCTTTATATGTTGTGTTCGGTACAAGTTTTTAATTTTCAATCAAAGCATGGGAGTTCAACGTCTGCCTCACAAGACGCATTTGTGTATACTATATGACCATACCACGTGGCCAAGCCATCCAGGTATTTACTTCTCTGCTTTCCCCCTCATTCTCGTTATCCATTCCCCTCAATCTCGCCAGTTGGCACCAAGTTTTCTAATTTATTTCTTCTAATAAAGTGCCCAAAAGTCTGTGACTGTCTATGTCTAATTGTTCTAATCAGTTTAGGTTTTCATTTACTTTTGTAGCACGTACTCGATGGTTTTTCTTTCTGTCCATGGCATTCTTTTTATTTTCTTCAGACACCACTTTTCCACAGCCATCAGATGTTTTTCAGCTTGTCTGCTCATTGTCCACGGGTCATACCGCAATACAGCCATCTGAGAAAGATACATAGTTGCCGGCTAAACCCGTGTTCTCAGTGAGATTTGCAAACAATATCAAACAACAATAAGGACCATTATGGCTAAAATTTACACGACTACTAAATAATAAACAATGCTTGTACATAACCACCACTTCAAACAAATCCCGCACACATCAGCAATATATAATCTTAAAAGCCATGTACTTCTGCGGAAATATCTTCTTTAAACCTCCTTAAGCCAAATATTTAGATGTGCAAGCCATTTCGCCAAAATTGCGAGCATTATGTGCTACAGATGTTTCCACTTTAGCTCCTCAAGAACGGTGCCCACGGCTAAAGCGTTTTCATTGTCAGAACATTAAAGACAGAAAAAAAAATAGACACGATGAAATTAAGCTTCGTTATTTTTCTCTAGCTTCTCGTATATTTTAGATGACAACAGGCGTGTTCAGAAGAAGTGCAAAAGTGTGTAAACTGGGCGTGTGATATACACGGTAATGGACTGGGGGAAATGTAAAGGGTGGTGCGGAGCCCCGTTAAGATTTCAGCTACGGTAATGTTTTACAATGCTTTTGTTGTTGGGGGACTAACTGAGGTTACTAAAATAGCATGAGAAATAATTTCACATGTATTAATCCGCACTCATAGCTCGTGCGTTGGTGTAATGGCTAGGACAGAATGCTGACACGGCATAAGAGGGATTGGACGATGGTTTGATGCTTGCACTCGGCGTTCACAACGTGGGACAAAGACTATTTTCTCCGTGCACTCTAGCCTAAAATATGTGATAGCCCTATAGTGGGTTCACAAATGTTTGCCTTCATTCACGTTATTTTTAAAAAGTACTTGTTTATTTGTTATGAAATTTTTTCTGCCGTCTGATATTTACTCCCACCCAAGGAACGTGTCTTTGATAGATCCAAAAGCAACTGAAATCATGGAAAGCAGCGAAATTTATTTGATGTTATGGAGAAAATGTATCGAGTTCATTCACCCTAACGTCAATTCGAGTAACACTTCTTTCCACCATGTGACGTGCTTCTCATAAGGAAATTCACGTGCACCGAGGAGAATATTCATTATTGAACGACGCTTGACGGCAGAAGTGGAAGATGATGATGATGATGATGATGATGATGATGTTTCCATGAGCCCTCTCTCGGCCTGCCTATTTTACTCAAGAGGAAAGGCAACACCATTGTGTCTGCAACAAAACACTCTGCGGATGCTGCCGGACCAGCAGAGAATTGCTTTAACTGTCCGTCTGTCGCAGCTTCAATACTAGACCAGTTGCCAACCATGGCTTAGGGCTGGTCTGCCATGCTATGACATTTAGTCTTTAGGTTGCATTTCCTCGCAGTAGGGTAAGGCGTGTACCCTTCCAATCGCCATCCTCCGCCGCCCGACGCCGTTGGCATAATATGGGACGCCGTGTTTGGTGAGCGCCGTCCAAAATTCAGCTTTAACAGAAAGCAGGTAGTATAGTCAATGAGTGAGTCAGTCATATGTGGCTTAGATAATACAGAGGAAGAATATCCATATTTCTGGAAATTGTCACGAAACATGGAAAACTTTAAAACGTCGCGACGTCGGGCACTTTTATAGGAGAACACACCTAAAGAACATAATGGATTACTGGTATACAAATCGACAATCTAAATTCTATTGGTGTGACGAGAGCAGGTATAACCTGCAAAAGGTGCTGACAAAAGGAAGGCTAGAGAGAACGTGCGACCAATAATCATCAACGAGTGCCTAGCTAGCTGGCGTAGGCGTTCACGTCTGTCGACAGATCTCGGTGTATGGTTCTCTGGATCAACTCTGCTGATGATATTCCTCTATGGCCCCGTATACGTCCATCCAGCCGGCTCCATGGCCGAGGGGTTAGCAGCTTTCTCCGCTAACCCCGAATACTCTCGTCACGTGATGCGACGAGAATTAGCAGTGGTTCGAATCGCAAAAGTGACTTATGAGAGTATGGAGCCGGTCGCTCAGAAAGTCGTGGCGTGCTGATGAGCGTAATCTAGCCTAGGAATCAACATACAGCTGAAAGATGCTGGTGTTGACCGCAATATCCTGAAACAGGATGGAAACGCGGAAAAAAAAAAAAAAAAAAAAAAAAAAAAATACGTCCATCCAGCATAATTTCTCTTTGTCTGCCTCTGCCTCTCTTCGCCTTGATCTTTCCCGTCGACACGATGTTCTTCAACGCCTATCTTTCTATATCACATGATCAAAGAAATCTGATTGTTATACATGAGACCTTGGAAATCCTCCACCAAGAAAAAAGATGCTGAACAATTTGACATCGTGGCAGCATGGATGAAAACGAGTATAGGAAATGATCGACAACACGCGAGATAGCATTGAAAAAAAGTGTAAGTGTAAATAAATATGTTTTTGATATGTAGACCATATGGTGGATTTGATGGAAGATGTGACACAGATTGTATAGGGAAGTTGATGGTTGATATGACACATAAAGGTTGTATGCTGATAGATGATGTAGGATGTGACACATATTGTGTGTAATGTGATAGATGATTTGATATGGGACACAGATTGACTGTATTGTTATAGGTGGTGGGATATGTGACACAGCTTGACTGTACAGTGATTGGTAATTGGAGATGTTACACTTATAGAATGCATAATGATAAATGATTGGAGATGTGACACAGATTTACTGCATGGTGATTGGTGATTGGAGATGTTAAACAGATTGACTGCATAGTGATAGGTGATGTAGGATGTGACGCAGATTGACTGCATAGTGATAGGTGATGGGAGATGTGACAAAGAGATGCTACACATTGAAATATGACGGACTACTAGACACGTAGAAGTCACTATGGATATCTGAAGAAGATGTGACATGCAGAGGCTACATGGTGACATCTGATGTAAGATTTGAAATAGAGAGGCTATAAAGTGACACCTGATGGAGAATGTGACACAGAGATGCTACATTGTGATATCTGATGATAGATCTCACACAGAAAGATTATGTAATAATATCTAATGGAAGATGAGACACAAAGAGGATACACAAAGTGGCATAATATGGAAAATGTGACACAGAGAGGCTAGATTGTGATATTTCGTGGAAGATGTGACACAGAGAGTTTACACAGTCACATTTCAGGGAAGATTTAAACGGACAAGTTACACCAGTGACATTTGATGGAGGATGTCAACATGTCAAGAGAGAAGCTACACCAGTTACACCTAATGGAAGATCTGACTACATAGAGGCTAGAAAGTGACATATTATGGAAAATATGACTATATAGAGTCTATGAAGTGACATTTGATGGATGATGTGACTACAAAGAGGTTGCACAGTGACATCTGATCGAAAATGTGATAAGGGGACAAAGACAAAAATAATTATATATATATAAATTTTTTCTTAAGAATAAACAACACCACCAAAATAGCCACATAAACACGAAAATCTGTTTATTGAAAGGTTACATATGGTCTGTTCGATCGTATGAATGCCAGTGATGGACGCTAAATAAGAACCATACTGAGGGTGTGGTCTTCAATAAGTATGTTGATAATAACCAAAGCAGACACAAAAACAACGCCGGAAGCGTTACTCGATGAAACACGTAAGACAATAATGAACAGACAAATGAAATACTTGCCATACATTAACAGATGCGATGTATTAGAGAAAAAGTATGTGTGGTAGAACTTACTAGGCACGCGAAGCTAGTAATGGCGTGGGAAGATATGGTTAGACAGCAAACACTGCTGGGCAGCAGGCAATAATGAATGAAGCACAGAGTCATTAAAAGATAGGATGGCTGGGGAGGATTGTCGGGTTCTGATGGGGAGGATTGTCGGGTTCTGATGGGGAGGATTGTCGGGTTCTGATTGCTAATGGCTGCTTCAGACCAGGTACCGGAAGTATATGTCATAACCGAAGTAATAGACGCATCTATTAAAGTCTTAAATATCACGGAAATATGTCGACAAATGAGAGGTTTATGAAGGATGTTTAATATTAGAGAGAAAGTGTGAAAGAGATAGGAAAAGACGGAAAGAAAGAAAGAAAGAAAGAAAGAAAGAAAGAAAGAAAGAAAGAAAGAAAGAAAGAAAGAAAGAAAGAAAGAAAAAAAAAAAAAAAAAGAGCTACTCCAGAACAGAGATATATCATACCTTCCGGTTCCTCTGAAAGAATGAACGAATGACACAAACTTTATTTTCAAAAATAAATAAATAAATAAATAAATAAATAAATAAAGCAAGGAAGAAAGAAAGAAAGAAAAAAAGAAAGAAAGAAAGAAAGAAAGAAATGTTAACATTACATTACCATCGAATCATGCTGTAAATAGTAGAACTTACATTACCCGAGACATTAGGGCTAGTTTTCAGCAAATTTATAGTGCTGGAAACATACCAGTACAACTGTAAACACCTTTTTATGCGCCTTGAAACTTAATTGATATACGAGGGTAAGTTAATAAGTGAGTCACAAATGGCTGTAGAAAAATAACTAAATATGATAACAACTTGACACCAGTTTATTTTTATACATACATTGTCCCTTTATTCCTCAACATAACTTCCATCAACATTGATGCACTTATCCCATCGTTTTATCAGTCCTCCTTAACCGGCTGCATAGAACTTTGCTAGCTCCATATTTTTATAGAACAATGGACATATGTTTGATGATATGGTAAAAATACAGCAGGCCGCTTTTACTTTCCTGACATTGTCCAGGTACCCATGTTTGGCTGTGTTGACCTGAAAGCTCAGATAATTTTTGTTTTTAAATCAGCGTCTATGGGTATTCGAATACATGGCCACAGGGCCAGCAAAGAAACGTATTAACCACTGCACCACTTTGGCTTCTTGGATGTGTCCAGCCCACAACAAGAATAACGATAAGTAACTATTATATTCATATTTTCATGTAGTGTTTTTCAAATAATTGTTTCGGTTGTTTTTTTTTCTGTACTGACGAACGCTTTGGCCGCAACATCCATTTGGTTACTTGTGCTGTGTTCTAGTAAAGCTAGCCGTCTGCTAATCGTTTTTTGTTATTTTTGATTTTTGTTGTTGTTGTTTTAAGACCTTGACTCTCTGAAAGTTAGAATGTCTTTCCCAGATAACTAATCCCAATACCAAACATCTACTAGTACTCATTTTAGGCTGTATCGACCTGGAAGCTATCAATCAATCATGTGACATGCCGGAAAGCGTGGGCGGTCATGATTCGCCATTTCACTCGATCACCAGAGTCGTGGATCAGCTCAGTGTTCCTGTCTCGTCCATGCCATGTGGCCAAGCCATCCAGGTATTTTCCTCTCGGTCTTCCTCTTGGTCTGTTCCCTTCGATCTTGCCAGCTGTCACTAAGTTCTCCAGTCCATTTCTTCTCATAACATGTCCAAAAAATTTTGACTGTCTACGTCTAATTTCTCTAATCAATATACGATTTTCATTTGTCTCTTGTAGTACTTGGTCATTGGTTTTTCTATCTGTCCATGGTATTCTTTGCATTTTCCTCAGAAACCACATTTCTGCAGCCATCAGATGTTTTTCTGCTTGACTGCACATTGTCCAAGTTTCACATCCATACAAAAGAACAGGCTCTATGTATCCCCTCAACACTCTTTTTCTCGTTTCAATTGACATCATTTTATTGGTCAGAATGTTTTTCATCTTGCTAAAGTCTACTTTCGCAATGGCAATTCTTGTTCTAATCTCTTCAAGGCATCTGCCATCAGATGTTATGACTGTTCGGAGATAATTGAACCGATTCACTTGTTGAAGAATATTCCCATTTACTTGTATATTACATTGTGGTACTTCGTTCTTCCTAGTGACGACCATAACCTGTGTCTTCCTACAATTTAATTCCAACCCCAGCTGCTCACTGTGTACATCAACAGCGTCTACTAATTGTTACAGATCCTGTGCATTGTCTGCAATCAATACTGTACCATCTGCATATCTAATGTTATTTATGTTTCGTCCTCCAATGCTGATTCCATTTAGGTCTTCTACATTTCTGAAAATATTTTCACTGTATAGGGAAAAAAGATCTGGAGACATTACACATCCCTGCCTAACACCTCTCTTAATAGGTTGGTATTGTCCTACTTCATTATCAATCCTTATGGCAGCTTGTTGTTTCCAATATATGTTTTTTATAAGTCTAATGTCTTTTCCATCAATTTTTAGATCTGCAAGCATATCCAAAATGTTGACATGTCTAACTCTATCAAAAGCCTTTGTGTAGTCAATAAAGCAAAGATGTATATCCTTGTTTACTTCTAAAGCACGTTCAATAACTGTTGGAAGCTATATCCACTTTAAAAACACCACACACAAAAAATCAACCTCAATGGGGGTTCGAACATATGGCCATCGGTCCGGTTGGAAAACGTCCCAGTCACTGCACCAAGGCTCCCTGAAACTGACCAGCTCTTTGCCCAATCACCAATCCTTTCAGATTAAACCAGGCTTGGTAAACACCACATATAACCCTAGCGTCAATCTGGTTAACACGACTTGTAACCATTTCCAATCACTTGTAGTAAATGAGGTATCATAAAAGCCATTTCTGAAAGCTCGATTGCACAACTTCCTTTCTCCTAAGTCAATGAAACATCAGGTGCAAGCAACGCTTTAGTTCCAATGTTAGAGCGCTGAAATTTACTGCAAAAATTATTCATGACAATCAAACAACTGAACTCCTCTCTCTCTCTCTCTCTCTCTCTCTCTCTCTCTCTCTCTCTCTCTCTCTCTCTCTCTCTCTCTCTCTCTCTCTCCTCTCTCTCTCTCTCTCTCTCT
>OY992889.1:85309646-85384646 GCA_963921405.1 Cepaea hortensis | reverse complement strand
TCCCACTTTCTCTCTGAAAAATTCCTCTCTCTCTCTCTCTCTCTCTCTCTCTCTCTCTCTCTCTCTCTCTCTCTCTGCCTCTGTGTGTGTGTGTGTGACTCTCCCTGTTTCTCCCTTTCAATCTCTTTCTGGCTCCTACTTTATCTTTCTCTCTCTCTGTCTCTCTCTATCTTCTCTCTCTCCTTCTCTCTCTCTCTGTCTCCCTCCCACTCTCTCTCCCTCTCTCTCTTCCCTCTCTCTCTTCCCTCTCTCTCTCTCTCTCTCTCTCTCTCTCTCTCTCTCTCTCGTCCTCATTGTTACTTCATTGTGACCGTGTTATATCCTTCTGTTCCTGTTCAATTGCCGCTGACCTTGACACTCACGTTGACATACTACTGCCAACCTTTGGTCACCATGACCCCTATCTCACACGATATGTTAACAGTTCTTGCGTCAACTACTTCAGAAAGCAAAGTATGTTTCAAGATCATTAGTCCACTCCGTCTGTTAGTAGAGACATGCACAAAAAATGTGTACATTCTAGTAAATTGATTTATAACCTCCAACAAATTCCTTCTTGGGTTTGGAAATACATATTTGTTGCAGACAAGCGTTTACAAATTGAAACAGGTAAATCGATTGACGTTATGGGATATCACTGTAAAACACAACCTATCAATATGGCAATCGGCTTAAAATACGACTATTCATAACATAACCAATTATAAGACCAACATTTATAATATGACTACTTATAAGACCACCATTTATAACATGGCCATTTATAATACCACCATTTATAACATGACCATTTCTTAGACCAACATTTATACCATGACCACCTATAAGACCACCATTTATAACATGGCCATTTATAATACCCCCATTTATAACATGACCATTTATAAGACCACCATTTATAACATGACCACTTATAAGACCAACATTTATACCATGACCACCTATAAGACCAATATTTATAACATAACCACTTATAAGACCAACACTTATACCATGACCACTTATAAGACCACCATTTATAACATGACTATTTATAAGACCACGATTTATAAGACACAATTTTTAACTGACCACTTATAAGACAACAATTTATAACATGACCGCTTATAAGACCAACATTTATAACATGACCACTTTTAAGACCACCATTTATAATATGACCATTTATAAGACCACCATTTATAACATGACCATTTATAAGACCACCATTTATAAGATAACGATATAACTGACCACTTATTTATAAGATAGCAATTTATTACTGACCACTTATAAGACCACTACTTATAAGACAACAATTTATAACATGACCAATTATAAGACCACCATTTAAAAGATAACCATTTATATCATGCCCACTTGCAAGATGACCATTTATAAGACGACCATCGATATGACGACCATTTATAAGGTGACCATTTATAAAACGATCATTTATAAGACTGCCATTTATAAAACGCCATTTATACGACGACCACTTAAAACACAACAACATTTCTCTGTATAATAGAGAAAATAAAGATTTGGTCGAAAATACTAGGCACAAGAAAAAAATAATGACGTGTAAGGATACATGTGGGCGTCTGAGACTGCTGGGCAGGAAATAATTATGTCACGAGGTCAACTTCATTAAATTATAAGATGACAGGAATGATTGGCGGGTGGTGATTGTTAAAGTCTGCCTCGGACCTGGCACCGGAAGTATATGTCGTCAACGAAGTCATAGACAGTCAATAAGAGTTTATAATATTAGTAGCATATTTCAACAAATTAGAGGTTTATAGAAGATGTTTAACAAGAGAGAGAGAGAGAGAGAGAGAGAGAGAGAGAGAGAGAGAGAGAGAGAGAGAGAGAGAGAGAGAGAGAGAGGGGGGGGGAGAGAAAGAAAGAAAGAAAGAAAGAAAGAAAGAAAGAAAGAAAGAAAGAAAGAAAGAAAGAAAGAAAGAAAGAAAGAAAGAAATGCAAGTAGTAGACATGAGAGGAACCTGGGTGAGGGGGTGGGGGGATGTAATACCTCACAGTTTCGAGGTAGGTGTAGAGATAGTCACATGACAGACACATCAAATAGTGAGTGCAAATATACTGAAGAACAACCAGAAAACACACAATCTATGTATAAAAAATGCAGGAATTATCTGACTTTAGACGGTATACAGCAAGCAGTTGTCTGAAAACAACAGAAGAGAAAATATACAGACACTATAATTGAAATATCGACAGAACATATACAAGAGCCATATGATGATGAAGGTAGATAAGAAACAAACAATTACGATCAATGTGAAGGGCCGCCGATGCTGAAAGCAGAAACTGAAGACGCTAAAAACATATGAAGAAAGGTAAATTCCTAGGGCCAGATAACATCAGTTTCGAAGAAATTGAAGCTGGTGGTGAATCGGGTATAGAAATGATAACAAACTTGCTAAATGATACGAGGCTAAGTTAATACGCAAGTCACAAATGGCTGTAGAAAAATAACTAAAGATGATAACAACTTGAAACCTGTTTATTTGTGTACATACATTGTCCCTTTATTTCTCAACATCATTTCCAACAACATTGATGCACTTATCCCATTGTTATATCAGTCCTCCCAAACCGACTGCATAGAACTGCGTGCTTTGTTTTCATTGACATACCATCCCACAGCTTTACGGGACAAACATTTGTCAGCATAAACAGGGAACCCACCTTGGCGGGAGACATTTCGCGAATGACGCCAAAGTTGAATGTGAAGTGAAAACATGGTATTAGAAAACAGAGCACGCAGTTCTATGCAGCCGGTTGGAAAGGACTGATAAAACAATGAGATAGGTGCATCAATGTTGGTGGCAATAATGTTGAGAAATAAAGGGACAATGTATCTATAAAAATAAACTGGTTTCAAGTTACTATCATATTTAGTTATTTTTCGACAGCCATTTGTGGCTTATTGATTAATTCACCCTCGTATTTACAACAGTGGATGTATAATACCTGATACCTTCTTGACATCCATTTTAACAGCTCAACCAAAGAAATCTGGTGCAGCGGATTGTGGAGAGCAATGCACAATTACTAATTAAACTGTAAAGTTAGTTAGTTAGTTAGTTAGTTAGTTAGTTAAATAGTTAGTTAGTTAGTTAGTTAGTTAGTTAGTTAGTTAGTTAGCAGGTCTTAGTCAGATATGACTGAGCTACCGTATAACAGTAGACGGTACTACCTGGTTTCTGTTAGCGCCGAACGTTGGGCGGCGCTTACCAAACCCGACACCCCACATTGTGCCAACGGCTTCGGGCGGAAGAGCGCAATTGGGAGGGTACAAGCCTTACCCTGGTGCGAGGAAATGCAAGCTAAAGACAAAATTGTCATGGCAGGGCAGACCAGGCCCTAAGCCTTGGTTGGCGACTGGTCTAGGATCGAAGCTCCGACAGGCGGACAGTTAGAGCATTGCTTTGCTGATCCGGCAGCTTCTGCAGCTTGTCTTGTTCCAGATGTAGGGGTGTTACCTTTCCTCTGGAGTGAACTAGGCAGGCCGAGAGAGGGATCATGCTGCATGGGCAACACATGATCTCTATATTTTAGCCCAGGCTTTGTGCTATGGAGAGGCAATAACTCCATCCCTGGTCTTAACTGGTCTCGGAATCAAAGCGAGAGGCAACTGTTACGGGTTATAAGTCCTTGTCAGTTGGCGTAGACATGGGGCGCCACGCGTTGCCTCTGACGGTGGGAGACACCTATAGGTGTCACTGATCAGCTACCGCCCGCCTCAAGCTGGGCACCCCCCAGCCAATTGGGTGCTGATCCGCCACAGCCTGCCTGCTTCAATGGGTGCTTGGGGCTAGGACAAAATCTGAATCGCAGGCTGTAAAACCAATGCACCAGGTACAAACAAAAATATAAATAGAAACCTCAAGCTACAGCTTGCAACCTGGAACGTGAGAACCATGTGTCCAGGATTTTCCACTGACTTGACCAATATTGACGATGTGAGAAAAACGGCTGTGATTGATGCCGAACTCAATTGTCTTAACATTGATATTGCTGGCCTGCAGGAGACTCGCCTCGCTGAGGAAGGGTCACTCAGGGAAAACAACTACACCTTTTTCTGGAAGGGTAAAGGGCAGGCAGAAAAAAGGCAACATGGTGTGGGCTTTGCAGTGAAGAATTCGCTACTGAGAATGATTGAAATTCCAGCAGGAGGAAATGAAAGACTATTATCCCTGCGCTTGGCAACCTCTTGTGGGTTTGCCACCATTATTACTGCATATGCACCGACACTCGATTCCTCTGATGATGTGAAGGATTTGTTCTATGAGGAGTTAGACTCTGTGATCAAGGCAGTTCCAAAATCCGACTACATTTATATGCTCGGTGATTTCAATGCTCGTGTGGGCAAGGACTCGAGTTCATGGCCAGTGTGCCTTGGAAAATACAACATCGGTCGCATGAATGAAAATGGGCAAAGGCTGCTGGAGCATTGCACCAGTAATGACCTATGTATTACAAACTCTTTTTTTAAAACAAAAGAGATGCATAAGGTCACATGGAAACATCCAAGATCCGGCCATTGGCACCAGCTGGACTTCATCATCACACGGAGACAACATCTGAACCATATATCATTGACTCGTAGTTACCACAGTACTGACTGTGATACGGATCATTCTTTGGTTGTTGCAAGGGTTAGACTGAGACCAAAGAGAATCTACACAGCTAAACACAAATCTAGCCCCAGGATTAATATTATTAACACTCATGATCCTGAAAAGTGCTTTCAGTTTCAACAGCAACTTGAAGACGCTTTCACTGATACACCAGAAAATTGTACAGTAAATGATAAATGGAATAAACTTAAGGAAACTCTTTGTAAAACTGCCGTAAAGGTTTACGGCACTGTGGATCATAAGAGGCAGGACTGGTTTGCGGCCAACAGCGAGACTCTGCAGCCCTTGATTGATAAGAAGAAGAAAGCTCTCTTAAGAAACAAGGAAAGACCAACGCGTAACACTCTGAGTGAGCTAAGGCAAGCTAGGAAGGATGTGCAAAAGGCTGCCAGGCAGTGTGCAAATGATTATTGGATCAAGTTATGTGAGTCCATTCAAATCGCAAGTGATAAGGGAGACATAAGAAGCATGTATGAAGGAATAAAGAAAGCCTGTGGTCCAGTGATCAAAAGAAGTGCACCATTGAAAACCTTGACTGGAGAAGTCATCACTGATAAGAAACAGCAGATGGACAGATGGGTAGAGCACTATTTGGAGCTTTACTCAAGTGAGACCAAACTAGCGGATAATGCCCTCAACGCCATAGAGGCTCTACCAACTCTTGACCACCTGGACACACTTCCCACCATAACAGAAGTTAAGTGTGCTATAAATGGACTTGCATCTGGCAAGGCTCCAGGTAAGGATGGGATTCCAATAGAGGTTATCAGGAGTGGGCAAGACACACTCACTATACAGATCCACCAGCTAATAGAGCTATGCTGGCGTGAAGGACAAGTCCCACAGGATTTCAAAGATTCAAGCATCATAACACTGTACAAGAACAAGGGCGATCGGAGCGACTGCAACAACTATAGGGGTATCTCACTTCTGTGTATTGTTGGAAAAGTATTTGCCAGAATTGTTCTGCGCAGACTTCAAGTCCTAGGAGATCAAGTCTACCCCGAATCACAGTGTGGCTTTCGACAGAACCGGTCTACCACTGATATGATATTCTCATTGCGACAAATGCAAGAAAAATGCCGTGAACAGAATCAACCACTGTTTATTGCCTTCATCGACCTCACAAAGGCATTTGATTTGGTCAGTCGTGAGGGTCTGTTCAAGGCACTAAAGAAGATTGGCTGCCCACCAACTCTTCTGTCCATTGTGGAATCGTTCCACACAGGCATGAAGGGTATAATCAAGTTTGATGGTGCAACTTCTGAAGAATTTGAAATCAAGAGTGGAGTTAAGCAAGGTTGTGTACTAGCTCCCACCCTCTTTGGAATATACTTTTCACTTCTACTGAAATATGCATTTCGTGATCAGGATCGTGGTATATACATTCACTCACGCTCAGATGGCGGCCTCTACAATGCTCAGAGATTGAAGGCTAAGACCAAAATTAGGAGGGTACTGATCAGAGAGTTGCTTTTTGCAGATGATGCTGCAGTTACGACCCACTCAGAGGAAGAATTGCAATGTCTACTATCTGCATTCTCCAATGCTTGTTCTGAATTTGGTTTAACAATTAGCAAAAAGAAGACACAGATTATGTCACAAGGTGCACATGGGGTACCATCAATCTTTATTGACGACGCCGAACTAGAGATAGTAGACCATTTTACATATCTAGGATCGGTGGTAAATAGCAAATTATCCCTAGATCAGGAAATCAACATCCGGATTGGTAAGGCAGCAACAACAATGAACAGGTTAAGAAAAAGAGTCTGGGAGAACAGGAAGCTTACTGCCAAAACAAAAGTCCTTGTCTATCAAGCCTGTGTCCTTAGTACTCTTCTCTATGGCAGTGAAACCTGGACAACTTACTCACACCAAGAGAACAATTTAAACAGCTTTCATATGCGGTGTCTGCGAAGAATTCTTGGTATTAAGTGGCAAGACAAAATCACAAATACTGAAGTATTGGAAAGATCAGGTTGTGTGACAGTTTATTCCATGCTCAGTCTTCGTAGACTTAGATGGATAGGACATCTTAGGCGGATGGATGATGGTAGAATACCAAAGGATATCTTTTTTGGTGAATTACAGATGGGTAAGAGATCTCAGGGTCGGCCTCTACTACGATACAAAGATGTGTGTAAGCGGGACATGATTGATACAGGCATTGATAATGCACATTGGGAGCAAGTCGCCGCTGAACGTGTTGCATGGAGGGCAAATATCAGAAATGGAATAAAGTCAAAGGAGAAAATTATTGCAGAAAAGTCACACGCCAAGCGTTTGAGACGTAAGATGGTGCATGATGGTGGAAATGACCACGTGTTCACATGCACCCACTGTGAACGGACATTTACAGCGCAAATTGGCCTTATCAGTCACACTCGCTACCGCCATAGTTAAAAGTTATTATGCCTTTTTAAAGCACAAACTATCGTCTGTCAAGACGGCAAGGTGCCAATGTATGTAGTTAGTTAGTTAGTTAGTTAGTTAGTTAGTTAGTTAGTTAGTTAGTCAGTCTAGGTTCCAACTTCACGGCAAAGGGTCGTCCCCATTATGCTTCGTTCCTGTGCCAGTGAATTTCACACAAAATGCTCCCCACTGCCCGATGTGAAAAGTGGAACAGAGAGGAGTCTCGGCAAGCCAACAGCCCGCACAGGTACACTGTGCATAATCCCGCCGCCAGAATGCCAACACAAAAGTCTTCCACGAAAAATACAGTTCATCGTCGATGGAATAGGCAGTCACCAGAAAAGCCTTTATTGACCCAGGTTTTATCCCACAATGCTCGGTCTCTTTCCGCAGGGCGACCCGCCGAAAGTGCCACACAAAGCACGAACTCCGTAGCTCCAGCGACGACTCCCAGCGGAGTCTCCTGAAAAATGCACTCGTGAACCGAAAAGGCAAACCAGTCAATTCAGCGACAGCCGGCCATTGTTCGGAACATGCAAGCAACAGCGTTCAAATGTAAAAGCATTCAAAACGAATCTCACAGCTCACAGGGTCGCCACGCAGTCACTCAGTAGCAGGGCGACGAAACCATGTATTACCAGTCCAACATGAGGAAAATGAGAATGCAAACCGCAGCCACAAGCATAAACGCACCAGAGGACTAAACTGTAAAGAGCCATGTGACTAAAATACTAATTAGAATTATAATGAGAATGAAAATAAATACAATTAAACGAGAAATTGGAGATGAGCAGTGCTGATTTTAACATTGCCAGAAAGAATGATTGAAATGAACATAGATCTATCATCATCAATAAGTTAGGTGCTGTCTTCACAAACAAGGATGGCTGCAATGAGTCTCCAACCCTGTCTCTCGCTGTGAATGTACATTCTGTCAGATTGTTGTTCGTCCATCTCTCGTTGTTATCTTCCCACTTGTATCGTTGCCTACCTCTTGCTCGCTTGCCTTCATCCTTACCCTCCAGGATGGCTTGTATAAGAGTGTTATGTGTTTTAACATAGCCGAAATATTTCACTTGCCTTTTTTTTATTTCTGTCATCAACTCCCCGTTCATTCCCAATCTTTCTCGAATCTCTGTATTTGACTGTATTTGATCCACATCTCCATGGCCTCTATTCGACTTTCTATTTGCTTGTTCATTGTCTATTTTACATAACATATGACAATTCTAATTTTTCGTTACTCTACTTCTATTACAGCTATCAATACTTATAAACGTGCTTATGTATTGTTTGACGAATCTGTGTGCAACACTACAGAAGAGGCAAATATATGAGACGGCTAAATAAGAGATAAGCATATAGGAGACAGATGCTTCAGAGCTGCGAGTATGCAGACAAATCATGTAAGAGATAGATGTATAACAGTCAAGTGTGTGGAGACAAAGCATGTAAGAGACAAGTGTATAAATCCCAGACGTATGGAGACGACGCATGTAAGAGAGAGAGAGGTATAAATCTCAGACGTCTACAGACAAACATATAAGGGACAAGGGTATAAAATCCAGACATATGGAGATAAATCATGCAAGAGATCATCATCAAGTACCCTGCCAGCTGGCGTAGCCGTTCATGGCTCTCCACAGATCTCGGTCTTTGGTGTTCTGGGTCAACTCTGCTGATGATATTCCTCCATGCCACCGTCTCAATCTGTCCAGCATCATTTCTCTTGGTCTGCCTCTACCTCTCTTTCACTAGATATTCCCAGTTGTCACGATGTTCTCCAATGCCTCTCTTCGCATCACTTGACCAAAGATAGCTGTTTTGTCTCTTTCTTATTGTTGTATATAGTGTTCTAGATTGCAAAAGATAGGAGTATAAAAAGCCAGGAGTATGGAGAAAAAGCTTATAAGAGACAGGCGCACAAGAGCCAGATGTTTGGAGACAAACCATGTAAGAGCCAGGCTTATGTAAGCAAAGTTATAAGAGCCGGGCGTATACAGGCAAGCATATAATTTTTTTTTAAATCACTGGCTCATGAGTTTCTGCTTTTTACAACACGAGCATAGACAATGGCGCCCTAGTAGCGCAGTAGCTAACACGCTTGCCTGGGGAGTCCGGTGGTCTTGCGTTCGAATCTCCTTCGAGGTGGGCATTGTTTTTAAACGGATCTGATTTCCCCAGATCGACCTACCCTAAATTATTTATCTTTCATTCAGTAGTGTGTCCTTTGCAGAGCCTCGCTCCTATAAGAACCTTCCGGAAAATGTCTCCGTCACATGATGAAGAGGTGTCCGGCGTCTGATACACTCATTTGGATATCATCTGCCACATCCTGCAACCATCTTCTCTTTGGCCCTCCTCTTCCTCTCCTCTCGGGCATATACCCTCCATTATTGATCTCTCCAAACTTTCATGACGTTTCAAGTGAACAAAATATTTCAACTTTTTTTTTGTTTTTTGTTTTATCGTCTTTTTTGGTTTTATAGTCAATCTTCTTCAATATTCAACTCTTGTCGTATGGATGCATTTGCAGTTTTCCGTATCCAAGACATTCTTAGAACCCGTCTATAACATTTATATTCAAAGGCGCTGTTCAGCTTGTTTAGTAAGTGTCCAGGTCTCACATGCGCATGTTGCAATGGGAAAGATGCATGCTTTTAACTCTAAAATATAGTAGTTAAAGTAAAGGATCATGTTACGCCTCTTAAGGCCCATTGTATTGGAAACACACGGATATGAAAATTACAGGCAGAGATGAATAATATTGCGAGGACATGGAGAGAGCTGTAGGACATAGCAAAATATAGGACAAGCTGGCGTGATTTCGTTGAAGACGAATGCTCCAATGAGGTATAAATGGTAGATGAAGAAGTAGAAGTATTGGACATATGGCTTGATGCATGTTTTGTAGATAAATGTAGGAGTGGTGTGATCAGTATCACGCCTGTCGCTTGTACTTCCCAACACATATCTTGGTACCTCTGGTTCATTAGTTTTAGTGGTTTAGATTGGACGATCGATTTCATTTCACCGGGTGTTATCCTGTATAGGTCGGTCTCTTTCCGTCTGACGGCCTGCCGAAAATGTTTCATAACGTACGAATTCCGTAGCTCCAGTGACAACCCCCAGGGGTCTCGGTAAAAATTGCACTCGTGAACCAATCGATATAGCCCTGAATCGAACCCACAACCTTCGGAGGAGGCTGTGGTGTAACCACCTCGCCACGGAGACTCCCTTTGTGCATATGAGACGGGGGCGTATCGAGCGGCTTAGAAGCCTACCAGTGTATCACGTGAGCAATGTTTCAAATGAGATTCACTTTTTATCTCTCATTTCATGTGATAAGCTGAAATGGCATTTGTTATTGTCTATATGGGGATAGGTATTAGACAGACAGACAGACAGACAGACAGACAGACAGACAGACAGACAGACAGACAGACAGACAGACAGACAGACAGACAGACAGACAGACAGACAGACAGACAGACAGACAGACCGACCGACCGACCGACCGACCGACCGACAGACAGACAGACAGTCAGACAGACAGACAGACAGACAGATATACGGAAGGTAGGGAAACAGGCAGACAGATACATGGAAGGACGGGAAACAGGCAGACAAATATATGGAAGACGGGAATCAGACAGAAAGATGTGTGGAAGGACGGGAAGTAGCCAGACAGATATCTGGAAGACGGGGAACAGACAGACAGATGTAGGAAGGACAGGAAACAGGCAGACAGATACATGGAAGAACGGGAAACAGGCAGACAGATATCTGGAAGACTGGGAACAGACAAACATATATATGGAAGGACGGAAAACAGGCTTACAGATATATGGAATAACTGGAAACAGACAGGCAGATATATGGAAGAACGGGTAACAGGCACACAGATATATGGAAGGATGGAAGACAGGCAGACAGATATATGGAAGGACGGGAAACAGGCAGACAGATACATGGAAGGACGGGAAACAGGCATAATTTAAATAAATGTATGTGACACTTTTATGTAATTATCTTTCATTTAACGATATAACTCCCTTATGAAAGTATGTTTTTTCCCTTTATACTCTGTTGGATTCACTTTGATAGCACGATTAAGGGAGACAGCATAATTTATCTAAAAGCCCATATTTATATATTCAATATATATTCCTAGATTTTCCTATTTTCTATTCTCTATTTAGACTGCATTTTTCAGAATTTTTACTATTGTTGAATATGGGAGATTTTGGTTATTTTTATAGCTCAGAACTTTAGAAAAGATCTAGGATATTAATATGCTCACATAAAGAAAAGCCATCATGACGAGCAACCCCTAAGTGTTCAGTTAGCCTAGAATTTATACATTTAAATCAGGTAATCTTACTTCCTGCAGAGGTTGCTCAATATCTAAACTATAAATATCATATCAAAACACAGTAACTTGACAAAACAGTGATACATTAAACTTGTGTAAGGGCAATTGGAGGTAGATATGTATAATAATTTTCACAACGATTGAAACAAGAAATTTAATGCAATGAGTAGTTGAGGTTCTGTACACGTTAACAGAAATGTCGGGAAAGGATATTAATTAACCCACTTGATGTTGATCGATCAAATTTGTTGACCAAATCAGATCATCCACAGTAACATGGGGCACGCTATTGAAGATTTGAAAATGTTCCACATAGTTTTTTTCTGGTTAGGTTGAAGAATTGGTGACCATGTATACTTAAATTACATTAAACAGTATAACTAAATACAATTGTAGATCTCTAAAGGTCTGGTGAACCTTTTTAACTCTAACCAGCGGTCCCTGGAGTGTAAGAATGGCGATGAACGAACGAACGAATTGTATGTACAAAGGGTCACAAATCGGGAAAATAACTTTCATTAAAATATACAATGACGAATGTATTTTAGCTCCAGCGATCGGTGAGCTGCAGGTTGACTCCGAACAACCGTTGTCTCTCACCAATATAGGCGGTAATATTTTGCAGCTAATTTTAAATCCTGGCATTGGGTTATTCCTTCACATTGGAATGCCTAAGACAGTTGACGACACATTACCAACCTTGGCCTAACGCCAGCCTGCCCGCATGTGTAGTGTTGAATCATGGTCTGGTTATATCTCAATATAACACCGCAAATATGAAATGTCGGTACGGGCCTTGCATAAACAGCCGCGTTCCGAGCTTCGAAATGGGAAAGAGAGGTGTGCAACACCTTTCCCGTGAAGATAGTATTTCTGTACGAGACCTGGATGAAAGTCTCAACACCACCCTCGAGTCGGTAAATCCAAGCCCTCTTTAGGGCTCGAATCTGAACGCTAATGCATCGGACATAATAGTCACAACAGATAATCTTCAAGAGAATTTACAACTAACCAGTCAACGGTGTAATTATGTATTATAACTATATTTCCATTCGATATACTAATCTCATGTGCTTTTTTTAAACGCATTTCAGATTTGCAACAGGGAAAACTAGGCACGTTCCAGTGAACCAAGTGTGAGGGAAAGGATGCTGGTGCTGGAGAGATCATGCACTGAGAAAACCTGACAACAGTATAACTAGATGGTGACATGTTAAAGCTGGCACAGGCAATTGCCATTAATTTACAGAAGGCAATTTTGTGCAAACAGAAAGACATCATAATCTGTTTAAAATCACAGTGGTAGGCAATTCAAATTACTGTGTGAACATGTGTGATGTATATTTCAGCTTGAAGGGTTTATCTAATTACTTTAGTTTAACTTGTGTGATTTATGCAGTATGTACCTGACGAGATGCAACAAAATATGCCAGGCAATAAATCGTGCAATCTATTGTGTGTGTGTCTTCCTTATTTAAATAGTATAACTAGGCAGTTCCTTTTTTTTATTCTAGGGACAAAGCAAGCTGCATATCCTTTATGGACGTAGCAGTCAAACCCAGCATTCTTTGGGTGTTCGTAAATCATAGGCAAGTTTACGTTCAGTAGTTTGCCATTGCTTTCTAAACGACAGGCACCAATACCTGTTCATAAAATACCAACACAGCTGTGTTTCGAACGCTGTATGCGGGATTATGAACTGCGTCCATAAACCTTCTCCATGGATTCGGCTTTATTCTAGAAGACACCGTGCGAAATATCGAACGGTTTGGCTTGAGTTGTTCGAGGGAATATGCTCCACTGGGGAATTAAAGGGCAGAAGTAGAACATGTGTATGCACCAGAATCGAAAGCATGTTCTTAAGAGACGAATGTTCTCATTTGAAATGTAGCTTAGGCAAATGCCATATCGGCATGGATTTTTTTCGATTTCCAGCTGCCGATGGGTTTTTTGCGATTCGTTCCTGTTTTTCGTCTGTTCCCAAGAAAGCTGGACATCAGATCCACTACTTACGGCTGGATGTGAAGAGAAACTTTATTTATTTATTTTTCACGTTCGATCGCTTTGAACTAAAGCGTAGTTCATTCGCGTGCTGCGACTTCTAATGCACTGCTCTGATTTTTGCGCTTGGATTAGCTTTCACTATTACCAGTGTCCTTCGCCATAAGCCGAACCAAGGTACATTTAATTTACGTCCCCAAGTCAAGGACGAGAAGTGACAATTTTAGTCCAACTGACCGATGTCGGGCTGAACCGTTACTTCGACATCAGCACACTGGATGTTTAAGAAGAGCGCTATTTTCCATTCTGCCTTGCTGACCTCTAGACAAACTTTATGGACACGTCAACAGTCTCCAGCTGACTCCAACTTTCTATATTCGTGTTGACATTGAAAGTGAACTAAGAAGAAGAAGATGAGGATCCAGTAGATCATGATCGGGGAGGGGGAAATACATCAGCTTATCCTGATTTTATTAACATCAGTACCACCCACACGGTGAGTGTCTACTCGCGTTAGACTTGTAGGCATCGATTTGGGCTTGGAGTTTAAGTAGTTTAGTGGTCAATCCGCTTTCCTACCAGGGTAGTGCTCCTAGATTCAATTCCCAGTAGTGACGTGACTGGATCTCTTTACCCGGTCAAAATCTTCAAGATCAGCCAAGTCTTGTATATTGTTGCCACTACAATTCTCTGGAAAGATTAAGCAAAGCTGGTCACAATACTTCATTATTGGCAGAAACATCACCAACAGAGGACTAATTCGTAGTTTTCGTATGCACTTTGTTAAGTCATTACCTGGTTAATTCTTAATATGCCTCTCCACAAATGTGATGTTTCAGTACAGATATCACATATGTTAGTTACTGGGCATTTTAGAGGTGAAGAAACTCTCTGTGCCACAGCCCCCTTTAAGACGGTACTTTGCTACTGAGTTAAAAGTCTCTACACAATCCTCACTCTTGAGGATTACAATTAACCAAGCAAGCAAAAAACCAAACAAGCAACCAACTAAGCCAGCAAACAAGCAACTAAGCAATCAATCAAGCTAGTAAGCAAGCAAGCAAGGGAGCATCAAGAAATCAATCAACCAAGCAATCAACCAAGCAAACAAGCAACCAACCAACCAAACAAACAATCAACTAAGCAAACAAGCAATTAAGCAAGCAAGCAACCAACAACCAACAAAGCAAACAACCAAGCAAACAATTAACCAAGCAAACAATCAATTAAACAAACAAGCAACTAAGCTAGCAAGCAACCAGCCAACCAAGCAACCAACCAACCAAGCAACCAACAAAGTAAGCAACCAAGCAAGAAACCAAGAAAGCAACCAACCAAGCAAACAATCAACTAAGCAAACAAGCAACAAAGCAATCAAGCAACCAACAAAGCGAGCAACCAGGCTATCAACCAACCACGTAAGCCAGCAACTAAGCAAGCAAACAACCAAGCAAGCAACCAACAAAAAAAGCAACCAACAAAGCAATGCTTTGAGTGTTTCATGTCTCTAGGCAATCGGATTATTTAGAAAGCAGCGTATTTATTGGACGAATGTTAGCAAAGTGCCAAAGATACATCATATTAATGGCGTCGAGGCAGATGTAGTTAATATCTGCTGCATTTCTTGGCATCTATTTTAATGGAATGCGTGCCACGTGCCATTGATTTCTATTGCGTCACATGCCATAGATGGTTCTCTTGTCACATGCCAGTGATAGGTGGCGAGTCACAAACCATTAGTGGATCCCTGATCACGTAAGTATTATGGGTCGCTGGGTACATACCAACCATGGGAGACGGATGGCAAGTACTTATGGGTTTGAATCAAGCGGCATTAATGTGTTGTTTGTAAGTATCACTAGTGGCCTGCCAGTCACGCGACTAAAGGACAGTGGGCCAAATTACATCGAACCTCAATCATTACTAGTGGTCGCCTTGGTGTAATTGTTATGAGGTTACTCTGACATATTCTAAACTCTGACATATTTGAAACTATGACATATTTGAAACTATGACATATTAGTAACTCTGATAAATTTGAACATCTGATATATTTCAAACTGACATATTCAATGAAACTCTGACATATTTAAAACTATGACATATTTGAAACTCTGACATATTTTAAACATTGACATATTTTAAACATTAACATGTTTGAAACTGACATATTTGAAACTGGCATATTTTAACCTCTGACATATTTGAAGCTGTGGCATATTTGAAACCTTGACATATTTGAAACTCTGACATATTTAAAATTCTGACATATTTGAAACTCTGACATATTTGACATTGTCTCTATTAGCTTTCTTCTTCCCTCCAACATTGTCTCTAGTAGCTTCCCTCCCACCTTGTCTGTACCTGCATTATTCTTACCTCTACTCTTGCCAGTAACTGTTTTCTGCCCCTCCCCCTCCCCCTATAACACTTTTTCTTTATCTGTTTGTATTTTCCTCCCACCTTGTCTGTGTCTGTTTTCCCCTACCCTGCCATCTTGTCTGCATTAGTATTACCTCCATGCAAACAAGTTAATTATTCCCTCAGTCACAGTGTTTTCAAACACAACGACAAACAACCACACGCACACGTTCAACAGCGCAACAGCACACAAACACTCGCAAGCATACAGGAGGCGGAAAAAATCGAAGGGATAAACCCCTTTCATCGTGGTATTGATTTCAACCCACAGACACGGTCTTCTCAACATAAACAACTAGAGATCCTCGTTGTTTCTTTAGTTCTAAGCTCAGCCGAGCCGTCCTTTCTGTAAACATTCGTTGTGTTCTTCTTCCCTAATCTCCCTGGTCTCTTTATTTGTGTTCTACTCTCAGGTTCTTCAGCAGCTCTTATTCTGTGTCTTGTTATTCCTCTAGACTTGTTCATGCTGCTACCTGTAGACCTTTAGTCTCCCTTTTACTCCCCAATGAATTGTCGTGGTTTAGTGGTTGCTACATTTGTCTGCCTACACGGTGCTTTTAGGTTTGATCCTAATATATACCCGATTGCATGCTATTCCAACAGTTCCCGAAGACTTAAAATGGAAAGCGAATTAATTGCAAATATCCACGGCCTTCACCCAGTATCAATCAATATTGCTGCCGGTGCTTTCGTGTAGCTTAACATTTATACAATTTCAATGTGAGACTAAAGTTTTATTGCTATATTTTAGCTGACGCTATGTCCCTTCATTCTTTGTATATTAAATTGTTATTATCGCTATCATCATTTTTCATTTTCTATGTGTTACAAACATACACCTTTTCACCCAAACTAGTGGATGTCAGCGGATGTCCACTTAAAGTGAAGTTACTAGTTTTAGTTTAGTTTAGTTTAGTCGACGGATCAACATCACGGCACACGGGTGTACCCATAAGTGCTCCGTTCTACTCCTAACTCAAGCCTGAGTCCGGAGAATCTCAGCTCTGTGCACGAACTGCGTAGCACCGGCGAGGATCCTGAAATACTTTGGGTAGATTTTTAACTCGAAACTTTGCCCGGGCTGCGCCATTAGACTACTCTTTTTCGATTTCCAACTGCTAAGGGAGTTTTTACGTGCGCAGCAATACACACGGGCGTCCGATCTCACTACCCAGAGACTAGAGGAAATTTTGTGAGTAGAAGTCCACGTGAAAAAATTACGGCCTTCACAGGGGCTTGAACCCGGACCCCCAGCACTCGAGGTGGGCACTATACCACGAGACCACTCATCCCCCCAGTGTGCGAAGTTACTCACTCGTTGAGTAAGAGTTCAGGATTAGTTGTGTCTTTGTTCCTTATATTATCATTTATATTACATATGCACCCCCAAAACACCGAATTGGGTGGCGCTATTAAAGGAGTTTATAAACTTATTTCCTTTAGCTTCACAATACATTTCTTTTGGTTATTTTAAAAGAATATTCTCCATTCATTTATCAAGAAGATTAATTTTACTATGTCTTCTATATACCTCAATATTAAATATGTGATTTCAGAATAAGTGACTGTATTTAGTTTTTCCCAGCAGACTCTCAACATATGTTTCTGAATTACACTGTATTTGATTCCAGCAAGAAGGTATGCTGATAGTGTCTTGAGGACGGTCGGACACGTGCTCGATTATATTTGTCTTTGTTCCTTATATTTTGTTTATATATTACATATGTTCTTATTATTGTGCTGTCTTTGATAACGGTAGTAATTTTATTATAAACATTGCAGGTTTCCGCTTCAGGATGTTATTCTGTTTTAGTATGGCTATCAGTTTCACCAGGCGTTATCAAATGATGTCAGGGATGTCTTTATTAGTGTAAAGACAGTGTAGTGCGGATTTTATGATTTCTAACCAGCACTTAAACTACTGAGCGTAATCTTGCCAAGAAATCAACATACAGCTGAAAGATGCTGGTGTTGACAGCAATGTCCTGTAAAGGATATGCACCCACAAAAAAAAAAAAAAAACATCAGCACTTAATGTTTCATTTGAACAATAACAAACACACAGGCATTCACACCGTGACGCCGCGATAGCAAGTGGTCAGTCGACTCTTTGAGGGCCCGGAGTTCATGTGTTGGAAACTGTACCGAGTTGTATTTTCAACATTGACCTTAGCTCTCAAGTCAACCCCAGCGTACAATGGATACCACAAAATGTCTTAGGAAATTAATGCGGCCAGTGTGATATTGACCATATCATTCATGAAGTGTCAATTAGTCAATAAAGACATGGCCTAGCACTATATGCTGAATGGGCGTCAGACGTGTAAAAGGGTCCCATACTGACATGGCCTCAGACAAGAATATATATATATACAGAGACAGACAGACAGACAGACAGACAGACAGACAGACAGACAGACAGACAGACAGACACACAGACAGACAGACAGACAGACAGACTGACTGACTGACTGACTGACAGACAGACAGACAGACAGACAGAGAGACTGACTGACTGACTGACTGACTGACTGACAGACAGAGAGACAGACAGACAGACAGACAGACAGACAGACAGACAGACAGACAGACAGACAGACAAGACAGGCAGACAGGCAGACAGGCAGACGGACAGTCAGACGGACGGACGGACAGACAGACGTACAAAACAGACAGGCAGACAGGCAGACAGGCAGACAGGCAGACAAGACAAGCAGACAGGCAGACAGGCAGACAAGACAAGCAGACAGGCAGACAGACAGACAGACAGACAGACAGACAGACAGACAGACAGACAGACAGACAGACAGACAGACAGACAGACGGACGGACTGACGGACAGACGAGCGGACGGGCGGACGGCGGACGAACGGACGGACGGACAGATACACAGACAATGAAAATTCATTAAGTAATAGTAATAATTTTATTATAAAGTGCATGGAAGAGTATGGGCAACGGAAAATAATATTTTAGGACACAAACTGGCCCTTAAGCAAACCACCATATGGGTCGAGAAGATTAGCAGCTTACGCATGCGCAATAGTGATTACTATCTATTTGAACCTTAGAACAAAGGTTGTTGTTGTTGTATGTGTGTTTTGTTTGTTTGTTTGTTTGTTTGTTTGTTTGATTGTTTGTTTGTTTGTTTGTTTGTTTTTTCAGAGGGCGTGAAATCTATAGAATAATGATTGTTCAATATGGAGACATTTGTTTGAGACAGAGTATAGTGAATGAATAATTAGGAAGACTTCAACATGGAAGACACAACGTCATTGATGAACAGAGTTGTGGGATATTTGCAAGTTTCATAATGATTATCGTCTTGGATATCAAGTGCCCTAGATTGTTGAATTATCAGGAAAGGGGTGAAACTCTGACTAATAGTCGATAAAGTGACATGCCAGTGAACAAACAGAAGCCCGCGTTAGATCCAAACGCCGGGGACTTCTCTCAAAAGGAGTATTGTTGCTGCACGACAACACCCGCCTTCATACGACTGCGAATACAATGGATACACTACGTACTCTGCAATTTAAGGTCTTAAAACATCCAGCATACAGTCCAGACTTCGTGCTATCGGATTTTCACTTCTCTGAACCCATTAAAGATCATTTGCGAAGTCAGAGGTTTACAGATGACAACGAAGCAACGGAAGGGGTGCAAAATTGATTGCAGGACATATCTACAAGCTGTTTCCCAGAAGGCATCAACAAACTAGTGGCCAGGAGGACCAAGTGTGTTGCCAGGCAGGGGAACTATATTGAGAAATAATACACACAAAATGCCTGGTTCACACTATTGTGAAAAATGTTATTTGTAAATTGTATGTTACTTGATTACTTCCCATTGTATATATATATATAATGTTCCATGCCGGAAAGCGTGGGCGGTCATGACTCGCCATTTCACTCGATCACCAGCGTCGTGGATCAGCTCAGTGTTCCTGTCTCGACACTGCCATGTGGCCAAGCCATCCAGGTATTTTCCTCTCGGTCTTCCTCTTGGTCTGTTCCCTTGGATCTAGCCAGTTGTCACTAAGTTCTCCAATCCATTTCTTCTCATAACATGTCCAAAAAATGTTGACTGTCTACGTATAATTTCTCTAATTAATTTACGATTGTCATTTGTCTCCTGTAGTACTTGGTCATTGGTTTTTCTGTCTGTCCATGGTATTCTTTGCATTTTCCTCAGAAACCACATTTCTGCAGCCATCAGATGTTTTTCATCTTGAGTGCAGATTGTCCAAGTTTCACATCCATACAAAAGAACATGCTCTATGTATCCCCTCAACACTCTTTTTCTCGTTTCAATTTACATCTTTTTATTGGTCAGAATGTTTTTCATGTTGCTAAAGGCTACTTTCGCCATGACGATTCTTGTTCTAATCTCTTCAAGGCATCTCCCATCAAATGTTATGACTGTTCCGAGATAATTGTACCGATTCACTTGTTGAAGAATATTCCCATTTACTTGTATATTACATTGTGGTATTTCGTTCTTCCTAGTGACGACCATAACCTGTGTCTTTTTACAATTTAATTCTAACCCCAGTTGCTCACTGCGTACAACAACCGCATCTACTAATTGTTGCAGATCCTGTGCATTGTCTGCAATCAATACTGTATCATCTGCATATCTAATGTTATTGGTGTTTCGTCCTCCAATGCTGATTCCATTTATATCTTCTACATTTCTGAAAATACACTTCTTCAGTCCATCCAACGTCGTCTCTGTGGCGAAGGCCTTACGAACGCTATTCGTAATCCCGTAAACGCGCGTTCGAAACACAGCGATTTGACAGCAGACCACGTTGTGTTGGTTTTGCGTTGGTATCGGTGCCGGTCGTTCAGAAAGCAATGGCAAACTACTGAACGTAAACTTTTAAAGAGATCACAGCGGCAGAAGTGCTAGTGTTGACTGCGACATCGTGTAAAAACGGGATATGCAAAAAAAAAGTACATCCAACATAATATTTTTGGGGTCAAGTCCTGCCTCTCTTCCCCTCGATCTTTCCAGTGGTAAAGATGTTCTCCAACGCCTCTATTCTCATCACATGTCCAAAGAAAGCTATGTGTGACTCTAAATTGTGGATAATAATGAAAACTATATATATAGCAACTATTAATCACCATTATATACGTACTTAATCCAGCAGTGGATTATAATCATGAGCAATGAGCAAGCTTTAGCCGAAGTAGCCACTTACACCACTTTACACCAGGTTCACCTTACACGCTTTATTCACATTACTTAATTTACAAAGCTCGCCATCACGCGTCTGCTTCATGGAGCCAAGAATTTTCCCGCTGAATCGTTTCATTTCTCCCTTAGGTCGTACATCATTATAAAAACGGTTAGGCCGAGTCTCTTCATGAGACCTTTAGGATACGCTCTCTAATGGCAGATTTGCATGCTAGAACTTGGCTCTGTCAATAAACCACACTTAGAAGGCGTCTCAGCGCCACTTTGACAGGGCAGATCCATCTGCCTGTGACAACTCATCGATATCCTGAAAAAGGAGAATTAATTTTTCATGTTTTCTCGGTCTACCGGCGGTTTTCGAGATGCATAGACTTTTGTTGTAACACCCAAAGTGCGATTGTTTGACATTTAAATGGATGAGACTACACACGCGATAGCCAATGATAAAATAGCTTCCAGTGGTCAGTAATGTAATAGGATATGATGTGGTTTTGTGGTTAGCATTTGGAGACCGGAGGTGTAATGTGAAGGAGAAGTGAAAGAGAATACACGAGTAGGCAAGCCCTGGAAACACATTTTATAATTAAGTCTGACGTGTTGGTAAGCAGGTGTAAATATTGCAGGTGTGTTGGAAACAGAATCAAAGCAATTATAGTTATATATCGAACAACGACAGTGGCAACGGAGAAGGAGGAGGAGGAGGAGGAGGAGGAGGCGAACTAGCAAGAGCAGAAAGAAGAAACAGAAGAAGAGATGAAGAAGGAAGGAAGAAAATGAAGAATAGGAGGAAGAGGTGGAAGAAGAAAAAAAGAAGATGAAGAAGAAGAAGAAGAAGAAGAAGAAGAAGAAGAAGAAGAAGAAGAAGAAGAAGAAGAAGAAGAAGAAGAAGAAGAAGATGTCCTTATAAACTTCTTGGCAACATCACACACACACACACCCACTCACACACACACACATACACACACACATATATATATATATATATATATATATATATATATATATATATATATATATATATATATATATATACATATATATATATATATATATATATATATATATATATATATATATATATATAAAATATTCATTTGAAACTCGTTGCAATGGCTTTGTTACAAAAGCATGAAAGAAACATTAACAGGTGTGGTAGAATTAAATGAAGCAATTATTTTGAATGAAATATGCACCATGGGTTGGTCAGAAGACGTCGCGTAGGCATTCAGGCAAGCATCCAATTGCTAAGGTAGGCGGCGAATTCGTCCGCAAAAAAGGATTGTGGTTGCTCACTGACCCAAGTGTTTACCGAGTCCATTACGTCTGCATCTGTGTGAAATCGTTGCCCCTTGGGAGCTTTTTCAGAGGTCCGAACAAATGAAAATCACATTGTGACAATTCAGGACTATAGGTTGTATGTTGCAGAATTTACCACTTCTTCCTTGCTAATGCTTCGTACACAATCTTTCCGACATGACGACGAACATTATCTTGCAACAAAATCACACCGGGAGAAAGCATGCCAGGACGTTTATTCTTGATGGCTTTTTGCAGCTTGTCTAGTGTTTGCAAGTAGTGGGTAGAGTTAATGTTGACACAAGGTTCTTTAAAGTCGGCCAACAATAGCCCTTCATGGCAAAAAAAAAAAATACGCTCAGCATAAACTTACCAGCGTAAACCTGTAACTTGAATTGTTGGGCTTTTGATGATGCAGCAAACTTCCATTGCATGCTCTCTCATTTGCTGTTCGGCTCAAAGTGGTGACGCCATGATTCCTCGCCTGCCACTATGCGGAAGAGAAATGCATCACTCTGTAACACAGCAAGTGGTTCAAACATCATCCCATGCGTTCCTCTTTTTGGTGGTCAGTCAACACTCGTGGTACTCACTGTGAACACACCTTCCGATGTTGCAGTTTTTACGAACGAATTTTTGAATTGTCCTAATTGACTCATCAAATTCTTTCGCTAGCGAACGTATGTTGTATTTTTTTTTTTCATATCCCATAACTATTTCCTCTTCATAAATATATGTATGTATATAATTGTCTTTACGTGCCTAACATCTCCTCGCCCAGGATAAGCAGAGATGGACCGATTTACTATCAAGATTTACATAGTTTAATGCGGCTGCTAATTCCGTAGTTGTGACGTTAATGATTATCTGTACAGGCTAAACTGATAATGAGGTGTGCCCGTCTTTGATCATGAAATAATGAATTTGTGTTAATGATTGCTATGTGCATCGTATAAACCCGTCAATGTTCATTGCTATATGTTGTTGTCATTATTATTGGCATTTTTCTTACCAAAAAGTACAAAGAGAGATGAATAATGGATACAACCATCCCCAATCATCTTTTCATAGCAATCTGGTAGCAATGGCTGAGAATATATATGGCTGATGCTGATTTTGATATGGTTCCGCCATAGGCCGATAAAGTACTAAGTACGTTCCCAGCATAGAACTGGACATATTTTCCAGGTACCAGAGTTTTTGAGTTGAGCTAAGAACCGACATCACTGCATTCAGGGCATTCCCATACACATTACGTCCCCTCGTTCGACAGCCAGCGAAGAATCACACGACTGGTCTTTCCCACCGCTATCTGATTGAAAGTTCCCCTGGTCTTCCCTCTAAGTTTTGAGATTCTCCAAGAATCCCTGCCAAACCCCCGCTATCTCATTCTGTCCACATACGGGTCCTCAATCTGTTCCCCCACCTTCTCCACCTGGCGCACAATCACATCAAACTTGTCCATGGGTAATCTACCACCAAAAGGTGCATTACCTGCCAGCCTATCAGCCTGTTCATTTCCCCCTGCAGTCCCGCATGGCTAGGACAAAACATCTATACAATTCTCAAAATATGTGATCCCTTAAACGAGGATAGCCATTCCACTCCAAACACTCTTTTCTCCACTTTACTCCCTAGACCAATTGATAAATGGAGATATTACACGTTCCACTGATTACGCGGGTAGTGATATCGGATATTTAACCTCCTCGGATAAACGGGGAAAACAGGTGGTCCCGTGTGCAAGTTGTGCACTTTAAAATGTCACGGGAATCGGAAATCACAAATAGCAGGCCGTAATACAGCTGTGCTGGCAACATGCTTAGGCAAGGAAACCTAGCCACAGGGAGATAGGGCCCCTTACCTTGGAGGGAATCTGTCTAGAGCAGTGGTTCTCAACCGGTGGGGAATTCTCTCCTCCCCCCTTGGGGGTGGGGGGGGGGGGGGATTTTATGCTTTCCAGGAGGGGAATTAAGATTATTTCAAGATCGCGTTAATACAAGTACTGATTACTTGATATTGTTTTTCCACCCATACTTTTCGGTTTTGTACTTCTCGCCCTTCTGAATTTCGTTTTATAGTGTTAGTAGACCCACAAATCACGTTTTTTGTAGACGTCTAGACTTGTTCTAGTATATATTATTAAAGTTAGCTTCCATTTTTACGTATACTGTATAGGATGGGGGGATGGGTGTTTATAGAGAGGAAATACGAAACGAAAGGGGGGGGGGGGTGGGGGGCGGTAATGACATTCTGAACATATGGTAAAGGGGTGCATGGGCCAAACAAGATTGAGAACCACTGGTCTAGAGGAAAGAAACCTGACACACAAACACGCTGAAGTGGACACATTGATCTTTAAGGTGTTGAACTAGGTGAAATACGCTTGCTTCAAAAGAGGAACACAGCAGCAGAAGAACAATTTAATAGCATTAGTTAGTTGCATATCCTTTACAGGACACCGCAGTTAACCCCATAATTTGTGTAGCTGCTTGTAATTTCTTAGTAAGTTTACGTTAAGTAGTTTGCCATTGCTTTCTGAACGACCGGTTCTCATATTATTGTATGGAGATAAACGCAAGGCGCTATGCTGCCAAATCTCCCGCAGCTGTGTTTCGAACGCGGCATGTGGGATTACGAATTGCGTTCGTAACCTCTTCACCGCAGTGCCGACTGTCGAACTGGAGGGGTGGGAGGGACGGGGAGAGGGGATATGTAGAAGAAGGGGAAGGAAAAGGAAATAAACAAGAACGAGAGAAGGAAAATGAAGATGAAGAGTAGGAGGAGGAGTTAAATTATACAAGTACAGTGGTTTTTAAAATTTGTTCTTGTTTCTTTCATTACGTAAATGTTACAATGGGGGGGGGGGGGCGACAGTGACAGCAAGCATGGCTATTGGGAGAAGTGGCAAAGGCAAACCAGCACGAAGAAGGACACAGGATTGTGTTTTAATTTACTATTACAGATTACGGTTTACCTATTGCCATGGACTTGAAAACTATACTGATGTTAGAAGTTATAATACAGGGATATTGAAAGTGTCTGACTACGCCAAAACGAAAGAAAATGTTCAATAAATGTAATCTCTTTATGAATCTAAACACAGAAACCATAAACAATATTTTGCACAATTTCTTGCCTGGCATATTAACGTTGCAGCTCGCCAAGTGCAAACTGCATAGTTATATATCATAAATGAATAAACGATAGACACTCTGACTGAAATACTAAATGCGTAGTCGTTGGTATTATTCGAATGCGGAGTATATTATCCCCACTTTATGAATACTTGTAAATATAAGATCCGAATACCGAAGAAATGAAATAGTTACCCATAATATATCAACACTCATCATCTACTGACTGCACTGAATAGAAGGACAATAATATGACAAATTCATTAATGTGGACCTTGTTGAAAGAATCAAACAGATCCCATAGAATTAAGAGATGAGGCAAATAAGCTGACGCTTGATAGGATTGTTAGTTAGTTAGTTAGTTAGTCTTTCCTCTTGAGCCTAAGGCGGCGCATAGGGCAGAAGTCATGGCTCTCCATGGCTGGCGGTTCGCTGCTACTTGTTGTAGATCCTGGATGTTCACTTGGCCGTTGAATGAGCCTTCTCTGATGTTGGTTCTACACAGGGTCTGTCTTGGTCTTCCTCGATTTCTTTTCCCTACTGGTGACCATAAGAGGGCTTGGTTGGGGAGTCTTGTCTTGTCCATTCTGAGTACATGGCCGATGTAGTTCCATAGTGATAGGATACACATTGTGTAAAAACAAACAAAAAACAAACAAAAAAACAGAATAATTAGAAAGTCATCTAACTGGAGCAGACAGGGAAACAAAAATAACGAGAGATCTAATATCACAGCAGTGAGAAGAGAACTAGAGGCAGAGATCAGTAATATGGAGAGGACATGAAGGGGGCGGCAGAAGATAGCAAAATATAGGGCGGCTTAGTGTGAGTTGATTGAGTGCTTATACCCCAAACAGGATAAAGGATAGAAGAACACTGACAATTGGACCTCTATGAGTTAAGCGTTAAAACTCACAGAATTCCAAAAAGTATGAATAAAATTTGTGGAACTGTGGTAAAGCTGTGGAAATATAACCAATAGGAAATAACATAAAATAATACAGCTTTACAGAGCACAATTACCAAAAACTTTGGACGTTGCGGCCACTAGTCTTAATCAGCAAAAATATTACATTTAAAAACACGCAGGATACTATACCGAACTCCCCCCCCCCCACCTCTCTCTCTCTCTCTCTCTCTTTCTCTCTCTCTTTCTCTCTCTCTCTCTCTTTCTCTCTCTCTCTCTCTCTCTCTCTCTCTCTCTCTCTCTCTCTCTCTCTCCTTCTCATATATACCATATACCTACAAATATGTATGTATATGGTAGTATGAATGTTTGTTGATGTGTGCAGATCAAAACTATATTGTTTACATAATTCTAAAGGATTCAAATAAATAAATCAAGCAACCACTAAGCTATCTCAGCTACCAACCAAGACAACAAGACGCTGGGATATCGAACGTTTGTCACATTATTTATTTGCTCTGAAGAATGGTGTGAAATTGCTTCAGCATGTCACTGCGCCGTAACCCTAGTTTTGTAGCTTGCTATCAAATTACTTTTTGGGGGAAATTAATGAGGTGGTTTTTCTCTGCCTTTCACAAATTATTTTGAAATATATATACAAGTGAAAACTATATTTTGAGGTGTCGATCAAATGTTTAAAAGTTCGTCAGAGCATCTACACAATATGGCATGCCAGTTATGATTTCCAACTACTAATGTATCGCAAACGTTCGCAAAGTAGAGAAAAGCCCTATTTCGTCTGCCCCTATCTGAAAACGCTGGGTTGGCGAATCACTACCCTCTTAACAGTGGGATGAATAGCATAAAAGTCTAACTCTGTATGTAACAATTTTCTACGAATAAATTCCACCAAAGCACTATTTAATTAGAAACTGGCACGTGATCTCTTACATCATCCTCGCCCACATTATGTACATTTGTTAAATAATTTAAATATAATGACTGCATTCACAGTCACAAGTAGTGCTGTGCGCCGTGACACAATGATGTGCGCCATGACAAAATGATGTGCACCGTGAAACAATAATGTGCACAGTGAAATAATGCTGTGCACCTTGAAACAATGATGTATACAGTGAAACAATTATGTGCACAGTGAAACAATGCTGTGCACCGTGAAATAATGCTGTGCACCGTGACAAAATGATGTGCACTTTGAAACAATGATGTGCCTAGTGAAACAATGCTGCGCAGCGTGAAATAATGCTGTGCACCGTGAAATAATGATGTACATCGCGAAATAAACAAAAATGACATTTCTTGGGGATACGTTTGGGATTATTGAAAAAGCGTTACAATTGAGTTACAAGTATTCATGGACACTCACAGAAGTAGAGGAAAGAAGTAGCCGTTAGAGGACATGGTAGACACAGCTAAATTAACAGCTATGTTGGCCACATCGGGATTCGAACCTTTCCCTTCCAAATAACAAGACTGTTCTGATTGGAAAACATGATATAAATGTACATAATAAACAAAACACATGTATGTGGTAGACATGAAAACAAATACATCGACAGGCTATGAATATTAATCCCAGAAGACTGATTAATTCTACCCCGAAAAGTTGTTGGCACAGTTTAGAATTGGTAGCTAAGCTATTAAATATTGATCCTCCAATGTATTATTATTTACCCAAGACCGACAATATTTTGTGAATATCTTTTGTTCAGACGAATGCAATGATGCCTTTATCTGCGATTATACCTGAGTAGTAAGGTTCGTTGTCTAGCCTTCGTAGACATGAGCAAACATTAATTATAATATGTCACATGTGAAAGCTGCTGGTGGTGAACATCCCTCGGCAGCTGAAGAGATATATACGCTTAATATCGTCCGGCAGCACTAAACTTCTGTGAATATGCGGAACGTTAAGACCGTCATAATTTTAGACCTGAGCGCACGGTGAAATAAGTGGTAATTCTTACGTTCTCGTATCAAACAACGAGAGCTCGTATTGAACCCTTTTTCCGACGGCGATCATGCTATGTATAGCACAATGTCTTAACGGTTTCACCAACGCCAAAACAGCTTATTGCACAGGTGTAAGATTTAAGATGGCAGTAATATGTTTAAGTCCCCGCTAATCACTGGTATCATGAAGGCTAATAGACTACAATGGCTGGGGCATATAGAAAGAATGGAAGATAATAGGGAAAACAAAACTCGCTTACACTCAGGAAATAAATGACCGTAGACCCCGAGGTAGACCAAGAAGGCGGTGGAGAGATAATACATGTACAGACCTACAAGCACTTGGAATCAACGACTGGCAAGAGAAGGTCCACCAGAGAGACGAATGGAGACGGATTGTATTTGCAGCAAAGAACCTCAATGGCTCGGAACGCTGAAGAAGAAGAAGAAGAAGAAGAAGAAGAAGAAGAAGAAGAAGAAGAAGAAGAAGTAATACATCGATGTAGACGTAACAGACATAATAGTAGAAGTAATAACATTAGACATAGTAGCAATGGACATAATAGCAGTAGACATTGTAGCAATGGACATAATAGCAGTAGACATTGTAGCAATATATACGTATTAGTAGAAGTAATAAAGGGGTTAACGACTTTATCCGTAATCCCGTATATCCACGTGAGGAACACAGCTATGCGAGATTCGGCAGCGGATCGCGTCGCGTTGGTTACTTACCGGCTATGTGAGCCGGTCGCTCAGAAAACAATGGCAAACTACCCGAGCGTAATCCTGCCAAGAACATCAACATAAGCTGAAAAATGCTGGTGATGACTGCAACGTCCTGTAAGGGATATGCAACTTTAAAAAGGAAATAACATTAGACATTGTAACAATAGACAGAGTAGCAGTAGACATCGTAGCAATAGATTCGTAACAGTAGAAGTAATAACATTAGACATTGTAACAATAGACAGAGTAGCAGTAGACATCGTAGCAATAGATTCGTAACAATTGAAGTAATAACATTATACATTGTGGCAATCAAGCTGAACAGCGCATAAATGCCTTTAAATATAAATGTTATAGACGAGTTCTATGAATATCTGGGGGTAAAGAAAAGAACAAATGCATCCATACTTCAAGAGCTGAATATTGAAGAAGGTTGGCTATTAAAGACGATAAAACAAAGACAATTGAAATATTTTGGTCACTTAAAATGTCATGAAAGTTTGGAGAGAACAATAATGGCGGGGTATATGCCTGGGAAGAGAGGATGAGGAAGGCCAAAGAGAAGATGGGTGCAAGGTGTGGCTGATGATCTCCAAATGGGTGTATCGGACGCGGGACATCTTGCTTATGATCGAAAGGTTTTCCGGAAGGTTGTTATGGGAGCGAGGTTCTCCAAAGGACATGCTACTGAATTAATTAATTGTAGCAATAGGCATAAAACAGCAGACATCGTAGCACTAGATTCATAATACGTGTTTTAATAACAATATACATAATAACAGTAGACGACGTAGCGATAGCTACAGTAGCGGTAGATATTGTAGCAGAAGAGAGTTAAGAATTCGGTAGCTAAGCTATTAAATATTGATCCTCTGATGTATTATTATTTACCTAATACAGATAATATTTTGTGAATATATTTTTTACCCCAGACGAATAGAATGTGACCTTCATCGTCGCTGATCTCAGGGAAGTAAGATCAGGTGTCTAGCCTTAGCTGACGTAGGATACAATAATAGGTCATATTTGCTAGCAACGCGTGTTGAACAGCCCTCGGCATTTAGAATATTTTGAGACTTTATTAAACAGGACTCGTAACAAGAACACGATTTAGGTACGAACGAACGAACAAACTTTCTTTTCAAAGGGTCACAAATTGAGCTTGCAATGGAAGCATGCTGGATCACCAAAAATCCAAAAAATTCAAGTAACAGGTTGCGGCTGGTAAGATTACACTGAGCGCATTATTTGACCATGAATAGCTATTGTTGGCCGACTTTAAGGACCCTGGTGTCAACATCAACTCTACCCACTACTTGGAAACACTAGACAAGCTGCAAAAAGCCATCAAGAATAAACGACCCGGCATGCTTTTTCGCGGTGTGATTTTGTTGCACGATAATGCTCGTCCGCATGTCACAAAGATTGTGCAGGAAACATTAACTTGGAAGAAGTGGGAAATTCTACAACATCCAGCCTATAGTCCTGATTTGTCACCATTTGATTTTCATGTGTTCGTACCTCTAAAAAAGCTCTCAAGGGGCAATGATTTCACACAGATGCAGACGTAATGAACGCGGTAAACACTTGGTTCAGTGAGTAACCACAATCCTTTATTTGCGGACGGCATTCGTCGCCTACCTAAACAATGGGATGCTTGTCTGAATGCCTACTGCGACTTCTTCTGACCAAGCCATGGTGCATAATTCATTCAAAATGAATGCTTTATTTAATTATACCACAACTGTTAATGTTTCTTTCATGCTTTTGTAATAAAGCCATCGGAACGGGTTTCAAATGAACGACCCTTATACATATATACCTGCATACATACTTACATCATTTACACAAACTCTCACAGTTATGCACCCACTCAATAACACACAAATACACACTCCCTCTCACACACATATACTCACTCATAATTACAAACTCACTATCAAACCTGTACTTATACATACATACTTACGTAACTCTCTTTCTTTCACTCACTCTCTCTCTCTCCATCTCTCTCTCTCTCTCTCTCTCTCTCTCTCTCTCAATCTCTCTCTCTCTCTCTCTCGTGCCCATATATTCTCATTCAGGTATACAGCAAGGCACACACATGCTCTCCTTCCCATACGCATATAATCGACACATACACACTTTCACACACGCAAATACACAAATACTCACACAGTCGTGTGAAGTGTGGGGATCATCACATGTGTGCCAGAGGACACTCGGAATAGGTTGTCAGTCTTTCCTTCCCGTAGAGGATGACGAGACGGACATCAAACAATAACCCTCCGGGCTCGTACCAGTGTTAGGCAAAACATCATGAATTTTACAACACGATAGAGAATTAATGGAGATAACTGTAATTTACTGCCAATATAGTATCTTGCTGTGTATGGCAGGGGGATCATGAGCCTGAGGGTTTAAGCCTGGCTAGTGCAGTCGCCGCGAACTGTGCAGGTTAGGATTTTCATTTTGCCTTCGACAGGAAAAAAAAAAGAAGCTCCACGCCTTAACAAGAATTCGAACCCGGGTCTCCCGAAGGAGAATCCGGCGTTCTAGCCTCTCGGAAAGTCGCTATTAATAAAGATGCTGTGTTTATAAGATAGAGTGATCACAATAGTAGACATAGCAGTTGATATAGTAGCAATAAACGTTGTTGCGGTAGAAACGGTAGCAGTAGATATACTAGTAGTAGAGATAGTAGCAGTAATTCCCGTGTGTTGCCGGGGCTCATAAGGGAAGCAAAGAATAGCAATACTGTAGCCTACCACGCATGTCGTAAGAGGCGACTAGGGAGGCTTGATGGTTCCGTCGCCCTGCTACTGAGTGAGTGAGTGGCGCGACACTGTGAGCTGTGAGTTTCGTGTCAAATGCTTTTAAATCTGCTCGAGGTTTTTTGGAACGCGACTGCATGTTCGGAGCGATGGCAGATGGCTATGTCCCAGAGTTGACCGGTTTTTGCCTTATGCAGAAATGCGTGGCTGCTGGGCTTCGGGTTGGCTGCCACTGCCATCGACGATGAACTGTATTTCGTGGACTGTGTGGGTGAACATCTAGGAAACATCCTGCTCTCCGAAGATTGTGGATTTTATTTCGGTCTATATAATTCAGTTCTCGTATGAAATTTTCTCGGAGACTCCTGGGGGTCGTCTCTGAAACTACGGAGTTCGTGCTCTGTGCGATGCTTCCGGCAGGTCGGCCTTCAGAAAGACACCGAGCCATAAGCGATAAAACCCAGTGCAATGAAGTCGATCATCTAGCATTTTGAACCCCTTTCTTTATGAGCTACTAACAATTAACACCCAGAAAATGTGGGAGTCACGTGGTCTTGAAAATATCCCACCTCTTCTTAAATTCGACCGCAAAGCTACTCGCCTATCCATCGAGTTCATTAGCCACTACACAACGGCAACCAATACATTATTATTTTGTTGTTATAAAGAAGAAGAAGAAAACAAAACATGTAAACTTGTAGGTCAGCATGGCTAAATGGATAAGAACATGTGTTCTTAAACATCCGGTGTGCTGATACCCAGGTAAGGGATTCAACCCCTACACCGGACAGCTGGACTAAAATGTTGACCTGTCGTCCTTGACTTGGGGACGTTAATTACAGGTACCTCTGAAGTCGGAGTGGATTGTTCTGATAGCGAGGAACACTGTTAATAGGTAAAGCTAATTCACACACAAAATGCTGTCCAGTACTACTAGAAGAAGTGTGTATGGAATACGCTTGAGTCTAAATGTAAACATAACATAAACATTTCCCACACTTTGAACAATATTTTAAAAAATACGAAGAATAAAACACAAGCACAGAAAAGAAACGACGCTGAGGTGACAAGCCTTCACCAGCAAAGAATCAACAACTGTTGTCCATACCTTAATGACAATTTGAGCCTGGCGTATTTACCTCAACTTCATTTGAAATTCCCCGCATGAAGGCCATTGCGATTTCTAAATTATATTTCCACTATTAATAATGTACACAGACATTTCAACTCGCTTTTGAATTGCCACGCCTTCTTCGAAAATGTAATGAAGCTCTCGGGCTCATTAAACTTTGAACGATGCAGCGTGTCAGTTTGTTCGGCTTTTCAGAAAAGCTTTGATATTATCTGGTTTGTGTGACCACGCAAGACCCTTGGGAACTGAAACCAGTTTGTTCTTTGGCAGCAGCTGATAGATTTCTCATGTTGAAACTATTGAGTGTAAAGGCTAATTCCTTTGGGTGTGTAACTTGGATGGGATATCAGATTTGTCTCTGTGGAGGCTGGTGGTGATGAATGTACAAAACATTGTTATGTTAATGGCCGTCCCTTTGTAGTAGTTATTTTGGATGTTTGAAGTTGTGTTTCTTGATATACCCGAATTGTTCAATAGAAGATACAAACAGTTAGATATATGTATTTCCTGCGAAAAGATAGAGACAAACTAAACGCGGACATAGTGTACATACCTTACAGCGGACTCTATAAAGGTGAACACGAATCACACAGTGAAAATCCATTTTTTTTCAATATAGTCAGTCCAAAAATATATATTATGATAAACGAATAAAAAATTGTTTTAAAGTATTCTAAGACATAACAAACTACGTTTCGATTATATACATCTTCATCGGGGACGCAAAAACACACACCGATCTAAAGAAAACACATACAATTATAAAATAATAAACCAACTCCTTCGTTGTCAGGAAGGCACAAAAGTAGAGTTCAGTTCGGGTTTGAAATATGCCCTTTTTCTACAAAGATTTAGTTCAATGCAGCTGTTGAAAGTGCTTAATAAGAAATGTGTTGCCAAAGGTGTGCAAACATTCGGATATGAATATATAGAGGGAAGTCAGCAGAGTTATATAGTTGCATCTACAACAGTATTGATTCCCGCTGGATAGATGCAGCCCAGAAAGTTTATTAACTGGCTTTCAATTTCAATAGCGCACAATTAGCCACATCTGGAACATAAAATCGCATGTTGTTTGAAGGTCTTTGTAGTCAGGTTGATATTCTAGGCAATTTTCCGTTAGTACTTTGACATTGCTTTCTGAACGTAAAGTCTTCTTCTTCTTCTTCTTCTTCTTTTTCTTCTTCTTCTGCGTTCATCCGGAGTGTTTTTTTTTTCAGGCGTAGGCCGGCACATCCAACTTCAGCTGGCGTTTGTTGAACGGTTTAACCTTCCCGGCTGTTTTGGAGGACTTTTGGCTGTTGTGGTGCCGTCCACATCCCAGCTGGTCAAGTTATAACTGTCGAAGACATCACTGTCAGCCCTCAAGGGAAGGTCTCGTTAATCCATTCAAGCGAGTCACTAATTAGATGACGAGGCATTTGGCTACCTTAAGAGAGTCATAGTTACTCCCACCGTTTACACGCGCTTGGTTGAATTTCTTCACTTTGACCTTCAGAGCACCGGGCAGAAATCGCATTGCGTCAACACCGGGTGACGGCCGTCGCAATGCTTTGTTTTAATTAGACAGTCGGATTCCCCCTGTTCCGTACAAGTTCTGAGTTGGCTGTTGAATGTCAGCCCACGTGGACGACGTCTGGGAGACGCCGCCGCCGCATAGCTAGTGTGGTTCACGGGAAGGTTGCAGCCACGTTCCGAGCTCGGCCAGCTCGCCGACTAGCGGCCGCGGCCTCTACCAACCCGGGCCCATCCCAGTTCCGCTTCGTACCCCGGCCCGACTGACCCAGCCCTCAGAGCCAATCCTTTTGAACGTGAAGTCAATATTGATGTCCAACTGAGCGGTGTGTGAAATATACTCACTGACCCACCGGCAGCGCAAGGAAGTTTAAGCGCGAGCGCGATAATCTCTCACCATGCTGACCTTTTTTGAACATATAAATATTAACGGGATAATATGCAGAAGACTTGATCTCGATAGCGCGTCGAGTCCACGCAGAGGATGCCTCGTGTTAAAAATGCCGCGCAGAGACACGCGCTATACACAGCCGGGAAGAAGAAGGTAGAGGCGAGGAAGGCCGCTACGACTGCTGACTCTGTATCTACGAACAGCAGTCCGGCTCCTACACCAGCTGAAGCCGTCCCAGTTGATGAAGAAACCACAGCTCAAGCCAGCAGCAGCCGGGAAGTTCCAACCAGCTCCAAGACGATGCAGCCCAGTCTAACAGTGACCTCCACACAGGAGGAAACAACAGCAACATCTGAGGACTTCACCGGCAGCGTACTGCTCAAACAGACAAGCGTGGGTGAAGCTAAACTGTCGGCGCTACCAACAGACAAGTTAATCAGTCTGTTGGAAAACGAGCTGGGAAGACACAGCATCAACCAGCTGCGCAAGACACACGAGGGAGTAGTGGTCTCCCTCAACAACAACCCAAAGATCACAGCACTTATGCAGAAGATAACACAAGATGAAAAAGCCGACATCAAGCTCCACCACGGCATCTTACTGGAAGCCAGCCGACACAACATGATGAAACGATGGGTCATCAAACGAGTCAAGACCCATCTCACCAACGACCAGATCAGGGAGTTGCTAACAAGGGAAAATCACAAACTCAAGATCACCAGTGCCGAGAGGATCATCGGAAAGAACAGCATCCCCTCTACTGTCGTCGTCGTAACATCAGAGGACCGAGTGATCCCTCAATACATCAGATGGGACAAGAAAGACCAAGTTCCAGAGCACTACATACCCAGAGTGCTGCAGTGCTCTAAGTGCCAGAAGTTTTGGCACACCCGTGCCACCTGCAAGAGTGAGGTTGAGGTTTGCAGATACTGCTCTGGACCTCATCCATACAGCCAATGTCAGCACGCAAAGATCGACAAGGACTTCAGAAGGCCTAACAATAACAGAAAATGCGCCAACTGCCTCGGCAACCACGGCGCCAAGTACCTCGGCTGCCCCTGCCACCACGACAGCAAGGAAGCCATGAAGATCGCCATCAAGACTAACCTGCCCTATAAAGAAGCTAGGAACGAACGAACGAACGAACAAACAAACTTTATTTTCAAAGGGTTAAGAATTGGGCACGCAGGCCCGTCTAACATTCTGCCCTTCTATCACTCTCTTTCATACATTATTTCATTCACACATCATTCAAGGCTAACAAAGAACAGTAACAATATAAAAGATATGCATTATAAAGGCATGGGCAAAATGCAAACATCAAAACTACACGACACAGTAATATTAGATAATGGTCTGACATTTATTAGCCATGGGGAATATACTGGCCTACAAAAAGGTGATTTGCTGTTATACTAGGGTTTTGTTATTATTATTAGTAAACAGGAGGCAGTATGAGGCCACCAATCAACTCACCAAAAGGGACAAAGCACAACTGGAAGGCCAACTGAAGGACCTGCGATCAAAGTTCACCAGCATGGAGGTGGAAAAAAACAAAACGCAAGAAACACAGATAACAGCCGCTCAGCGCATCCTGGACGAGGCGAGGCAAGTTCAGCAGAAGATCGAGCAGGATGTCGCCCGGATGGCTGTTATACAGGCTGAGACAGAAGAAAGGCTATCAAGCAGGGAGAAAGAAAACGACAAGAAGCAACAAACACAGACAACGACCGCTCAGCGCATCCTGGACGAGATGAAGCAAGTTCAGCAGATGATAGCTCAGGATTACGCGCGAATGGCTATTATAAAGGATGAGACGGATAAACAGCTACTTAAAATACAAGAAACTTTTAATGAGACGTTCGACCTGCTCCAGACCAAGATCCAGACAGCCACACCCGAACCAGAGGATACAAAAGCACAAACAGACGAAGAAGCAACAGAGGAAGAACGATATTGCTCACCACCAAGACCCGACTGGCGAACGCCGAGAAGATTCGAAGGCAACTCACGACGGGGAAATAGGAGGAACACCAGGAGAGACGACAACTGGTAAAACTCCCGGAAGGAAACAGCACCATATGACGGGGTGGGACCACAATCACGCCGGGCCTCAACAAGCGCGCAAATCTGACCAGACATGAAAAACCTCATCAAGAAAGAAACGAACGCAATTAACCCATCAGAAGCCGGGAAGCTGATAACAAGCAGTCCAAAGTACGAAAGACAAACTACAAGCTGCACCATAAGCACCCTACATAGCCAAGTCGGAAATCGAAGGCTGAAAGGGGGGTGCCCGTACCAGAATCGGAATCGGAATCGGAATGCAGAAAACGAAAACGATGATGCTCAACAGGTAGAGGAGAACAAGGAAGAATTAATTCTATTGGTGACATTCCATGCCATCTCTTAGACCAGTGGTTCTCAACCTTTTTTGGCCTGTGCCCCCCTTCACCATATTTTCAGAACGTCATTCCCCCCCCCCTTCCTATCAAAAATTTGGCCCGTGCCCCCCTTCACCATATTTTCAGAACGTTATCCCCCCCCCCTTCATATTTTCTACCTAAAGATCCCCCCACCCTACACAGTATACGTAAAAATGGAAGGTAAATATGTTAAAACAGGTCTAGACATCCACATAAAACGTGATTTGTGGGTCTACTTACTTTATAAAATGAATTTTAGAAGGATGAGACGTGCATAACTATAAAGTATGAAGGGAAAAGCAATATCAAGTAATCGGTTCTTGTATTAATGCGATCTTGAAATGATCTCCATCCCCCCCCCTGGAAACCCTAAAATTCCCCCCGGGGGGGGGGATTTCTCACCGGTTGAGAACCACTGTCTTAGACCATTATATATCATCTCTCTCTCACTCTCTCTCTCTCTCTCTCTCTCTCTCTCTCTCTCTCTCTCTCTCTCTCTCTCTCTGTTTCTCCGTCAGGTATAGATTAGAATAACCATTGCTACATAGTTTTTCGAACAACATAGTTTTTCGAAAGATATAAAATATACTCACACATTTACAGTTGTCAATTCTAATAAGAAAAACAAAAAGAGCGGTAGTGTGCTATATAAAGCTCATTTAGTTATATGTATACGAGACCTGAACAATTTTCAAACAAGCTGACATTCATATGATGATTGTAGAAACTGGATTTCTGATAAAAATGTTAAGAGCACCCTGGACGGAAATATAAACAAATGAGACATGTCTTTAAAAAGCTGATAAACATAGCAAGTTGATAAGATACATTTGATCCAGAAAGTCTTGATAGCTGGGAATCTTATGTGGAGAAATAAGAATATTGTGGGATGTGGATTTTAATTCCTGAGAATGATTCGTTAAAATGTCTAGGGGGTATTATTGATTCTCTGTCACTGGTAAGAATGCAGGGTGATCAGAGATATTTACCACAAATCCCAGGAGGAAAGAGTTCCATCCTTGAAACAATGGCATCTGTGTGTAGGTTTCCCTTCCCACTTCATCACCCTTAAATTAACTATAGATGCTAGAAGGATATTGATTGCTCACAACATATAAACAACCACTTGTTGGACACCACATTTACTTGATGTACACAACACTTTTGGACAAACAGTTCAGGTATTAACTCAAGATCTGCCTTTACATATATATATGTGTAATAAACACTATGCATTTTCAGACAGGCATGGGATTCATTGCATTATTACAATATAGTACCCAGTGTCCCCAGAAAAAAAACAACACAATGTTATCACAAACAACATAACAACCACCAATTGGTTCTGCTAACTTGACTCATTGTACCTAGATAAAATCACCTTGGTCTAGGTGCAAAAACCCAACATTTATTTCTGACACCATGTACAATTCTCATATTTAAAAATAATGAGTTGGTGTCAAAATACTATACCATCTATATACCATTGGAAAAAAACTACTGACCTGTTACCTTCAGAAAAAAGCCCAACATATAAACAGCATTTTGTATTACTAATTAAACTTAATTAATAGTCATTTATCTCCTGGTGTGCGGTTAAGAGTTCATCTTTGCTGTCGATTAGATCCTTTTCCCATTATCTGGGTACCGAATTAATGCACTCAGTTATGTTCCTAATATTTATCCACTGGTAATTGGCTGGTGACTATTTTATACTCCATAACCCAGGAATTGAAAAATCACACACCATATATCCCCTCCGTTTGGGGCTAGAATCACGAATATTCTGTTGCCTTAGGCTCGGTGCCCTGTTTGTGAAATTTGGTGCCTCCGGTTGGTCATACTTCAGGAGTTCCACTTAAGCTTTGCAGAAGGTAATTCCCTTTATCATCAGGTCTGATGAAAAGTTGACGTCCATTCAGCTTCTCGGCTTATAATATCCGACTACCAAATTGGCTTACACAAAGGTTTCACCCACCTAGTCGCGAGTCTATAACCCATGGCATTTAGGCTGACATTGGACCGGCAAGGAATTAGTCGTTGTTATCTAGTCCAGTGTAGAACTTTAATTGACTGAGAGGCATCTCATGGTAGTATCTGTGACTAGGGCCACACTTGATCTATACCTACATATATCCGCAGATGAATAAATCCAGCACAGTAACAGGTTTGCAAACAATTGGATGATTCCTCTTGTTGCAGATATAGAGACATTTAGTGGCTTTCATATGGTCTTTTATCTGATGGTGTTCAGGGTTTGGAACCTTGAGGTAATCTGGTTTCGTAGTTATGTTTCAGATGATATTCAGTTTGTACCTTGGTTGTATTGGCTTATGTGGTTCAGTGTCTTCTCCCCATTTGGTTGAGCCAGGACTTAGTGTTGAATCGCTGAATTCCATGTTTGACTGTTGCAGCTGTGAGACATTGTTTCGAAGACTTATCCATTGTTGGATATTAACTTGGTAATCCAACCAACAGTTGAAGGGCTTTCACTGTTGCTAGTTTTAGTAACTTGTAGGATTGTCCCATAGTTACACTGATTTTGCTGAGTGATAAGGCTTATAGGTGATACTTCTCAGACGTAAAGCAGACGATACACTGTTGTCAGTTACTCTGTTGATCTTCATCTTTGTAGATTATTAGATCTTGAAGTCCATCCTGGATCTTCTTCCTAAAATAGGACTTAATCACTCACCCAATCAGTTATCTTCAACTTTTCTGTTGCTCGCTCTGGAGCTATTGAGCGCCGCAGTAAACATTGAGGTATTGCTAGATCCAGACTATGGTTTTGGACATTCACTTTATGGCTGTTTACCCAGGATCCAGTGTTAGTGATATAGTCCCACCAAATTCAACCACCACCTGCTTCTCTTCTATAGAAAAGGGATGACAAAGAATACAACACTAGCATTAACCTACTGTGTTATGATAAAAGGTTTACAACACAATTACAAACACAAATACAAAACAACAAGGGGAGAAGGGGAAAGGAGTGGGTGTCCATGTTCCACTGTCCCTCATTGCTGAGTAGAGCCATTCTGACTCTTCATAATGAGTAAGGTATTTTCTCACTTATATTTTGTTCTGTTGTTACTGGGACTATTGGATGGGTGAAGTCATTCTGTCCATCCAACATGTTGATATTGTCTCTCTCATTACTTGAAGAGAATAGCCTATACAGAATCCCTGTGGTTTCTAATGCCGCGTCTTCCTTTCGGCACTATAATCATCATTAGGTCAAGACTATTCAACCTTGGCTTCTTAAAGTACTGACAAACCCATGGATTCTTACATCAACATCCTCTAATCCCAAGATGCAACATTAAAATGTATATTCCCACAGTAAAAAGTAACAATCAGAACAGAGAAAATTCTCATACCAAAAAAAACATACATGTACATTTCTCTGATATTAAGTACATGATAATCATACATAATAATCATAATGATGATGCAGGGAGCCTAGGTTTTTGAATTATCTTCATAAACTAAAACATCCATTGTTTTTCCCCACTGCGTACAGCACATGAGGATAGTAATCGCTGTGATATGTTTTTCCAATGTCTGCTATTATTCGGAGGGTATTTATAAGAATAACTTATGCCGCATGGTCCAGTCTTCTGAATATTGCAAGCAATTTATTCACATCAATCTTCGCTTCTGTTCCTACTACAGTGAGGTGATGCGGAGTGAATCCTATCCGAACATGCATTTACATCACGCGTTTAATTGTTCATGAATTTATATTCAAATATGGCCTGTCCCTAACACTATTTTATGAAATGATTATATGTTCACTCTCATATGGAGTGGTTACTAATCTGTTAACAAAAGAATGGTACTAAAATTTAACACTATAGTTCCAAGTTACAGATTATGATGTGGCAAAATATTTTATCCCCTGACTAAGTAAGAGTCAGGAATATGCGTAATCATTTGTATGTCCCCGCATGGATAAAACAAGTTCAGAGACATCCTTACCAGTGCATTTACACTACATAGGATATTTGAAAGTGGCAGACACCAGTTCTCTACTTGTGCAGTATGAAATCAAGAGTCTGCTCCTACATTGAGAAAATGTTTCTTTATAGTCCAATCTCTACAGTACATAAATTATTTGCAGATTTCTAAGCATCGATAGGGATATATAGTTCCATTGCATAGAAGTTATTTTTCATAGGACTATGAAATTGGCAGAAACGAGTTTTCTTCTCTGAAGTATGAATCAGGAGTCTTTCCTAAATTGAAAAGAGTTTCTGACATGAGAGTTGATACTCTGTAGTACGCATAATATTCGTAGATTATAAAGTTAGATATAAGTTCATAATGCCTATAAAAGATATTAACATAAGGATTTGAATTTGTAAGACATAGGAAAAATTACAGCGTGGCGCCCACCTGTGTTTCCTTAGTAAACATCATCCAGCCTGGTTTAAGAGAATTGTAACTAATTCTTAATTAAACATACTGGTTTATGTAATACATAAATATATCTTAAGAATGTAGATAACATACCAATAGCTTGAAGAGAATCATGGTTTTAAAAGGCAACATGCCTTCTCCCCGAAGGGAAAACTTTTACATGTCTGTTCTTTGTGTCGTACTGACCAAAATGGCTACACTGGCCTTTGTTTTACAATCAGTCGACGACTGTTGGCCAGGTATGTAGGCCAAAATAAGGCCAAATTAATTAAGCTGCCACGGTCAGTCTATCGCGGTTTTATTTTCTCCTACATTAAGTAAGTTACTTAAACAGTAATTGTAAGGGTTTGTGTATTTTTAAGGGAGTCCATAAATAGGAACGGGTAGGGACGTTTTTATTATACCACAAATATTAAGGTGACATTCTTTACATGGGGTGGCCAAGATGGCTTAATCGGGACTAGAGCATACGAGAGAAAGTCATTAAGTAAGAGAAGTTTTATTATAATGTACAATGAAGAGTATGGACAATGAAAATCGTATTTCATGACACAATCTGGTTCTTAAGCAATACCCCGTGTAGGAGTCGAGTAGTTTGCGCATGCGCTGTAGCGATTACAAAAGGACTGCCAAGGTATCGACTTGCAACATAGTGTTATTCGTGTTTTGAGGCCAGAGAGTGCGAAACCTTGTGAAATATATATAAAAATGATGGTTCAATATTTAGACATTTGTTTGAGTCATGGGATAGTCTATGAATGGGTAAAAAGATTTCAAAACTGACGACTTGGAGCTATGAGATTTTCACTTGTTTGGACACTTGAAAGAACATTTGCGAGGTCAAAGGTTTGCAGATGATTGGTAATGAAGGTGGTGTAAAATTAGTAAGACCAAACCCAAAAACTGTTTCCAGAAGGCATAAATAAGCTAGTGAACGGGTGATCCCTGTGTATTACCAGGAAGGTGACTATGTTGAGAAATAACACACACGAAATGTCTGGTTCACACTATTGTAAAATAGTTATTCATGAAATTCCTGTTACTTTAGAACTTCCCCTCATAGATCTCAAACGAGACTGGTAAGCTTGTGAGATGACGAGCCATGATGGTTTACGGGCAAGGAAGAAGACGATGATAATAATGATGTCATATAATTGCCATAAGTTTATGAAGTGTAGTTTTTTAAAACTATTGGTTGGTTTATATAGACGGGCGTCAGACAGTAGACAACAACCTGCTGCAGCAGTGGTTTAACATTAACAAACACAATGTGTTGAATCTTCACTGACGAAGGAATTATTGCTTACTACAATGGGAAACCACAACTGTTGCATTGAGCTTCTGACGGATATACAAGTTCTTGAGATAGTTTAGAGTAGAATAAAAGGATGCATCTCGACATGTCTATTTCTTAATGATGATGATCACTAACAACTTCTCCATAAGCCCACACATTGAAACATCGCTACACTATTCTCATATAATAAATCTGCAATACTGTAAACTGGCAAGATTGAGGGGGAAAGAACAAAGGGATGGCAGGGAAGTATATTTCTGGATGGCTTGGTAATATATAGAGTGGTGTATCAGCTCTTTGCTCTTGTTATGCCAAGAACAAAGAGCTGATACACGACTCTAGTGATCGTGTAAGATGACTTACTACGTTATCGGCATGGCGCATGATGATGATGATGACTATGAACGTGCCCTTGCACTGCTTAGGGGCAGTAAATACAATTTCACAATCTCGCATATCTGACTCGAAGTCATCTCAGGTGATTTGGAAACAGACCATGAATTCTATGAGTGAATTATGTCGACAACGGCTACATGTTATGGTGCTCGCCCTGCTCTGGACCCCCAGGCAGGTGCAGTGCCGGGTCTTATGCCTCGTAAGGATCTAACCACAACTAATGGAGGTTCTTCTCAGATGTCCTGCGGAGCCAGAGGGCCTGACAACAGAACATCTGGCCGTACCAAACAAAGACTTAAAATGCCCAAACTACAACATATTCAGGCGAACCTTCTGGCCTAGAGAGACAACAGTGGAAGATAAACTCTATGGACAGTTGAGCGAACTAAAAAAGACTGTTAGATTCATACAAGAGACAACATTGCAGTTATAAACATATTTCAGGCGAACGAAAGAAGAAGAAGAAGAATAAATGTCTGTCGTTCAGAAAGTGATGGTTAACAACTGAACGTAAAATTGCTTAAAAATCATAACAAGCCAAAGAATGTTGGTATTGATTGCGAGACCAATGCAAAGTATATGCAACTAACAACTACAAACTGACCACCACTCTGGGATGAACAGCGAAGACTACTGGGCTATCCAGGTTTTATACACCCGCATCTGCAGTGTTTTGCTTCTGGCTGCACGTCAATCAAGATAATTGAGGTACATGCGCCCAACGTGGCGACTGCCGGTTTATTAGGCGAGCAGGTTACGTGGTATGATAATGTTATTGTTGTTATGGTGGAAGGTATGCAGTATTAAACAGTTGCTGGCCCACCACCATCTGCTCAAACCATACCCATGTCCTGGACAAAGGGTCATACAATGTGCACATTTTCATCTATTTATTTTAAATGCTCTGCATTCGGATACTGTCGATGACTATATGTGACTTGTATTTCAGCCAAAATATGATTCATCTACTCACTTCACCTTATACATAATTCTGCAGTATGCACCTGGCGAGTTGCAATGAAATATGACAGGCACCTTTGTAAAATGGAGTTATAACTCTCCATAGCACAAAGCCTAGGTTGAATTTAGAGACCATGTGTTGCCGGTGCAGCATGATCCTTCGATCGGCCTGTCTAGGTGACTCCAGACGAAATATAACAATAATATGCCTTGGAGCAAGACAGGCTGCAGAAGCTGTCGGATCAGCAAAGCAATACTCTAACTTGGAGCTTCCATCCTAGACCAGTTGCCGACCAGGTTGCCTGGCCTGCCCTGCCACGATATTTATTTAGTCTTTAGGTTACATTTCCTCGCACTAGGTTAAGATTTGTACCCTCCCAATTGCGCTCCTCCGCAGGAAGCCTTTGGCATAATGTGAGTTGTCAAGTTGTCGGCGTTGATAGAAAGCAAGTAGTATTGTCTACTGTTATACCTCAATCATATCTGACTAAGACCTGACTTTAATATAACAACGAAAATGCAACGCAATAAATATGCAACCTTTAGTTTTTAGTTTTAGCTACCGTGTTTAATTAAATTCACTAAGAGAATGATTTGATGTGAATCTTTTCTTTAACTGTGATTCCAATTTTTCTAATCTTTATTTCATTAAACTCCTCATTGAGATTATTACATTTGTAATTGATGTTGTCTTTTAAATCGATATTTTTGCTTAAAACCCCCCAAAAAATAGTTTACTGCTGTTCTTCTTCTTTTTCCTTTATTCCTCAACTGGGTCATAAGCCTTTCTTTAGTCGACATTCTTCAAGCCGTCGTATCCTTAGCAGTCCAATACCCTTCCGTCCATATTATACACGTCCTTATCTAATTCTCTTCTCTGTGTGTTTTCACGACCCCCCTCTCTCTCTCTCTCTCTCTCTCTCTCTCTCTCTCTCTCTCTCTCTCTCTCTCTCTCTCTCTTTATTTCTTTTTTGGGGTGGATTCCAGGTGAAAGCCATTCAAGTTATTCTATTCTCAGGTCGTCTCAAATGTATGCCCTGTCCAGAGTCGGTGTCTTTCTTCGCCTTATGATGTACAGTTGTTTGTCTACTTCTCTCCATGAGCTCCTCATTGGTGTTCCTCGCATCATCTCATCTTGTTCCTCTTGTACCTTGCAGTGTCGAAGTGAAGCATAAAACAGCGAAAAGGTGCCCTTTTATGAGCTTCATATAACGAGATCCCCCTGTTCATCGTTTACATGGTCGGCCTCTTCTTCTGGTTCCATTTGATCTGCACAGCCATGCTTGTTGTGGTATACTGTCATCTGGTAGCCTAGTTATGTACCCGAACCATTCCACTTGTTGCTTGCTAATGAAATCTAGCGCTGCTATTATCCCCGCAGTAGTCCTGATTTCCTACTGCTCGAAGAACAATAATAAAGAATTCCTTTACATCTTCACCTTGATTGTGTATTTGTAATTGTTGTGTGTATGCGTGTGTGTATGTGTGCGTGTGTTAGTTGATATTTTAACGGATGTTCTCGTTTATCTCTAGATAAAGCAGCATGAACATATTCAATTTCATTAACGTAATTTTATTTTCTCTGTTGTTGAGAGGTGTTTTGTTTATACAGCATACACAGTGATATGAAAATGTCATTTCCTCTCGCGTAATTATTTCAAACTCTTGCTTTAGATTTCTATTAACTGTGGATATTTGCCCGTCAAAATCTTAGAGTCTTCTTCTTAACATGAAACTCTTCGGATGTCTGCGATATCCTACACCGGATATTGAGAATTCTTTATGCTGCAAATAAAAGGAAACGAGGTCATTCATTAAGTAACATGGGGCATGGGGATTTAGAGACCGTCTGTAGGCCACGGAGTGATTTAGAAGCTATCGGAGCGCAGTGGCTAGCACTCTTGGCAACCAGTCGTGTGATCATGCTTTCGAATCACCTTCAGAACGGTGTTTTTATTTCATTTCCCAGGTGGACCAGCATGTAAAATAGTATCAGGAATTGTATTCTGACGTGAAGATTGTCGTTGTGATATTATCCACATCACTCTTAGAGTGCCGACTGGTTTACACAATATGCGTCTAACACAATATACCCAGCAGGCCTCATGGTGTGAAAAGAGATCTTCGTGTGCTAATCAGCCCTATGCTACCAATGTCAAACGTGCACATTGTCCAAATCACTCAGCTCATCTCCTCTTGTTCCTCTTCTACAGCGGGGAAATGCCCGTTTATGGGCTTCATATATCGATATTCCCATGGACTGTTATTAACACTGACGCAAAATCAACACCTGCAAGATGAGATGTTTGAGAAGAGCTTCCAGCTGTTTTTCATTTTTCAACCCAAGCGTTGTCCATACACGTGCTACTAATAATGAGTGTAATGGCCTGTTTTGCGTTTGTGAATTAGCTTTCTCTATTACCAGAGTCCCCTCGCCATCAGGCGAACCCACTCCGACTTCTGAAGTGCTTTTACTTTACATCCTCAAGTCAAGGATGAGACGTCAACAGTTTAGTCTAAATGACATGTGTAGGGGTTGAACCCGCTACCTCGGCATCAGTTCACAGGACGTTTAAGAGATAGCGTTCTTATCCATTCGGCCACGCTAACCTCCAAGACACAGAATGATGTGACCTTGCTGAACTGGGTCACGTAATAAATTTAAATGATTGCATGCTTTGAAGCTTTCTCATCAATATCGATTCCGTAATGCTGGAATTTCCTTCTCCTTGTTCTCTTAAGAATATGGCAGGTTATTGTCCGCATTTTCAAACAGCGCACAGCGCTTTATAAAGAAAAGAAGCCACAATGCTTCTTCTTGTTTTTGTAATCAAATCGAAACTAGAAGAATCAATTACCAATGCATGCAAGGGAACGCTCGTTGGGGGTATGAACACGAGTAGAATGTGATGCATAGATTTATGTGTCAACATTCCCTGCACTGAGAAAGGAATCTGAGAATGTCATTAGCGCGTATTTAAAAGAGAAGGGAAAATATGTAAACGAGCTTATCCGGGTAAATTGAGCTGCCTGTGAGGTCAAAATGAAGCATCATGATACTTTTTCCGGAGTAATTATAGATGTTACCAGTCTATCTGCATGCCTGGTTAATCCGGTGTGTGTAATTTCCACGTATCTTGTTTCCTTTCTCGCCTATTGGACCTGTGATCGTGGGTTTGATCTGCATCGCTTGGATTTTAATATTTAAAATGTTTGGTTCCCTCGCCCAGCTACTGAGTTAGGTGTGTGGAGTGACACTGTGAGCTGTGGATTTCATCTGGAGTGCTTTTACATCTGTCCGCGGTTGTCTGTATCGTGAAAATGTTCAGACAAGTGGCGGCAGGCCGGTTACTGAAATTACTGGGTTGGCCTCATGCAGCAATGTGTGGCTGCAGATGTTATAGTAACTGCTGCTTCCACCGATGATTAACCTTTCGTGGCGGACTTTTGTGTTGGCATTCTGGCATTACCATTATGCATAGTATACCCGTGCCACCTGTTGGTTTGTCGAAACTCCTGTCTGTTCCACTTTTCATATGGGGCAGTGAGGAGCATTTAGTATGATATTCACGGCACAGGAATGGAGCATTATGGGACGATACTTTGTCGTGAAATTGGAACCGCGACTAATTTAAATTTGGTTTCGACTTTTAGGTAGACTCAGTGTAAATGGTACCAGGATATGTTTTGGAAAGTAAAGGCAGCCGGTGTGACAGTGATTACATCACCCAGTAAGTGACTATTTGTATACAAAATATCAGTCCTGAACCAAATGACCAGTGTAAAAGGGTCCTTTACTTATGTAGGTACTTGCTTATGTATACCAGCAACTGCAAGGGGTGGTCAGAAGGTGTGGTCAACGATTTTCACTCAGACGTAAAGCCAGATGGACATAAAATCACATTACAACGGGCACCATTAGGATTTGGAACGCTTCGCTGGCTGTTGAAGAGAGAACTGAGCGCTTATCGGAATGCTCCGGGTGCAATGATGTCGTTTCTTGACTCAACTCAACTCAGCTCAAATATTCCAGCAACTGTCGGCACATGGTATTCTTTGCATTGTCATCAGAAACCACATCTCCACTGCTGTTAGATGTTTCTCACCTTGCCCGCTTACTGTCCATGTTTCACTTCCATATAACAGTATAGGTTCTACTAAGCCCTTCAACACTAGTTCCCTCAATGCAGTTGGCAGTGTTGTATTGGTCAGTATGTTTTCAATCTTGCAATAGGCTACACATGACCACAGCTAAAACATGGGCCAACAACATGGCGTGCTACCCCCAGCACTTTATTAGAATTTGGACAAAATCGGGCACTCTGAGTTATCACAGGCGCCATGAAGACACATAAGATATATAACTAGACGCCATAGAGATGTGACCGAAAGCTGATTGCTGACTTCCCGTCCGCTTACTTAAACATTGACTTCTTGTTCAGAAGACAATGGAAAACTACTATACCTAAAATTATCTAGAAAATAAACCTGGGGTTGATCGCAATGTTCTGCAATGGGCATGCAACATTCAATATGTAGACACCTTTGAAATAGGTAAAAATCGTAAAAACGCCTTTTTGATGATTCACCCTATATGTCTGCACCCTATCTGTCTGCACCCTATCTGTCTTCACCGTATCTGTCTTCACCCTATATGTCTTCACTTAATAGATTGATCAATTGATTGATTGATTTTGGTATTTGTAGTCAAATACTGAAGACAGTGGCATCCTATCTATCTCTACAAACAAGGACGAATCAGCAGCAAACAAAAATAGAAATTTCAAATGTGAAGATACGAATGAAAAAGCAGAGTATTTGTGTACGTAGACGGTAGGTTTGGTCAGCTAAATACATTTCCCCATGTCTCTTATTTTATCAAGACTTGATTTATAATATTCCTAAACCTCGCAGTAATGTTTGCATAAGCCCTTGCTCGAGCGGACACAGAAATCATGTAATTTGATTACATCTTAGAGAAAATATACTACAGTCAACACTGAATCTGGACAATTTCGATATTTGCCAAAGCGTAACTGTGTCAGATGATAATATATGTGATGAAAGTCATCTATCATGAAGATCGGAAACACACATTCAGCCCCAGGACTCTTTTCGTGGGCGGAATCGATTTCTGGGATTCAGGGAGGGCTAAACGAATCAGAGTATTTACCCATGTTCTAATGTCAATACCATCAGCCCTGTCTTCTGATGAAAGCACTTACCCTACAAACTTGGGCCAACTCGAATACTACAGTGAAGAAAACTGGGCATTTTGGTTTGGTGTATCACAGTGGCTATATAGAATTTCATCGCGATATTCGATTAGGAAGTTTGGGGTCGGGGCTTGTGGATTTTTCCTTCAGTGTCCGGGTCAGTACAGGGATCAGAACAGTTTCGTATTTTTTTTTCTTTTTGCTCTCGCACGCTATGAACTCAACCGTAGTCCTTACACGCTACTTGTAGTAGTATTGTGCTTAATTTTGCGTGTGGATTAACTTTCCCTATTATAGTTGCTCCTCACCATCAGACTAACCCACACCGAGTGCATAGGTACTTGTAATTTATGTCCCGAGGTCAAGGACGAGAAGTCGCCATTTTAGTCTAACTGACCAGTATAGAGGTTATATCCGCCTGTCCGTCTTGGCTCGTTGAATGTGTGGCTGTCTGTCTTTCTCTTTGAAAGGCTGTAGGTCTGTATGCCGGACTTTCTGCCTATGTGTCTGCCTGTCTTTCTGACTGGCTGCCGCCGCGAACGATCAAACCAGTCTGTCACAGAGGACAAGTCCATTAGTGCTCAGATTTACTCCTAAGAGTTTCTCCAAGTGTCGAGACTGATCACTCCAATTCGTTGTTAGGTCACCACTGATGGTGATGTCTCCAGCTGCCCGTTGACATTATTGTTACTTATCCAGGTCGCGATCATGGCGGATAGGCATTGAAACGGTTAAGGCCTCTGGAGTGTTTATGCTCGTGGTTACCGTTTGCATTCGCATTTTCCTCATGTCGGACTGAAAGTGTATGGTTCCGTCGCCCTGTCACTGAGTTGAGTGGCGCGACACTGTGAGCTGTGAATTTCGAGTGAAATGCTTTTACATCTGCCTGAGATTTATTGGAGCGTGACATGCATGTTCGGAGTAATGGCGGCTAGCTGTGTCGCAGGATTGACCGGCATTTGCCTTATGCAGAAATGTGTGGCTGCTGGTCTTTTAGTGACTGCCGCTTCCATCGACGACGAATTGTATTTTCGTGGAGTACTTTTGTGTTGGCATTCTGACGTCGGCATTGTGTACAGGAAATAAAAATATACGGGAAAAGTAAAAGATAGGTAACATGCAGAAAAATTCAAAGGCTGCTTTAATTCAGATCAGGTACAATAAATTATAAAACGAGGATATATAAGAATTATCCCTAAAATAGTTCCTAGTTAAGATCATCAGCTAGAATGAGAAGCATTTTGCCAGTCGGAATACAGACTCCACTGATGCTCAGTTGATAATAAACGGATGTTGTTCATAATACAATTCGTCACGTGTATGAAAAAGTGACCAATGCACTACAGGCAGGATGCATGGATAAGAAATGCTCATTTAAGGAAGGCTTTATTGCTTTATAGCTACATGTATATGTATTTTATTTATTTATTTATTTTTTATTTTCTTTTGCATATCCTTTACAGGACATCGCTGTCAACTTCAGCATCTTTCAACTGATTGTTGATTTCTTGGCAAGATTACGCTCAGTAGTTTGCCATTGCTTTCTTAGCGACCGGCTCCATACTCTCATAAGTCTCTGGCACGACTCGAACCGCTTCCAATTCTCGTGCGCTCACGCCAACCACGAGAGTATTCGAGGTTACGGAGAAAGATGCTAACCCGTCGGCCAGGGAGACCGGCTGTATATGTATACATGTATATATATATATATATATATATATATATATATATATATATATATATACGTGTGTGTATGTGTGTGCTGCGTGTGTGTTTCTGTGTGGTGTGAGTATATGTGTATGTGTATATGTGTGCATGTGTGTAAATGTGTATAAATGTGTGTATGTGTGTTTGTAAGTGTGTGTCTTTAGTGTGTGTATGTGTGCGTGTTTGTGTGTATGTGTGCGTGTTTGTGTGTGTGTACGTGCGTGTGTGTGTGTGTGTGTGTGTGTTTGTTTGTGTGTGTGCGACATGCTCTGAGAATGAGGACAGAGGATCACATTTCTCCAGATCCATCTATTTTCTGTAATCTTGGTCAGTCGGACAGCCTCGCGTGCCACTCCGCGGGCACATGCAACACATCCTGCCTCCGTCCACCTCTGTCTCCGGACATTTCCTCCTCATATGTTCAATTGCAAAGATGATTATCTTTTTCTGATGTAGGTAATAACCTGTCTATGTGAATTAACATCCTGCTGTGCCATTCATGATCGTGGTCTTCTTAGACGCAACCGGGGATTCTTGGCTACAGATGGAATTTTAAGCTAGACATGAGATTGTTAGCTACACATCGAATTCTTAGGTTGGTTGCACGAGATACGAAGGTACTCTTGGGATTCTTAGTTATTGATGATATTCTTAGTTATACGAGGAATTCTTAGTTATTGATGGGATTCTTATTTATTGATGGGATTTTTAGTTATTGATGGGATTCTTAGTTATACATAGGATTCTTAGTTTTATATATGAAAATCTTTGTTACGTATGAAACTCTTACTCGCATAAGAATTTCTTAGTTACATATGACATTCTTAGTTACAGATGGGACTCTTAGTTAATCATGAGATTCTAGTTACACATGAGATTCTTATTTACACACGAGATTCTTAGTTAGTCTATGGGATTCTTAATTACATGTAGAATTATTAGTTACATATGGGATCCCTAGCTAAGCATTGGATTCTTAGTTGCACAAGGGATCCCCAGCTAGACATGGGATTCTTAGCATCGTAAGAATAGCTCACAACTCTTTAGTGTGAAATTTACTTATAATCTTGATATTCAGAGCCCATAATTCACAGTCGTTCAGTACATTGGGCAGTATAGAACATCTAAAATATCGTTTTCTGACTTTATTGTACCTGCACCTTCTTCACATCTGAATTAAAGCTGTATTTGTTTGAATTACTCAGCATGTTGCCTATCTTTTACTTTTCCCATTTGTTTGTTTTTTATTATTCATTTTGGATGCAGAAGTTATTTTAAAAATTGTTCCTCAAAACTGTATTTCTATTAAACTGTTTTTAGATAACATTGATGTATGTCAATGCACAATTTGATACATGCCGTTGAGGAACGCAAGTTGTGGAGACGCATGATCGCCCATGCCAGTCGGAAAAGCATTTGATAATGACGCTGAAGATGAATGCCCGTGAACTAATTGGCTAGGATTTACGGCCATATGTTAAACTTGGCTGTATGTAAGAATCCAGAAATGTGTTACAGCGTCCTAGGATACTGACAGATTGCATACAATGTTCTAATGCATTGTTGGCTTCTCCTATAACATTTTCTGTTTCACACACAATACATGAACACACACAATCTCTCTCTCTCTCTCTCTCTCTCTCTCTCTCTCTCTCTCTCTCTCTCTCTCTCTCTTCTCTCTCTCTCTCTCTTCTCTCTCTCTCTCTCTATATATATATATATATATATATATATATATATATATATATATATATATATATATATATTTCATTGGCACCTTGCCGTCTTGACAGACGATAGTTTGTGCTCTAAAAAGGCATAATAACTTTTAACTATGGCGGTAGCGAGTGTGACTGATAAGGCCAATTTGCGCTGTAAATGTCCGTTCACAGTGGGTGCATGTGAACACTTGGTCATTTCCACCATCATGCACCATCTTACGTCTCAAACGCTTGGTGTGTGACTTTTCTGCAATAATTTTCTCCTTTGACTTTATTCCATTTCTGATATTTGCCCTCCATGCAACACGTTCAGCGGCGACTTGCTCCCAATGTGCATTATCAATGCCTGTATCAATCATGTCCCGCTTACACACATCTTTGTATCGTAGTAGAGGCCGACCCTGAGATCTCTTACCCATCTGTAATTCACCAAAAAAGATATCCTTTGGTATTCTACCATCATCCATCCTCCTAAGATGTCCTATCCATCTAAGTCTACGAAGACTGAGCATGGAATAAACTGTCACACAACCTGATCTTTCCAATACTTCAGTATTTGTGATTTTGTCTTGCCACTTAATACCAAGAATTTTTCGCAGACACCGCATATGAAAGCTGTTTAAATTGTTCTCTTGGTGTGAGTAAGTTGTCCAGGTTTCACTGCCATAGAGAAGAGTACTAAGGACACAGGCTTGATAGACAAGGACTTTTGTTTTGGCAGTAAGCTTCCTGTTCTCCCAGACTCTTTTTCTTAACCTGTTCATTGTTGTTGCTGCCTTACCAATCCGGATGTTGATTTCCTGATCTAGGGATAATTTGCTATGTACCACTGATCCTAGATATGTAAAATGGTCTACTATCTCTAGTTCGGCGTCGTCAATAAAGATTGATGGTACCCCATGTGCACCTTGTGACATAATCTGTGTCTTCTTTTTGCTAATTGTTAAACCAAATTCAGAACAAGCATTGGAGAATGCAGATAGTAGACATTGCAATTCTTCCTCAGAGTGGGTCGTAACTGCAGCATCATCTGCAAAAAGCAACTCTCTGATCAGTACCCTCCTAATTTTGGTCTTAGCCTTCAATCTCTGAGCATTGTAGAGGCCGCCATCTGAGCGTGAGTGAATGTATATACCACCATCCTGATCACGAAATGCATATTTCAGTAGAAGTGAAAAGTATATTCCAAAGAGGGTGGGAGCTAGTACACAACCTTGCTTAACTCCACTCTTGATTTCAAATTCTTCAGAAGTTGCACCATCAAACTTGATTATACCCTTCATGCCTGTGTGGAACAATTCCACAATGGACAGAAGAGTTGGTGGGCAGCCAATCTTCTTTAGTGCCTTGAACAGACCCTCACGACTGACCAAATCAAATGCCTTTGTGAGGTCGATGAAGGCAATAAACAGTGGTTGATTCTGTTCACGGCATTTTTCTTGCATTTGTCGCAATGAGAATATCATATCAGTGGTAGACCGGTTCTGTCGAAAGCCACACTGTGATTCGGGGTAGACTTGATCTCCTAGGACTTGAAGTCTGCGCAGAACAATTCTGGCAAATACTTTTCCAACAATACACAGAAGTGAGATACCCCTATAGTTGTTACAGTCGCTCCGATCACCCTTGTTCTTGTACAGCGTTATGATGTTTGAATCTTTGAAATCCTGTGGGACTTGTCCTTCACGCCAGCATAGCTCTATTAGCTGGTGGATCTGTAGAGTGAGTGTGTCTTGCCCACTCCTGATAACCTCAATTGGAATCCCATCCTTACCTGGAGCCTTGCCAGATGCAAGTTCATTTATAGCACACTTGACTTCTGTTATGGTGGGAAGTGTGTCCAGGTGGTCAAGAGTTGGTAGAGCCTCTATGGCGTTGAGGGCATCATCCGCTAGTTTGGTCTCACTTGAGTAAAGCTCCAAATAGTGCTCTACCCGTCTGTCCATCTGCTGTTTCTTATCAGTGATGACTTCTCCAGTCAAGGTTTTCAGCGGTGCACTTCTTTTGATCACTGGACCACAGGCTTTCTTTATTCCTTCATACATGCTTCTTATGTCTCCCTTATCACTTGCGATTTGAATGGACTCACATAACTTGATCCAATAATCATTTGCACACTGCCTAGCAGCCTTTTGCACATCCTTCCTAGCTTGCCTTAGCTCACTCAGAGTGTTACGCGTTGGTCTTTCCTTGTTTCTTAAGAGAGCTTTCTTCTTCTTATCAATCAAGGGCTGCAGAGTCTCGCTGTTGGCCGCAAACCAGTCCTGCCTCTTATGATCCACAGTGCCGTAAACCCCTACGGCAGTTTTATAAAGAGTTTCCTTAATTTGACCCCACTTTTCATTTACTGTACAATTTTCTGGTGTATCAGTGAAAGCGTCTTCAAGTTGCTGTTGAAACTGAAAGCACTTGTCAGGATCATGAGTGTTAATAATATTAATCCTGGGGCTAGATTTGTGTTTAGCTGTGTAGATTCTCTTTGGTCTCAGTCTAACTCTTGCAACAACCAAAGAATGATCTGTATCACAGTCAGCACTGTGGTAACTACGAGTCAATGATATATGGTTCAGATGTTGTCTCCGTGTGATGATGAAGTCCAGCTGGTGCCAATGGCCGGATCTTGGATGTTTCCATGTGACCTTATGCATCTCTTTTGTTTTAAAAAAAGAGTTTGTAATACATAGGTCATTACTGGTGCAATGCTCCTGCAGCCTTTGCCCATTTTCATTCATGCGACCGATGTTGTATTTTCCAAGGGACACTGGCCATGAACTCGAGTCCTTGCCCACACGAGCATTGAAATCACCGAGCATATAAATGTAGTCAGATTTTGGAACTGCCTTGATCACGGAGTCTAACTCCTCATAGAACAAATCCTTCACATCATCAGAGGAATCGAGTGTCGGTGCATATGCAGTAATAATGGTGGCAAACCCACAAGAGGTTGCCAAGCGCAGGGATAATAGTCTTTCATTTCCTCCTGCTGGAATTTCAATCATTCCCAGTAGCGAATTCTTCACTGCAAAGCCCAAACCGTGTTGCCTTTTTTTCTGCCTGCCCTCTACCCTTCCAGAAAAAGGTGTAGTTGTTTTCCCTGAGTGACCCTTCCTCAGCGAGGCGAGTCTCCTGCAGGCCAGCAATATCAATGTTAAGACGATTGAGTTCGGCATCAATCACAGCCGTTTTTCTCACATCGTCAATATTGGTCAAGTCAGTGGAAAATCCTGGACACATGGTTCTCACGTTCCAGGTTGCAAGCCGTAGCTTGAGGTTTCTATTTTTATTTTTATTTGTACCTGGTGCATTGGTTTTACAGCCTGCGATTCAGATTTTGTCCTAGCCCCAAGCACCCATTGAAGCAGGCAGGCTGTGGTGGATCAGCACCCAATTGGCTGGGGGCTGCCCAGCTTGAGGCGGGCGGTAGCTGATCAGTGACACCTATAGGTGTCTCCCACCGTCAGAGGCAACGCGTGGCGCCCCATGTCTACGCCAACTGACAAGGACTTATAACCCGTAACAGTTGCCTCTCGCTTTGATTCCGAGACCAGTTAAGACCAGGGATGGAGTTATTGCCTCTCCATAGCACAAAGCCTGGGCTAAAATATAGAGATCATGTGTTGCCCATGCAGCATGATCCCTCTCTCGGCCTGCCTAGTTCACTCCAGAGGAAAGGTAACACCCCTACATCTGGAACAAGACAAGCTGCAGAAGCTGCCGGATCAGCAAAGCAATGCTCTAACTGTCCGCCTGTCGGAGCTTCGATCCTAGACCAGTCGCCAACCAAGGCTTAGGGCCTGGTCTGCCCTGCCATGACAATTTTGTCTTTAGCTTGCATTTCCTCGCACCAGGGTAAAGCTTGTACCCTCCCAATTGCGCTCTTCCGCCCGAAGCCGTTGGCACAATGTGGGGTGTCGGGTTTGGTAAGCGCCGCCCAACGCTCGGCGCTAACAGAAACCAGGTTTGGGATGTGTGTGGTGTTGTGTGGGAGGGGAGCTGGAAAGAGGATGTGTGTGTGTGGGTGGGTGGAGGTGTGGTTGGGTGTGCGGGCTGGTGAAGGATGTGTGTGAGGGTGGGGGATGTGTGTTTAGATGGGTGGTTGGGGTGTGTGAGTGTGGGTGGGTAGATAGGAGATGTATGTTTTGATGAGTGGGTGAGGGATGTGTGAGTGTTAGTGGTTGAGGGATAAGTACGTGTGCCTAGGGATGTGTGAGGGGATGTGTGTGTGTGTGTGTGTGCGCGCGCGCGCGGGGGTGTATTTGTGTGTGTTTGTTTTTCTGTGTGTCCAACGTCAAACTGATTGACCGAAGTATGAAACTTTGACCGCGTTTAATTTCATAAAATAAACTGACTGATATATTACACTTCTTGAACGCCATTACCGATAATTTATTACCGCCGTTCAACAATCCCCATTCAAAATCTATTTGGAACAGAAATCCGTAGCTGATTCATTAGGCTATTTCATTATTGGCTCGTATCTTTTCATTAATCTTTGCAATGATTCCACATTTTTAGAAATGTCGAAGCTACAGGAAACGGAACCACATTTTTGTCGGTCTTTCATCTTCATTTCCTGAAGTTAGGAAAACAATATCCAGGGAGGCAAAGAAACAGGCAAAAATAGAGATTTCTGCATGGCAAATATTTATCACTGCTTTGGGCAAATCTCTATATTCGACAGGGAGATGAGGTGATGCCTGAGTGTAATCAGTGTCGATCCACATTTTGGAAGGTAGGCGCTTCTCGTGAGATTTAGAGGGGAGGCTGCAATAAAATTGTAACTGTTAGTGGCGTAGAAAAACGCATTGCACAAACAATAGGATGCAATGAAGAAGGGGATTAGAGAGAGGCAGAAAATGAGAGAGAGAGAGAGAGAGAGAGAGAGAGAGAGAGAGAGAGAGAGAGAGAGAGAGAGGAGAGCAAGAGCCAGAGAGAAAGAAAAGAAAAAAAAAGGGGGGGGGGGGGGTGATTGAGATTATGGGAAATAATTTAAGTGGGTGAATTAGAGAGAATGTGAAAGGGAGTTGAGAGAGTGTATGATAGACTGTGACAGAGAGATTGTGGGGGGAAAGTTTGAGAGTGAGTTAAAACGAGTAAGAGAGAGAGAGAGAGAGAGAGAGAGAGAGAGAGAGAGAGTGTGTGTGTGTGTGTGACAGTATACGTGTGATAGAGTGTGAAGGAGGGTGTGGGAGATAGATTTGGGGAAATAGTTTGAGAAAGTAAGCTAGAGAGAATGTGAGTGTGAATATTTACATGTGAGATAGAGAGAGAGACTGTGTATGAGAGAGACTGTGTGTGTGTAAGAGAGAGGAGTGTATTGAGAAAGTGAGAGAGAGATTGTGTGTGAGAAAGGGAGTGAAAGAGTGAGAGAGAGCGTTAGAGGAAGAGAGCGATCAAGAGAGTAAGCGGTTGAGATTACTGGGAAGAATAAAGAGAAAATAACACGGGAATGACAGACCACATTAAAATATAATGAAAATCATTTAAGAATAAAAATGGAGGAATGGGCGTAGCAATAAAAAGCCTTCTCTTTATGAAACGATATAAGTGGGGAAAAAATACACTAGCTATAATCAGTGGGAAAGAGTGTGAGAGAGAGCGAGAGAGAGAGAGAGAAAGAGAGAGAGAGAGAGTGTGTGTGTGTGAGAGAGAGAGAGTGTGTGTATGTGTGTGTGTGTGTGTGTGTTAGAGAGAGAGAGAGAGAGAGAGAGAGAGAGAGAGAGAGAGAGAGGGTGACAGAATACGTATGACAGAGCTTGAGGGAGGGTGTGAGAGAGATTTGGGGAAATAATTTGAGAGAGAAAGCTAGAGAGAGTGTGCGTGTTTATGTTGAGATAGAGTGAGAGTGAGAGTGTGTGTGTATGAGAGATAGTGTGTGTGTGAGAGAGAGAGGACTGTGTCTACGACTGTGAGAGAGAGAGATAGTGTGTCTGAGAGGGAGTGACAGAAACAGTAAGGGGCAGAGAGCGATCAAGAGAGTGAGATTGAGAGATTACTAGGGAGAACAATGAGATAAAACATGGCGATGACAGACCACATATTAAACATATAATGAATATGATCCGAGAATAAAGATGGAGGAATGGCCGTAGAAATGACAAGCCTTCTCTTCATGAACCAACATAAGTGAAAAATACACAAGCTATAATCAGTGGAAAATGGAGGGAGAAAAAGATACAGATACAAAGAAATATAATGGCAGGAGAAAGATACAGATTAATTATATAAATGACCAGTTATAATGTATCATTTCAAATGGAATATTGTATGTCTTCTGCATGTCTGCATGCCACTTGATGAAAATGGTGATGATGATGATTATGATGATGATGATGATGATGTCTGAGTTGAGGGATTCTCCGTGATGAACAGGTCAAGTCGCTTGTTTTGCGCTCCAAAGGTTGTGGGTTCAATTCCGGGCTACGACGTTCGGTTTACGTGTTCAATTTTATCGGAGACTCCTGGGGGTCGTCGCTGGAGCTACGGAGTTCGTGCCTTTGTGACGATTTCGGCAGGCTGCCATCCGGAAAGATACCGATCCAAATGGCATAAAATAAAACACGGTGCGGCGAAGACGATATCTTTCTTTTAAACATGTAAACCTTTTTTTATTCTGAGTTCTCTTCACTGTCCATGATTAACTTTGTCTTCATCTTTGCGAATGCTTCTTACTATGCCTGGTTCTCTTGTTACTTAGTTGTGTATAATAATCTTGTTGTTTTTTTGGTTTTTTTTCAGTATATTATTGCCTGCATTTCTCGTGTCTATTTTGAACAATATCTTTCTATAATTATTGGTAATTGTTTTGGAAATTCCTGTTCATTTATGTTTATCTTTTACCCGTCCCTTTCAGTCAAATTCTCTCCCTCTCTTTGGCTTTCTTTTTGCGTCTCTCACTCTCTGTATGCCTCTCTCTCTGTGTCATTATTTGCATGTTTCCCTGTCTCCCTTGCTCTCTATGCTTTGTCTCAATCTCTCACTCCCTCACTTCTATCTTCTTCCACTCTCATCCAATCACTCTCTCACAATCTTTCTCTCATTCTCTCTCAGTCTCTCAAGGTCTCCCTCTGGCACATTCTCTCTCTCAAACACTCACACACACTCTCTTTTTCCCACTCTCTCTTAATCACTATATCACACTTTCTCTTAATCTCTCTTACTCTCTCGCGGTTACTCTCTCGCTCTCTCACATACTCTCTCATACGTTCATTATTTCTGTAACTCTTCTCTCTCTCTCTCTCTCTCTCTCTCTCTCTCTCTCTCTCTCTCTCTGTTCCACTATTATACACAATTTACTACGTGCCTTATTTGATGTTTACATTTCGGCCCACTGCAGAAATGCCAGGAATCAGCAATTTTAGAACCTCACGACCAACCACGGAGGAAATGAACATGGCCCACACACAACGTAAGAGCCATGTGTCCTAAGGATACCACTTAGGATACACAAATGTCATCTCTTTAGCAGAATGACTGGCATCAAGCAGGTCTTATTGAATATCCCATAATTTGCGATAATAATTCAGGCACCCCAGCTTGCCGCTGGCCACAGACAGTCAGTCTTAAGACGTGTTCAAGGAGGAGAAGTGAAGTGGGTTATTCGTTTTAAAAAACTGTTCCATGCATAAAATGTTTGACTTAACGTGCATCTTAAATGTTCGAGAACCTACCTACCTAACTACCCACCAACCTACATACCTACCTACACAGCTAATTACTTACCTACCATCTATCTATCTATCTATCTATCTATCTATCTATCTATCTATCTATCTACCTGTCTGACTGTCTGTCTGTCTGTCTGTCTGTCTGTCTGTCTGTCTTTCTGTCTGTCTGTCTGTCTGTATATCTGTCTGTCTGTCTGTCTGACTTTCTATCTATATATCTGTCTGCCTGCCTGCCTGCCTGCCTGCCTGCCTGCCTGCCTGCCTGTCTGTCTGTCTGTCTGTCAATCGATTAGCCAAGAATAAATTAACTACTAAATTCTTAGTCTTCTTCTTCTTCTTCTTCTTCTTCTTCTTCTTCTTCTTCTTCTTCTTCTTCTTCTTCTTCTTCTTCTTCTTCTTCTTCTTCTTCTTCAATTTCTACCTCTTCTTTTTCTCCATTTCCTATATTCCCCTTCCATTCTTCTTCTTCTTCTTTTTCGCTTTTTTTTTTCTCGTGATCTGCTGCTGCTCTTTCTCTTTTCATTATCTTCTTCTTATTCACCCCCTTCTTCCCTACCTTCTTCTCCTCCTCCGTTTTCTTCTTCTTCTTCATGGTAACTGAAACTTCTTTACTTCTTTCCAAGCAACATCAGTATAAGCATCTTCGAAACTATATAAAGCAACTCACTCAAACACCATTCCTACCTCACATACAAACTGTATTAATCTGTCTCCACAAGTACAGCATTTTACTCACTCATATTCACTAGAATCAATTTCCCAAGCGTGGCCATATTGTTATCACCTCCGTCTTCTTCTGTATGATTACCCTCGAAGGAGGATTCCACCATTACTAGTCATCATGTTACGAACATCTTCGCAGTTGATCCCAGGAACTTGAATACACAGCCAGGGGAGATAATAAAGAGAATGAAGACCATCATATGAGCTTTGTGTTTACTTGGCCGGCAGCCCAACTTTCTAGGACGTCAGTATTAAATTAAGCAGGTGACTTCCCGCATAGTTTCCCTGTTATAACGGCTTCTTATGTATGTTGAGCAATAAACCTAAGGCAATCAAGATATAGCCGTAACTCGTTCTGTCGCGTGCTATTTTAACATAATTCTCGCGTAGAGGGGAAACTATTAGTTGCAATCACTGCCAATGGGGAGCCTGCGTGGCGAAGTGGTTAATCCACCTGTGTCTCGCGCGGAAGGTTTTTGGTTCAATTCCGGACTTAACTATTCGTTTCAAGAGTGCATATTTCTCTGAGACTCATGGAAAACGTTACTGGAGCTACGGAGTGTGTTCTCTAAGACCCCTGGAGATCATTGTTGGAGCTAAAGACTGTGTTTTTTAAGACTCCTGGATATCTTCGCTGGAACTACAGAGTGTGTTCTCGGAGACTCCTAGTGGTCGTCGCTGAAACTACAGAGTGTGTTCTCAGAGACTACTAGTGGTCGTCGCTGGAACTAGAGAGTGTGTTCTCGGATACTCTTGGAGATCATTGTTGGAGCTATAGAATGAGTTTTCTAAGACTACTGGATATCTTCGCTGGAACTACAGTAGTTTTCGTCGCTGGAACTACAGAGTGTGTTCTCGGAGACTCCTAGTAGTTGTCGCAGAAACTAAAGAGTGTGTTCTCTGAGACACCTGGAGATGGTGGCTGGAACTACAGATTCTGTTCTCTGAGGCACCTGGAGATAGTCGCTGGAACTACAGAGTGTATTCTCAGTGCGACGTTTACATCGGGTCGCTCTGAGATAAGAGACCGAGCCATATGAGATCAAACCCGCTGTAATGAAGTCCATCCACTCGCCTTTAAGCCATACCTCTTCATTCTTTCTCATCGTTATTACCATAATGTATCAGGTAAAGTGTAGAACATAGCTTTTATCACTTTCCACAGAAAACATTCTTCATTCTTTGCCAATTGTCTTGCGTGTTTATGACCAGGGTGTTTGCAATGGCTTATCTTTATCTTCGTGCTGGTGGTTCCCAGCCGTTTCTTCCATGAACCATTCAAAGCATCACTATGGTCCATGGCATTCTAAGTATTTTAAAGTTCATTTAAGTTCACATGTCCATCTATGTTGCTGATAGTCATACTGTTGTGTCAGTTTAGGCTTACAGTGTAATCATATACTTCTTTCTCGATATTTTTCTCTTACATTCGTTGCGATGTTTTAGTATTGAAGTTAAACATAAAAAAGACAAAATGCAACCTTATCTGACCTTTTTTCTGAATCAAACCAATCTTTTGTATCATCACATATGCTCACTGTTGGCCTTTGTTCGTTGTACAATGTTTTCATAATATGTATTGCATGCGATGGGAAGCCCTTTGTTGCATTAAATTCAACACTGTTGTTTGTTATACATAGCCGAATGACTTCGAGTATTTTATATTTCTGTAATTAACATAAATGTTAAATGTATTGATTGCCATGTGTGATCATGTTTCGCCGAAAGACAATTCACACCAAGTGAATGTTTTCTGTTGTCTTCTTATAAAGCCTTCGAATGATTTTTTTTAAAAACTTATTCAATGACGAAGGATAATATATCGCCAAATGTGACCTCCCATTTCTACAGAAGGACGATATATTTCTTCACTAAGGTCATCGTGCTATTTGTTTTGTTTCTTAGTATCTTCCACAATTTCAATGCTCAGCGAACGTTAATTCACATTATAATTCATGTGACTGTGCACCATGTTTGGTCAAAGCCTACTGTTTGTTTGGTACAGAATCACTTAATAAAATTGCTCTGTCATTGCTAAGTAATTTCATGTCTTCCTTTATGGTATTGGAATGTATATTATTCTCATCAATATCATCAAAATATCAGACGGCAGAGAAGAATGGAAGATCATGGTCGTCGGTGTCTGCCCCAGACCTGGTTCCGGAAGAAGGAAAGATCTGTTTAAATCATTGTTTCCTTCCGCTCGCTTTGAACTCAAGCGTAGTCCACCTATCTTATACTACTGGGGAGTGCACTGGACTAATTATTGCTTGTGGATTATGTTTCCCTATTACCAGTGTGTCTCGCCATCAGACGAACCCACTATGACTTCTGAGGTGTTTTTAATTTACTTCCCCCAAGTCAAGGACGAGAAGTCAACATTTTAGTTCAACTGACCGTTGTAGGCTTTGAACCAGTTACCTCGGCATCAGTGCCACAGGAAGTTTAAGAGCGAAGGATCTTACCCATCTGACCTAATTCCGTTTAGATGTGAGCACCTGTTTTGTATTGATCAACGTTGCTTGGTTATTCATGTTACCTGGGACGCAGAGGTGTTTCCAAGGCACCAGGGCCGGGTTATATACTGGCCAAGACCTATTGACGCGTCCTCGTCGAGCGTCCTGGGCAACAGGTCCCTTCGGGGTCCTGGCTAAAGTCAATAGGATCACCGATTCCTCCGAAGTACGGCGAGGAATCACCAGTCTGCACACCAGTAAGCCAGACATGGGACAACGGATACTCACGCAAACCTCAGGTCCAGTATGACATCACACTGATGTTGGACAACAGGATGCCTTCATCCGACATACAGGACTTCGCGTTGGAGCTCAAGCCAACGAACACAAGCAAGCAAGCAAGCATGTTACCTTTGTTACTTCTTCACAGGCGTTACCAATTGGCCCAGGCAAGAATATTATTAATGTATTCAAGTTTCTGTCCATTCACTGCCATTTTCAAAAGTTCAGTACGTGCGTTCAATGTTTAAAATTATCATTTTATGTTTTATGTATTTTGATTTATGACTATTAAAGGTAAGTTATATTAACGATTTATCTGTTACCTATTCACAAGCCGGTCTCTGTGGCTAAGGGCTTGCGAACGCGGTTTGTGAGCCCGTATACCCGGATTCGAAACACAGCGGTGCTGGTTTTTTCGAAAAAGGTATAGGAGCCGGTCGTTCAGAAAGCAATGTCAAACTACTGAACGTAAAATCTGCCCAGGAATCACGAACTGCGAAAATGCTGGGGTTGACTGCTACGTCCTGTTAAGGACATGCAACTTAATTATTTTTTTTTTTATTCACAAGCAGAAGATGTTCACGGATGTTATCTATTCACAAATTTAATGTGTTGACAAGTGTAATCTGTTCATTTATAGAGGAAGTTAACAAATGTAATTTGTTCACATATAGAAGATGTTTACAGATGTAAGGTAATCACTTACAGAAGATGTTGACAGGTGTAATGTGTTCACTAATAAAAGATAATGACAGACATAAACTCGTCACTTATAGAAGTTTTTCACACACGTAATCTATTCACTTACAGAAGATTTCCACAGATGTAATCTATACACTTACAGAAGATGTCCACCGATGTAATATATTCCCTTGCAGAAGATGTCCACATGTGTAATCTATTCACTTACGGAAGATTTTCACAGATGTAGTCTATTCAGTTACAGACAATGATAACAGCTGTAATCTATTCTCTTACATGGTGTTAAGCTGTGTGGAAGGAGACAGCGGTGGTTCGATCTTGAGGCAATTGTGTCGCCTTGGTTGAGATGAGTGTGCGTTTGTATCGCATACTCTGGAAGCCCACTCCCCACTACCACCACCACCTGGCCATTGGGTTGGAGCCTGTTGACAATGAAATGCCTAAGATAACTAAGACAAGATCAGGTCAAGCCCTTGTGCCCTGTGTTGAATTATGACCTAAGACAAGGGGAAAACAAGACACCCTCCCCATTTTCACACTATGAGGTATATTGGGTAAATGGTAACCTATAATCGCAGGTAAATGGTAATCTATAAAAGCAGTTATATGGTAAAATATAAAAGTAAGTATATGGTAAACTATAACAGCAGGTATATGATAAACTATAAAAGCCGGTCTCCCTGGCCATGGAGTTTACGACTTTGTTCGTAATCCCGTATATCCACGTGGGGAAAACAGCTGCGCAAGATTCAGGGGTATGTGAGCCGGTCGCTCAGAAAGCAAAGGCAAACTACTGAACGTAAACCTTACCTAGTACATCACCAGCAGCTGAAAAATGCTGGTGTTGACTGCAACGTCCTGTAAGGGATATGTAACATACAAAAAAAAAAAAAAATTAATAAATAAAACATAAATAAATAAAAGCAGATATATGCTAAAATATAAAAGTAAGTATTTGGTAAACTATAACAGCAGTTATACTGTAAACTATAAGGGCAGGTGTGTGGTAAACTATAACAGCAGTTATACTGTAAACTATAAGGGCAGGTGTGTGGTAAACTATAACAGAAGTCGTTATCGTTAGTCATTAGTCGCGGTTTCAACTTCACTTGGCAACGGGTCGTCCCCATGATGCTCCGTTCCTGTGCCAGTGAATATCAAACAAAATGCTCCTCACTGCCCCATGTGAAAAGTGGAACAGACAGGGTCCCGACAAACCAACAGCCCGCAATGTGCATAATCCCGATGCCAGGATGCCAACACAAAAGTCCTCCAAGAAAAATACAGTTCATCGTTGACGGAAGCGGCGGTCACTAGAAAACCATCAGCCACACATTACTGCATACGGCAAACCAGTCCGTTTTGCGGCAAAGCCGGCCGCCATTTTTCCGAACATGCAGGTCACGCTACAAACAACCGCAGACAGATGTGAAAGCATTTTACTGTATATAATGCCGTCGCTAGAATGATAACACAAAAGTCCTCCACGAAAAATACTTCCGGTACCAAACATGCAGGATAAACATTTAAAAGGTTAGGGTCTCTGGGGTTTTTATGCTTATGGCTACCGTTTGCATTCGCATTTTACCCATGTTGGACTGGAAGTGTATGGTTCAGTCACCCTGCTAGTGAGTTGAGTGCGTGGTGCGACACAGTGAGCTGTGAATTCCGTGTGATACTATAAAAGATCATAAATGGTGAACTATAAAAGCAGGTATATGGTAAACTATAACAACAGGTATTTGGTAAATTATAACAGTATTTATATGGTACTAGAGGACCCGGCCCGGCTTCGCCCAGCCCTGGCGAAGATCTATCTATCTATCTATCTATCTATCTATCTATCTATCTATCTATCTATCTATCTATCTATCTATCTATCTATCTGCCTGCCTGTCTACCTACCTACCTACCCCCCTTCTCTATCTATCTGTCTATCTATCTATCTATCTATCTATCTATCTATCTATCTATCTATCTATCTATCTATCTGTCTGTCTGTCTGTCTGTCTGTTCGACAACCCGGCCCAGCTGTCTATCCATCCATCCATCCATAGGACCCGGCCCAGCTTCGCCCAACACCTCGCCGGGAGCATTTAATTTAATTCATATTCGGCCCCTGCTCCCGTTCCCTTTCCCAAAAAAGAAGCCCGGCCTGGCTTCGCCCAGCCCCTGGCAGGGAGCGTCTCATTTAATTCATATTCGGCCCCTGCTCCCGTTCCCCCCGTTCCCGGAAATATGGCGAACAAATTGGAAGAGAACAATCTTCATCCCAATAACTAAATAGGGCAATCTGACAATTCAAAGCTGTTATTCAGTATATCTGATCCTGCTGGAGTTATTAATGTGTGGTCTTCTGTGCTGTCACCGAAGTCAGCGTCATATTATTAAAACATGTAGCTATTGAGCTGGCGATAATTATATCCGTTCGACTAATACTTTCTAAAGATTTTGACATATTTCTCTTTGCCAGCATTTACCAACCTTTCATGACATTTATTTTAGAAAAACTGAAAGTGAAGGGCAATCTGAAATTATTGAACATAAACTTACCAAGATATCACGAAAACCAAATGAATGCTGGGATGACTGTATAGATGTCGAAGAGAAATATAAAGATGAGTTAGAACATTTTAACGTATTTAAAATAGATGCATTATTTTTATGAAAACTTTAAAAGTGCCTTAACGATTTTATCATTATATATTATAACGCATATGCCTGTAAATAACTGTAGACAAACACTTTATAAAGCTTTGATAACAATGCAACAATTATATATTAAATATATAGCAATGCTATTAATAGTTATGTCCCTTGATATAACTTTTCTTAAGTTAAGTCCCCTCGCTATATAAAAATTATAATGTAAATTAAAATATTAAATTTTATTAAGTAAATAACTGTTTGTACACTAACAAACTATGACAGTTCGCTGCACGGGAATGAGAAGAAAACTTGTAGAAAATTTCATCTCAATCGGATGGACCGCTCGCGAACGCATCAATGACATCCGGACATATATTGCATTTTATATATATAGATATTATAAAATCAGGCATTTTGGAAATATAAAAGTAATTATATTATAAACTATAACCGCGTGCATACTGTACACTATTACAACAATTATATCCATAAAAACAGGTTTGTGATAAGCTATAACAGCAGGTGTATGGTAAACTATAAAAGAAGATAAATGGTAACCTATAAAAGTAGGTATATGGTAAACTATAACAACAAGTATTTGGCAATTATAACAGTAGGAATATAGTAAACTATAACCGCAGGTGTATGGTAAAATATAAAAGCAGGTATATTGTAAACTATAACAGCAGTTATATGATAAACTGTAAAAGCAGGTATATGGTAAAGTATAAAAGTAAGTATAAAATAAACTATAACAGCAAAAGACCCCTGTCTATACTAGGCAACCCCTACTATACTATACTTATTTGGTATATGGTGCTAGCCCCACAATATTCTAGGCCAGCCAGCATTCGATGAGTGATGTTGTCAATATCACCTCAGACATTTCTACTTCTCAAAATACCGCGTGTTTGTAAAGTTGCACTACACTGTGTTTGTATGTTGTAAGTATGTAAGTTGTAAAAATGAAGTATACGGTGTATTTTTAATGATTGTGCTTTGTTTGAAAATATTACCGGTCCAAGTTTTGCATTCACTTTCTATAAAGTTCATGCAACATAATGACTGACTGACTGACTGACTGGCATCTTGCCGTCTTGACAGTTGATAGTTTGTAAAATGGAGTTATACCTCTCCATATCACAAAGCCTGGGCTGAGTGTAGAGATCATGTGTTGCCCATGCAGCATGATCCCTCTCTCGTCCTGTCTAGTGTACTCAAGAGGAAAGGTAACACCAATGCGTCTGGAACAAGACAAGCTGCATAAGCTGTCGGATCAGCAAAGCAATGCTCTGACTGTCCGCCTGTCGGAGCTTCGATCTTAGACCAGTTGCCAACCAAGGCTTAGGGCCATATCTGCCTTGCCATGGCATTTAGTCTTTAGGCTACATTTCTTCGCACTAGAATAAGGCTTTAACCCTCCCAATTGAGCTTCTCCGCCCGAAGCCGTTGGCACAATGTGGGATGTCGGGTTTGGTAAGCGTCGCCCAACATTCGGCGCTAACAGAAGCATGCAACATAATACGGGCAATATTTTTAAACACTGCACAGTCATTACAAATGCACCCTGTACTTGTCGTCATCAAAAATTGCTTTCCACTGTCCATCGTGAAGCAATGTGCAGTTGATGGCAGTCGTCTGCAAGTGTAATTCTATGGATTTTCTTGAAAGGAAACGTTTATAACAATAATGTACACACAATCGAGGACCTGAAAGAAGCAATCATAATTACCATTCAAGAAATAACAACACACGTTGCAGAAGGTATTTGACAATATGAAGAGACGTGTACAGTCATGTCTTGAAGCCCGTTGTGGACATTTCCAACACCTGTTATAATGATTTCTTCATTGGTACTTTTCAGCTTCCCCAAAACAGCGTTAGACCATAGCAGTAACTATTGTAACTAATTTAATGAATTCTTTAGCACATTTTGCAATGATATCTTGTACTTCATTTTTCAAACTTGTTCTACACAAAATGTAGTGAAACTTTACAAACACCCAGTATTTCTTGGTACACATCGCAAGCTTGATCAACCTGGGAGTTAAAGGTCAGCTGAAAGAAACACATCCGACTCTCTATAAGTACAATACAGGGAATTTGAGCTTGCATAGTTCAAAATTCATCGTTTCTATCGCATTATACTCCATCATGTCATTTCCCATGTGGTGAATTTTATTAGGAGCGTTCATTTGAAATCCGTTCGTGCCGCACCGCGCGTAATTGCGTACGTTAAACATGATCATGTCATAGTCATGTCATAAGTACTGACCAATGAATAAGAGAACACGTGCTTATCGTCCCATGATGCATAGGTTCTGTTTCTGACCGTTGAGAAAATGGCCGGGTTGATCCAAAATCCGCCCAAAGAAGCTCAAAGAGCGGTGATTCAGTTTCTTTCATTTGAAGGATGTCAGTCAGTGGACATTCATCGAAGAATGCGGGCAGAGTACAGTAGCAAATGTGCGTCGAAGAAAACAGTGACAGACTGGGCACGAATGTTTCGAAAAGGACGTCAGTTCACGACAGATCTTCGACGGCCGGATCAAGCTCATATTGTTGCAACTGAAAAAAAAAAAAAACATCGCCAAAATTGATGCAGCATTACAGATGAACCATTGTCGAAGCATACGTTCGCTAGAAAAAGAATTTGATGTGTCAATTGGGACCATTCAAACCATCGTTCGTAAGAAACTGCAATATCGGAAGGTGTGTTCACTGTGGTACTACGGATGTTGACAGACCACCAAAAAGAGGAACGCATGGGATGGTGTTTGAACCACTTGCTGTGTTACAGAGTGGAGGATGATGCATTTTTCTTCCGCATAGTGGCAGGCGATGAATCATGGTGTCACCACTTTGAGCCGAGCAGCAAAACGAGCAATGGAAGCATGCTGGATCACCAAAAGCCAAAAAATTCAAGTTACAGGTTTCCGCTGTTAAGGTTATGCTGAGCGCATTTTTTGACCATGAAAAGCTATTTTTGGTCGATGTCGGATACGTATGTGATTGATGGCTCAACCCCACAGAGATAAATGATGAAACATCATTTTTCCCAATGTGATCCTGCCCGTTTAATTAATTTAGCTGTACTGACTCAATTGTTGAGACCAGAAATAGAGTTTTAGAGAACCAAGGAATACCTTTAGGAAATACTGAAAAGTTGTACTCCCTTTTCTAGCCAATTTATTCCTTACGTGGTTCCTTGCCTCTCCTCTACCAACTAATTAATTCTATCTAGGGTAATTTAAAACAGTTTGTTTATGAAAAGTAAAATACAATCAATACATGACATGACCTCAGTTTTTATGATTTAATAAACACAAATATGGATTTTGTAAATTGCATTCAAAATTACAATTTCCTGTCATAAAATAAGGACATATACATATACATAAAATATTAAAGACTTGATGTGCCCATGATAAGGTAGATATTAACAGTTAGATTTTTCGCAGTGGCATGTAATGCTAATCTTTTACTGGCCTGGAGGATCTGAAAAAATGAACTGTCTGCAATCAGGATTCTCCACTTCCAGCTTTGGGAATCACTCTGGCTATCATCAATTGTAGTATTAAGTGTTCCTGGGTGTAGTAGAACATGAGTTGGCTCTTGGTTTTCTTTTCTCACAGCAGGTAATTGTTTAACTAAAGGTTACCTTTCCTATGAGACAAATGGAATGGTTGCAGGTAGATAAGTTTCTGCGCTACTCTATCAAGGGCATCACTCAACCATGTGCTCACTCAACAGGTGCTGCATTCGATCTTCACCAAGTCAGGTCTGGATTTACATGAATAAGACCACTACCTGAAATTCCATCAATCACATAATTCTAATAATATCATAAATATGACATTAGAATTTACATGTAAAAACCTAAGAATATAACCAGTGAAAACAATAAAATGAATCCTGTTCTTAGAGAAAATAAACAGGGAAGAAAGATAGTCTTGGTGTTCCCAATTGGTTATCACCAACACAGTTGTTTACTCTCAATCCAATCTTCCACTATCAAGTGTTCAAGGTTTAACTAGCAGATGTGCAGTTTCATCATCACCTATGCCTGGCCTCAGGTTTATAGAAGTAATACCTTGAGTGATTGGGAATTTAACAATTATGTTGACCATTCTCTTCTGTATCTAGTTTTGTTCTCTACTTCATCTTTTCCTATTCAAGAAAAAGGGTCTTATACATTAAGAGCTTTTAAAAATCAGGTCCCATTTCCATGAGTATTTGCTTATAAACAAGATAAGTACATTCTGGTATTATTCTTGTATAGCATTCAGGTGTATTCTTCTTCATTAAATGCTTCAAGTGAGAAGAATTCTTCCATTCTCATGGATGTAATATTGATTATTATCATCATCATCATCATGGTTTTTATAATAATTGTAATTAAAATCCTTATCATTATTTTCATAATTATTACATTGTAATTACAATCATCATCATTATTATCATGCTTATGACATTAGAAATCATGACATTATTCTAACATTATCATCATAATCATGGTTATATCATTTTCATTAAATTACAGTCATCCTCATTATCTTTGAAGTTCATTATTATCATTATAATAGACAATATGTGTTAACATGAACTACAAAGTGAGATTTTGCTTAAATTACAAACACAGATGCTGGTGCTATGCGTAATGTATGATATGGTTTGTGTCGTGCTTAGCGCACAAAACTAGATGATAGGGATAAGAATGATATTTCATACAGAGTGGTGTTATGCGCCGGAGTGTACTAAATTATTTGTTACTTTATGGGGTACACCGAAGCATTTCTCTAGTGATAGGCATGGCATTCCACATCAAAGTTGCCGGCTATCATGAGATTGACTGTTGGCTTATACTCCCTCTCTCTCTCAGCATGCAACTTCACTCACTCACTCAATTTCCTCAAGCATCAGTCCACATATCTCTCTGTGCATGTGAGGTCACTTCACTCTCTCTTGACATCATTCATATGTATGTATGATAATTTCACTCAGTCCATAGACACATTCATATTGGTAGGGGGAATCATATAGGAATCATTCATCACAAATCCTTCATACTGTCATGTAAGGTGGGTACTTATGTGATTTCCAAATGACAACCTAACATGTTTACACCATATGGCATCACAATGAGGTCTCACCCATTCATCAGACTCAATCATATCTGTATGGATGACAATCATGCATATGTAGGTGCTTTACACAGAATACATTCACAGATTCACCAAGAATGACATTACAAGGGAATCTCATCCTTCAACCTAACTTATACTATTTCATGGATATTTAGCATGCATGCTGATGGGTTTTATCAAATGATACATTCACATCTGTTTAACAATGATGAAATCACACATGAATCCTCACAGTCATGTTATCAGCAATGACATAGTGATCCTTGTGATCATTAGACACACTTAGGCAATTCCCCCTGGATTTAGCAACAGGAAATCCAGGAGTTGTCACATGTTCTCATAAAATACATACAATTTAGGTGACATATCAAATTCACATTCAGGCATTATGAATTATAATACTTCTTGCATGGCGGTTGGTTATGCACTATTATGAGGCACAAATATTATTATTGCCCATGGTTAACAGCCATGTCTACCTATTTGCCTTACCCAATGTGTTCTGTACCATCACACAAATTATGATACCTGTAGAATCTGGTTCTCATGGATTCATGAATTATAAAGGAAACTATTTGTTTGTCCATGTGCTCATGTCACAATTGAATCTACTGACTTATGTGCTCCCTCTACTTGACTATACACATTCCACTAAATTCTCTATTAGTGCCGGCACATGTAAACTAGTTTTTAATCTTACCAGTGGGCCATATACATTATGTCCTTACCACTGTATTAAGAATTCTTAATTTCCTTAAGTCACTCTAATTCAGTTTCATGCTTAAGAAATAAAATTGACAACATGTGTCTAATGTTTTATACATTAACTAAGTTGCTTAGCTGGGAGAAAATAAACACTGTAGTTTTCTCCTATTGTACAGTTTATCTTATGACTATGATAACTGAGTATAATATTATTTAGTTTGTACTAGATTAAATTCTTTAAGAACTCACCATTCCAATCATTGTAGATTGAGTTGCATAAGAATTAAATGTACACCTTGGATTAATGCTTTTTATACATTAAGTCAGGTGTTTACTTTTGGGAGAAAATAACATTCAATATGGGTATTCTTAATTAATAGTTTATCTATAAACTATAACAATTAAATTAACTTCTGAATTCACCACACGTGTTCACCGAGTCTACTTACCAACTCTCTTCTGGGAAAATAGGCTCACATTTAATCTAAGATTTAAACTAAATTATATTGACCTCATCAAAACACGACAGCTTCACAATACATGTCAACATTTGACATCACCAAGAAGTAAGGTCATAGATTTGGTTGTTTCCAAATACTAGCTGCTGCATGTATGGTCCTTCTTCTCTTTAGACTATTTTCTCACTTAGTCGTGGCGAATTAAAAGCTACCATTTTGCAGGCACATCTTGGTTTGTGACCAATCGCTGTTTTGTTGTTACAAATGAGGCCGGAAATCGATTGTAGCTGTTTATATCTCAGCTTTCTCCGTTTCGTGTTTTTACTTTTCAGTGGACCATGAGTCCGTCCTTTAAAATATGGGATTGTAGTCATATGAAACAAACTTAGTATTTTTGGTGGTGAACTCTGATTTTGTCGTCCTGGAAATAATTAATGCGATGTTACGTTTTGTGAAAATATATCACAGTCGACTTTAAAGAACCTGGTGTCATTATCAACTCTACCCACTACATGGAAACACTAGACAAGCTGCAAAAAGCCTCAAGAATAAACGACCCGGCATGATTTCTCGCGGTGTGATTTTGTTGTACGCTAATGCTCATCCGCATGTTGCAAAGATTGTGCAGGAAGCATTAGCTTGGAAGAAGTGGGAAATTCTTCAACATCCAGCCTATAGTCCTGATTTGTCACAATGTGATTTTCATTTGTTCGGACCTCTAGAAAAAGCTCTTAAGGGGCAACGATTTCACACAGATGCAAACGTAATGAACGCGGTAACCACTTGGTTCAGTGAGCAACCACAATCTTTTTTTTTTCGGATGGCATTCGCCACCTACCTAAGCAATGGGATGCTTGCCTGAATGCCTACGGCGACTTCTTCTGACCAACCCATGGTGCATAATTCATTTAAACTGAATGCTTTGTTTAATTCTACCACACCTGTTAGTGTGTCTTTCATGCTTTTGTAATAAAGCCATTGGAACGGGTTTCAAATGAACTACCCTTATACCCCTTGTGGCTTAATTATCACGACGTGGTGAGAATGGTGTTGCAGGAAGTGGCCATAGGATCTGGCCGACACTCAGGACTCCGAGGAAAGGCCAGACGAACAAATATTCAGACTACCGCAGATAATATTTGTATTGG